>CP139503.1:176040065-176671315 GCA_021014915.2 Artemisia tridentata subsp. tridentata
AAATAGTTAAGAAAAATTATTTTTATACTAATGAGGTTTCGAAAAACTAAGAATATTATACTTAATAATATAAATAGTTTTTCTCAAATAAAAATAAATGACAATTTTGAAGTAGCAACTTAATATGTCATTAACCTCACACATACGACTAGTATTAGAATAAATGGAACACACTCCTTAAATTTTTATTTTCTTTTTAAAAAGGAGTGATCGTGAGGGTCAAAAAGGATTTCGAGTACATATCAATTCATTATTCAAATTATGATTGATATGATTATCGAATCTAATTGACAAGTTTTCTAGTGTGGACATGAAATTGGAGTCATTATTTGTCTAGCTTCAAGATAACAACAAAATATGATGAAATATACTATCTTGAATCTACATACTCAATCACACTTGATTGTTATGAAAATAATGACGTCTTCTCAAGACGAAAATAATATGCATCGGATCATAACTCACACTTGTGTTGAAGATGCCATATTAAGTCTTCTTGTCCAATGGTTGTGTTCCAAACTTTAAACTAACATGTTTAAAAGATGCATAAAATACACAACTAAGTAGGATTGACAACTTGGATGTTTCATCCGAAATATACAAGTAATTTACATTGCAATGCAATTAGTAAATGTGTCATTTCTGAAAAACCAAACACGAGCAAACAAACAACATATGTAAACTTTGCTCATGAACAACTCAACACTCAAAGTCACATGTCTAGTAAAAGTGTCACACATAATATGTTTTTAACTATTATGTAAGTCATCAATCCTTGAGAATATCACATGTATTTCTCTTATCAAAAGATTGACAAATGATAACTTATATCCTATGCATCTTGCTCCCTTTGTAACACGAATGGTTATGTTACAAGAGAGTACATTGCATCTTGTTAACAAATATAGGATATTAGATTTGAATAATAACCCAAAACAACATGTGTCATTGCATAAACAAGTAATATTGGTCATACACTAAAATACTTGTTTTACTAAGCATTCGTAAGAGTGATAAGTTTCCTCTTAGAAAAGCATACTTGTTGAAATATACAGTATGTCTCATTTTAAATATAATACTCACAAGATCTATTGAGGTAAGTAACCTTTACTAGATTTTTTCTCAAGATATGCAAAGGAGCATTCTTGAAACACACACGATGTAGTACATTCTACATTGTATCACATTAGAGTGTCTCTTGGTTCTAGGAAACCAAATCATGTTAAAATAACATGTAACAACCCAACAAACAAAGATGTTGTCCAAGAGATCATAAAATACACCATCTCCATCAAATAACCTCTAAATCTCAAACACGAAATTAAAACATTTAACTTGCCTTTGTTAGGAGTTGTGTAAGACATGTCATTTTCTTAACCAACTTTCAAAGTATGGTTAGTTGAGTCATATTAGGCCATGTATTAACGAAACAAGCTAATATCATCTTTGCTATACTTCGATAGGCAAATATGGGAATTTGAATTTTTCTAACATGAAAATGACTACTGGAGAACCTATCGCACTAGAAATTCAATTTGACCTAACGGTTGAATTGCTTCCAGGAGAGAAGTGGGGCTCGTGTATAACCCATAAAAATGGTCGTGTTTAGCCTTAATTGAGCACCACTAGTGATAGTCTCATACTCATTCTATAACTTGAAAACTTCCCATTCCTACATTTGACTAGAGATAGTTTACATCGGTGAACTTTATCTCCCGTTAGGATTTCATTTTGAACAAGTAGTAACTAGGATCTTCCTTAGCAAACCTAGATTGCTTGCATCCCACATATGTGTTTCAAAATGATAACATGTTCTCGTAAGATATGATTAAATGTCTTCGTGATCTTAAATTCTAAATGATTATCATGTTTTGCATGATGTTTGCATTTATTCCTTATGTGCATTTTACATGATTTGCTTGTAAGGTTTGCACCCACACTATGTCCTTTTGACACATTAGGGATTAGGTATGCCTATCACTATGAACCCTTAGAAGTCATAGAGTCATACACTAGTGTCAAAACCTATAAGTAAAAGAAGTCGCGAAGTTGTCCTAATTCCCTAGTCATCACTTCGCCTTCTTCCAAGTAATACACCCTTTTGTCATGGGAAGGTTAGATACAAACCTAGTAGAACTCGGAGTAGGGTTGACAACTTAAATATTTCATCCGAAATATTCAAGTAAGTTTAACTTGCGATCGCAATTGTTAAATGTCATATCCGAAACATCATATTCAAGCCTTTTAACAACATATGTTAAAACGCTCATCCAAAAGCTAAAAGCTAACATCAACCCTCTAGGTCTAGGAATGATGGAACATATTCCATAAATCTTATGACTATTTAAATATTTCACTGGAAATATTAAAGTCATCCCTCGTACCCCTCTTATGACTACTTGAATATTTCACTGGAAATATTGTAGTCATCTCGTGCGTCTCGTCTCATGACTCTTTAAATATTTCACTGGAAATATTGAGTCATTCTTTAAATCCCTCTCATGACTATCTAAATATTTCACTGGAAATATTAAGTCATCCCTCACGTTCCTTGCATGATCTCTTGAATATTTCACTGGAAATATTGAGATCATCTCTTCTATTTCGTTGTTGATCCCAGTTGAGCTTCACCGATCTTATTAATTACTTTAGATAAATCTAAGGTAATCGGTATAGAAACTGATCTTGAGTTGTATATCAAATATTATGCGGAAACTAATACTTGATCTTAAGAAGAATAAACACAAACGAATTATCAAACAACACTTCAATATATTAATACGATTGCTCTGAATAGCAATAGGGTTACAAGAAACCTTGAAGTGTAAACAATACGTATGCTAAGATAATCGATATCTAACCCTAACCCTAGAACCTCCTTTTATAGCGTAAGGAGTCCTAGTCGGTTTACAAGACTTTCTATACAAGAAAAATATCTTACGTATCTTTTCTATACTTATCCTTAACATACTATACATATCTAATAAGCAGCAGAGTAAATCTTCTAGCAGCAGAGTCTTCGTGAGCTAGCAGCAGAGTTGCACTATGCCTATTATCCAAACAGCAGAGTTATCAAAACAGCAGAGTTCTTGTGCTAATCAGCAGAGTCACATAACTATCCAACAGAGTTGTGTTTCTCGAATCAGCAGCATTTTAGACCCAACAATCCTCCCCTAAACTTGATATTTTTCATCAAAAATCATCAAGTTTCCTTAAATCCAACTATCCACCAGGAGGATGCTTCCAAACACCTTACTGTTTTGAAACCTTTGATTCCAGCAACTTTTTATATTTCTCAATAAGTTCAAATGCTTGATTATCTACATCAAATGGTCTTTGTAATGTCAACTTACCAGGCTGCAACATTTGATATAGAATAGATGTACTGTTGTTGATGACATAATCCTTCTCCACAAGCATATACACAGTCACACCTATGCATGATAAGAGATGAACCCCACAAGATTGATATAAATACCATTTCTGAACTGTGGAGCTTAGTAATTTCTTCCATTCAATACTTCTCTCATCTGGTTCAAACATGTTCTTCAAGTAGTAATAATTTAGTCTCTCATACACTACCTCTGGTCTAGTATCTCCATACTTCATCTTGTATAAATTCCAGAGTTGAGTAATATCATCCCTATCCATGTAGTGTAACATCTGAGAAAAACTAATATACCCCACACTTGAACCATTCGATCTCTTAATTATCCAGCATACTTGACTATCACTTAGAACATCATGTGAATAGGAAATGATTGGATATTTTACTGATAAAGGAACTTCATTAAGTAACTCAGGCTCTTCTTGAGGTTCATGAACTGTGAGATGCATAATCCCTTGCATATCATCTGTAGTCACTTCTTCTTTCTCTGAATCACTATTCTCTTTCTCCTCTTTATCCGAATCACTCATCACTACTGACTGTGTTCTTCTCTTCTTCCTACCCACCTGCTTTACTTTCCTCCTATATCTCTTTGTACCAGCAGAGGATTCAGTCATAACTTCAGCTTCAACAATAATTTCTTTCTCCTTTTCAACATCAGATACAATGGGCTTTGAAACACTTCCACTCCCAGATGCTTTCATATTGTCAGATCCCATAACTTCTGGATTTCTCTTCTTCTCAGAAACTTTTCTTGGATTTAATTTAGCATAAGTTTCATAAAATTCCTTTTCAATTAAGTGATCTGACTTTCCCTTGAAATCCTTCATCTGATAACCTCTTGCATTCTTCAAGTAATACTTCATATCATTAACCACTGCTTTCCTTGAAGGTGACTTAGGTTTGTAACCATGCTTCTGTGCTTCTTTAATCCTCTTAATCAGCTCTTCCCACTTAGCTAACCCATTCTTTCTGAGTATAAACTCAACAAGCTCTTTTGTCTTTTCACTTCCATCCAACTGCTCATCATTTGTTATCATCCTAGCTTCACCTCTTACAATCATATCAGAATCAATGAAATACAACAATTGTTCATCTAATTCTTCTTGATTAACTTCATTAAATGTAGAGCTTTCCATAAGATCAAACTGATTTCTTTCTTCATCAGCTGCAACACTTCTTGCATATTCTTCATCCTGAGCAATCTGAGCTTGTTCATCAGCCAACTTTTGCATTCTTTCAAACTCTTCAGTAGATTCAGCATCTTGTTGTTGTGATGGTGTGGGTGTTTTAGTTCCTTTGTTCATGTTCAGCAGTACTTGAGCTAAAGTCATCTGTTCATCATCTGAATCAGCAGAGTCCTTTACTCCAGCATCTGAATCAGCAGAGTCCTTTACTCCAGCAGAGTCCTTTACACCTGCACTCTGCTCAGTATCATCAGCAGAAACCTTTAACCCATCAGCAGAGTGTTCAGCAGAGTCAACCTTGTCACTCTCATCACCAACATTTTCAACAAAATCTTTAACAACCTCCCCTGAACCCATTACACCTTCCTGATCCTGATCATTCACTTGAGCCTCCTGATCATTCCTCCCCTGTTTGGAAGCATCCTCTTCCAAACTTGGTTTGGAACTCTTCTTTAGCCTCCCCTCAAGGTGTGTAACCCTTAGCTTAAGCCTTCTTATTTCAGCACCTTGAGTAGCCTTAACTGTCTTTAACTCCTTTCGAAGACCAAGGACCTCCTTTGACAATTTTGTACAGTTATCCGTCAATTCTTTTAATTGTTTCATGATATCCTCACAACGTCGGTCTGTGTAACCTGACCCGAGAGGTTGATCATTGGAATTGGCATTATGTACTGGTGTTTTAACCGTCAAATCCTTAGTGTCATGTTCAATACTAGCATCAACACTTCGACCTGTGTAACCTGGTCCGAGAGGTGTATCATCTGCAATGTCAATATGTACATCAGTGTCCATCAATTCAATAGTTGCATCTCTGTCCTCATCACTTCGAGATGTGTTACCTTCTCCGAGAGGTGAATCTTGGGACACAAACTCAGTCTCAACCCTAGGTTGAACATCTGAGCCCCCCATAGAAGCCATTTGGCTGGGGTTACCATCAGTTGTATTAGGTTCTTGAGAACCTTCTACAAAAGATGTTGCCATGGTTGAGGTATTAATAATGTTAACACTGTCCTGCTCAACTACTAAGTTGGAAACAGTAGTGCCAGCCTCTTCCATCATGATACCTCCAACACCTGTATCAGCCTCATCTGCTACCATACTGAAATTGGCCTGAGGTTGCACAATGTCTTCTTGTGAAATCCTAGGTGTTTGGGTATTTTGTGGTTCAGTGGAAGATGACTCATTTAAGCTTGTAGATGAGGATGTGTGATGGGAAGCTGTGGGTGTTCCAGCCTCTTCATCCTCATTCTCTGCAGCCACTACATTCAAGATGTGTGCAGTTAAGGGAGTGATAGTGCCAGAAAAACCTTTCCCATTCTTCTTTAAAAATGCAAACATCTTGATTGCCATTCTACTACAGGGCTCAACATTTACATGCCTCAATGGTTCCCTTAGCTGTCTGTTTATAATAAGTTGTAGAAACCTTGGGTACAAGTAAAACTTCTTCTTAACAAACTTCTTCATCCCCTCAAATATCATAGCAGAAAAATCAAAGGGCTGCCCTGTAGCTAAACACACTAAAGCCATAGCTTGAGAAGCACTAAACTCACTCCATCCACCTACTTTGGGAAACAGGCAGTGTTGAAGTGTATGTAGCAAAAACTTCCAATGTGGACAGAGACGACCTTTCAAAAATGTACCACCAACCTCAGGTCTCTCATATCCAATATTCTCAAGCTCAGTCATAACAGTTTCTGGGGTAATGGTAGGGGGTGTTGATATGCCTGATAAGCGCAAACTTCTCTTAATTGTTGTTTCACTAACTACAATATTCTCCCCATCTACACTACCTATCAAGCGTTCCTCACCATCTAGTACATCCAACTTAACAGTTGACCAAAATTGCGTCATATGAGATTTGTAAATGGTAGGAGCAACTGTTAACGCATACCTTAACTTAGACGAACTCAGAAAATCCATAACTTCATGGAATCCATCAGCTGCAGTAACCTTACTAAGAAAAGCTATCTGATTATGTTCATCCAGAAACGTTCTTTGAGCCATTTGATTTGGGGGTTTTGGGTGAAATGATATGAATTGATGTTCTTGGGTGAAGGTTGAATGGAATTTTGAGCAATTAAAATGTAATGAGATCAAATTGGTGAAAGATACCGTTTTGATCTAATTAGGTTTAAGAACGCGCCAAAAGTTTCAGTTTGACCCTTCAACTTTCAAACTCATCAGCAGAGTTGAGATAGTGTTGACCAAAAGTCAACATTCCCAATATCTTCAAAATCACCTCCTTAAATACCATACCAACCCCTCATTGAAGTCCAAAAATCCCTTAATCAATTAAATAAATCCCCAATTCACAAACCCTAACTCAACATCAACAAATCATGGGTTCATCAAAAGCTCCAATAATCGACATTTCCTCAGATTCATCATCAGACGATTCAGAGGGATGGGCAAGTTACTTTCCTCAAGGTTATCTTGCAAGTTCATCGTCAGCAAAACCAAAAGGCAAAGCGGTTGTCGAGGAGGAATATTCCGACCCACTTCCATCAACACCATCCTCCTTTGAGGATTTTGATGATGATAAAGGAACAAAAATCGATCCTCCACAGCATCCTTTGACCGCCGAGCTGCAGAAGCAAATGGAGAATGCCGCCGCCGCCTTTGCGAAGAGTGTCCACCTGCCTCATCCAAAGCCAAGTACGGTTGAGCAGAAACCTCCTGTTCCAAAGAAGAAGAAGCAGCAGAAGAAAGCAGCTCCCTCAACAAGCCAACAGCAGAGTCCACCACCACGACCAGTAGTACTTGCACTCCCCTGTCCAAGGGTGTTTGAAGCCATGGGCACTAGGGGACCTCGTAGCAAGGTCATGCCTGACTTTGCTAGGATTTAGGTTGTGGATCTTTGTATCTTGTTGTCTTTTGATCTTTCTTTTGAATAGCATGAATGTAAGGAAACTATATGATGTACTTATGCCTTGTGATCAATGAACTTCCTCTTTTCATGCTTTACTTGATTGTGTATGTATATGTATCTGCAAAAGGTTAGTAGCAAACAACAAACACAAGCAAGAATATTCCATAATAGCAGCAGAGTAGGCATAGCAATAAACAACTAAACAGCAGACTTTGACTAAACACCAGATAATGACTAATCAACAGCACAAATCCTTACAAAACTTTACAAAAACATACAGAGATAAGATGGTTTAAGATTTAAAGATTGATCATACCAATACTAGCAACTAAAAATTGAAACCTACTTATATCAAAACTTTTGGTAAGTAGATCAGCAACATTATTGTCAGTATGTATTTTAACCACTTGAATTAGCTTTTTCTCATAACAATCTCTAATAAAATGATGTCTTATCTCTATGTGTTTTGTTTTAGAATGAAAAACAGGATTTTTGATAATACACATTGTGCTGTTGTTGTCAATGAAAATTTTTGTGTTCATAAAATTGTACCCATAATCCAGCAATTGGTTCTGAATCCAAAGCACTTGTCCACAGCAGCTAGAAGCAGCAACATATTCTGCTTCAGTTGTCGAATTAGCCACCACTGTTTGTTTCTTACATTGCCAAGAGATCAGCCTATGTCCAAGGTACTGACAGCCTCCAGTGGTTGACTTTCTATCCATAGTAGCTCCAGCATAGTCACTATCTGAGTATGCTATCAAGTCAAATGGTGAATTATTAGGATACCAAAGACCCAATTTTGGTTGACCCTTTAGGTACCTAAAAATTCTTTTGACTACTTCCAAGTGTGAAACTTTTGGGGACACTTGGAATCTAGCACAAGCACACACAGAAAACATGATATCTGGCCTTGAAGCAGTCAGATACATCAATGAGCCAATCATTGATCTGTACAGATGCACATCAACCTCTACCCCATCTTCATCCTTGAGCAAAGGTTTATTTTTATCCATTGGTGTCTTAGCTGCCTTCACATCTTTGAAACCAAATTTCTTTAACATATTAGCCACATACTTGTCTTGGCTAATAAAAATCCCATCTGACTTCTGCTTAACTTGAAGCCCCAAAAGAAAGTCAGTTCTCCCATAGAACTCATCTCAAACCTGCTGTGCATAAGCTTCTCAAATCCTTCACATAACACCTTATTTGTAGACCCAAAAATGATATCATCTACATAAACCTGAACAAGTAGGATATCCTTTTTGTCTTTCTTAATGAACAATGTTTTATCAATGGTTCCTCTGCAAAAACCATTATTCAACAAATACTGAGATAAGGTGTCATACCAAGCTCTAGGAGCTTGATGTAGTCCATACAGTGCTTTCTTCACCTTGTAGACCCTATCAGGATACTTAGGATCTTCAAACCCAGGTGGTTGCATCACATACACTGGTTCAGGAATCTTTCCATACAAGAAAGCACTTTTCACATCCATTTGATACACAGGAAAATTCTTGTATGAGGCATATGCCAAGAAAAGTCTGATAGCCTCCAGTCTTGCAACTGGGGCAAGACTTGTTTCTGACAAGAAAGCACTCATCATAGTCTATTCCTTCTTCCTGAGTGTATCCCTGAGCCACCAATCTAGCCTTGTTTCTGACAACAATCCCTCTCTCATCTCTTTTGCATCTGAACACCCATTTTGTACCAATTGCTCTTTGTCCACTAGGCAAATCAACCAATGTCCAGACTTCTTGAAGCTTGAACTGCAGCAACTCCTCTTGCATAGCTTCAACCCAACTTTCATCTTTCATAGCCTTGTGAATGGTCTTGGGTTCTTCCTGAGATAAGAAACAGGCAAACATGCAATTCTATAGATCCCTGTGGCTATTTCTCTTCTTAAGTGTTTGAGCAAACAAACCCTGATCAAGCAAATCACTCAACCCTTTTGATTTACTTCTAGTCTGAACAGCAGAGTGAACATCACCAATGATCTGCTCCTTTGGATGATTCTTGTGGATTCTGGTTGTAGGAGTGGGACTGACAGGTATATCAGTCTCCAAATTTGATAAATCACCTTCAGCACCAAAAACATCAACAACTTCATCATCAGTATCCACATACACTTCCTCTAAAACAGGCATCTCATCAGCAGAATCATCATCAGAATCACCATTAATATCAGTAGAGTCCTTTGGCATAGCAGCAGAGTTACCAAACCTAACAACAGAGTGTTTGGGCCGAACAGCAGAGTGTTTTGGCTTATCAGCAGAGTGTTTTGGCCTGGCAGCAGAGTTGAAAGAACTGCTGCTATGGTTATTCCCTTGTTGCCCATCAACTTCAGACTCTTTATTCCTTTCCTTATCATCATTCTTGACATCATGAGAAGGTTTATCAACACCTTCTACATTAACCTTTGGTACTTCCTTATGAACAGCAGCATCATCTGAACTTTTTCTCTCTTTATCTGTTGGAGTGAAGTACTGATCAAACGTGCTCCTTTCAATCAAAACAAACTCCTCTGCAGTTTCATCCTTCTTTGCTTGTGTACCTGCATTGGGGTTAGTTTGTGTACCTGCAGACATGTTAGTGGTACCTGCAATGACTGGTTGATAATTCATACTCTTGGTTAAAGAATCAATATCAAACATCCACTCAGGACCTTTTCCATCAACATTAGGTGTGGTTTCTCTTATTCTAACATGCAAATTTTCCACCACATGCCCAGTTCTTTGATTGAAAACCCTAAAAGCCTTACTTTCAGTAGAGTATCCAACAAAGTAACCTATGTCTGCTTTCTCACTGAACTTGCCTAAGTGGTCAATGGTGTTTAAGATAGTGACAGGACACCCAAATGGTCTAAAGAAATCAATCAGTGGTTTCCTACCATGCAATAACTCATAAGGGGTCTTATTGTGAGGTTTAACTATCTTAGTTCTATTTTGCACATAACAAGCAGTGTTGACTGCTTCAGCCCAAAAGATAGTGGGTAACTTAGACTCTGACAACATTGTCCTAGCAGCCTCAATTAATGTTCTATTTCTCCTCTCAGCCACACCATTTTGCTGAGGAGTTCTAGCCACACTAAATTGTCTAGTTATCCCTTTTTCCACACAGAACTGATTCATCACTTGATTCTTAAATTCAGTTCCATTGTCACATCTGATGATTTTAACCTTGTGATTAAATAGGTTTTCTATCCTTGTAATAAAAGCCTTAAGTATGCCAGGGGTCTCATTCTTAGTAGCTAAGAAGAATACCCAAGTAAACCTACTGAAATCATCAGTGACCACTAAGCCATACATCTTTTTGTTCAAACTATTCACATATGTAGGTCCAAATAAGTCCATGTGTAACATAAACAAAGGTTCAGTTATAGAATTCACCAATTTGGACTTACAAGATGCTCTATGTTGCTTTCCCATTTGGCAAGCAACACAAACTTCAGGATTCTCAAAGACCTTTGAAGGCAATCCTCTGACCAAGTTCCCTTTCACCAACTTGTTGATAGCCTTGTAGTTCAAATGTCCAAGCCTTCTGTGCCATAGTTTGGATTCATCAACAGTGGCTTTGGCAAACAGACAAGTCAAATCTCTCTTGGGATTAATATTCTTTATATCCACACTGTATATATTGTCATGTCTAGGGACTTTAAGAATAACCAATTTATCATCAGGTATCTTATAGTCAGGAGACAAGACAAGACACTCAGTATCGGTAAAAAGAACAAAATTCTTCCTGTCACACATTTGTGAGACACTAAAAAGATTAAACTTGAGACCATTCACCAAATACACTTTTTCAAAATCCAATTTTCCAGTTCTGATTATTCCTTTTCCAACAATTTTTCCACCTTTAGGGTCATTCCCAAAGGCCACATAACCACCATCCAAAGCTTCAAAATTCTCCAAGTTGCTTTGGTCTCCAGTCATATGTGAAGAGCATCCACTATCAAAAATACATTTGTCCTTTAGCTCCTTTTGTAGATTGCCCTGCACATAAAGTAAGAGAATTAGTTTCTCTTGGGGACCCAAGCCATTACTGACTTGGATCTACCTTGTGCATCAAAGTAGTCAAATTTCTTCAACTGCATTGGTGCACTGCTGTGTCTGAGAACATGATCTAAAACTTTAACTTTTGGTTTCCAGACCCAGCAAGCTGAGGCTTTAACAGCATAAAAGTGATTGCCCACAACAGTATCAGTAACAACTTTAGGCAAAACAGCAGAGTCTGCTTTAACAGCAGAGTTTGCCTTAACAGCAGAGTCAGCTATATCCTTCTTTATGGGCACTGTTGGAGCAATAGGAGAGATAACTCTAGAAGTACCATCTCTCATTAAGACTTCCCTAGGAACCATGTTTCTTTTGGGGTGAGGGTGAGACTTTCTAGCAGAGTTTCTATGGTTCACCCTTGTGTACTGGTTCCAAGCTGGTTTCTTATAGCACTCATCTTGCAGATGTTCAAAACTACCACAGCAATAACATGCCTTCTTAAGTAATTGAAAATCAGTACCTAATTTGTGTGAAACTAGGTTGTTCCAATTTCTCTGGTTTCCCCTAGGCAAGTTATTTGTTCTTTTAGGATATACTCTAGGTGTGTTTTCATACTCAGCCATCTTCCTAGAGATACCTTTACCAAACCTAGGCTTAATAAAATCAACCTTTTTAGCCCTAGGTACTTTTGATTCAACAACAGTAGGAATTTCTTCCTTTTTGTTCTTAGAGGTTGAATCAGATTCTACTTCATCATCATCACTGTCAGACACCCAATCTTGAATCAGGGGTGCTTGTTCATACTTCTTTACCTCAACCTTAGGTGACTCTATTTCTTCTTCACTAGTTTCAACTACAGGTTTACTAGTTTCACCTACAGGTTTAGCTCCAGACTCAGATATGAAAGTTAATGTTCTAGTGGGAGGGGCATTGGCACTAAGTTTCAAAGGGTGAGCAACAGCATTATATCCTATACCATTAAAGTGTTTTCCTAATGGTTTACTGAGAATGTCAGTTGCAAATTGTTGTTTTTCTATCCTAACAACATGTTTTTCAGTCTCATTCTTAGCTGAATCTCTAGCCTGTTCAGCCTCTTCTACTTTTTCCAAAAGAACCTTAATCTCATCATCTTTCTTGATAAGCTCATTTTTCAGTATAGTGATCTGATCAAGGTATTCAATTTCAGTCTTTTTATAAAATTCTAGCTTCTCTTCTAAGTTCTTTAAACCATATGCATAACTAAGATTATCTAGCTTAAGTGTTTCATTTTCCATCTTAAGGTTTCCATTGCTAGACTTAAGAATCTCAATTGTATCAGAACATGATTTAAATGAACAAGTTGAATCATTGGATACCTCAGAGTCTGATCCAGAAGAAGAATAGGCCATGAGAGAAAAATGCTGTACTTCAGGTTCCTCTTCAGCTATCAATGCACAATTTGGACCATCCTCAGCATGATCACTCCAGTCATAATCGCCTAACCCATCACATGATACCATGGCAGGAGTAGAATTCGGCTCTTCATCAGCAGACTTCTTGAAATTCTCATTGCTTCTTTTTGGTGCTTTGCATTCTCTTGCAAAGTGTCCCTTCTTTCTACAGTTAAAACATTCTGCCTTTGACTTATCAAATCCCACACTCTTGTTCCTTCTGAACTTCATCTCTTTACCAGTTCGCTTAAGAAACCTTCTAGCCCTCATTGTTAACATTGCAAACTGCCATTGCATATCAATCTCTTCAACATCATCAGGATCAAGTTCATCCAGATCTTGAGGCATGACTGAAGTACTTGTAGTAAGTTCAGCCAAATAAGCACAAATTGCAGCATCACTGATAGTGCTGGTGTTAGCAGAGTCAGCAGCAGAGACATGTGAACCAACAGCAGGAGCAAAGGCACCAGCAGCAGAGTGTTGTTCTTGATGTCTACCAGTATTCTTGTTGTTTGAGGAAACAAAAGCAAGATTATTTGTGGTAGAAGATGTGCTTGACAATCCTTTGACTTCAGATTCATACACCTTCAAGTTGTTATACAGATCATCCAAGGTCATAGTATCAAAATCTTCCTTATGTCTCCAAACCACTGTATGAGTGTTCCATTCAGAAGATAGACTTCTCAGAAACTTTAGATTGACATCCTCTTGAGATGGCTCAATCTTCAAAAGAGCCATCTGACTTGATAGCTTATGAAGTCGATCATAAGTTCCCTCAATGTCCTCAGAACTTAAAGCAGTGAAAGTTTCAAACTGATGCTTCAGTAGATTCTTTCTTGATTTCTTTGTAGCTTCATTCCCACCAAATCGAAGTTCGATTGCTTCCCATAACTCCTTAGCAGACTCAATATGATTAAAGCTCAATTGATAATCATTAGGTATTCCCATCATGAGATAACTGTGAGCCTTAACCTCCAATCTTCTCTGTGCTTTCTCCTCACTTGTCTTTAGAGTCAAGACTGATCCAGTAGCAGTCTTGGTTTGCACACTGTCGCCATGAAGAACAACTTCCCAAAGTGAGTAATCAACCATTCTTATGTATTGTTGAATCCTCATCTTCCAGATCTCATACTCTCCAGTCTTGAGCATGGGAACCCTTGATGCAGTG
This sequence comes from Artemisia tridentata subsp. tridentata, assembly GCA_021014915.2. NCBI lineage: Eukaryota > Viridiplantae > Streptophyta > Magnoliopsida > Asterales > Asteraceae > Artemisia > Artemisia tridentata. The sequence goes on from CP139503.1 coordinate 176,054,103, forward strand.
ACCATATGTGTAGAGTCGGAATCCATTGCTTACAGTGATGATTAGCAAATCTTGTATTCAAAAATTCTTCTTAGTACCAGTTTCTAGATCACAAGCTCTGATACCACTTGTTGATCCCAGTTGAGCTTCACGATCTTATTAATTACTTTAGATAAATCTAAGGTAATCGGTATAGAAACTGATCTTGAGTTGTATATCAAATATTATGCGGAAACTAATACTTGATCTTAAGAAGAATAAACACAAACGAATTATCAAACAACACTTCAATATATTAATACGATTGCTCTGAATAGCAATAGGGTTACAAGAAACCTTGAAGTGTAAACAATACGTATGCTAAGATAATCGATATCTAACCCTAACCCTAGAACCTCCTTTTATAGCGTAAGGAGTCCTAGTCGGTTTGCAAGACTTTCTATACAAGAAAAATATCTTACGTATCTTTTCTATACTTATCCTTAACATACTATACATATCTAATAAGCAGCAGAGTAAATCTTCTAGCAGCAGAGTCTTCGTGAGCTAGCAGCAGAGTTACACTATGCCTATTATACAAACAGCAGAGTTATCAAAACAGCAGAGTTCTTGTGCTAATCAGCAGAGTCACATAACTATCCAGCAGAGTTGTGTTTCTCGAATCAGCAGCATTTTAGACCCAACATTCATGTCATGACTTTTAGATATTTCAGTGGAAATATCAAGTCATATCATGTGTCTCGTCTGATGACTTTTTAAATATTTCACTGGAAATATTAAGTCATCTTTCACATCGCTCTAATGACTACCTATGTATTTCCTCGGAAATATAAAAGTCATCTCTTCTCGTCCAGTACCGTTCAAAGAATTTATTAGGTATAAATTCTCTCCTCGTATCGAAAAATCTACCTAAATCAGGTAGATTTATTCGTAAAATCCTCTTAAACTCCAATGACAACTTAAATATTTTATCCAAAATATTTAAAGTTTATTTAATTTGCGAAATGCAATTAAATGTCATTTCTCGTTCTCGAAAAACGTTCATCGAATCCCGTTGGATTCATTCATAAAAGAATTTATTCGGTATAAATTCTTTTAATCTAAGGTCCAGAAAAATCACAACATATGTGAAATTTCTTTGTCAGAAACCTAATTCTGGGTCAAAACTGACCTCAGCAGGTCATGATACTCTTAAATAAGGGACGGTACCTCTAAATTTAACGGTACGGTCGGACCGTTGTCTGCTGAGACAGTTTATCTTGTCTTCAACTCTCACTGTTTCAAAAACACTATCGAAACCCACTCGATGTGGTCTTGAACCAGAACCGTCTCCTATCATAATAGATTATGTCTATCTTCTGATTCCTTAAGCCTTTTCCATTTCACTTCCGCATGGTACTAAACACTACCAATGCTTCCACGTCCCACTCATCTTCCACACACTTCAAACGAAGAACCGCTAGGATACGTTGAAATAACCCTTCTTCATCAACATAGATAACCCCACTAGAACCTTATCACTAATCCCATAACCTTGGAGATTTTATCTTCTTAACCCTTAGGATATCTCCACATGATCACATGCCTCATCATATGAATGTTCTATGAATATTCACAATGATTGAGAAGAGCTACGTGACTTCAAAGGTGAAGTTTATTGTATGCTATCCACCATGTGTCATGACGTTACTGAGCTCATCGCTTCCGTCAACGTTTGTTTTCCTTTTTATTTCACACATCTTGTCCGGATGGTCATAGATTAAGGGGGAGCGAAAACACACTCATATAGTCTTTCAGCAAACACTCTCAAGAACACACAAATGTGGTTCTTATTCCCTAGGAAACTTCCCTTTAGCTGCCCAAAACTAGGCTGCACAGGAAAATTCGTGACTTCCAGGTCACGGTACCGTTAAATAGGCCACGGTACCATTAAAGTTAATGGTACCGTATGGTATTTAGTGGTACCGTGCCTATGTTTGACGAATTTTCACTGTTTCCTCTAGATCCCTGCATCCCTAACCTCAAACCTGCAAAATTTTGCAAACTCACATACACCCTAGAATTCCCTCACTACACCATAGGACTCTAACACCAACTTTGGTTCGAATCCCACAACTCTTCCCTACATAAGGCCTCACCATTGCAAGCTTATCTTGCATCTCACCTTCAAACCTCACATTAACATCATCATCACACTCAACCCTTATAACTAAACTTCACTCTTGACAGTGATAGTTAGTCTAAGAACCTTCAACCCATCGATCATCACCCTCAAAACTTACAACTACTCCTCACTTTGAATAAGTGATAGTTAGTTAAACAACCTTCAATCCTCACAATCACACAAAATCCTTCATACACCAAATTATCTCTAACACACACCTAGGATCATCCAAACTAGAAATCCAGAACTTAGTTACCTCAACCCCGTTAGAGATATCCAACCCCAATCCTGGTAGGATCACATGCACATTTCCCTTTTCTCTTTTGAAATATATCATGCATCTCATTGTCAGTGCAAATGATATATTAATCCAAACCATCCACCACCTTTAGGATTCCCACACCCTTACCTCCACCAAGTCTACCACAACCTTTAGCTCTCACACTGACCCTATCACCATCAACCCCCTTTGAACTTGGCACTAACACATCATCCTCATCACTATCACCATCACCACAACCACTAATGGGTCATCCCATTATTTATCCCCTACACCCACATACCCTAAGTTGTCCTTGTTGTCACCACAACCAACACTCTCCCACCTTATGAAATCATTTCCATTCGCATCTAGGTGCTTATCGTTCACATTTTCATTTTTTTGGTATAACCTCTATCGAGTCTACTTTATGGCATAACTTTTCATAATAGTAATCATTTAGAGTATGTCTTATCAACAAACTATCCTTAACATCAATCATCTTAGGTAGATGATTATGTTGTTTAAAAGGTTTGTTAGACCTTGCCTTCCCAATGACAACTTGGAAGAAGTCATTTTGTGTGTCAGTCAACAAACGAATCTTGTTCTTGATTAGTGTGATTGTTTGAACAATTACACCTTAGGTTGTTGGTCTGGTTATGACACTCAAGTGTCTTTGAATTGCAATATGCTTTCTTTTTGGTCTTTACCCTTTTGGCACACTTTTAGGTTGTGTCACTCACGTAGTTTAACCCTTGCATGTCTTGCTATGTGTATTCTATCCCTATAATGTTGCTCCTATATATTATGTTGCACAAAGCTAACCCATGATGTAGGAAAAGCCTTTGTAAGAATTTGATCCATGTATCCGCTAGATACTAAGGTGAATAAACAAGGGGATTCAATTACCATAGGGGAGCATTGAGCTAGGGGGAGCTCGGGGGTATTTGAATACATAGCATGGAGTCATTTTCATAAGTGGTGATAGAAGACTTCACTGGGATGATGCAAGCTCGTCTTTCTGGGGAGAAAGGAAAGTAGTTCAATAAGGGGGAGTAGGAAATGAACTCAAGGGAGAGCTCGAGGCAACTACCTTTTTGCTTCGACAATAGGGGGAGAAGAGAGTGTAAACAGGTAACTTCTACATTTTACTGTGTGTTACGGTTTACATATTTGTCATCATCAAAAAGGGGGAGAATGTTAGTGCAAATATTACGATATTTAAACTTAACGGTTTCTTTGGTTTTAATAATGACAAACATGTAACTTGTAATGCATAACGTAAAATGCGCAAGTTACTTGTAAACACAAATCATCAATGCATACTTACATCAACATCTCTCGACGTCTCAAGTATGCTTCAACAAAGTCGTAGATTTCCATCCCGACGTAAATCACTCAAGGTATGGACAAACAAATCTACTACTTGACAAATGATCAAAGGATTATATTTTTCTAAACTTCACATTTTTATGAATGTGACAAAACATTTTTCAAAAATACATTTTACAAATTATTTTTGAATTAGAAAGAAATGTTTTATTTGGGAAAATCATTTCAAAAATAGTAACAGCTATTTTTCCCCCCAAATCAGCTCCAAACTTCCCCAAATAAACTTTCACCACTAAAAGACAAAATGTTGGGAATAAAATGCTTAAGTCAAAGAGCCTGCCAGATGAAGTATTAGGTCTGCTAGTTCATTTTGAAGAAGTTGAAGATAAACTAACAGTACTTTCTGGGTGAGAAGGTACTGCTAGTTAAAGAAGGTCCTGCCAGTTTGAACGTCAAGTTGTTAGATATTTTATTTGTAGATATTTTAGTTGTATTATTAGTCTTTGTACATTGTAACACGTTAAGTAAAAGTAATACAGTCTTCCATGTCGTGCAGTAGATAATATTGAGTGTTTTACATTGGAAGTTGTAATAGTAGGTTAGAAAAGTCTTATTATCTTATTATAATGCAACTTGACAACATGTAAAAAGGGTTCCTTACCTATAAAAGGAACCCTTAGTCACCACCTTAAATATCTCTCTTCAACTAAAAACTTTGGAATATCCAAAAACACCACAACCTTTCTAGTAACTTAGTTACAAATTCACAAATCCCTTTTACAAATCAAAGATTCAAGGTTACCTTTGTAATCCCGGTGATAGTTTAGATCACCCGTATTATCTCATAAATAATATTGAATCGTTTTATGTTAATCATGTTGTGTTCATTATTCTAAATAATTCACGTTTGCATATTCACCACCTTTGTTCCTTTAAGTGTGTTATAGTAAATTCCGCGTACTAAATCACATTCATTCCTAAATATCCCAAACACATTATTAAGATCAACATCCCAAGTGTTTGCATAATCCTTCACACAAAATTTGGAGCGTCTTCGTCTGCGACGGCACCAAGGCTCCACTAAATTTAGTGGAGCCGTGTGACAATTAGTGGAGCCGTCCGTACGTAACGACTAGCTTTTTCTTTGCCTATAAATAGTGGACCATTTTACACTTCCAACTTGATTTTCCAGTCAATTTTCTCTGGTCTAATCCCTCCTCACTTAGATGACTTTCTTTGATCATTTAGAGAGTCTTAGTTTGTTTAAGAGTGATCCTTTCATCCCACCAAGAGATCCTCTTCATTCCTCTTCAATAGTAAGAGAAGAACACAAAGTATCCAAGTAGATACAAGTGTTGTCATTCCTCTTCAATAGCAAGAGAAGAACTCAAGGTATCCAAGAAGATACAAGAGTTGTAGTTATAGTTGGGGAGTTGTAACATTTGTTACACACTTGTTGTATCCTAGTATACATCAAGATCATTTTTCTTTTGTGAGAGAGTGAGTGAAGATCATTGTGATCTTATAGAGATATTGATTATCTCTTGAAGCCATTGGGCTTGTGTGATTGATCAAGAAGATCAGAGGTAGATAGGTTAGATTGAGTCAAGTGAGGGTTGATCATTGTGATCGTGTCGAGATCTTGGAGATCTCTTGAAGCCATTGGGCTTGTGTGATTGATCAAGTGGATCAAGGGTAGATCGGGTAGATCGAGTCAAGTGGGAATAGATCATTGTGATCTTGTTGAGATCTTGGAGATCTCTTGAAGCCATTAGGCTTGTGTATTGATCATGTGGATCAAGGGTAGATCGTGGTAGATTGGTGCTAGCTAAGATTAGCTCTCGAAATCTTGCTTAGTGTCGGAAATAGGATAAGCAACGTGGTAGATCGGGTAGATCGTGATAGATTGGTGCTAGCTAAGATTAGCACTAGACATCTAGCTTAGTGTCGGAAATTGTAAGATCCTGTGAAAAACCCTTGTAATCAGTCTTAATGATTAATGATGATCCCGTATTACCGTTTACTAAAGCCCATTTTTGCTAGAAATTTAAACTTTTCTATTATTAGTTATTGATATTCCGATGCATTATATAGATATATATATATTGTACACACCAAAACTCGAGATAACACTTCTGTTGCAACAACACATTTTTACGATCAATAACACGAGACAATAATCACAACAAAAATTAACAAATCTATAATACATTCAACACAAAACCATTTTTCACCTAATACACTTAACTAAAAACTTAATCATAAGCACTAATACTAATCCTAAATTCTACACTACAACAACCTATTGGACTCTTAATGATCGGCCCACATAATCCAACTAGCCCACCGAATTCACACAACCCCATTCGAACATCACAGCCCACCCAACACACCACTTATATTATTTTCTCTCCTTTGTTTTCTTTATTTCATCCGATCACTAATACCCTCCAAAGACCCGATGGTATTTTTAAATGTCGAACTCAACCTTTACATATTTTTGCACATTTAAATGCACCACCCAACTAGCTACTATGATACAAAAACCCAGCTGAGAATATCAAGTAGTAACACGGGAACAGAACCCATTTCGTTGCCCCATTTTCGACCCATACATATTCTTATAAAATTTGACACAATACCACTTCGCATCCCACTTGACCTTATGACCTCTCAACCATATTTCGAACCTATGCTAATGCTTCAAAAGAAAACTAAACCTCGGTACACAACATGTATCTTGCAAGTCCAAAAACTTGTGTTAACAAATGTATAAACCGAATAAAAGAAACATCCAAGAGCTAGAATCCAAACTTTCAACTACCCACACACGTTTCACACTCAAACTAAGATATCAATATACACGTGCCCTATAGTCACAGTGGTTGCAATCATAGAGTCAATAGTCAATGTGAAAAGTGAGATATTTTGCCTATAAAAGCTACTTATTCGATCCATTTCTCTTCCCTACACTCCTATCATTGTCTTTCAACATCAATACATTCCCTAAGTAGCCTTTCTGTCGAGAATTTTGGAAGCAAACTCAGTAAAGTCAAGTCATATAAAAACTCTTCGAACTCACTGCCTCTTCTTGTGTTTCATTCGAACCACACAACTTCCTTCACACCCATTTCACTATCATTATACCTTCACCTAAATCTTCTCCTTCACAAACAGAGAACTTCACTAGTTTTGAGTAAAAGAGTCCGAAGAAAGTGAGTTGTCTCCCTTCGTGTTCCATACGACTAACACTAAGTCTCCACCACCTTTTCAAAGGTGTAGTAAGTCTTCTCGCCCCCTCTTAAATATATATCTCACGTACTCACTCACACATGCATATCTCATGCTACATTCGAACCCACCACACAGTTATAAACTCACGTTGCATGTTTAAGAACCACATTCACATCTTGCTAGTACACGTTTAATACATTACGCCATGCATTATTATGTTTTTCAATAGATCGTACATATCAACACTACATTAAGTTACATGCATTATTTTACTTGAACATGTATACCTTCACTCCATGCAACCTATATGTCACGCTTTAAATAAAATGGGGAAAAGTTAAAAACATGCTAAGCATTTCATACGAATGAAAACAGTCCCAAGAGGTCTCCAAAATAACTCCATATCTCACTAAATAATTTGACGACCATGTTCTCTCGTTACACGACCTAATACACCACGTAAATACCTACACTTTTCATTTAAATAACCCTTAATCACACTCAAGCTTCGACCTTTAAAAATGAGCCATCTTAACTCGATCGGACCTTGTAGAAACAAGTGAAAATCTAACTAAGTATTTCAACCAAAAAGAACCCCTCGACATAGCCAACTCGTGACATGTTTACTTCGAATCCATGAAAATAACACATATATATATTTACTTCGCTCGATAGTACACTTGGGAAACAACATTTTTCATATTCTAAGATCCCACTCATAATGTCATTTCGACACTTAAAATAAACCCTTTTGAGTGCTACTCGACTAGTGTAAAACACTTAGAAAATTTCATGGTACATTTCAAAAACTTACTTCATTTGACCAGGCCAAAAATCATCGTTGTATTTTCAAAATCTTGTATATAACATATCTAAATTATTACATCACTCGATAGACAGGCCGGCAAACTCTATATTTCATGTTTTAAGTTCGACCTCATAAGCTCACGAACACGCTCAAAATAAACCCTTTTGAATCGACCCTCGAATACCTATGTCATATTTTCAAAAAATTGTATTTAACTATTTATAATATTTTCGAAATGGGTTAAACCAAGGCCCAATAAGAGAAAGTGATAAACCAGCCCATCCAGCCCAAATGAAATATTTTTAGAATCCTAAAAATAGCCCAAGTTCAAGCCCAAAACAGTTTACACGCCCTCGCCTCTAAAACTCTTAACGGGCCTTGTTCTAAATCGTTAAATGGCCCAATAATGCAAAAATAATCTATTTTCTGAAATAATAAATTGAAATAAGTTAAAATAAGCTTAATAAAGTTATAGAAATTTTCAGAATATTTTTCCCGTCATTTTTATGCAAAAAGGACTAAAAATGTAACGCGACTTAACCAAAAAGGACTAAAACTGCCAAACCTGGAAACTAAGGGACTGAAGCTATGAAAACAGTTGTAGAGGACTTAATTTGACATACCATTGAACTTCAAGCCTTATATGGACATCTGGACAATTATTGGACTATGGACTGGACAAGGACTAACGACGTAACGCAAACCACGGTTAGGGTAGAAAATGTAAAATCTGGAAAGAACAAGGACCAACTGTTATAACTTGTCATTCTTATCTTATTTTTCATTTTTTCATCATATCTTTACTTCATATGCATATTCGCATTCTAATTGCATATTAGTTAATAGCGTTAGAAATATTTCATATTAATATTTCATTTACTCGTTGAAGATATGATCTTACGAGAGTACGAGCACCATAATCATATAACACCTTCACTCTCAACGATTAGATCGTTGTATACCATTAGTTAATCATCATCCATCATTCATACACACCCATCACTAGAAATTAGTCAGATTCTCAGTTATTTATATATTTACCAGGTTCTATATCGAAGTTGTTATAATCACCTCTGAGTTTATTTTCACCATCACCAGTAACGCATAAGGTGAGTCATGGCCTCACTTTTAAACTCTTTATACTTTTTAAACTCCATGAGGGGGATACATGCTATAAACAAATCACAAGTATTTTTTTGTATGCTACCTGACTTGATATATGCCTAAGTTACCATATTGCCACAAGACCCTTTATCATGAGCCATTAATCACTGCGGTGAACGCGAATATAATGAATAGATCTATTAGAGGTTGACGACCTATCCCACTAATACTGTGACGGAATGCTTTTTGCTAGTCGTATTAGTCGCGATGCATTATATTTGAGAGAAATAGGAATTGGCAAAATCACCTATTACACGAGGGCAAAACTTTCATCATTAATTTGGTGGACACCTCCGTTTATGCGGTACTTTGTTAACGTTTGCGTGTCATGAGACTTAGGGAAATATATGAACTGCGATATCAATTTCTAAACTGATTGTATCTTCAATACAATCTTACTTGTGAATCAAACTGATATTTAAACTACAAACTCCATGATTTCACTCAACATTATGTTGACTTTTAAGCATGTATCTCAGGGAACTAAAAAGGAGCAAGGCAAGGCATGGAGCCGGCGCACCCTATCTTAAATAAATGGTGTAAAATAAAGTTGTAATTCAGTTAAATTGATGTTTCTTTGGAGAAACCTTAGCACTCTGATGTAACGCTTTGTAACTGAATTTGTATTATGGACCTATGTAAATTAAAAATGCCGTCTCAGGCTGTTTTTCTATGATTTTGTTTTCGATCCTCACAGTAACACCCAAATAAATCTTCCGCTGCTATGTTTAAAATTTGGGGGTGTTACAGATTGGCATCAGAGCTTCGGTTATAGAGAACCAAATGTTTTCAAACGTTGGACTATAACTACATTTTTTCAAGCAAATTAATTATACACCATGTTACCTTAAATTCTCCATGCCTGCTTGCTGCCGCGCTCGGTATGTTATACATTAGGATTACCTTATATAAGCCTCTACATACTTGAAAGTACTATGCACAACTAGATCATTTCATGCTTATCTTACACCACTTGATGTTAGTAATTACTTATTTTACCATATATGGATTATTACAGTACAATGTCATTCATCACCCACTTTAGTGTATCATCGGAGCCGGACTCCGAGGGATCACTAGCATCAGTCACATCCCCCGTACTTCCTGATACGGTAGCACCAGAGGTTGTGCCTGACGCGATCGAGCCCTTTGTAGAGGGTGGAGCCGCCGCCGTACCTTTATTAGATGACCCTCATGTGCCAGCTTTGCCAGCACCCACGTTACCACCACATTTTGTTTACGACACCTACTCTCCTTTCTATATACCACCCCCTGACGACTTGTACTATGAGAGTCAGCAATGGCTCCCTGCAGACGATACACCATTAGAGTTCCACCATACTGTACCATCCCCACTACCTGACCATGTGCTTGACATACATACCCAGACATATCCACTACCACCTCGACAGCGGGATCCGATTTCTGCAGAGGATATTCCTTCATCGAGTAGACCTCGCATATCAGAGCAGATACACCCATCCTCACCATCACTGCCTTACCCTCCTGGTTTCACTCCCCCAGCTCAGACCCATGATGCTTGGGAAGGATTTAGACCAGTAGTCACCCACACCCTTATACCATCTACAGTAGTGACACGACTCGAGAGTCACGGAGAGCAGGTCGATTCACTTCTTCGGATGATAGACCATGTACCGTTGGATTCCCCAGGGACTATCAGTGATACTCTGCATAGGTTGGCTTCCAACAGAGCAGTGTTACAGTAGTGCTTGAGACAGATGCAGACAGACTTGGCAGATATCCGTTCCCACGCGATATCCATACGCAGGGAGGGACAGGACTTAGCTTGGGAGGCTCACCTTGCACAGCGTAGAGCCGACGCAATAGAGAGAGTCATGGGAGAGATACAGATGGAGCATCAGGCTGAGATACAGAGACTCAGAGACCAGATCTCAGAGCTCACGAGGCGTACGGATAGACCTGAGCAGTAGACATAGTTAGCATGTTGTATAGTTGAGACATTGTAGTCTGCCGCATGTGGCAATTAATAAAGACTATTGTATCGTTTTGTTGTATAACTCAACTGATCAAGTTATTAATGTTATAATGTTGGTAGTGATGTACTATATATCAGTTAACTTATGTATTATGGTTGTTCGTATATATTGTAATTGTATCCAGACATGTCGTGATGTTATCTGTTATTATTATGATTCTCTAATTGTGCAAATATTGTAAAAACCCGAACACATATAATACGGTGATATGAAGAGGAAATTGATGAACTTCAGTTTGTAGGATTAAGTCAATTATTCCTTAACAATCTCATATCCGTAAATGAATAAAATGATGAGGCCTAGTAATTATGGAGAGATATTCAATTTAATCACCATTTCACACCATGATTACATTGTGCATATACTCAGCTATTCTATCCAAATTCTAAATCTGTATTCTTGTGACATTAATAGAAAATGGCACATAGCGACAACGAAACTACCAACCAAACCGTAACACTGACGCTTGAGGAGGTTCGAAGAATGATTGATGAAGGCATCGCCGCAGCACGCGAGGCCGATGCAGCAAACCGCTCAAGCAATACTATGGGAGCAACAAATGAAAGTGAGGCATCTACACCACGTAAATGCACTTACAAAGAATTCGTGAGTTGTCAACCAACCACTTACAGAGGCGTAGAAGGAGTGACGGAATTAGCACAGTGGTTTGAATGCATGGAAACGGTATTCATGAGAAGCAACTGTGCAGAAAGCAACAAGGTCACTTTTGCCACTGGAACCTTGAGGGGAAATGCATTATCTTGGTGGAATGCTACTGTCAAAATAATGGGTACTGAAGCAGCATTTCAGATCTCTTGGACCGAACTGAAGAATAAAATGCTGAAAAAGTACTGTCCCCGTACAGAGGTCAGAAAACTTGAAGATGAATTTCACCAATTAGTGGTGAAAAACAATGATGTCAGTACGTACAACCGAAAATTTCAAGAGTTATCTCTTCTGTGTCCACACATGGTACCTAACTTGGAAAAGAAGTTGGAAAAATATGTGGAAGGACTACCTCCAAGCATTGAGGGAGACGTCACCGCATCACACCCACAAACCCTCGAAGCCGCATTCGTATTTGCTCAGCGAATGATGAGTCGAGTGCTTACACGAGGCTCTAACTCCACAACCACTAGACAAAAGAGAAACCATGATAACCATGATAGCAACAACCGGGATAGCAACAGTTATTACAATCACAGCAGGAGCTACCGCAACAATGATCGAAGCAACCGCAACAGAGACTACCAGCAAAGCAGAAACGATAGACATCAACAACAAAACCGCAGACAAGAAGCCGCTAGGGCTTACGTGGCTACACCTGCTGAAGGAAAAATGTATGCTGGGACAAAACCCCAGTGTAACAAGTGCAAGATGCATCATACAGGACCCTGTACAGCCATCTGCGGTAACTGTAGGAAAATAGGTCATGTGACCCGAGACTGCAGAGCCACGGGAGCGAATGCGCAACCAGTAGCAGTAAAGTGCCACGGTTGTGGTGAAGCGGGTCATTATAAAAGCCACTGCCCCAAGAACGTCAATCAGGTTGCCCGAGGAAGAGCTTACGTACTCGGAGATGGAAACGTGTCACAGAACCCCAACGTCACTACGGGTACTTTCTTACTGAATCAACATAGTGCTAAAATATTATTTGATTCTGGAGCCGATAGAAGCTTTGTATCTACTTCATTTGCTTTATTGCTTAATATAGCGCCTGTAGAATTAGATACCTCGTATGAAATTGAGATAGCCGACGGAAAATTGTTAAACACCAACACCGTACTCAAAAACTGCACCTTAACCCTCCAAAACAAATCATTTCCAATCGATCTCATGCCCATCCAACTTGGAAGCTTTGACGCAATTGTGGGTATGGATTGGTTATCCAAACATCGTGCCCGAATCATCTGCGATGAAAAAGTTATCCAAATCCCCATAGATAATGAAACGCTTATCGTTCGTTGTGACCACTATAAAACCCAACTCAATATCATCTCGTACATCAAAACGGTGAAATACATAAACAAAGGATGTCACGCATTTTTGGTCCAAGTAACGGAAGATAAATCAAAAGAAAAAGAAAAACGACTGGAAGAAGTGCCAGTTGTAAATGAGTTTGCAGAAGTATTCCCTGAAGACTTGCCAGGTATTCCACCCATCCGGCAAGTAGAATTTCGAATCGATTTAGTGCCTGGAGCAGCACCCGTTGCAAAAGCACCATATCGACTAGCCCCTTCCGAAATAAAGGAATTATCTGAGCAGTTGAAAGAACTGTCAGATAAAGGATTCATCCAACCCAGCTCATCGCCTTGGGGAGCACCAGTCCTGTTTGTCAAAAAGAAAGACGGAACATTCCGAATGTGCATCGATTATAGAGAGTTGAACAAACTCACAGTGAAAAATCGATACCCATTACCAAGAATCGACGATCTATTTGACCAACTACAAGGATCGAGTGTCTACTCAAAAATCGATCTAAGATCCGGATACCACCAATTAAGAGTCAGAGAAGAAGACATTCCCAAAACAGCCTTCCGAACACGATACGGACATTACGAATTCCGCGTAATGCCATTTGGTCTTACCAACGCACCGGCAGTGTTCATGGATCTAATGAACCGCGTGTGTAAACCATATCTGGACAAGTTAGTAATCGTATTCATCGACGACATTCTGATCTACTCACGTAACAAACAAGAGCATGCTGAACACTTGAGAACCATTTTGGGTGTACTCAAACAAGAAAAACTGTATGCGAAATTTTCCAAATGTGATTTTTGGATATCCACCGTTCAATTCTTAGGTCACATCATCAACAGTCAAGGTATTCACGTTGACCCCGCCAAGATCGAAGCAGTAAAAGGTTGGGCTTCGCCCACCACTCCAACTGAAATTCGACAATTTTTAGGACTCGCTGGTTACTATCGAAGGTTTATAGAAGGTTTTTCCAAAATCGCAAAACCTTTGACAAAACTCACTCAGAAAAACAAGAAATATATCTGGGGAGAGAAACAAGAATCAGCATTTCAACTCTTAAAACAAAAACTCTGTGAAGCACCAATTCTAGCGTTACCAGACGGAAGCGACGACTTTGTAGTATACTGTGATGCATCACATCATGGTTTAGGTGCGGTACTAATGCAAAGGAACAAAGTCATCGCTTACGCTTCTCGACAACTCAAGAAAAATGAGGAAAACTATACCACTCATGATCTGGAATTAGGAGCAGTAGTATTCGCTCTTAAAATGTGGAGACATTACCTATATGGTACAAAGTGTACGGTATTCACCGATCACAAAAGTATTCAACACATACTAGATCAGAAGGAGCTGAACATGAGACAGCGCCGATGGTTGGAACTACTCAACGACTACGATTGTGAAATTCGCTACCACCCCGGTAAAGCGAATGTCGTGGCTGATGCGTTGAGCAGAAAGGAGAGAATCAAACCTCTTAGAGTTCGATCGTTAGAAATGACAATTTATTCACCACTCCCATCTCAAATTCTCATAGCCCAATCGGAAGCTCTTCAGGAAGAAAATCGAGCTCACGAGAAAATTAAGGGCATGCTAGAAAGCGAGAATGGATTTATACGAAGATCCGATGGAATGTTATGCTTCAAGAAAAGATGCTGGATTCCTCTCTATGGAGGTATTCGAGATTTTATCATGCATGAATCTCACAAGTCTAAATATTCCATTCATCCCGGATCCACCAAAATGTACCAAGACCTCAAACAACTTTACTGGTGGCCAAACATGAAAGCCGACATTGCAACATACGTTGGGAAGTGTTTGACTTGTTCAAGGGTTAAAGCCGAAAGTCAGAAACCATCTGGACTACTTGTACAACCCGAGATACCAGTTTGGAAATGGGAACGAATCACTATGGATTTTATTACCAAGTTACCAAAAACGTCGACCGGATATGACACCATTTGGGTTATCGTCGACCGCTTGACCAAATCAGCTCATTTTCTGCCTATCAAAGAAACTGACGAGTTGGACACACTCGCTCAGTTATACTTCAAGGAAATCATAATCCGACATGGAGTCCCGATCTCTATCATTTCAGACAGAGACAGCCGATTCACTTCAGGATTTTGGCAATCCTTACAGAAAGCCCTCGGTACTCAATTGGACATGAGCACCGCTTATCATCCTCAAACTGATGGACAAAGTGAAAGGACAATCCAAACCTTGGAAGATATGCTTAGAGCATGTGTGATTGACTTCGGAAAAGGTTGGGACAAACACTTACCATTGGTTGAATTCTCGTACAACAATAGTTACCAAGCTAGCCTAAAAGCTGCACCTTTCGAAGCACTTTACGGAAGAAAGTGCAGATCACCTATCTGCTGGACGGAAGTTGGTGACATGCAGCTTACTGGACCAGAACTAATCCACGACACAATAGAGAAAATATTCAAAATCAAACATCGTCTCCAAGCCGCTCGTGACAGACAAAAGAGTTATGCAGACGTGAGAAGGAAACCCATGGAGTTTGAAGTCGGAGATAGAGTTATGCTAAAAGTTTCGCCTTGGAAGGGAATGATACGCTTCGGAAAGCGTGGAAAACTCAACCCAAGGTACATTGGACCGTTCAAAATCCTCGAGAGGATTGGCCCAGTTGCCTATAAATTAGAACTCCCAGAAGAACTCAGTAGGGTACACCCTACATTCCATGTATCTCAACTTAAGAAATGCCTATCGGACGAGACTCTCGTCATTCCGCTGAAGGAGATTAAACTGGACGACAAACTTGTATTCACCGAGGAACCCGTAGAGATAATGGATAGAGAGGTTAAGCAACTCAAGCAAAGCCGTATTCCTATTGTGAAAGTAAAATGGGACTCTAAGAGAGGACCTACGTACACATGGGAACGCGAAGACCAAATTCGTGAAAAATATCCCCATCTATTTCCGTAAACCACTCTTATTAGCTATTTTAGACTTGAATTCCGGGACGGAATTCGAATGAGGGAGGAGTACTGTAAGATCCTGTGAAAAACCCTTGTAATCAATCTTAATGATTAATGATGATCCCGTATTACCGTTTACTAAAGCCCATTTTTGCTAGAAATTTAAACTTTTCTATTATTAGTTATTGATATTCCGATGCATTATATAGATATATATATATATATATTGTACACACCAAAACTCGAGATAACACTTCTGTTGCAACAACACATTTTTACGATCAATAACACGAGACAATAATCACAACAAAAATTAACAAATCTATAATACATTCAACACAAAACCATTTTTCACCTAATACACTTAACTAAAAACTTAATCATAAGCACTAATACTAATCCTAAATTCTACACTACAACAACCTATTAGACTCTTAATGATCGGCCCACATGATCCAACTAGCCCATCGAATTCACACAACCCCATTCAAACATCACAGCCCACCCAACACACCACTTATATTATTTTCTCTCCTTTGTTTTCTTTATTTCATCCGATCACTAATACCCTCCAAAGACCCGATGGTATTTTTAAATGTCGAACTCAACCTTTACATATTTTTGCACATTTAAATGCACCACCCAACTAGCTACTATGATACAAAAACCCAGCTGAGAATATCAAGTAGTAACACGGGAACAGAACCCATTTCGTTGCCCCATTTTCGACCCATACATATACTTATAAAATTTGACACAATACCACTTCGCATCCCACTTGACCTTATGACCTCTCAACCATATTTCGAACCAATGCTAATGCTTCAAAAGAAAACTAAACCTCGGTACACAACATGTATCTTGCAAGTCCAAAAACTTGTGTTAACAAATGTATAAACCGAATAAAAGAAACATCCAAGAGCTAGAATCCAAACTTTCAACTACCCACACACGTTTCACACTCAAACTAAGATATCAATATACAAGTGTCCCATAGTCACAGTGGTTGCAATCATAGAGTCAATAGTCAATGTGAAAAGTGAGATATTTTGCCTATAAAAGCTACTTATTCGATCCATTTCTCTTCCCTACACTCCTATCATTGTCTTTCAACATCAATACATTCCCTAAGTAGCCTTTCTGTCGAGAATTTTGGAAGCAAACTCAGTAAAGTCAAGTCATATAAAAACTCTTCGAACTCATTGCCTCTTCTTGTGTTTCATTCGAACCACACAACTTCCTTCACACCCATTTCACTATCATTATACCTTCACCTAAATCTTCTCCTTCACAAACAGAGAACTTCACTAGTTTTGAGTAAAAGAGTCCGAAGCAAGTGAGTTGTCTCCCTTCGTGTTCCATCCGACTAACACTAAGTCTCCACCACCTTTTCAAAGGTGTAGTAAGTCTTCTCGCCCCCTCTTAAATATATATCTCACGTACTCACTCACACATGCATATCTCATGCTACATTCGAACCCACCACACAGTTATAAACTCACGTTGCATGTTTAAGAACCACATTCACATCTTGCTAGTACACGTTAAATACATTACGCCATGCATTATTATGTTTTTCAATAGATCGTACATATCAACACTACATTAAGTTACATGCATTATTTTACTCGAACATGTATACATTCACTCCATGCAACCTATATGTCACGCTTTAAATAAAATGGGGAAAAGTTAAAAACATGCTAAGCATTTCATACGAATGAAAACAGTCCCAAGAGGTCTCCAAAATAACTCCATATCTCACTAAATAATTTGACGACCATGTTCTCTCGTTACACGACCTAATACACCACGTAAATACCTACACTTTTCATTTAAATAACCCTTAATCACACTCAAGCTTCGACCTTTAAAAATGAGCCATCTTAACTCGATCGGACCTTGTAGAAACAAGTGAAAATCTAACTAAGTATTTCAACCAAAAAGAACCCCTCGACATAGCCAACTCGTGACATGTTTACTTCGAATCCATGAAAATAACACATATATATATTTACTTCGATCGATAGTACACTTGGGAAACAACATTTTTCATATTCTAAGATCCCACTCATAATGTCATTTCGACACTTAAAATAAACCCTTTTGAGTGCTACTCGACTAGTGTAAAACACTTAGAAAATTTCATGGTACATTTCAAAAACTTACTTCATTCGACCAGGCCAAAAATCATCGTTGTATTTTCAAAATCTTGTATATAACATATCTAAATTATTACATCACTCGATAAACAGGCCGGCAAACTCTATATTTCATGTTTTAAGTTCGACCTCATAAGCTCACAAACACGCTCATAATAAACCCTTTTGAATCGACCCTCGAATACCTATGTCATATTTTTAAAAAATTGTATTTATAATATTTTCGAAATGGGTTAAACCAAGGCCCAATAAGAGAAAGTGATAAACCAGCCCATCCAGCCCAAATGAAATATTTTTAGAATCCTAAAAATAGCCCAAGTTCAAGCCCAAAACAGTTTACACGCCCTCGCCTCTAAAACTCTTAACGGGCCTTGTTCTAAATCGTTAAATGGCCCAATAATGCAAAAATAATCTATTTTCTGAAATAATAAATTGAAATAAGTTAAAATAAGCTTAATAAAGTTATAGAAATTTTCAGAATATTTTTCCCGTCATTTTTATGCAAAAAGGACTAAAAATGTAACGCGACTTAACCAAAAAGGACTAAAACTGCCAAACCTGGAAACTAAGGGACTGAAGCTGTGAAAACAGTTGTAGAGGACTTAATTTGACATACCATTGAACTTCAAGCCTTATATGGACATCTGGACAATTATTGGACTATGGACTGGACAAGGACTAACGACGTAACGCAAACCACGGTTAGGGTAGAAAATGTAAAATCTGGAAAGAACAAGGACCAACTGTTATAACTTGTCATTCTTATCTTATTTTTCATTTTTGCATCATATCTTTACTTCATATGCATATTCGCATTCTAATTGCATATTAGTTAATAGCGTTAGAAATATTTCATATTAATATTTCATTTACTCGTTGAAGATATGATCTTACGAGAGTACGAGCACCATAATCATATAACACCTTCACTCTCAACGATTAGATCGTTGTATATCATTAGTTAATCATCATCCACCATTCATACACACACACCACTAGAAATTAGTCAGATTCTCAGTTATTTATATATTTACCAGGTTCTATATCGAAGTTGTTATAATCACCTCTGAGTTTATTTTCACCATCACCAGTAACGCATAAGGTGAGTCATGGCCTCACTTTTAAACTCTTTATACTTTTTAAACTCCGTGAGGGGGATACATGCTATAAACAAATCACAAGTATTTTTCTGTATGCTACCTGACTTGATATATGCCTAAGTTACCATATTGCCACAAGACCCTTTATCATGAGCCATTAATCACTGCGGTGAACGCGAATATAATGAATAGATCTATTAGAGGTTGACGACCTATCCCACTAATACTGTGACGGAATGCTTTTTGCTAGTCGTATTAGTCGCGATGCATTATATTTGAGAGAAATAGGAATTGGCAAAATCACCTATTACACGAGGGCAAAACTTTCATCATTAATTTGGTGGACACCTCCGTTTATGCGGTACTTTGTTAACGTTTGCGTGTCATGAGACTTAGGGCAATATATGAACTGCGATATCAATTTCTAAACTGATTGTATCTTCAATACAATCTTACTTGTGAATCAAACTGATATTTAAACTACAAACTCCATGATTTCACTCAACATTATGTTGACTTTTAAGCATGTATCTCAGGGAACTAAAAAGGAGCAAGGCAAGGCATGGAGCCGGCGCACCCTATCTTAAATAAATGGTGTAAAATAAAGTTGTAATTCAGTTAAACTGATGTTTCTTTGGTGAAACCTTAGCACTCTGATGTAACGCTTTGTAACTGAATTTGTATTATGGACCTATGTAAATTAAAAATGCCGTCTCAGGCTGTTTTTCTATGATTTTGTTTTCGATCCTCACAGTAACACCCAAATAAATCTTCCGCTGCTATGTTTAAAATTTGAGGGTGTTACAGAAATAGGATAAGCGACGTGTATGGTTTGATCCGCCTGAAAAGAGCGTGTTGATTAGTGAAGTAACTCTCGAGTTGGGTACTCAGGGAGTGGAGTAGAGCGAAGAGGAGCTTCGTGACCGAACCACTATAAATCACCGTGTCTGGTTTGCGCCTTCTTACTTATCTCTTTACTTTCATTTCATTCTTTATTGCTTTATATTTATATTTGCATTGGGTTTATATTTGTGTGGCTAGTTGCTTATGTTATGTTGATTAAGTATGTGTCATGGTTTGATTGTGCTTGTGTTGTAGTTTACTATATTCATCTCTAGATGTTATATGACCATAGTTAACACTTCTCATATTGCATCACACTTGATCGCGTGTTTGATACAAAAAGTTTTTAAGTTTTTAAATGAAAACATATTCACCCCCCCCCTACGGTTTCCACAATGGAGATACGCAGGGTAAAGGTGAAGGGGAAAGTACGCAGTAACAAAGGGAGGGTTTTAAATTTTATTATTTGTTTGACCATGGGATTAGGGTGTTGACCGGGTTAAAAGAATGGGTAAAGTAAGGGATCCGGGTTGTGGCTACGGGTTAAAATAAAAGGGGATGGTGGGCTTTTGGTTGGGCTGGGTTTTTAATGGGATTGGACTAAATTTGGCTTTTAAGGATTTTGCTTTTTATTTTAGGATTTAAGCTTGAATTGGTTTTAACTTTGAGGGACTAAATCTGCCAATCGTGTAAAGTTATTCAAGGACTGTTTTTGTAATGTAAAATGATCCAAGGGCTGATTTTGTAACATTGAACTCAAATATGATCCATATGAAGAATATATTCTCTGGCTTCGGCTTTAAATACTTTTTTCCAAATCCCGTGCTCGTTTTTGTCTTTTTGCCTTTAATTTGTTTTATCCATGTTTTACATATCCGTACCTGCACAATCACAAACACAAAAACACATATATCTTTGGCATTTATGGTTAGTTTTTGGTCATTTTGGTATGATTTTAGTCAAATAAAGGTATGTGTATACACACATACCAATACCTATTAAAACAAGTGCCAATATGATAATAAGACTACTTCAAACTAAATATTTATGTATTATTGAAATGTCATAAATAAATAAAGTAATCTAATACTACTTCAATTTGAATATTTATGTAATTTTGGAATGACATAAAATAAGTGAAGTAATAAATTAACTTGAAATTACTATTGAAACCAAGCAATGGTGTTCATAATTACTTTAGTTAAACATGTTTATGTTTCATTGTAAAGATATAAACATGAAGTCTTTTAATTGTTACTAGACTTATAATAAAGTAAAACGTTAACTTGTTATATTTTTTAATTAAGACATATACAAGAAGTCATTGAGTTGATCAATGGTTTATAACGTATAGTGGGATTATAACAGTTTATATCTTCTTGTTTAGACATGGACATGAAGTGACTTGGTCAAAAAGTACTTATGTTATATAGCATGCAATTGGCTTGAAAATTCTATTATACCATTAAGTTGACTTAGTTGGTGAATAGATAACCAAACAAAATATATTTATCTTACATATTGTAAGATTGTCTTACAATATTAATCCTAATGAAATACCAAATGTTTATGGTATGTTCAGTTAGAAAAATCAAACTCTTGTTGTATTGTTTGATTAAAGATAACTATGACTTCTTTTCTTCCGAAAGTTATCAAGGTTAGAAAATTAAGTATGGATTGGATATACTCAATAAGACTCCAATCTAGAAGATTAATAAGACACCATTTTGTTATGGAATGTGATAAATCACATTAAGTCTTAAAATGAAGTTTTGAATTTGTTAAACTACTTATGAGTAGGTTATTAACAAACTAAATGTCAGGAACTGTCAATGTGTATTTGTAATGTCCCAAAAAGAGGACATTGTATTGTTGCTTTATTTGCTAAGTATTTATAGATAGTCTATAAATTACAAAAAACAAGTGGGAGTTTTTATCTTGAAAAGATAAAATTACAAAATACATAATCTTCTAAAACACACTAGTGAAAATCATGATGAGGCTAAACATGTAAATGATAGACCTCAAGATGACGGAATTCTCATTCATAGATCCGTAAGGATATCTCAGATATTTGATTAATATGTTAAGGATTATATTATGATGCATTACCAAATATTGAATTGGGTAAATTACTCATACTATGAATGTTAAAGATGCTGTCCATAAAGATAATCAATTTTTGGAAAATTGGATTATCTTAATTCTTAATAGTTAGACTAGAGAATGAAGATGAGTTTCTTTAAAGATAAGGTAACCTTAGTGGTTTAAATCTTTGTGTAAAAATCATATGGACAATATTGTACACATATTTTAATGCATGTCTTATGACAAGATATTAATCATACTTAAGCAATTACCTATGATTGAATATTCTTTTCCAAGCACATTAAATATACAAAGATGGTAATTGTCATACTTATTTTCATGAATATGAAATTTGACAATGGATTATTAAACTCTTTCTTGTATAATTACTTAAGCGAGGACGGTAAGTAATTAAGAGTTTTATGAATTCATATAATCTTTGAAAGTGTACAAAATGCAAGAATTCAAGTATGGATAAATGCATGCATCTATGAGATGAGTCTTATATTTAAATATTAAATCCAGGTTTTGATTTATAATTTAAAATAAGATAACTCCTAAGTATTCCTAAAAGCTAGTGGGAGTATTATGTTTACTTTCTTAAATCATATATGTTGGATAACATATAGGAAGTAACATTTCATATAAGTTAAATGTTAAGTCTTAACTTGGAATGAAACTTCATTTGAAAGATTTAGGAAATAAAACATATAACCTTGGAATGTGTGTTTATTATTATAAAAATATGCGGTAAATAAATCTAATAGAACATGATATATCATTTAGAATGTCTAAATGGATACATATCTTTTAAATAAGATAGAACATGAATGAAATCTAAGTATGACTCAAAGATTTTTCATGAACATCACGTTACATAAACGAATTGTTATAAGATGTTATGACAATGTTGATATATAATTGAAAGTTATTAGATAACTAGTGTAGAGATTATTCTAATGGAATATGTTTAGATATAGAATTACATCCTCAGCCTGGAACAGCTTCCAGATTCTATAGATGAACAATTTTTTAATTGTTGTGCAAATTGTCATAGCCAACAAACTTGAAAGTTTGGAAGGCATCAAACATTACACAATAGATATTCAAGTTTACGGAATTTTAAAGAGCATGTTGTTGTTTGTTTACAATGATGCTGGTTTAATTGAGATGACACTCAATACTAGTCATGGTAGGATTTCATCCTTGGACATGTGAACTAGTTGTGCTCACAAAGAGCATAGTTGCATTATACATTAAAAGAATAAGAATACTTTAAACTTTAAAAATGTTTGAAAGTTTGATAATCATAAATTGGTGATTGAGGTTGTCACACACTTTATGAAATATTATGTGGCATTATCAAATTATTTGAATGTACACATACAAGAACTTCACCAGTCGAATTCTTGAAATAAGTATTCTCAAAATTCTGATAGATCAAAGTTGGTTGATTTATGTCTTGTCAACAAGTATGATTGTCATAACTTGAGACATAATTCATCAACTATAATTTTCATGCATTTATCTATTTAGTATTTGGATAAAGGATGTTAAGTGTTTATTATTTGTAATGAATTTAAGTACTTGGTATGTTTATTTTCATTAATAATAAATTGTGTCCTATATTTGCATGTTTAATCCATGAATAATTTAGTTATTCTAAATCGTCCGTTGTCAATTAATGATATGAGAATATCATTGAATTAAGACAAATCTGAGTTTTGGTATAATATATTTGAAAGTATATTGATGCGTTGACATACCAAATTAACATGATATTCAATGAATTGAATATAGGACTTATCCCAAATTATATGATGTTACTTTATGGATGTTGTTATTAAGTAAATCATGAATAGTTATCCTCAGACTTGAGATACCAGATAACTGTTATGAATGTAGTGCATTCTGTGGAACAATTTAACACTATACGTAACTGGTAGTCATAAGGATTGTTTTCGGAATTGTTACAAAATTCATAGGTTATGCTTGTGGTCAAGATAGAATTTGTTCATTCAAATTTATTTTGGAGTTTAATACTGCTGGGCCCCTCGTAGGGTTGACAAGATGTTTGCGTGGACACGCCCAAGATTTCCCCTGAATGTGTTCAGAAGATTTGGTAATCTTGCTCAATCACAAAAAAAGGAGAAACATAATATCTAATATATATAAAGATTCACTTTTCCTACATTTAATGTGGAAGAGTAAATGTGCATAAAAGGTTTTATGGTGCAACATGGTAAAGCTTGGAAATAAAACGCTAAAAAACATTCCGAAATATAATTTTATCATATAAATTTACAATCACTAAATAGGCTATCATATAAATACACAATTAGTTAATAGGGGTTACAGAATATGAACCAAAAGAGCCATGAATACTATAATTAAAGACCATCATATGAACTTCAAGCTGCAACACTTCTGCTACCCATACATACAATTCCAACTACATTCGTGCATACAGGTGAGCCCATTCAATGGCTGAAAAAGATGGGAGTGCAGCTTCCCATATGTTCATTGATGAGTTAAAATTCTCTTCAACTGGAAACATTGTTGTTATGCTGTGCATGATGTGGGATGTGAAGTCTACAACCGGGCGTCTATTGAGTACCGATTTTGTTGCATCTGATGCAAAGGTAATGTTTACATATTATGTTTTCTGCTAATATATATGATATTTCACACGATATTATTGCAGGGTAATGTAATCCACTGCACTGTCAGGGCAACTGTGGCACACAATTTCCTCATGTTAAGGGAAGGTGGTATATACTCGATAAAAGATTTTGTAGTGCTGGCTAACAAGGAAGAATATTGCGTTAGAAAAGATGATACCTTTATGCTTGAATTTGACGGTAAAACACGCATACGAAATTCTTTGGTGATTTTTGATGGGTTCATTAGGTATCCTTTGCAGCTGGTGGATATTGAAAGGATAGAACCTACAAGGAACAAGTATCTTATTGGTAAGTTTGTATTTGTTTTATATAATTACTGATTCCCCACGATAAATGGTATGATGGATTTAGATTCGAATTATTACCTGCCAGATGTAGCCGGATATGTGACAAACATTGGCAGGATGAACCACACTAAGAGCGGCTCCAAAAATATTGATTTCTACCTGGCAAATCATAGGTTAGCACAGTTATATATGTTTATTATTCTTTTGATGAAAGAATACATTGTATAAATTATCATGTTGCGAGTATCAAGTTAAAGGTATATTAACATTTATCACAATTTTTTCCGGTATATGCAACAGGGGACAGTCAATAAGGGTAACGTTATGGGGAGGGTTATGTGATGTGCTTATTGACAAAAAGATGAAACACGTGGTCATGTGTCCTATTGTGATGACATCTACAACTGCAAGACATTACAACAGTATGTGTTTTTGTACTTTGAAACTTATCTGTATAAATCATGTCGACATGTGAATCTGAATTTGTACATCCCATCCCAGATAAGCTGTGTTTATCCAGCAGTTCATCGACCATGATTATGGATGATGTTGACATACCTGCAATGAGACAGGCTGGACCCTGTGTTATGGACTCTATACCTAAAGCTGGGACACTCGAAACCCTTCTGCTGTGGTCACGAAATCGAAAAAATGATGTAAGTAATTTTCCCATTCTCGCAGGTCTATATTATCATCCCATTGCACGTTGGTTAAATGATTCTCCCGTGTACAGTCTGCAACCTTCCATTTAAAGGTGACAATCGACAATATCAGGACTAAGAATGGGTGGATCTTCCAATCATGTGGTGGGGACAAATGCAAAAAAGGTTCCACCCAAATTGAAGGTAGCTTTTGGTGCGATGGATGTGAGAATCTAGTTGCATATCCTGATATCAGGTAATGTTATTATCAAAAATTATGTAACGTTATTTGGAATGAAACAAATACAATCGCTAACTTACCCGTAAAACAATTGATTGACAGGTATAGGCTTGAGCTGTGTGTGTCTGACCACATTGATAAAACTGTGTTTGTGCTCTTCGATGAACCAGCGACTCATTTGGTAAAGTGCTCGGTGTCGTCGCTCCTGCAATAGGAACACGGGGTGAATACATAACATATATGATATTTCACATAACACCCTTCTTACTAACCTTCCTTTATAGTCTTCAGATGAACATGGGACCTTGCCACCGACCGTATCCAACATCATTGGCACAACACATGTATTTGAGATAAAGTCTCACACCTACTACAAGTACAACAGTTTCGAAAGCTTCATATGTTGGACTGTGAACCCAAATGAGTTGGCCGTGGATGGTGATTGTTCCAGCGCATTTGTCAGTCAATCTGTCACATTGAACCCTTCATTAAAGGCATCATATCAGGACCATCAATTTCCACACCTTCTAAGTCTGCAGAGATTAAGAAAAAAATAGGTTAGTTGCCAGTAACCGTTACTAGCAATAAACATTAAACATATGAATATTGCTTTAACCAATATCCTGCACATGTAATATATGATTTCATTATCTTCAGGGGGAGCTAGAAGATTCTGATGTAGAGGTGGAATTGGTTAATGCAGATGAGTGGCTGAATGAGGCTGGGAGTGGATCAGCTGAACGGAAGAAAAAGAGAAAGTGAGAACATGGTGATGACAACCTGCAATCGCTAACCGGGTTACTCTGACATGGTTATTAATAAGTATTTGTTTCTCTTATGTGTTTAGGTTTATTGTGGAGGATTCTGAGTAAGTATGGGGGTGTTTTTTACGTCAGGATAGAAGCACGCATCATCAAGAAATAAGCATCAACAAATAATGTCTTCATACATAGGCATATGGGCATAATAAAATAGTTTTGTTTCTAATAGTTTTCTGATATCAGTTGGATGTTGCGAGAAACTATATTGATTTACCGCAATATAAATTGTGTTTTTATTTATGTTATTTTATTTTTATATGAGCTTTGATATAATTCAAGTCTACCATGAATCCTAACGGTGTGTGGCTTATATTTGTGAAACAAATACCAAAATATTCCACTATTTATAACAATGCTAACTGAATATCTAAAATAAAGGGCACCTGTAGTCCATTAAATTTAACCTGAATGTCATCCCATGCCATTCACTCTAACAATCAACTGCACGTAATGTTATTGCGGCATGTTGATCCAATTTACGGATTATGCAATGAGAGAAGGTTACTGAACAATGATCTAGGCCACTTTTTTATTCACGCTATGGTTCTTATGGGATGAAATGTAGAGGAGAACATTGTAATGCACATGGCCATGCTCTCATATACACAATCAAGTTTTCCCTTCATACTAAAATTATGACAATTCCCTGTAAGATCCTATTACACAATACCCATTAACAAGTGTCAAGGATAATCACTTACCTATGTTGGGCTATATCCGCCAAATCCCATATTCAGTAATGTTCAACTATACGTGTCAATATATGGGGTAACGAGTCCTTATGTGTCAACGTTATTTATCATTACTTCTTTTAACATTCATATACAATGTCTATTAACATGATATATGCTTTTATAGTTTTCATATGAAACAAACCATCTTATACTTACTCAAAGAATCACTTCCAGTCAAAGCATGTCAATAACTAACAATAACAAAGCATAAATTATGAAATTAAATTACTTTATGAGTCATTATGAATCACAAACCCTTTTTGTAACTGCTGGGAATGTGAAACACTTGGACAGGATTTAAAAAGCTAAACTCTGACCTCCACCAACACTCACTAGTTATTTGATCACACACATATATCATATATCCCAATTAGAAATAGATGGAATTCAGCAGTGAAGTTATCGCCAAGTACTTTCACATGCCAATCGCGTAAGCTGCAAAAGAATTTAATGTTTGTTTAACTGTATTCAAAAGCCGTTGTAGAGACGTGAGTATTAAGCGTTGGCCCTATCGTAAACTGAAGAGTATGAAAGAACTGATTAATGGTTTATAGGTTCAAAATGAATTATAACTAACCTTTTTCCAAATATGTATATCGTGTTACTCAATAATTTTGTTTTTCATTGCAGGGTGAGAATGGAGGCGCACAACACTATGGAAACATGCGAGATATAGTAACAATGCTGAAAGAAGAACAAAGGCAATTAGAAGAGGACCTAAATTTACAATTTGCTAACAGAACCAATGTAACACCCCCAAATTACCGCAGCAGAAACAGTAGTGTCAAGGGGGTATTACTTCATAATACAGATCAAGGTATAGAAAACGACCTCTAAATGAGACGTTTTGAAAAGTTATCATTCGAATTATTAAAATCAGAGTTATGACAATAAGTTCCAAAGTAAAGGTACATAAAAGTTTTCAAGCGTATCGAATGATAAAGATAAGATATACGTCTTCAAGTATGCATTTGACTCTAGAATCCATGCATCCACTATCGCCTTAAACCTGAGATAAACATGCTAAAAAGTGTCAACCAACGGTTGGTGAGTTCATAGAGTTTAGTCTGAAAATAAAGTATTTGAATAAAGATTTCACGGCAAAGGCATTGTAAGTCATTTAAAAATACAGCATTTGAGTATAGATTTTCCCAGCAAAGGCATTGTAAATCCACTCAGTTCCAAGCCCCGCCCATACAAGACTTGCAACCTGTGTGTTTACAACCCACTGCTCATAGATTTAGATTTCAGGATTATATTCACCCATGGTCGCGTCATTTTGGACCCATAGGCGGGGAACCACCATCCCAAATAGTACGTGTCACCCAACGTCTCGAGTCCTGGACAAGGGTGGGGGTGTTGTCCCATACTAGTACTATCAATACCTCTCCTATGACTTTGAATTCGAATCCACAAGAATAGATTTACACATAATAGTATACCACATAATAAGACTACGCATCAAGTATAAACAGTATAAAGTATCATAAAGATTTGAATCATTGAGTAATTTCATCATAACGCTAAACATATATTTGTTAAACGAATAAATAAACATAGTTTGAGCATGTATCTCCCCCAAAAGAGTTTAAAAACAAGTATAAAAATAGGGGCTATGAAACTCACCTTGAGCGTATCTGACAAAGTGGAATTATGAAATCAAGTAAGATTATGAGAATGATTACGAAGACGTCTTCAACACGAGACCTGAATATAAGGGAAGTCTAAGCATTTTGACTTACTACTAAGAACGAGTGTGACGATTGGAAATCGTATAACGATTTGATCGGTGATATGAGTGTGATATGCTTAAAATGCCTAAAGTTCAAAAATAATGTTACATATGATATTATCCTGACTCTTATGTCAATTGATCCAAAATATTATTTCTTCGAAAGTGATGAAATAATGCATAAAGTTAAGTTGTTAAATTTCTAGTTATAATAAATAACGAAACTTTAAATAATATGAAAACTAGAATGTATAAAAATGCATATGACATGATGGAATGATGAAAAATGGAAAATGAAATAAGAATGTCAAGTAAAAATAGTTGGTCCTTGATCTTTTCTAGTTTTTACACTTTTTACCCTCACTGCATTTGCGTCACATCGTTAGTCCTTCGTTAAGTCTAAGGTCCATTTATAGTCCTCTACTTGTCCAAAAATACAAACTATGCTTGGAGTTCAATAACATATCAAATTATACTCTAAATATTCTGTTTTCGCAGTCTCAGTCCTTGTGTTTCTCTGTTTGGCAGTTTCAATCCCTCAAGGTGGGTTTGCGTTACATTTTTAGTCCAAATGTGCCAAAAAGGTGGGGGAAAATGTGGGCGAGTCTTTCTGAGTTATATTTAAGATAAATGAAGCTTATTTTAACAGCTTATTTGGCTAGTAGCTTATTTTTACACCATTGGGCCCTTAACGAGCCAATTCTTAAGCCCATTATCAATTTTTAATCCGCGGGTTTTGAGCTAGTTGGGTATATCAAAAGGTCACTTTTAACATCTTATTTTCATATATTAAAGTGCCAAAAAGTCATCTCATTTCTATAGTTTAAAAATCGACCTACTGGACTTAACAGTCCAAGTCACTGTTTCTAGTTACTTTTAGAAATGGTTTTTGCGTTTTGCTTTGACAGTTTTTAGGGGTCAAGACGTGAATATTTTTACATGGTGTTTATACGAAAAATGTAGCTAGTCATGTGGTCTAACAGCTCGTATAAAGTTAACGCATGGTCATTAAGTTAGATCGTGAGATATGAAGTCATTTTTAAGTCTACTTGGGACTGTTTTATATGTGCAAACACTTAAAATATATCTAAGTGTTTTCCAGTTCAGCTTTTATATGTGAGTTGAATGTGTTTATATGTTCGATTAATGCATGAAATGAAATGTTAGCGTGAGAGTGATGTGAGTTGTGACTCTTAAACCTTCCACAATGGAGGTTCGACACATGTTTGTGGGTTACTTAAAATGATGCATGTAAAATAAATAAGTATCAATATATACGATCGAGTGAGATGATGAAATGATGCATGGTGACTAACTAGCATGCACAATAGAATAGAGATGTGTTTTAAGGCACTTACTACACCCCTAAAGGTGGTAGAGAGTCGTGAGAGGATGAACGAAACACAAGGAAGGCAACCTACTTCATTGCACAACATATACGCGTTTATATTTGTAACCCTTTTTACTCGACAAGCTTCCAACTTAGCCACAGAGGACTCCTGGCTTTCTAGGGTATTTTTTTGTGAGTGAAAGGGGAGTTAGAAAGGTAGTAGTTGGTGAGTGATAGAAGGTGACAAGCATAGGGTATTTTATAGGATAGATACCACACGTTTTTGTTGACTTCGAAGACTTTCAAGACTATTATTGATTGCTACTGTGGATGACCTGGAGTGATGGTACATAAGTAACATGCTTCTGACCTTGTGGGCTCCTAGAAAAGATATTAAGGGAAAGGTAATCTTATCTCTTGTTCTTGAACTCCATATGTATCGATTGGTATTTTTAAAATGGTGCAAAGGTGAGTTTTGCGAGACACAAACACATGCTGTAGTCCTAACCATCTTTTGAACATCTTAATGTGCTAATATGATCGTTAGAAAGTCATAGGAAAAACGCGGGTTAAAATGGTTGGGTTTTGTGGTTTTTATATATAACGAATTGAGCAAGATGGGACAAACGTTTTGGCTCTTAATCTCTAACCAACGCTCAACATATATTCCTGAAATTTGGCATACGAATAGTCTAGTGGGTGGTAAATGAGAGTGTGTAAAAATAATGACATGTTGCGTTTAAGAATCGAGAAAACAAGGGCTGTTTTGTAGGGGATTTGGGTATCGAGTCCTACATAAAATCACAAAGTGAAAACTGAATTTGGGAGTTGGGCCTGGAGCAGTGGGCGAGAAGTGGTGATGGGCTGGCGAATTTGTTTGGCCCGTTTGGTTAGTAACTAGTGAAAAGAAATGTGGTTATGGTATTTGGTAGTTAAGATAAGTGGTAATTAATGTATTAATATAAGTTGTAATTAGTGGGAAATATAAAACTAGTGTAAATGGTGATTTGTGAAATGGGTAAGTCTCTAAATACGCGTCGTGATCTAGTGTCGTTATTCGGCAATTGTTGTGATGACGTGACTTTGTGAGAATAATATAACAAGAAAAAGTTTAAATTTCCCCGTAAAAATAGTTATTAAAAATAGTGACAGAGATTATTATATAATTAAACGTCGTAGATTATAGTAAATTTTTGCAGTTTGCTACAGTACCCACTCCTTATTTTTGAATATCGTCCCGAGATTCAGTCTGCGTTATCCCTTAAAAGGTGCTAACAGATAGTCGATGTGTAAAATTTAAGGTAATAAAGCAAAGACTTAGACTCTAAGGTAGTATACTACTTGTATAGGAAAAACGTACTCATTATTTGTTAGCTGCATCCAAGTCACCCAAGTAGTAAGCTCTACCACGAGCTGGACCAAGATGGGCTACAGGGTTTGGGTTATTTCCTTCGATAGCTAAAGCGAGATTTCCTTACCTTTGTCCAGGTGTCCCATTCAACCTAGGACACGCATTTCTGAGATGATCCAGGCTGTTACATTCATATCATGCCCTCTTCCTGTCGTCTACATTTCTCGGTGCTTTACATTGATTCGTATAATGACCCAACTGATTGCAGTTCTTACACTCACGGCAGGGCACAGATCCAGGGTGATGAAAAGTACATCTAGCACACTTAGGATGTGGACCTGAATACCCTTTCTGACCAGACCCAGTGGCCATAAAACTTCTTGCTCTCTTGTTGTCCATCATGGGGGCCATCTGCTTGTCTGACTCAGTTGTTCCTTTCCTCTTGTCACCGTTCCTTAAAACTCCATTCCTAACCATCTCATCTGTTAGAGTCCCTGCTCTCAGTATCGCGCTCTGAATCGTAGACGGCTCAGTTGCTTTCACAGTTCCACGAATTTCGGGAACAAGGCCATAGATGTACCTCTCAATCCTCTTGGATTCAGGGGTAACCAGATGAGGAACTAACTTGGCTAGTTCATGAAACCGATCTGTGTAGGCTGCATGACCAGCTCCTATCATAGAGTGATGATAGAGTTCATTTTCCAGCTTCTACATCTCGTTATCCGGACAGTATTCCTCTTTCAGCAGCGCCTTGAAGTCGTCCCACGTCATTCCCACAGCTGCTTCTCTACCTCTAGCTTGAATCTGCGTGTTCCACCACGTTAACGCCTTTCCTGACAGCGAGCACGCCGAATACTTCACCTTCTGATGCGTTCCACAGTTACTGATGTCGATAACTGACTCCATCTTTTCGATCCATCGAGTATACTCCAAAGCACCTCCTTTTCCGTCAAACTCCATTGGCTTACATGCCGTAAATTCCTTATACGTGCATCCAGTTGCGCGGGTGGTAGTCTCATTCACACCTACACCATTGGTATCGTCATTTATGCTTCCGTGGTTTCCCGAGTTGTTGATGTGATTGCCGACTTGGGTGATAATAGTAGGTAGCAAGGTTTGAAGCTGTTGAGCGATGATGGCGGTAAAATCAGGATTTCCACCGTCGTTATTGTCGTTGTTACCAATTCCGCGGCCACCTCCTCGACCTCTACGTTCACTAGTCCTTCCACCTCTTAGTGTGGCATTTCCTCGGTTAGCGTTGCGAGCTGATCTCCTTGTTGCCATTGCCTCTCTGCAATGAAGGACATTTTGCGAACGTCAGAGATGAGGTAGGAGTCGTTTGAGTTATCGATTTATACTTAACGTTCTCACATAACCCCCTACTAGCTGTTATCCTAAAGGGATCAATGCCGATTAACGTACGCATGGTTACATATGTCCACGTGTGTCGTGACGCACTTATAATTATGTTGGCCACCATAATTATAACTGCCTCTTTTCACACGTGTACATATCACCAAGCACACATATCTCGACGTTACTTAAATGGTGAAAGAATAGGGTGATCATCTCTCAGAAAATCCTCGAGTGAACTCATCAAATTTCTGCGGCTAAGTGATAACCTTTATTTTACTTAACCCCGTGTCTCATCAAACAAGAACTGTCACAAGATCAAGTTAAATAGCCAGTTATCACTGAGCTCCACTCTTTTGATGTCTCGAACAAGTTCTGAGATTTTTCCCTATTGGTACAAATATTATAACATCTAACAGTGCGCACATAAATGAGAAAAGTTCTACTTATGCAAGGCGATAGGGATGAGAGTCTTAACGTATATAGTAGTTATAGTCTAGGCTCCTAAATGCAACCTAGTTCTCTATAACCAAGTCTCTGATACCAATCTGTAACACCCCCAAATTACCGCAGCGGAAACAGTAGTGTCAAGGGGGTATTACTTCATAATACAGATCAAGGTATAGAAAACGACCTCTAAATGAGACGTTTTGAAAAGTTATCATTCGAATTATTAAAATCAGAGTTATGACAATAAGTTCCAAAGTAAAGGTACATAAAAGTTTTCAAGCGTATCGAATGATAAAGATAAGATATAAGTCTTCAAGTATGCATTTGACTCTAGAATCCATGCATCCACTATCGCCTTAAACCTGAGATAAACATGCTAAAAAGTGTCAACCAACGGTTGGTGAGTTCATAGAGTTTAGTCTGAAAATAAAGTATTTGAATAAAGATTTCACGGCAAAGGCATTGTAAGTCATTTAAAAATACAGCATTTAAGTATAGATTTTCCCAGCAAAGGCATTGTAAATCCACTCAGTTCCAAGCCTCGCCCATACAAGACTTGAAACCTGTGTGTTTACAACCCACTGCTCATAGATTTAGATTTCAGGATTATATTCACCCATGGTCGCGTCATTTTGGACCCATAGGCGGGGAACCACCATACCAAATAGTACGTGTCACCCAACGTCTCGAGTCCTGGACAAGGGTGGGTGTGTTGTCCTATACTAGTACTATCAATACCTCTCCTATGAATTTGAATTTGAATCCACAAGAATAGATTTACACATAATAGTATACCACATAATAAGACTACGCATCAAGTATAAACAGTATAAAGTATCATAAAGATTTGAATCATTGAGTAATTTCATCATAACGCTAAACATATATTTGTTAAACGAATAAATAAACATAGTTTGAGCATGTATCTCCCCCAAAAGAGTTTAAAAACAAGTATAAAAATAGGGGCTATTGATGAGTGTCTAAATACTCATCATTTTTGTCGTATCTGAACTACCAAAACATTCAAAAACACTCAGAAATGCATCAAAATACTGAAAATATCCCAGGGATTGTGTTTTATAGGTTTTAAATGCAAAATGTTTAAAAACAGTTGAAAAATGAACAAAGTTTGCAAAATTGGCAGTTTCAGTCCCTCAACTTTCAAAGTTTGTCAAAATTAGTCCCTAAGCATTTTTTTTTGTAAGAAAAGTCACCAAAGGTCCTTTTTAAATCATAAGTTATCATATTTAGTCCTTTGGTGAAAAGTTTAAATAAATTACAAGTTTGGTCCCTGCACTTTCAGAATTTGCAAAAATGATCCCTGGGAAATATTATTTTTTGGAAACATCATGTATGGTCCCTGGATTATTGAAACATGGCAGGAATTACCCTTGGTTTATTTTGGAAGATGTGCAAGTTTGGTCCTCCAATTTTCAGGAATTACAAGAATGGTCCTTGTGATTTAGCTACTAACCAAACCGGACCCCAAAATAAATAAAACAAACCCATCCTAAACTAAACCCAACCCATCCTACTTATCTAAACCCAGCCCACAAGCCCAATGGATAACCCGATCCAACCCAACCTCTTTTATTTAAACCGAAAGTTTGACTTCGGTCAAACTTATCCCTGCAAAACCACCCCCGCCAAAAACCACCCTCCAATACCACCATCTCCACCGCCCTTCTGACACCACCCACCCCCCTCCTCTTATCTCACATCACCTAAAACTCCAAATGCATTCAATGCTTCCTCTCCACTCTCACTGACCAAACCAATACTTATCCCACTTTTCCTGTTTTCCCGCCAAAAAGGAAATTGGACGACTGAGATCAAATTGAAGCCAATCAAGGGCTAGAAATGAATCAGAGGAAGATTACAAGAAGACCCCACCATAGTTTAGTATAAAAGAAAAGCTTTTGTAGCCTTTTATGGCAAGTAGTATATTTAGTGTAATCGTATTTTAATTTAATTAGTTGTAATCTTGTAATTTCTCAGTTTCAATTATTAATGCAAGTTAGTTTCAGTTACTTTGTTTCAATTTCAAGTTAATTTGTTCTGAGTTTCAGTTAAAATTAGATTTCATATAACCTGTTGATCAGAATAAGCTCGAATCCTCTTAAATATTAATCAAAAGTCTCATTACCCTTGTTATAAAGCCTATATAAGCTGTTAATAGCTTTTGGTAAGCTTATAATAGATGTATCAGTTCTTAAATTCCAAGTTTGAAGCAAAGTCAACAAAAGTCAAAGATGGAGCTCAATAAGCTGTTCTGGAGTGTATAAGCTGTTCAGGAAGCTTATCTGGGTTTTCTAGCTTGTGTTAACAAGCTAGAATAGGTTCTGGTCCTTGGTTCCTTGTTTCACAGGCAATTCGATTGTAAGCTCATAATCTCAATTTTAGCTCATTTTCTATTACTACTGTTACATAGCTTAATTGTAGCTTGTCATTGTAATTTCCAGCTTATCAGTAGTTTACATATACATTTCATTCAGTTTCATAGTTTGTATCAACCTGTTCTTCATTTTCACTTAAAAACTTAGAAAAGCCAAAAACAGTCATAATTAGCATAGCTTATTTAACTGCTTAATTTTACTTTACAAGTTGCTTAATATCATTAATAATAGTCAGTGATCATTAGTAGTCCAAGATATTAGCTTATTTCAACCTGCTTCAGTTCAAAAATCATAACAGTCTACTCATAAGGAGTGTTTGGATTGAGAAGTCAAACGGGTGAAAACCCATTGTTACTGTAGATTTACCATTAAGCCAACTTTGTTCAAGCTTATTTTGGTCCTTATAATCTGTTTCCAGGTCCAGATAAGCTCATTAGGCAGATATAGCAGTTTTGAATCACTAGTGTTAAAATCAGTCCACATAGAACTCATACAAGCTATAATAAGCTATAAGCTTATTTGAGCCATAACTGTGGCATTTTTCTAGTTTTTTTCAATCTATTTGGTTAGTACCTAAAGTCCTAGAACCAGTACACAAGTGTGCACCAAGTTGCAAAACCAGTTCAGATAAACAGACTGCAAATCAGTCTTTGTGTTTTTTTATGAAAGTTTGAGGAATTTTCATTCCCTCACCATAAGCTCTCATGAGCTGATTTTCTGGACTTAGATAGTCACCCAGCTCACCTATCTTAGGAATTTTTTGCAAGATTTTTAGAAGCCATTTGAGCCCTTAAAACTAGGCTTGAAATCGGGCAAATCTGCCCTGTGCAGGCCTGCACATCAGCAGACCCAATAAGCCATTGGCTTATTGAGAGCTTTACAGCTTTTTGGCTTAGCTTTTTCTAGCTTACTCAGCTCATTTACACTTCACTTAGTACCTTTTAGTTAATTCCATAAGCCCATAGCTTATTTCACAGCTGCTAGCTTAATTAGAAAATCTTAAATTCTCAAAAACTTATATAAGCCAACTGTTGCATTAAGCTGCTTATTTCTAGCTTATTTAGCTTATTCCAAAAATAGTTCCTTCATTAAAGTAGCTTATTATTAGCTTGTTAACAGTTAGCAAAAAGAAAAGTTCCAAAAAAAATTAGTTTTGCAAAAAGGCCAGGGTAAGGTTCGAACCCCTGACCTTTAGCTCACCACACCAACACCCCAACCATTGTGCCCGTAGGACTTTTCCAGTTATAGTTTACAAGGTTTATTATTTAACTAGTGTTGGCAGTTTTAGCTTATATAGCTTATTAGCTTATTACAGCTTATCAGCATAAGCTGTGTCAACCATTTTATTTTTCTTAGCTTTGTAATAACTTAAAGTAATTTAGAAAAAAAGTTTCAGATTTTTATTAATAGTTTTAATATTTTTAATCTTTTTATTAGTTTAAAATAATAATTAAATCATAATAAATAGAAAAATAATCAGAAAAATATAAATCTAATTTTCATAATTTTCTTTTGTCATTTTTAATCCAGGAAAAATATAATATCATTTTTAGACCTTAAGAAAAACCAAAAATAGAAATATAGTGATAGCTTCTATTTAATAGAATTTATCTTTTTAAATTTTAATTAAGTAATTTTCATTTTTATAATTTTCTTAACTTCTTTTTACTTTATAATATTTTTAGAAAAAGTTTTAGAATTTTCTTTGTTCATTTAGTATTTTTTATAAATTTAAATAGTTTAATAAGTAATTAAATAAATAAATAATTAATAATAATTAAATAAAAAGTATAAAAAAAATATAATTTAAGTTTTTAAATAAGTTTTAAGTCATTTTAAATTTTTAGGTTTTAAATTTTATAAATTTCAGTTTTTGTCCCATTTTAGATTTATTGTTCTAATTTTCATAATTTTCTTTTGTCATTTTTAATCCAGGAAAAATATAATATCATTTTTAGACCTTAAGAAAAACCAAAAATAGAAATATAGTGATAGCTTCTATTTAATAGAATTTATCTTTTTAAATTTTAATTAAGTAATTTTCATTTCTATAATTTTCTTAACTTCTTTTTACTTTATAATATTTTTAGAAAAAGTTTTAGAATTTTCTTTGTTCATTTAGTATTTTTTATAAATTTAAATAGTTTAATAAGTAATTAAATAAATAAATAATTAATAATAATTAAATAAAAAATATAAAAAAATATAATTTAAGTTTTTAAATAAGTTTTAAGTCATTTTACATTTTTAGGTTTTAAATTTTATAAATTTCAGTTTTTGTCCCATTGTAGATTTATTGTTACGCGTTTTAGTTTATTTTTATTCGCGTTTAATTTTCTTGTGTATATCTGTTTTTAATTTGTTATTTAGAATTATTAAAAAAACAAAATCAAAAATATCATATCATCAGTCACTCTAATCCTAGCTTTTCACAGTTGCCCATTCACACCTCGTTGGGAAACGATTCGGGTAATTACTTACCTGTCTACACACTACACACGAACGTGAGTTCTTGCAAGTATCCTTTTTCACAAAGGGGTAATTTGTAATTATTCACGCGTATCCGCTGTCTGCATTTATTTATAGGTGTATTCAGCACGGATCAGCTATGAAACTCACCTTGAGCGTATCTGACAAAGTGGAATTATGAAATCAAGTAAGATTATGGGAATGATTACGAAGACGTCTTCAACACGAGACCTGAATATAAGGGAAGTCTAAGCATTTTGACTTACTACTAAGAACGAGTGTGACGATTGGAAATCGTATAACGATTTGATCGGTGATATGAGTGTGATATGCTTAAAATGCCTAAAGTTCAAAAATAATGTTACATATGATATTATCCTGACTCTTATGTCAATTGATCCAAAATATTATTTCTTCGAAAGTGATGAAATAATGCATAAAGTTAAGTTGTTAAATTTCTAGTTATAATAAATAACGAAACTTTAAATAATATGAAAACTAGAATGTATAAAAATGCATATGACATGATGGAATGATGAAAAATGGAAAATGAAATAAGAATGTCAAGTAAAAACAGTTGGTCCTTGATCTTTTCAAGTTTTTACCACTTTTTACACTTTTTACCCTCACTGCGTTTGCGTCACATCGTTAGTCCTTCGTTAAGTCCAAGGTCCATTTATAGTCCTCTACTTGTCCAAAAATACAAACTATGCTTGGAGTTCAATAACATATCAAATTATACTCTAAATATTCTGTTTTCGCAGTCTCAGTCCTTGTGTTTCTCTGTTTGGCAGTTTCAGTCCCTCAAGGTGGGTTTGCGTTACATTTTTAGTCCAAATGTGCCAAAAAGGTGGGGAAAAATGTGGGCGAGTTTTTCTGAGTTATATTTAAGATAAATGAAGCTTATTTTAACAGCTTATTCGGCTAGTAGCTTATTTTTACACCATTGGGCCCTTAACGAGCCAATTCTTAAGCCCATTATCAATTTTTAATCCGCGGGTTTTGAGCTAGTTGGGTATATCAAAAGGTCACTTTTAACATCTTATTTTCATATATTAAAGTGCCAAAAAGTCATCTCATTTCTATAGTTTAAAAATCGACCTACTGGACTTAACAGTCCAAGTCACTGTTTCTAGTTACTTTTAGAAATGGTTTTTGCGTTTTGCTTTGACAGTTTTTAGGGGTCAAGACGTGAATATTTTTACATGGTGTTTATACGAAAAATGTAGCTAGTCATGTGGTCTAACAGCTCGTATAAAGTTAACACATGGTCATTAAGTTAGATCGTGAGATATGAAGTCGTTTTCAAGTCTACTTGGGACTGTTTTATATGTGCAAACACTTAGAATATATCTAAGTGTTTTCCAGTTCAGCTTTTATATGTGAGTTGAATGTGTTTATATGTTCGATTAATGCATGAAATGAAATGTTAGCATGAGAGTGATGTGAGTTGTGACTCTTAAACCTTCCACAGTGGAGGTTCGACAAATGTTTGTGGGTTACTTAAAATGATGCATGTAAAATAAATAAGTATCAATATATACGATCGAGTGAGATGATGAAATGATGCATGGTGACTAACTAGCGTGCACAATGGAATAGAGATGGGTTTTAAGGCACTTACTACACCCCTAAAGGTGGTAGAGAGTCGTGAGAGGATGAACGAAACACAAGGAAGGCAACCTACTTCGTTGCACAACTTATACGCGTTTATATTTGTAACCCTTTTTACTCGACAAGCTTCCAACTTAGCCACAGAGGACTCCAGGCTTTCTAGGGTATTTTTTTGTGAGTGAAAGGGGAGTTAGAAAGGTAGTAGTTGTAACACCCCTTAATTTGGTTTGTGGCAGCGGAAAAGTAATTAGGGTGTTACGGTGAGGATCAAAGTTAAAATTCCAGAAAATGGCCCGGAAGAGGCGTTTTGAAAGTTATATGTCATTCAAAATAATATTTTTGATACAAAAGTGAATTATTTGATTTGAAAATCCCATAAAAATGTGGTAGTTTGGGAAGAATGACATATTTGATTTTACACCAGTTTAGTTATCAGAGTATAAGATGCCCGCTCCGTGTCTTGTCCTGCTCCGTTAATTACCTGAGATAAACATGCTTAAAACGTCAACACAATGGTTGGTGAGTTCGTGGAGTTTGATAGAAAATAACTTTCTTTCAATGAATTTAAAAGGTGTATAGTGATTGTCGAAGTAAATAATAATTCTTCATGAAATAAATAATAAGTTGTGTTGTATAAAAATCCACAAACAAATCATGTATGATCTCCAAAATCATAAGTTTCAACTTATAAATGCAGATGAGCTACGTTGTTATACGCTTGATATAGACTGTTGAGTCAGCTTTTAAATGTAACGATATACCAAGCATTTTGGGTTGTCTTTTGTAGAATTCTCATTTAAGTCACATATGATAACAGTTAAAATTCAAGTACAGGATCCATAATCATAACACATAGTGAAATTAATAATCTAGAGTCTGAAATCTATCAGTGTAAAGTGGTGGTCTACTAAATACAGCTGTATCCTAGGATATATATGAAACATTCATATATTCATAAAGTTATATTGCCCTAAGCCTCATGACACGCAAAACGTTAACAATTTCCGTAAAACGGCAGTGTCCCACCAGGGTTACTGATGGGTGTTTATAGCCCTCATGTTAATAGGTGATTTGCCAATTCCTATTTTTCTCAAATATAGTGCATCGCGACTAAATACGACTAACTATATAGGCATTCCGTCCAAGTATTTAGTGGGATAGGTCGTCAGCCTCTAACAGGTTTCGAATCTGTTCACTATATTCGCGCTCACCGCAGTGATTAATGGCTCATGATCAAGGGACTTTATGGCAATAAAGTAAACTTAGGCAATATAGGTCTCAGGGTTCATAAAATATACGTATTCTGATCTTGGCAATTATTTCCAGTGAAATGTAGAATTATCATAGTAAAGTAACAGTACATCCATTTGTTATATGAATGCATACAATAAGTCTCAGTATCATGTTACATCATGTAGTTTAAAAGGTTATCTTTCAAATTCAGTGTTTACGCTAAACAAGCAATTTGCACATATAACAAACATATATTTCTCTCAAGGGTGATTTGAACATGTAAAGCATAGTTGATAATTTCAAGTAAATCATGAGAGTTTTTATAAAATATACTTAAAACAGTCAAAGCATGTATCTCCCCCAAAAGAGTTATTAAAAACAAGTGTTAAAAGTAGGGTCCACGACTCACCTTAGTGGTACTGGTAATAGTGGAGTAAGTTCAGATAGATTATGGTAACAGCTTCCAAACAAAACCTGATAAATTGTAAAGTCTAAGAATCTAACCAATTGCTAATGGTGGGTGTGACATGAGTGGTGAATGATGAATAATGAATAACGATCTGATCGTCGAATGGAAAAGTGTTATGCCTAGAGTGCTTATAATTCAAAAATAATGTTATGCTATGCAACGTTAACTCGAAATGTTGATACTTATAATAATAACAAACGTTAAATAATGTGTAACTAAAAATATGAAAATGCATATGAAATGGTGGGTAAAAATGGAAAATAAAGTGAGAATGTCAAGTGAAATTAACTGGTACTTGTCCTTTTTAGATTTTATACTTTTCACTCTAACTGCGATTGCGTCACACCGTTAGTCATTCGTTAAGTCCATAGTCCATAAATAGTCCAATATTTGTCCAGAAGTACTAATAAGGCTTGACATTCAATAATTTGTCAAATAATACCTATATGTTCTATTTTCACAGCCTCAGTCCGTATAATTCTCAATTTGGCAGTTTTAGTCCCTCTATGTGAAAGTGTGTTGCAAATTTAGTCCATAGTTCACA
Organism: Artemisia tridentata subsp. tridentata; assembly: GCA_021014915.2. Taxonomy (NCBI): domain Eukaryota; kingdom Viridiplantae; phylum Streptophyta; class Magnoliopsida; order Asterales; family Asteraceae; genus Artemisia; species Artemisia tridentata. Next base: position 176,096,528 of record CP139503.1, read on the forward strand.
ATTTACAAAGTTTTACTTTCTTTTTCATTGGTCTGATTTAAGGGTTTATATATATATATATATATATATATATATATATATATATATATATATATATATATATATATATATATATATATATTTAGCCATTATGGTACACTGATTTCTCAAAATGAGGGTCGTTACTGATTTTATTATGGGCCTTAAAGTCCAATCCCATATGTGGTCATTTGAAATATGTGAAGTGGCCATTGGGCTTGTAAGCCCCATCGTGAGTCTGTGTGTTGTTCCCGTTACACTTATAGAAATAACTAGAAAGTTATCCTAATTGTGTACTAAGACTGATACAATGTATGATTAATTTTACCAAATAAGTTAGAACGTAAATATAAAACAACAAAGGTTTTTCAACGTTTAAATTCTTATTAGAAATTAATCAAAGAATCTATTACCCAAAGTGTTTTGCGGAATAAACACTTTGGGATTGAATAGACAAGGTATGGTGTTCTCCTCTTCTAAACTCAAGCTTTTCTTGAGTGACAACTAAAAGACCCTACTGAGCTATCTCAGTGAGTAGGTTGTTCTTTGGAGGAGAAAAGTGGGCTGTGAAAGTCTAAGCTTTTAGTGCACAACCTTAATTCACTTTTCTCCTCATCTATCTATTTATACACAAGTGTAAAAGAAAACCTATAAACTAAAGTACAAGTTGACTTATATTGGTCTGACAAAAGTACAACTGTATTTTGTCATTACCAATCTACATCGGGAATAAGCTAAAAGATCCTTTTGAGTGTCTGCCCAACCACTCTCGTACTTTAAGCCGTATTAAGGAAAGTTCGCTTTCGGCGTGATAAGACTTGTTCTTATCCTCTTCAAACTTTCCCGCTCGATCCCGCCTTTACTTCAGGTCTTAGATTGATTCTAAGTCTTCAGTCTTTAGTCTTCAGTCTTTTAGTGTTCAGGAGACTGAGGGGTTCAGTGAGCTCTTGTCAGTACTCACTGAACCCATCATCTTCTTCTTCGGTTTAAGTCTTACTCAGGAAGTACCGCCTTCCTGAGGAGTGAATCCTTTGCCTTGAATTCGCCTTAAGCATCCTGAAGATGACTCACTGAGTTACTGTTAACTCAGTGACTTGAATTGTTCTCGGTTGATAAACACTTGGCTTAATTTGTGTTCAAATCCTGTTTTAGATAATTGGGTATTTTATGGACCCAACAATCTCCCCCTATTTGGATATAAATTATGCCTAAGTGTTATTGATCAGTATGAGTGAGCTAGTGGCTTCTTCTCATACTGATATACAAGAAGACAGTAAGGACTGCGAAATAACATAAACATGGGACAGCATCTTATTCATATCATTACAAAGTCCTATCAGCTAAACAAAATACTTAAGGTTCCTGACGGAGACCTAATAGTTCAAGCTTTGCCTTCTTCGACACTAACACCTCATTGTCAGGTCGTTCCTTCATCAATCGATCCATCAGCCTGACAAACTCCTCATTGTTAGAGCCCCTGATATTGAGCGCCATCAGTTTGTAGGCGAGGAGTGTTGTCGTTTCCACTTTATCAATGTCCGAAACTCTCTGAAAGGCTTCCTGACCAAATTCATCCATGAAGAAGATGCCATACTCAGGTTCTTTAATGACAAGGTTAGGACGGAACTTTACTCCCTGAGGAGGAGCCCTGTTGCAGTGAAGTGCGGCTATGTATTGTTCAGGCTCCATAGCTACAGCTTTCCTTTTCTTCCCAACCTTCTGAGTATAATCAGGGATAGTTAGTCCCTGAGAAGCAAGTGCCTCATCATGGTTAATGCCCAGACTCTTTGCCACTTTAGCGAGTTCCTCATACTTGGCACTCAGTGACTTGATGATGATTAGGGCATTCTTGCTTGAGGTTTTCTTCCTCAGGATGGGCATCATCATATCCCATTCTCTTAACCCATAGTCTGAAAATCTGACTTCAGGAAGGTGTTCAGACTTTCTTGGACCTCTATGGACAGTTAAGCTCAGAGGTTTGGTGGGGTGAATGGTGATGTCAGTGATTTTGCCTTCACCTTTGGTTTTGGTCATGTGCCACACATACCTCTCATATGCCCTTTGCCTCTTTTCTTGCTTCAGTTTGGCTTCCTTGTTGTGTTTCTGAAGAAGTTGGGCTTGAAGCTTGATGAATTCTTCTTCCTGAATCACTTTCTCAGACTCCTTTATTTCCTCCTTGGCAACCTCATAGATGGTAGATGTGGTGAGGTCATGGGCTTTCCTGCGATCTTCCTCATCTAAGATCTTTGCTAGTTCCTCCTGAGTCCCATAGACTCTTCTCCCATCTTCTAAGTCAACATAAGACGGTACTTCAGGGTCTGGTTGTCTTATGTTTGAAGCCTTGACCAGGTGTGGTTCAGGAGGTGAGGTTTCAGTCATAATTTCCTTCCCTTTGCCAGTGAGAGGAGGTTGACTTGTAGATTCCTCAGGATTTGGAACAGTTACCAAGGCAGAGGAAGGATCAGGGATTTCATCATTTTTCTCCCCCTCAGCAGGTTTAGGAGCTTCAGTGGATAGACCTGCTGACTGAGGAGGTGGTGGTACATGAGAGGCCTGAAGAATGGATAAGATATCAGAGACCATAGACTTTGTCTCAGAAGCATCATTCTTCACGGCACTGAGTTCGGTAGCCATTAGTTGTTGGGTGGTGGAGAGTTCAGTAACACGGTTGGTGTAGTGGATGATCAGCTCATTATGTGTTTGTGAGAGCTGATCCATGGCTGAGGAAAGCTTGGTGAGGTGCCCCTTGGATTCCATTGCAGCCTGAAGAATGGAATCCTGGTTGTCCCTGAGACCTTTGATGTCTACCCCCATAAAGAGCCTGAGAAGCTCAGTAAGGTTTGAGGAGGCAGTTGACTGAGTGGCCATATGGTCTTTCATTGATTGAATCAGTGCGGGATCATCAGAAAGTTGTTCTTGGACCCCTTCAACAGCCTTGAGGATGTTGGCAAGCTCCTTATGTTGACCAGTGACCGTTTCATCAAAAGTTTTAGTGAGTTCACCAAGTTGTTTGTCAGTAAGCCTTGTAGCCTGAAGAATCTTTTCCTGAGATTCTTCTACTGAGGCCCTGAAGTCGGCATAGGAGGCTGCCGCTTCAGTATGCTGATCCATGAGTTCATCAGTGAGAGCATTATACAGACCTTCGTTGGCATGGCGAAGGTACTTGGCCATACTTCTTTCAGTAGGCGGATGAACATTGTCATACTTGGTTAACCATTCAGGGGTGGCAGAGGCACCTAATGAAGATGATGATGAAGATGATGGTGAATTGGGTTGTTGATCCTCAGGAGGAGGAGAAGAGAGTTGTTGCTCAGATGGACCCTCCATTTCCTCCTCTACTTCAGTAAGAGGTTCATCATCACCAAAATCGAAATCCGCCTCCTCCTCTGACTCATCAGCCAACAAAATTTCATAGTCAGCCAGAGAAGGAGCCTTCAGGGAATCCAGCTCCCCCTCAAAAGAGGGCTCACTTTCGTTGTGGCCAGGTCCTGATCCTTTAGCCATAATAACTGGTGGGGTTGTACCAGCCTGACTAGTCATAATAACTGGGGGGGGTTTGCCCAGCCTGACTATTAGGATCAGTTCCTGAGTGACTTGGACCGCCTGAGGGGTGGGTGGGTTCCGTATCAGCGGGTGGTTTGTTTCCCCCTGAGTCTTTGTCCCCCTGAGCACCTTCATCTACTGATGGGTGTTCTCCAGTAGAATCACTAGGTACTATTGGTGAATGTTGATGGCCTCCCTTCCCATCAGGATTGTGCTGTCCTTTTGGGGATTTAGAGGCCTGAACTCCCTGAGACTCTAAGTGTGATTGCTTAGAGACGTTAGCGGGATGTGAGTGGGTGTGGGTCCCCTTCTCAGTGGAGTAGTACTGCCCCACCGAGGATATAGAACCCTGTACTCCCTCAGGCTCTGATTGTGATCTATCAGTGCCTTCACTGGGATGTGAGTGGGTGGATGCTCCTGACCCACCTGACTTGTTTTTGTCAGTAGGGACATGTGGAAAGGGTGTGCCCGAGGATACTGAGGATGATTGCTCAATACCCTCCGTTGGCGGTTGTTTTGTGGCCAAAGTGGTCTCTGTTATGGGAGTCGGAGAGGTCAAGGTCACAACAACATTTTTGGTGCCTGAGGCAACAGTCTCAGTGACGAGTGGCTTAGGTCTAACCACCTTACTGGATTGTCCCCCTTTCCCTTTCTTCTTCTTCACCTTCTTGGTTGGTGAAGGAACTGGTGAGCATACATTTTCACCCTGAATCACCATTAACATGTAGGTGGTCAGGGCGACCGGTTGTACCTCAGTAATGTCACTACTAAAGTTGGTCTTATGTAAGATGTCAGGTTTTGTACCTTCATCATCAGACCTTAAGTAGTCAGGACCAAGGAGGTCCTGAAGCACACAGGAAATGAACCTAGGATACGACATATGTCTTTGCCTATGTTTCCCTGAGAGCTTTGACACGAGGTCGCGGAAGATTATTCCTCCGATATCTATTTTTCTACCCTCCAAGAGACTGAACATCATCAATTGTTGTGATGAGTTCAACTGCTCAGTGGAGGATTTATTCCCTCCGAGTACCTGAATGACGAATGTCATCATAAGTCTCCAGACAGGGTGAAACCATGTCTTCACTAATGGAGCCTTAGCCAACAAGGCTTCAGGAGACTCACCAGGACGCCTAACATCATGAGGCCCTAGGAAAAGCATTTCAGCTTTTATTTCCTGATCAGTAGGGTTAGCCTCAAAGTTCTCAACAAAGTTAAGACCAGTGGCATTGATGAAGGTCTTGTAGTTCAGGGAGAGAGTCCTAGTCCCATTCATCACAGTGAAAGTGATGATCGACTCTTTGGTGTCCTTAGGGCTAGTAGCCGTTGCGGTACACCAAAACTCCCTGAGATAGTCATTGTAGATGACTTCTGGGGTGGTTGTAAAAGCTGTGGCAAGGAAGCAGTTCTGCAAATACTTAACTACATCCTTGTAACCCGCATATTGCTGCGGGTAATGGAAATTTCCAACCACATTGTTTTTGGTTAAATCCACGCCCTCCATTGTGAAGCTCACATTTGGGGCGGTGGTAATAGCATTAGAAGAAGCCATTTGATGATCGGGTTTAGGTCGAAAAAATGGTCGGATATTTCTTAATGCTAAGAACACACACACAATTTTGTTTGAGAAATAAAAAGGGCAGAGTTTGCTTATAAATTTCTAAAAGCGTGTGTATGTATTCTTTTGGATGGGTATTTATAGGGAAGTGGAAAGGTTTGGGGTATTTTGGGCATAAAACATTTTACTTCAAAAAATTTGAAAATTGTTTTATAAAAATTTGAAGTCCGCATTAAATGCCACGATTCCACTTCCCCATGTATTCGGCAACCATTATGGTGAACAGTTGAGCCGTCTGCAAAAAGTGTAATTTGCAGAGATGAGTCATCATATTTCTCTAATGTGATTGGATAGGCAATTAATGCCAAGTGGGAAAGTGGGGGCCCGAGATGTGTATGCCAGAGAGACATATATTCCTATATTAAATAGGATATCAGTCACCAACCTAGGACATTTACTAACATAATACTTAGAGCATTTAAGTTAGCATTGAATGACATCTTGAGGACCCTGAATGACTTTTCATTCACTGAGGGTTTCAGTAACTTTGGGTTTTAGTTACTGATGGTTCAGGAAGGGCATTCAGTGATACTTGACACTGAGGGACACATTGATTCAGGGACCTGAGGTTCTAAGAATGTACACTTCAGTTGGATGGATTCAATCAGTGGACTGAGTATCAATGTCCAACATTCCTAACTCAGCTTTCAGTCTAGTGAAAGTTGGTTCATCCAAAGGTTTGGTGAAAATATCAGCTAACTGATATTCAGTAGGGATGAAGTGTAATTCGATGTCACCATTCATGACATGATCCCTGATGAAATGATATCTGATATCAATGTGTTTTGTTCTCTGATGAAGAACAGGGTTGTTGGAAATTGCAATTGCACTTGTGTTATCACAAAAGATGGGTACCATCTTATACTGAATGCCATAGTCACTGAGTTGACTTTTCATCCAAAGTACATTTGCACAACAGCTGGCTGCTGCAACATATTCAGCTTCAGCTGAGGACATGGCAACTGATTGTTGCTTCTTAGCACTCCAACAGACTAATTTTCCACCAAGAAATTGACAGGAGCCTGAGGTGCTTTTCCTATCCATGTTGCATCCAGCATAGTCAGAGTCTGAGTATCCCTTGAGGTCAAACCCTGAGCACTTAGGATAATACAATCCAAGGCTAGGAGTACCTTTCAGGTACCTGAGAATCCTTTTTACAGCAGTGAGATGAGATTCTCTTGGGTCAGATTGATATCTGGCACACAAACATACTGAGAATTGGATGTCAGGCCTTGATGCAAGGAGATACATCAGTGACCCAATCATTCCTCTGAATAGAGTCTGATTGACTGATTTACCAGTGAGGTCATAGCCAAGGTTGTTTGGTGGGACCATGGGAGTCTTGACTGAGGCACAGTCACTGAGATCATACTTCTTCAGTATGCTTCTGACATACTTCTCTTGACTGATAAAGGTTCCTTTATCAGTCTGCTTAACTTGTAAGCCAAGAAAGTAAGTCAGTTCTCCCATCATGCTCATTTCAAATTTCTTTACCATCAATTTTTCAAACTGTTTGCAAAGTTTATAACTTGTTGAGCCGAAGATGATGTCATCAACATATACTTGAACAAGTATAACATCATCATTTGTCTTGTAGATAAACAAGGTATTGTCTATCTTGCCTCTGACAAATTTGTTTTGGATCAGGAAGGATGAGAGAGTTTCATACCATGCCCTGGGAGCTTGCTTCAGTCCATAAAGGGCTTTGTCAAGCTTACAGACATAGTCAGGAAACTCATTGCTCTCAAATCCAGGAGGCTGTTGGACATAAACTTCTTCTTTCAGGGAACCATTTAAGAATGCACTTTTGACATCCATTTGGTACACTTTGAAGTTCATGTAGGTTGCAAATGCAAGGAAGATCCTGATGGCTTCCATCCTTGCAACTGGTGCAAATGTTTCCTCATAGTCAATGCCTTCTTGCTGGTTGAAGCCTTTGGCAACCAATCTGGCCTTGTTTTTGATGACTATGCCATTCTCATCTGATTTGTTTTTGAATACCCATTTCATGCCAATGACTGAAACTCCATCAGGACACTTGACTAAGGTCATCACCTTATTTCTGTCAAATTGTTCCAATTCATCATGCATGGCCTGAACCCAACTAGGATGAGTAAGTGCTTCTTTGACACTTTTGGGTTCAATAGTGGAGATGAAATCCACAAATAGGCATTCATTGGCTGAGGCTGCGGATAATTTAGCAGCCATGCTTCTGGTGAGCATGCCTTCAGTAGGCACTCCAATAATATTGACAAGTTCTATATCCTGAGACCTAGTCCATCTGTCCTGAGGTCTTGGGTATTGATTAGAACTTGTGGAGGCCATAATGGGTAGAGGTGAAGGGATTGGTTCAGACACATGAGGGCTTTCAGGGTGATGGGTGTCTGAATGATTGGTTTGATCACTGAGATTATTTGGTTCCTGAGCACTCTGAACAGCCTGATTGTTAGAGTCAGTGTTTGTTTGTGCTTCAATAAACTCAGTGATGCTTGGGTGAGGAAGGTTATGAGGGAGGATGTGATAGGAGATATCAGCATCAGCTTGATACTGAGTGGAAGGATTGTTTTCAGGATCAAACTCATCAGGAGGATATCTTGATGAGTCATCGATTCCTATCTCTTCCACTGAGGAATTTGAGAACCTGATGACTTCAGTGCTCTCATCGAAGGTAACATGAAATGTTTCCTCAGTTTGTTGTCTCCTTGTGTTGAACACCCTGAAGGCTTTTGAGACAAGAGAATATCCTAGGAAGTATCCATCATCAGCCTTTGCATCAAATTTCCCTAGGTGGTCTTTGTGATTATGAATAAACACAGGACACCCAAAGACATGAAAGTAGCTGATGTCAGGGATTCTTCCCTTGAATAACTCATAAGGAGTCTTGCTATGTCTCTTGACAATGATGGATCTGTTTTGTGTGTAACAGGCAGTTTTGACTGCTTCAGTCCAGAAATGTTTTGAAAGGACTGATCCATTTAGCATTGTTCTAGCAGCTTCAATGAGTGTTCTGTTTTTCCTTTCAGCCACACCATTTTGCTCAGGTGTGTAAGGTGAGGAAAAGTTTTGATGGATACCTTTCTCATCACAGAAACTTTCAAGTTCATGATTTTTGAACTCAGTCCCATTGTCAGTCCTAATCTGTTTGACTTTGATGTCATTCTGATTTTCAATGTTCCTGACAAAGGACATGATAGTTCCTGCTGCCTGACTCTTTTTGGTCAGGAAGTAAACCCAAGTGTATCTTGAGTATTCATCCACTATGACCAGAGTATACTTCTCATGGTTAATAGATCTAGGACTGATGGGTCCAAAGAGATCCATATGAAGAAGGTGTAGGCAGTTCCTGATGGAAAAGTTGGTTTTGGTTTTAAAGGATGCTCTCTTGTGTTTGCCTTTTTCACAAGCTGAGCAGGGTTTATCCTTTGAAAACACAAGAGATGGTAAGCCAAGGACCTTATTTTGTTTCACAAGATGATTTATGTTTTTGAAGTTCAGATGGGAGAGTCTTTTATGCCAAAGCCAATTGAGAGTCTCAGTGGCCTTAGCAAAGAGACAAGTACCATTCTGAGTCAGACTAGTCATGTATAACACATAAACATCTTGTCTTCTAGGTGCAATAAGGACAACTTCCTTGTTTGCATTGAAGATGGTTCCTTGCTTATCATCAAACTGAACTATGTATTTTGCATCACATAGTTGACTGACACTGATCAAATTATACTTAAGGCCATTTACATAAGCTATCCTAGTGAAGACTATACCATTGCAGTTTACTGAACCATAACCTTCAGTGGGACATGATGAGTTATCAGCAAATACCACCTTGGGTCCTGATTCTTCCACATATTTGTGCAGATACTGCTTCACACCAGTCATGCTCCTTGAACATCCACTATCTAGATGCCAAATTGGCTCCCTGGCATGTCTCTGCACAAATAGTAAACTGGGTCAGTTCTTTCTAGGACCCCTCTTCATAGAGGGCTTGGCTTTAATAGCCTGCTTAAAAGTAGATAATGATTTGTGGTCAGTGGTTGAGTGGACTGAGCTCCCACAAATTTTGCATTTTATTGCAAGGGAAGACTCAGCAGACTGAGAGGATGATTTGTTCTTTCCTCTCCTTGCCTGAATGACCTCATCATGTCCTGAGGTGTCATGAGTGGGATCACCACATAGGTCACAGCATGTGTCCATTAAGCAATCCTCAGGGAGGTGGTCATTGAATCCACAATGAGGGCAAGAGGGAAAAGGCTTTGCCTTTTTCATTCTCTGCTTAGCATCAGATGGATACTTAAGAGCAACTGATTTAAAGTTTGCCATCTTAGCTGAGGCTGTGTATGATTGATGATCTGAGGTTCTGTGATCTTCCTTTTTGCATACCATGCAGTAAAGGATTCTGTAGCAATCATCAGCAACATGATTATTAAAGCCACACAGCTCACATATCACCCGAGGTTTGGTGGGCTTGGTTTTGGGTTTGGAGGTTGAGGAAGCTGGTTTTGTTTCCTTAATTTTAGATTTAGGATTCTTCTCAGAAGATTCAATCTTCTCACTCAGCTTCCTGACCATCTCAGTCAATTGATCAATTCTTGGATCAGGACTTTGTGATTTTACCTCAGAATGAACTGAGGTAGATGAGCCGTCAGTGTTTACTAAGACTTTTGCTTCAGAAGGGACTGAAGTTGTTGAGTCATCAGTATTTACTGAGACTTCAGGGATTAGCCTTTTCAGGATTGTATTTCCCGATCCTGATTTCTCCTTTGGAGAATGTTCAGAGTAGACTAATGGAGTGAGGTCTGAGCTTGGAGAAGCTCCCTGAAGGACTTTCAGTGGTGGGAGAGGTATAGCTGATTCTGATTCTGACTCAGTGATTAACTCAGTACTACTGGGTTCTTCAGTGAGTCCTAGCATGCTTTTCAATGCCTGACTTTCAGGGAGCAAGATTTTCCCAGTCTCAAAGTTGGGTAACTTACTGACTGGGTTGTCCCTGACAATCCAGTCATTTGACTTGGGTTCTTTTTCTTGCTCAAAAGCAATGCCAGCTGGAATAAAGACTCTTTCTTTGTCAGTCTCACTGAGGGTGTCAGTGAGTGGGTTAATTCCTATGACTTTAAAGTTCTCACTAGGATTCATACTGACAGATTCATAGACTCTTGGGTTCTTTTTAGTCCAGCTTTTTATGACAGCTCTTTCTTTGTCAAGTTCAGTTTGAAGGGCTTGGTTCTTTTTCAAAATCTCAGTGTTTTGAATTTGTAGTGTGACTACTTCTAACTTGGCTTGTTTCAGTACAAGCAATTCATCTCTACATTTGTTCAATTCTAACACAAGATTATTATATTTTGAAAGTAGGTTAAGCCTTTGTTCTTCTACAAACTTGAGATCAACAGAAATATAATTTAAATAAGACTACCAATCAGAATCATCATCCATTGAAAGTAAAATGTTTACCTTCTTCATTGTGATGTTAACCCATTCTCCATCTCTAGCATGGCTCTTTCCAACAGCCAGCTGATCACCATCTGAAAGTGCCATCAGTGCACTCACATGAATTTCTTCATCATCAGAGACCTCTTCATCATCCCAGTCATAAGCTTCAGCCATAAGGACCTTGTTCTTGGACTGAACAGGTTTGGGAGTTGGAGCCTGAGAGACTGAGGGAGTGGCCTCAAGAAGAGCAAGCTTGGCTTTTGCCATCCTATACTTAGTTTCATAATCTTTTTGGCTACTTTGAGAAGTTTGTGGAGACTGAAACATTTTAGGTTGAAATTTGCTAGCTCTTGAAGAAGAACTGTTTCCAGAAAATTTGTAAGAGGGTTCTGAGGTTGTTTTTGAATAGCAGTCTTTTGCAAAATGACCCTTTTTACCACATTTAAAACATTCAGTGGTCTCATTTGCTTTAGCTTTTGAAAAGTTTGACTGATTTCTTTTGATAAAACGTTTTGAGTTTGCAAGAAGTGCTCTTTCTTGGAATTCCAAGTGTACGTCACTTAAGTACTCCTCACTGGTTCTATCATCAACCTCATCATCAGAATCCTCTTGAAAATCCTGCACAATACCATTAGAATAAAAAGCAGTTGATATGGGTGAGGAAGTCAGGGCCTTTTTGGTTTCAAGAGCTTTCTTTGAGTCTGGATATCTTCTTGATATTAGGTTGTCTTCATAGACAAACTTCCCATAGATCTCAGCAAGCTCAAGGGTCTGAATGTGGTTAGCATTCCTAAGGCCCTGAGAGAAGTTTAACCACTTCTCAGGGAGACAGTTGACAAAGCCAACATTGATCTCATGCTTAGACAAAACTACACCATCATTGGATAACTCATTTATCAGGGTCTTGTACCTAGTGTAGGTCTCAGAGAGACTTTCAGAGTCTTTGGCCCTGAAGGTATTATACTCAAGTTTAAGATCCATGATCCTATTTTCCTTGGTATCTGAGGGACCTTCGAAGCTATGAACCAAGTCAACCCATGTTAGTTTGGCTGATGTACAGTTAATGACTGATTCCATTATATCGTCAGGGAGACAAGATATAATTATGCTTCTCAGGCGTTGGTCTTGATTGACCACCCTTCTCTCATCTATAGTCCACTGAGCTTCAGGTTTGTCTAAACCTTCAGCAGTTTTAGGGACATAGGGACCATCATTGATACAAGTGATGTAGTATGGTTCCATACCAGTCAAGTATCAAAGCATGCGCTTTTTCCACTTGCTAAATTTACCAGCTTCTAGTCTGGGAGCAACAGCTGAATAGCTACCTCCCTTTTTGTCAACTAGCTGGGGCACATTTATATCAGCCATAGTAGGATCTTGGTTTTAAAAACCTTGAGCACTCTTAGTTTTGGAAAGATTTTATAAACCAGAGGCTCTGATACCACTTGTTGTTCCCGTTACACTTATAGAAATAACTAGAAAGTTATCCTAATTGTGTACTAAGACTGATACAATGTATGATTAATTTTACCAAATAAGTTAGAACGTAAATATAAAACAACAAAGGTTTTTCAACGTTTAAATTCTTATTAGAAATTAATCAAAGAATCTATTACCCAAAGTATTTTGCGGAATAAACACTTTGGGATTGAATAGACAAGGTATGGTGTTCTCCTCTTCTAAACTCAAGCTTTTCTTGAGTGACAACTAAAAGACCCTACTGAGCTATCTCAGTGAGTAGGTTGTTCTTTGGAGGAGAAAAGTGGGCTGTGAAAGTCTAAGCTTTTAGTGCACAACCTTAATTCACTTTTCTCCTCATCTATCTATTTATACACAAGTGTAAAAGAAAACCTATAAACTAAAGTACAAGTTGACTTATATTGGTCTGACAAAAGTACAACTGTATTTTGTCATTACCAATCTACATCGGGAATAAGCTAAAAGATCCTTTTGAGTGTCTGCCCAACCACTCTCGTACTTTAAGCCGTATTAAGGAAAGTTCGCTTTCGGCGTGATAAGACTTGTTCTTATCCTCTTCAAACTTTCCCGCTCGATCCCGCCTTTACTTCAGGTCTTAGATTGATTATAAGTCTTCAGTCTTTAGTCTTCAGTCTTTTAGTGTTCAGGAGACTGAGGGGTTCAGTGAGCTCTTGTCAGTACTCACTGAACCCATCATCTTCTTCTTCGGTTTAAGTCTTACTCAGGAAGTACCGCCTTCCTGAGGAGTGAATCCTTCGCCTTGAATTCGCCTTAAGCATCCTGAAGATGACTCACTGAGTTACTGTTAACTCAGTGACTTGAATTGTTCTCGGTTGATAAACACTTGGCTTAATTTGTGTTCAAATCCTGTTTTAGATAATTGGGTATTTTATGGACCCAACACTGTGGTTTTCAGCAGTGGCATAGCAAGGCAGGAACAAAGTTTATCGAGAATGAATACTTATATCATGCAACTCTTTACTGTTTCGAACTTAGGTGGATCGACCTGGTTATCAAAGACTCCACCATTGAGCCAAAGGCTCGATGGTGCAATGTTTGCACTTGTTTGCTTTACAACATTTTCAACTGGGTTTAGTTCGCTTGTTTTTCTTTTCGACACTTCAAGATAGGTGTGATTTTCCTTTTATAGTTCGACTTTAATGTTTATCCCTTACGTTTTCAAAACCCATGAGGTTTGGAATTACTAGGTTTCGTTCTATTCTAGTTAACACAAAAGAAAATGTATGTTTGCATGCAACTAGAGTTTTAAACGTGAAAGTGAAGTGAGAGTTGGCTTCTAAGCCTCTCGTGATGGAGAGTCGACCCATGTTGATGGATTACACAAAATAAGGGTGTACGAAAGATGCTAAAAATAAATTATATGTTTGAATACGAAAGTATATGATGCATGATGAGTGGTGTACGTGAGAATGAAAGGAAAGAGTGTTCGTAGATACTTACTACTACACCTTTTGAAGGTGGTGGAGACTTGTGTGAGATCGTATGAACACAAGGGTGAACAACCCACTTGCTACATCTGAGTATACGTTCTATATAAGCGTGACCAATTTTCATTCGAAAAGTAATCTGAAACTCCACAGGGAACTTTGGTTTCTTGAGGTATTTTCGTGAAAGAGAGCAGGTAGGAATGAGTATAGTGAGGATAGAGTAGAAGGTGATAGATTAGTGTATTATATAGGAGAAGTACCACACATTTCTTGACTTTCAAAGTCTTCTAGTTCTATTATTGGTCTCTACTGTTTGTAACCAGTGTTTTGAAGGACCCCACTCACGTGCTATTGTCCTCAAAATATCTTAGAAAGATATGGAGGAGTTTGGTAGAACTTATCCTATTTGTTTTACACTTTTATGGTTCGGTTTATATTAGTAGCGAGGACAAAACGACTCTAGCGAGCCATTATACTTTCTTGTCATCCTAAGGGTTGTGTTAATATCATAACATGTTAATAAGTTTGTTAGGGAGTCATAAGAAAAAGGCGTGGTTTAAAATAGGGGTGTTTTTGTGATTTTTGCACAAGCGATGTTAGTGAATTTGAACAAACAGTTTGGCATTCACAGCCCTATTAAAACGTGACTTGTGAGTCTGAGAATTGGTACATATGTAGTCTAGTAGGTGGGGATTTAGATGGTGCAAAAACATTTTGGTGTTACGTTTAAAATTTGGAAGATCTCGGGCTGTTTTGGAGGGTGTGTGGAGGTCGAACACCACCTAAAATAATAAAAGAGGATGTGAGTTTTTGAGTTGGGCCTGTAGCTCGTGAGTAATGATGGGCTATGTAATAGAGCAGCCCATTTGACTTTGTAGTTTAAAGGGTGATTAGTGAAATGATTAAATTAAATAAATGGTGATTAGTGGTGATCTAAATGTAATATTTGGTAATGATTTAGGAAAATCAAGAAATGGTCACTCGTTAAATATAAGTATTGTCATTGGTCGACATTCGTGAAAAAGTGGTGTCGTGATTGAATTGTGTCTCGTAGTATGTGTCGCGAAAATGTAACGTGGTAATGTTAACAATAAGATAAAAATTTTAATTTCCCCGTAAAAATGGGATTTGTTAAATGGTAACACCAGATTATTATTAATCAATGAGATTTATCACAGTGGATTTTTACGGTATCTTACAGTATCCACCCCTAAATTTTGAACTTCGTCCCGAAGTTCAGTCTGCGATAGGTGTTGAAAAATGTGGTGTTCAAGGGTGAGGGGTTATGGAAAATGTTGTCGAGAGGTTTCTATCCGAAAATTGAGGAAACGAGATCTAGTTAGATTTATTCATGCTAGATGAAATAAATTCGAATGTTTGGTCAATTAATGAACCTAAGGATTGCGAATAATGAGAATAACGGTCAGGAACTGTGGGAATTTAACGGCTAGTGAACAGTGTATACCAACGGTCGAAATTAGTGAAATGTAACGGCTAGTTTTTGGCTCCAATGGTTAGTTTGTGGCCTATATATACCCATTTTACTTTCCATTCTTCCACAAACTATTTTTCTCTTATTCCACATCTCAAAATGCCGTACTTTATCACTGTACTAGCGATTGTGTACGTTATTCTTGTGGTTATCTACTTGAGGTATGCCCCGGACGAAGACTTCCAATATTTGGTCGTGATTTTAGCGTTTGTCATCC
The DNA here is from genome assembly GCA_021014915.2 of Artemisia tridentata subsp. tridentata. Classification (NCBI taxonomy): domain Eukaryota; kingdom Viridiplantae; phylum Streptophyta; class Magnoliopsida; order Asterales; family Asteraceae; genus Artemisia; species Artemisia tridentata. The sequence goes on from CP139503.1 coordinate 176,111,767, forward strand.
CGTTGGTGATTGTAGCCCTTATTGTGGATATGGCATGTGGAAAATAGATAGTAGGAATAGTTATAACTTTAGCATTATCGTTGCTAGTCTTATTGTGATATACTAATTTCCGTGTATTCTAATAAAATTTCTTGCTAATTGCGCTTTTCATAAGTCTTTGTGGATTCTTAAGATTCTAATATTCGCACTTTTGTCGGTTGCTTATTATAAGAATAGAGGATAATATGTGTAGGTATTTATTTTTGGTTGGTCAAAAGTGACGTTTATGGGCAATTTATTTTGTCTCAAGATTTTTCTTTTGAATGGAGATTGTTATTAGGAAATCTGAAGGATAACTGTTTCATTCATGACATGATTCTTCCTAAATTAGACATAGTTGATCAGGCTATGTATAATTTGAGGACCAAATGATGAAATGCTTGACTCAGTCACCGTGATATTTATGCTTTTTCAAAAGTTTTATATGGTTCCATTATAATGATTCCGTCACAAAGTCGGACACCCTCTGATTATTTTCAAATGAATTATAAAGTTTTTGTTCATATTCCGAGGATAAGTCAGGAATTTCTAAAGTGATACTAGGATATCTTTGGTATAAACTTAAGTTTTAGAGAGCTACGTTGTTATACGCTCGATATAGACTGTTGAGTCAGCTTTTAAATGTAACGATATACCAAGCATTTTGGGTTGTCTTTTGTAGAATTCTCATTTAATTCACATATGATAACATTTAAAATTCAAGTACAGGATCCATAATCATAACACATAGTGAAATTAATAATCTAGAGTCTGAAATCTATCAGTGTAAAGTGGTGGTCTACTAAATACAGCTGTATCCTAGGATATATATGAAACATTCATATATTCATAAAGTTATATTGCCCTAAGCCTCATGACACGCAAAACGTTAACAATTTCCGTAAAACGGCGGTGTCCCACCAGGGTTACTGATGGGTGTTTATAGCCCTCATGTTAATAGGTGATTTGCCAATTCCTATTTTTCTCAAATATAGTGCATCGCGACTAAATACGACTAACCATATAGGCATTCCGTCCAAGTATTTAGTGGGATAGGTCGTCAGCCTCTAACAGGTTTCGAATCTGTTCACTATATTCGCGCTCACCGCAGTGATTAATGGCTCATGATCAAGGGAATTTATGGCAATAAAGTAAACTTAGGCAATATAGGTCTCAGGGTTCATAAAATATACGTATTCTGATCTGGGGCAATTATTTCCAGTGAAATGTAGAATTATCATAGTAAAGTAACAGTACATCCATTTGTTATATGAATGCATACAATACGTCTCAGTATCATGTTACATCATGTAGTTTAAAAGGTTATCTTTCAAATTCAGTGTTTACGCTAAACAAGCAATTTGCACATATAACAAACATATATTTCTCTCAAGGGTGATTTGAACATGTAAAGCATAGTTGATAATTTCGAGTAAATCATGAGAGTTTTTATAAAATATACTTAAAACAGTCAAAGCATGTATCTCCCCCAAAAGAGTTATTAAAAACAAGTGTTAAAATTAGGGGCCACGACTCACCTTAGTGGTACTGGTAATAGTGGAGTAAGTTTAGATAGATTACGGTAACAGCTTCCAAACAAAACCTGATAAATTGTAGAGTCTAAGAATCTAACCAATTGCTAATGGTGGGTGTGACATGAGTGGTGAATGATGAATGATGAATAACGATCTGATCGTCGAATGGAAAAGTGTTATGCCTAGAGTTCTTATAATTCAAAAATAATGTTATGCTATGCAACGTTAACTCGAAATGTTGATACTTATAATAATAACAAACGTTAAATAATGCGTAACTAAAAATATGAAAATGCATATGAAATGGTGGGTAAAAATGGAAAATAAAGTGAGAATGTCAAGTGAAATTAACTGGTCCTTGTCCTTTTTAGATTTTATACTTTTCACTCTAACTGCGATTGCGTCACACCGTTAGTCATTCGTTAAGTCCATAGTCCATAAATAGTCCAATATTTGTCCAGAAGTACTAATAAGGCTTGACATTCAATAATTTGTCAAATAATACCCTATATGTTCTATTTTCATAGCCCCAGTCCGTATAATTCTCAATTTGGCAGTTTTAGTCCCTCTATGTGAAAGTGCGTTGCAAATTTAGTCCATAGTTCACAATTTACAAAGTTTTACTTTCTTTTTCATTGGTCCGATTTAAGGGTTTATTATATATATATATATATATATATATATATATATATATATATATATATATATATATATATATATATATATATATATATATATATATTTAGCCATTATGGTACACTGATTTCTCAAAATGAGGGTCGTTACTGATTTTATTATGGGCCTTAAAGTCCAATCCCATATGTGGTCATTTGAAATATGTGAAGTGGCCATTGGGCTTGTAAGCCCCATCGTGAGTCTGTGGTTTTCAGCAGTGGCGTAGCAAGGCAGGAACAAAGTTTATCGAGAATGAATACTTATATCATGCAACTCTTTACTGTTTCGAACTTAGGTGGATCGACCTGGTTATCAAAGACTCCACCATTGAGCCAAAGGCTCGATGGTGCAATGTTTGCACTTGTTTGCTTTACAACATTTTCAACTGGGTTTAGTTCGCTTGTTTTTCTTTTCGACACTTCAAGATAGGTGTGATTTTCCTTTTATAGTTCGACTTTAATGTTTATCCCTTACGTTTTCAAAACCCATGAGGTTTGGAATTACTAGGTTTCGTTCTATTCTAGTTAACACAAAAGAAAATGTATGTTTGCATGCAACTAGAGTTTTAAACGTGAAAGTGAAGTGAGAGTAGGCTTCTAAGCCTCTCGTGATGGAGAGTCAACCCATGTTGATGGATTACACAAAATAAGGGTGTACGAAAGATGCTGAAAATAAATTATATGCTTGAATACGAAACTATATGATGCATGATGAGTGGTGTACGTGAGAATGAAAGGAAAGAGTGTTCGTAGATACTTACTACTACACCTTTTGAAGGTGGTGGAGACTTGTGTGAGATCGTATGAACACAAGGGTGAACAACCCACTTGCTACAACCGAGTATACGTTCTATATAAGCGTGACCCATTTTCATTCGAAAAGTAATCTGAAACTCCACAGAGAACTTTGGTTTCTTGAGGTATTTTCGTGAAAGAGAGCAGGTAGGAATGAGTATAGTGAGGGTAGAGTAGAAGGTGATAGATTAGTGTATTATATAGGAGAAGTACCACACATTTCTTGACTTTCAAAGTCTTCTAGTTCTATTATTGGTCTCTATTGTTTGTAACCAGTGTTTTGAAGGACCCTACTCACGTGCTATTGTCCTCAAAATATCTTAGAAGGATATGGAGGAGTTTGGTAGAACTTATCCTATTTGTTTTACACTTTTATGGTTCGGTTTATATTAGTAGCGAGGACAAAATGACTCTAGCGAGCCATTAGACTTTCTTGTCGTCCTAAGGGTTGTGTTAATATCATAACATGTTAATAAGTTTGTTAGGGAGTCATAAGAAAAAGGCGTGGTTTAAAATAGGGGTGTTTTTGTGATTTTTGCACAAGCGATGTTAGTGAATTTGAACAAACAGTTTGGCATTCACAGCCCTATTAAAACGTGACTTGTGAGTCTGAGAATTGGTACATATGTAGTCTAGTAGGTGGGGATTTAGATGGTGAAAAAACATTTTGGTGTTACGTTTAAAATTTGGAAGATCTCGGGCTGTTTTGGAGGGTGTGTGGAGGTCGAACACCACCTAAAATAATAAAAGAGGATGTGAGTTTTTGAGTTGGGCCTGTAGCTCGTGAGTAATGATGGGCTATGTAATAGAGCAGCCCATTTGACTGTGTAGTTTAGGGAGTTATTAGTGAAATGATTAAATTAAATAAATGGTGATTAGTGGTGATCTAAATGTAATATTTGGTAATGATTTAAGAAAATCAAGAAATGGTCACTCGTTAAATATAAGTATTGTCATTGGTCGTCATTCGTGAAAAAGTGGTGTCGTGATCGAATTGTGTCTCGTAGTATGTGTCGCGAAAATGTAACGTGGTAATGTTAACAATAAGAGAAAATTTTTAATTTCCCCGTAAAAATGGGATTTGTTAAATGGTAACACCAGATTATTATTAATCAATGAGATTTATCACAGTGGATTTTTACGGTATCTTACAGTAGTTGGTGAGTGATAGAAGGTGACAAGCATAGGGTATTTTATAGGATAGATACCACACGTTTTTGTTGACTTCGAAGACTTTCAAGTCTATTATTGATTGCTATTGTGGATGACCTGGAGTGATGGTACATAAGTAACATGCTTCTGACCTTGTGGGCTCCTAGAAAAGATATTAGGGGATAGGAAATCTTATCTCTTGTTCTTGAACTCCATATGTATCGATTGGTATTTTTAAAATGGTGCAAAGGTAAGTTTTGCGAGACACAAACACATGCTGCAGTCCTAACCATCTTTTGAACATCTTAATGTGCTAATATGATCGTTAGAAAGTCGTAGGAAAAACGCGGGTTAAAATGGTTGGGTTTTGTGGTTTTTATATATAACGAATTGTACAAGATGGGACAAACGTTTTGGCTCTTAATCTCTAACCAACGCTCAACATATATTCCTGAAATTTGGCATACGAATAGTCTAGTGGGTGGTAAATGAGAGTGTGTAAAAATAATGACATGTTGCGTTAAAGAATCGAGAGAACAAGGGCTGTTTTGTAGGGGATTTGGGTGTCGAGTCCTACATAAAATCACAAAGTGAAAACTGAATTTGGGAGTTGGGCCTGGAGCAGTGGGCGAGAAGTGGTGATGGGTTGGCGAATTTGTTTGGCCCGTTTGGTTAGTAACTAGTGAAAAGAAATGTGGTTATGGTATTTGGTAGTTAAGATAAGTGGTAATTAATGTATTAATATAAGTTGTAATTAGTGGGAAATACAAAACTAGTGTAAATGGTGATTTGTGAAATGGGTAAGTCTCTAAATACGCGTCGTGATCTAGTGTCGTTATTCGGTAATTGTTGTGATGACGTGACTTTGTGAGAATAATATAACAAGAAAAAGTTTAAATTTTCCCGTAAAAATAGTTATTAAAAATAGTGACAGAGATTATTATATAATTAAACGTCATAGATTATAGTAAATTTTTGCAGTTTGCTACAACCAAAAAATTAAGACAAAAAAATTTTCAAAAATAAGTACCAAAGAATGAAATCCGTGAGTTTGGTATTATCATTACCAAATCCAACAATAGCAAAGGATGTTATACCATTGCAGTGTTCGTCTTCTGCCACCAACTCCGATTATGATGACATAAATGATGGTTATGGTAGTCGCCGTGATTCGCAGAAGTAGGTGAAAATACATATATTCACATGTTACGGTTTTAATAAAAATGCTGGAAATTAAGTTGTTAATGTAAATTTCAAGCAGTTAAGGACAACAATACCAAACTTCTTTGGACCGTGTACTCATGATCAGTTATTTCCATTTCGTATTAACATATTAAGTATTGCAAATTGCTTCTAACAAAAACACTCAATGCTAATTATTTGATGTATAAACCCTGCACACGACTTAAGTAAATGCGACTGCTAACAGACTTCCACGTATATATACAACAAACGTTAATCATGTCATCTTCTTCTTGACAGTTAATCAACTAATTTATCACATTCTACAGCTTTAGTTACCAGGTCAGCTAAGTACAATAATGATCTGTATTATTATAAATACACATATCATGTAATCTTCTTCTTGACAGTTAATAAACTAATTTATGAAATTTAACAACTTTAGTTACCATGTCAGCTAAGTACACGAAGGATCAAAAGACTGCATACACAGTTAGTTACATGGAGTATAAAACATTTGTCACTTACCAACACTTTATATCTATTAGATCACAACAGAAAAATCATGTAATCTTCTTCTTGACAGTTAACCAATTAATTTATCACATTTAACAACTTTAGTTACCATGTCAGCTAAGTACAAGAAGGATCAAGAGACTGCATACACGTTTAGTTACATGGAGTATAAAACATTTATCACTTACCAACACTTTATATATATTAGATCACAACAGAAAATGGTAGGTTTCAACTCCCGAATGTCTTATATCAGAAATTTAACATCCTGAATACAAAATTTCTCAGGTTAAAACATTAATTTTATAAGCCGGCTGTAAAGTAAACAAGACCCTCTGATCTTATCCCACGCCAAACATGCTTCAATCACCCGACCGAATATATGCGCCAAAGGTATAAATGACAGATATACATTGCTTATTAACCAACTGTATGTCTACGCTATATTCTCCTCATTAAAACCTTATGCTAAACACCCCTATAATCTATAAACTAAGCATAACAAATTAAACTACTAACGCGCTCTGAAACACACTCCGAAACACACCGATTACACTAATAATGCTATAATACAAATCCCAGATACAAAATCAACTGATAATATGAATCAACATACAATACCTTAGCGAATTAAAAAACTCCCAAATACATGTTGATATTATTGATCAAACTTTCAAACACTTTAATATATTGTTTATTCTGATTCATCATTGATTGATTACATATCTGTCGTATGTAAATGAAAACCCTAAAATCGATTTACGGATCTATTGTTGTATTACTTTGTGGGTGAGTGTGTGAGAGAAAAATGATGCTATATCATTAACATACATACCTGTATCTTCATTTCACCAATTAGTATATGATATTCGGTTTCCATTTCACCCAAACCCTAAAACGATTATACTTTATTTGATGCATTTTTTTTTTGATTTCATGAAACCCTACAACGATTAAAACCCTAATTTGGATTGTCGCATCTATTTGATCTTATCAGATCTAATGGTTCCGTCTATTGTTGTTGTTGTGTATGATAGAGAAAGAGATCTGTGTATACCCTTATAAATAAAAGTGTATATGTAAAAAAAACAAAAAAAAAAGTGATAATAAATAGATAAATAAAGAGAATAAGCATTTTAACTAAAGAAACTAATATTAATATTCCATTTATAATTACTTCATCAGACATTAACCATCCATATACAGCTTCCATTCATGTCACCATCACCATAACCCATACATAACATCAAAAAACACCAAAAACCATCAACACATAACAACCCAAGAAAACAAACTACCCAAAGATGCCCTAATCATAGAAGTCCATGATGCTCATATGATGCTCACTCTCGGTAAGACCATCACGGACTTCAATCAGTATAGCCGTTAACGCCTCCAACCTCTTCCGAGCCCTCACCTGCTTCTCACACAAACACTCATAGGTGTCACCACCTGCTTCCTCTTCATCATGATTGAGGGACCAAACTTTAGCCATTCGCTTGGTACATTTATCAATCTTCCTTTGTAACTCATCGCATTTCTCGCCCAACCACATGAGGAATGCTTCCTCTTCGGTGTGTTCCTGAATGAAGAGGAACTTGAAGCATTTGTGGAGCTGCTCTGATCCTGAAGCGTCTTTGAGTTCTTTGATGAGTGGGGTTTCTTCAGCCATTGGATTGATTGAATTGATATGAGAAGATTTTTGGTTTGGAAGAGTTATTAGGAGTTAGTAAAGTTCTAATTACTAATACAGTGTATATAATGAATATCGAGGGCAACTGAACCAATTTCATCATTGCAACACTTAATTGGAGTATTAATTCAATGAGATGGTTTGTTTTCCCATGCAGGAATATGCATTACGTTTTTAGAAGAAGTGTTGCAATGAACATAAAATCCTTCCACCCATGATACAAATATTTTTACAAACTACACATAAATTTGTCAATATAGCATAACTAACCCTCAAAGTTTCCCAATTATGATAACCATTACCCAAATAAACATTTTAATTATTAAATACATACATTACATATATATATATATATATATATATATATATATATATATATATATATATATATATATATATATATATATATATATATATATATATATATATATATATATATATATATATCAAAATTTCATTGCCTCCAACTTCTCGATAAAAGATAACAGTTGACGAAGACGAATATGTATTTGTGTTAAAGCAAGCATCAACTTATCTACTACATCCAAATCCTCATGTTGCATTCTCCTCAAATCCACAACACTTTGAACCGAAGAACTATCAATACCAACAACCTTCAATTCCTTTATAATCAACTCTCTATGACGCACAAGATCAATGATTTCTATCATTTTTTCTCTTACATCTTCTTCATCGGCAAATGAAGCTTTAACTTCTCGACCATAATGTACAAGCATCATATCTTTGACATAACTCGACTTAGCTTCGTTTGCTAACCGGCCTAACAAAACAAGAGGATAAACAGTAGGAGAAGTCATAGTTGTATTATTTTTTATAATGTAAATTTCCGAGTTATACTAACAATATATAACCTATGCAAAGGAATATTAAAAGTACATAGAAATAAATATTATAATGATAATACAATTAAATGAATAATTAACATTGATTGGAAATGAACAGACTCAATAGAAATATTAAGTCATTCACTTGGTTTAGTTTCCCATGTATAAATATCAATTACGTTTTTCCAAAAACTTTTTGAATAAGACATAAATCCATTATACTTATGATAAAAGATGCATACAAATTACACATAAATTGTGCAATGTAATATAACTAACCCTCAAAGTTTGTAAATTATGATAAAATGTGTGACAAAAATAATTTTTTCGTCCAAATTCTCGATAAAATATAACATTTATTATTTTGCACTTGATCCAAACAACCAACTAAATTTAACATTTTTCCATATAAGGCCGGCCCTAGACACGAGATCGACCAAATGTTTTTGTAAAAACGCTAAATCTAAATTTTAGATTACACCGAACAACTAATTATATGCATTCATCTTAATAGCATTAGTTTCTTCCTCGCGAACACCAGCTTTAGCTTGGAAAAACAAAAGTGATAACTTTTCAATCATTGCCTGATGCCTCTTTTGAGCCTTTCTCAAATCCGCAAGCACTTCAAAAACAACACGATGATGACCTAATGCTTCCATGTTTGCGATCATGCTCTGGTTTTTCAACATTACCCGCCTCAAGTGCTCACAACTAGCAAAAATCAATCTGGTAAGACCGTCATCTTCACCTGCCTGCTGCACAAACCAAATATGCATGCAATCATGCAAATTAGAAGACCCTGCAACCTTCATTAAGTTTTCTAACATCTGAAATTCTGCCATTGGATAAAAAAAAATCAAAATAAGAATGTTTCGTAACTCTCTATGACAAAAAATGAGCCAAATAAATAGCAAAAAAACATACATTGTAACTTATGCATATTAAAATATTACATGTGAAGAGACTCATTTAAACAAAATGTCTCTTCATGTGTACTCTCTTAATGTTAATAAAATAATTTAAATAGTATAATGCCCCAAAATAACAATGTTATTAAACCATGATATTTTATCAAAGTACATAAATTATTATAACATTTCCCAATCCAACATCAATATACAATCGGTGCAACGCACGGGTTTTCCACGACTCGTTTGAATAAAGAATTACTTTAATCCATATCTTTATTTAATGTAGTATTAGTAACAAAAGGATAATAATGATGATGAATCATTAAAGGTTTTTCCAGGAGGCCTACTCGAGTTGTACTAGAGGCATCGACGTGTTGCAAGACGCTAACGATGTGATTACGCTATTAAAATATGTCCAAGTAGGAGTTGTTAGTTTTGTGGACATTATTTTAGTAGTCGTATGTTAGGATCGAATCGAGATCACGAGATTGCACACTTTACGTATGAATAATAAATGAATAATAATTATTTATAAAAAGTTATATTTGATTATTATATACACAAAACACATAACGACCGTTAGTATTTAACGGATAATGACTAACGACCGTTAGACAAATATAAGGAAAGAATTATGTGTTGATCATTGGTATGTCAAGAAGCTTCCGGATCCCCTTTGTGGGATTAAGTCTGATCGGTTTGGGGAGGGGAAACCTAACCCAAATCCAACTTGAGCTCCAAGTTAACTATACAATATAAACACATCAAGGGTTATTAGTTTTTGTATCTCTTGTACACAATACTAAACCTTAAAGTGTGTTTTCTTTTCTTGTTCTAAAACTCAGCCGAAATCCCCCCCCCTAAGGGTTTCGACTTTTTGGTTTTAAAAACCTAAAACGTTTTGTGTTCTTTACTTGCATTAACATTTACTTGGTATTAGTACGTGTGTACAAGAACGCGAATCAAACACACTATTGTTTGATTCTTGGATTGAATTGCAAAATCGGTATGGGGCAATTCGTGTAATCCTTATAAACCCTAATTAGGGTTCATCATTATTGTTGCTTGGATTGATTCTTGTTTTGCTAGAATAATTAAGGTACACATACGTTTAAATTCGGTTAATTAATTATGTGTTATTGTTCCTATGCTTCCGCATGTATTCTTTGATGTTTATTGTATTTAATTATGATTGTCATGATATTAATATTCCAACATCTGCCACCATAGTTTCTGGTATTTCAACACAAAGTAGTTAAATATCATTACTCTAACAAGCCAATTGTGTTTGTTGGAATTTTTGGGGGCCTTCAACCAAAACCATGAGATATAACATGTATGTTAGTCAAGGGAATCTATTTATTTTCCGGAAAAAATTTGCTTATTACAAAATGGGTACTAGCAAATACTTTGTGTTTAAGGGAATCTTTCCGTATCATGGCGGATGCCTAGCGGTATAGAAAACTTACGTGGCTATTGTGATGAAGTCCATCAATATCACATAAGTTTTCAATATTCTTAGACACCCACCAAGATATTGCTAGCTTGATACCGCAAGATTTACCGTCCTAGAAGCTAAGCTTTGATGTTGCGTCCATGTTGCTACATAGAACAAACTTCATAGGATAATATTACCAGGTAATTAGTGTGCTCGCAGTCACCTTATAAGATGAAAATTCGGTCCTAACAAGTGAAAAAAATTGTTGTATCACAAATAACAATCTATATATAATCCAAGTCGGCCCTCCTAATGTAGCTTGTGGCCGCAACTAAGGATGCCGTAAACGGCATTGTTTGTCAAATACGAGGACCACTTACAACTTGTATACTCGATAATCTTGTTTTGGCAAGTTGATTAACGTGTTTTCTAAGAGGGGAAATTTCATATTTTCCCAACAAAACCTTGAAAATTTCATATTTACCCAAATCATGCTTTAAAAGCACCGTACAAAATGCTATTAATGATGAAAAGAGAGGGAGATATGAAATTCCCTCTAGAAATAACAGCTATTAATACTTCTGAAAATTATTGAAGCAAGTTTTTTCACCACCATAAAATTCCAAACCATCGTAATCTTAAAGTTAGAAAATATCCCAGATATTAATTCCACAGTTTCTGATTATCATGCACGAGGTAGACTATTGGGTCTCTTTCTCAGTTTGTACATACATTTGGACCCTCTACCCACCATATATTTGTTCTTTAACAGTTTACCGATTAAGGGAGAATTTAGTTTTATCACTATTTTCCCAAGGTATGTCACTTTCACTTTGGGCATGTAAACAGCTTTGTTGGATAATTAGTAAACTGGTTATTTTAAGCTAGCCAAACGGGTCGGTCATTTTTAACTAATTCTTCCAACTTAGTTACAATAACAACCAAAACTGTAAAACACACAATAACACAATCCCTGAAATATAAGATGGTTTCATAACAAGATTACTCATTTTAACAACTTGCTATGCATATAACAAGTTAATGCGTCTCATAAGTAATATTATTTGTTCTCTAAGCTCTACAAGTTGCCTATAATACTAAGAAATTAAGCAATGACACAGTTTGCTGAAATAACCTTTTCCTAATAAAGGTAGTATTTACTTTTATCACTATTTTCCGACGCCAGTTCATTTTACATCGTTATGTGAGTGGGTGGGTTGTAAACGGATCAAAATCTTAATTTATGCTAGCCTAAACGGGTCAGGCTGGTTTGACCCAAAAGGCTTCTTGCCCAAATGATAATTTATCTATAAATACTTCTACTATAATGATTTAGGAGTCTGTATACTTTAAATTGATATACTCTGTGCTCAGGAAACATAAAATTATTCTGGTAAGTTTTCTCCTACAATCTCAAGATAAAATTTTACCTCAAACATCTTAATTAGTATGCATGTAGAGTTTGCTGTTGCAATTTTTATTAGACAAAGGAGCATATTTTTTAAACAAAAAAGGTACAGTTAATAGTCTTCAAAGGTATAATAATAGTGAGTAAAAGGATTCTGACTGTCAATGTAATATTCATTCTTTCACAAATCCATCATAGGAATGTGGTCCTCAATATATATGCGGTCATTCTTTCTAGTTAAACTATTAATCTGTAACATTTATAAAAATTTCAGATTGTCTAGTACTATGAAGTAAATACTTCTTATTTATAAAATAAAAACAGAATTGATAACTTTTACTTTACATTAATTGTTAGACTGATCATTGCTTAAGTTTGGAGGACGATGGATCTCACATAGTTTGTTAAATGTTATTAATAGATATATAAATGATGCTGCAGGTTGATAGGGTTAGACGTAGTGTTACTTATCACCTGATCAAGTCAGATTTTTCATGACATGAACTTTTCTCTGATTTTAATCACAAATGATTTTCCATGCATTGTTTAGGGTGATAAGCCTTTTGTAAAACAATCATATGTACAAAACCCTTTTTATAATTTATAATCAGTATTAATCGTTGTTGTTGAAAAATAAGAAGTAATCCTATCTTAACTTTATTATAGAGTATGATTGTAAACAAAGAATAACAACAGTAAACAATGTATGGTATTTTTTAGACTAAATATGGATATATAATTTAAATGTAGAAATATCAGTTATTGATACTTCTTAAAATTATTGAAGCAATTTTTTCCACCACCATAATATTCCAAACCATCGTAATCTTGGAGTTAGAAAATGTCCCACATATTAATTCCAAAGTTTTAGATTATCATGCACGGCGTAGACTATTGGGTCTCTTTCTCAGTACATACACTTGGACCCTCTACCCGCCATATACTATACATACCCCCTACCACTGCCAACCTACAAACCCCCCCCCCCCACACACATATATATATATATGTACTTTTTACCCTATTATGTTTGTACTTTTTGTTGGGTCAAATATTGACCCAATTACCCTACAAGGATTTGAATATAAAATAGCTTAACTCACTGATAAAGAAATCAGTGAGTGTTGTAAAAAGCCCGTTGTTGAAGAAACACTTTACCTACTGAGACGGTGTCAGTGAGTAAAATATACGAGCTACAAACAACACCAGTATCACTGAGATTTGACAAATATCTCAGTGACCCTGAAGACGCTATCTCTACAAAGCATACTGAAAATATGAGCGGGAACTTCTACAAGAAATGAGATAGAAGTCAGACAAAGTACATCAAAAGGAGTGTTGGTGTACCTTTCAAGAAAGAGAAAGGTGATGGGACTTTTTAATAAAGAAAAGTCAATGGGGACCACCAGCCATGTGCACTTGTTTTACTTTCCTGTATTTATAGTTTGCTTGTAATAGAGATTATGTATGTATTCCTAAATAGACAAAATACACACATAGTGTGTTAGTTGATAGGGAACATCACTCTCACTGAATCAGTGAGAGTTTATTTGTCATCAAATGGGATGATTAATTTGTACCCATAGGGGATGATTTACCGGAATTATCCCCTTGAAGAAGCTGAAGATGTTATCATGTAATCTAATAGGTTTTGAGTAATCTTGTAACAATCATTTCACTATCAATGAAACTGTTCTTGTTTTACTCAGATTTCATGGACCAACAAGTGGTATCAGAGCCTAAGGTTCATTCTTATGAGCCAGATCCATGCATGATTACTGATAACAATCTTCAAAAATTATTAAATGTGTTCTTCAAAAACTGCTAGTGATATAGCAATTTTTGAGGGGGAGAGACACATTTATGGTGACTAACAAACACCAAACATACCCAAACATCTCCCTGAAGCCCCACACACCACACATATCTTATCCCCACATATCCTCACCTACCAAAATCTTATCCACACACACACAAAAAAAAAACCCAGATCCACAAAAAACGGATCTATTATCCTCTCACACAAAACAAATCCTTTCACAATCCAACCAAACACAAAACATAAACCCACACAAAAACACCAAACTGGTTAATTAATCAGTCAAACATCCTCATCTCTCCTATCCATAAACCAATTTCCAACACTCTATACCGATTGAAAATGCAATCGGTCACACAATCCAGATCCACGCTCGCCATATCCGATCAAAACAGTCACTATCACCATAAAAAAAAAACCAGACTCGCTCAAAAAAAAAAATAATTCCGTCCATACCTACACACTCCGGCGACTGCAGCGGCGGAAGTGGTGGTTCTTAATTGCAACAGTTAAGAAAAAAAGAGAGACGGTTGAGATGGTTATTATTCTTGAATCAGGTTTATAACTATGGATTAAAAATGTTAGTTAGGGGCTGACATAGCCATGGATTTAGATTTGAGGTTTGGGATTAAAAAGTTTCTGTGATACTGTAGCTTCTTGGAATATGTCGGAATACATTTTTTTTCTGATATGTATAGCTGTTGGAGTTATAGGTAGCTGAATGATAAGATGTAGCTTCACAGAAATGAGATAGTGAACTGAGAGATATGTGTTGATCGACAAGGTTTTGCTGAGATATATGATGGGTTTTGGTGTACTGATAAAATTTATCAGTGAGGATGGGTAATAAAAGTCAGGGTGTTCATATGGTGAGAATCAGGGGTGTTAAGTTTTTGGTATATCAGTCTGATTTTTTAGTTAAAAATCAGAGTGTAGGTGTGTAAAATATGGGTCAGTGGAGGTTTGTAATTCAAAGGGGTCCCTGATAAGTATCAGGGAGTGGACGGGAAAATGTGTTCAAGGGGAAGTTGCGGCCTGAACCAAGCAAATCAGAATTGGGTAGTAACTCCTGAGATTGTCAGGAAGTGATTACAATAGGGAATCAGTAATATTGTTCAAGTGGAATGTGAAGCTGAATGGTTTTAAGGGGTGTGGTTTCAGGATACTGAAACAAAACTCAATTTGCTCAATCTGGTCACTGAGCTTATGAACCCCTTGGTCACTGAACTTACAATCAGGACCCTAAATCCCCAGGTTGATACTTTTGAACCTGGTCACTGAATCTGGTCACTCCACTCACTGAACCCCAATACTGAACCCTCACTCCCTGAACCCTACCCCAACCCAGGTCACTGAACCCCATAACCATCAGTCAATGAACTCCCTCCTGACTGAACCTCTCAGGAACCTGAACCCCACAGGAACACCTGAACCCTCAGTGAACTGAACCCTGAACCTTTCAAGTCCCTGAACCCCTAGTGACTAAAACCCAAGTTACTGACTCCCTTCAGGAACCTGAACTCCTTCGTGACTGAACTGGTCACTGAACCCTGAACCCTTGGTGACTGAACTGGTCACTGAACCCCTTGTGACTGAACCCCTGAACCATCAGGACCCTGAACCCCCAGTCACATGAACCTCAGGAACTAAAACCAAAGTTCTTGGAAAAGCAGGACCAGTACTTCATTCACCCAAGCTATTTGTATATTCAAATAGGGGGAGATTGTTGGGTCAAATATTGACCCAATTACCCTACAAGGATTTGAATATAAAATAGCTTAACTCACTGATAAAGAAATCAGTGAGTGTTGTAAAAAGCCCGTTGTTGAAGAAACACTTTACCTACTGAGACGGTGTCAGTGAGTAAAGTATACGAGCTACAAACAACACCAGTATCACTGAGATTTGACAAATATCTCAGTGACCCTGAAGACGCTATCTCTACAAAGCATACTGAAAATATGAGCGGGAACTTCTACAAGAAAAGATAGAAGTCAGACAAAGTACATCAAAAGGAGTGTTGGTGTACCTTTCAAGAAAGAGAAAGGTGATGGGACTTTTTAATAAAGAAAAGTCAATGGGGACCACCAGCCATGTGCACTTGTTTTACTTTCCTGTATTTATAGTTTGCTTGTAATAGAGATTATGTATGTATTCCTAAATAGACACAAATATACACATAGTGTGTTAGTTGATAGGGAACATCACTCTCACTGAATCAGTGAGAGTTTATTTGTCACCAAATGGGATGATTAATTTGTACCCATAGGGGATGATTTACCGGAATTATCCCCTTGAAGAAGCTGAAGATGTTATCATGTAATCTAATAGGTTTTGAGTAATCTTGTAACAATCATTTCACTATCAATGAAACTGTTCTTGTTTTACTCAGATTTCATGGACCAACACTTTTCTTTTCTTTTCTTTTCTTTTTTTTGTTTTTTTTTTTTTTTTTTTTTTCCAAAGTTTTTGTTAGAAGCAGTTTTTTTTTATTTTCTTCTTTTCTCAAAGTTTTTGTCAAAGTTAAGTCTTATCAGTAAGGGGGTCCTTTGTATCAGTATGTTTTTTTAGTACAATTATAAGTGTTTTGTATCACGGGTTCAATGTTTTTTTCCCTGTATGCTTTGGTCCTTTTTATTCTTTTTTTTTTTTTACTATAAACATCACAAGGCATTGCATTCACATAAGCATCAAAAACCTGCATTCACATAAGCAGCAAACAAACCATTTCACATAAACATCACATAACATAAAAGTAGTTTCACATAAGCAGTTTCACATAAGCAGTTTCACATAAGTAGTTTCACATAAGCAGTTTCACATAAGGAGTTTCACATAAGCGGCAGTTTCACATAAGCATTTTCACAGAAGCAGTATCACAGAAGCAGTTTCACATAAGCAGTTTCACAAAAGCAGTTTCAAATAAGCAGTTTCACAGAAGCAGTTTCAAACATAAGCAGTTTTACAATAAATACATCACCGTTTTACATAGGGGTGCAAACGAGCCGAGCCGAGCCCGAGCTTTACTATACTCGAGCTCGGCTCGTCAGGTTTTTTTCGAGCTCGAGCTCGAGCTCGGCTCGTAAACTTTTCACAAAGCTCGAGCTCGGCTCGAGCTTGACAAAGCTCGGCAAAGCTCGGCTTAATAATCTAAATATATGTCCAAATATGCTCGATAAGCGAACTACTCGACAAAGCTCGGCTTAATAATCTAAATATATGTCAAAATATGCTCGATAAGCTAAGCTCGATAAGGCTCGACGAGCCTACTCGAGCTCGATAAGCGAAGCTCGAGCTCGGGCTCGATAAGTAAACGAGTTGATTTTCAGGCTCGAGCTCGGCTCGAGCTCGACAAGGTTTGGCTCGTTTCGAGCTTTTTATCGAGTCGAGCTCGTGTAGCTCGCGAGTAGCTCGGCTCGTTTGCACCCCTAGTTTTACACAAACGAGGTATAATTTTACGCTATTAGTTTCAAAAATAAAATGAGTTTC
This sequence comes from Artemisia tridentata subsp. tridentata, assembly GCA_021014915.2. Lineage (NCBI taxonomy): Eukaryota > Viridiplantae > Streptophyta > Magnoliopsida > Asterales > Asteraceae > Artemisia > Artemisia tridentata. Next base: position 176,129,242 of record CP139503.1, read on the forward strand.
AAACATAAGCAGTTTCACAGATGGCTCAGATTATTTTTTTTACACATATGGCTGCAAATTTGAAGGTTGCAAAATGTTTGTCGTCCATTCGGTTATGCCACGCCAATCGACAAGTTTTTTTAAAATCATCATCGCCATCAAACTACTATTAGATCATAAACTGCTTAAAGTTTCAAAAAGCTCAAAAACTGCTTAAAGTTTCACATAAGCAGTTTCACATAAAAGCAGTTTCACATAAGTAGTTTCACATAAAAGCAGTTTCACATAAGCAGTTTCACAACAAACAACCATCATCAGAACCAACAAACAACCATCAGAACCAACAAACAACCATCATCAGAACCAACAAACAACCATCAGAACCAATAAACAACCATCATCAGAACCAACAAACAACCATCATCAGAACCAATAAACAACCATCATCAGAACCAACAAACAACGTTCATCAGAACCAACAAACAACCATCAGAACCAACAAACAACCATCATCAGAACCAACAAACAACCATCAAAACTAACAATAATGTGAAACTACTTATGTGAAACCACCAACATTTAGGGGGTTAGAATAACTCGGCCATTTTTTTAGATCTAACCACCATCAGAACCAAGCATCATCGGTTTTAGATCTAAAATGGGTCGAGTTCTAAAAAGATCTAACCAAAAAAAGTATCATCAGTTTTAGATCTAAAAAGATCTAACCAAAAAAGTATCATCAGTTTTAGATCTAAAAAGATCTAACCAAAAAAGTATCATCAGTTTTAGATCTAAAGAGATCTAACCAAAAAAAATATCATCAGTTTTAGATCTAAAAAGATCTAACCAAAAAAAGTACCAAATAAACCACCAAAGCATCTGTTTTAGATATAAAAAGATCTAAAAAGTACCAAGAACCACCAACATAAGAACCACCAGCAAAAAAAGTAAAACCCCGTCTATACCACCCAAGCCCACAGACTTGCCCTTATCCCACCCCACCCCCATCCCATCTATACTGTCCAGACCATCAAGAACACAAAGAAACCACCAAGAACACACGGACGAGTTATTCTAACCCCCCTCCCCTCCCCCCCCCCCTAAAAAGATCTAAACCACCATAACAAGCAATTTTTGATCTAAACCACCATAAGGTTTAAGTCTGTGGGGATAGGTTGTATGAGTGAGAGAGAGAAAGTCAGAAGATGAGATAGGGGTGGGGATGGGTTGTATGAGTGAGAGAGAGAAATTCAGAGAAGTATAGACGCGGTTTAAGTCTGTGAGAAGATGGGATGGGTGGGTGGGTTTAAGTCTGTGGGCTTGGGTGGTATAAGACGCGATTTTACTATTTTTTTCCTAAGACAATGTAAAAAAAAGTTGTAAAAAAATTTTGTTAAAAAAAGTTATCTAACCAAATAAAAGTTGTAAAAGTTAAAAAAAAATAAACTTGTAAAAGTTATAAAAAAAAGTAATTTGTTAAAAAAAATAAAAGTTGTAAAAGTTATAAAAAATAAAGTTGTAAAAGTTATAAAAAAAGTAATTTGTTAAAAAAAATAAAAGTTGTAAAAGTTATAAAAAAATAAAGTAATTTGTTAAAAAATAAATAAATAAAAAATAAATATAAAAAAATAAAAAGTTGTAAAAGTTGTAATGTATTTTCAGGTGTTCAGTTCTCCCGAGCAACAAACTGATTGGGTGCAAAATATAGCTCGAGGGATCAGTTTTGTTATTGTTAAGAAAATAACCAAATCAGAGAAGGGGTATTTGTACGCAATCATTTATGGGTGTTCAAAGGGTGGGGTGTATGAACGTGAAGGTTTAGAAGATGAAATTAAACGGCAAACAAGTACCTCTAAAACCGATTGTCCATTCAAATTAGTGGCGAAATATTCAAAAACACAAGATTTTTGGAGGTTGAGTGTGAAGTGTGATAGGCATAATCATTATTTTGCAGAGTCGTTGCATGGTTTCCCATATGCAATGAGATTAAAGGATGATGAGTTCAGTTTGGTGCAACAATCGACAGAGTTTCACGTACCACCACGTCATATACTTTTGTTAATAAAGGAGCGTAATCCGGATAACGTGTCTGGCATTAAAACTATATATAACGCACAAAGGAAGATCCGTGGAGCCTTAATTGGTCATAGAACTCCAATCCAAGTCCTTTACTCACATTTGGTGCATTAAGGGTATACATATTACGAGAGGGTAAATGAGCATAATGAGCTTGAGGAACTATTCTTTGTTCACCCTATGTCATATGCTCTATGGTGTACATTCCCTGAGATCATGCTAATGGACTCAACATACAATACCACGTTGTTTAAATTGCCATTTTTTGAAATTGTCGGATTAACTTCAACAAACAAAACATTTTCAATGGCGTTTTATTTTTTGGACAAAGAAAAGGGGCCTAATTTTCAATGGGTATTGCAATGTGTGAAGGAGGTGATAGAGGAAAGATATTACCCGCGTGTTATCATCACTGACAGATATTTGGCGTTGGTTGGGGCATGCAGAGAAGAATTCTCGAACGCAAACAAATTACTCTGTCAGTGGCACATTGCAGAAATAGATGCAATTCGCTAAAGGAATATGAGTCCATTAAAGGAACATGGGATTAGATGGTTAAAGCTCTGACACGTGGCATTTTCACGCATTATTATCAACACTTACAACAGTTGTTGGTCGAACATGCAGGTACTTAATTATTAATTCATTGTTTTTATTATTTAATAAATAAGTACCCGAATGACTTTTTATTAATTCATTGTTTTTTTCAGATATTTCTTCGTATCTGAATAACTGGCTGCATGGTTATTCAGACATGTTTCTCGCGTTTATTACCGATCAATATCGCAGCTTCGGCCAGTCAACAACATGCAGAGTTGAGGGTCAACACTCGTTGTTGAAATTATACTTGGGCAGCACACAGTCCAACTTAGACACATTATTGAGTTCGATCGATAAGATTCTCGTTTCGCAAGAAACTGTGATAAAGGAAACTTTTAACAGAAGCAAAAATGAGATAATGAATAAATGTAATATACCACTATTTGCATAATTGTGGTATAAAGTTTCGAAGTATGCTTTGGAACTCATGTTCGATGAACTCCAACTATCGATCGACGCCCAAGATTGTAGTCATCAGTTGCGGTCAGTTTATGGGCTACCATGCTTTCACGAACTGCTTTACTATCGGATTCATAGTAAGTATATTAATTTTATGACTATTAAGTTATTTTCCCCACTAATATCAGTAATTTATATAAGTCACTTTTAGTTAATGCAGATATGGCCATTCCACTGGATACAGTTGATATTTTTTGGAGAACCCTATTTGTTCCGTGGCCTAGTATCAATACTGAAGCTGGTCCTTCTTGTAAACCTGACGATGATCCTTCTTGTGAAGATGACATACAACAATTCAATAGTGGTTTTGACAAAATGTCATCGTTTGTGAAGAAAAGTATGTTAAAGAAGGTGAGAGGGATATACAATCCCGAATCTGTTGATATACGTCAACCTGCTGTTCACAAAAGTACTCGTGGACGTCCGAGCGCAAAGGACAAAAAGTCCCAGGCTACAAAAGTCCCAGACTTGAATAAAGTACCAACCATAGATCACCAAAGAAGCACGAATTCAAGATCTACAAAATTTCAGGACTTGAACAAACAACCTGCGAGACATAGTTCTTACATGGGTCCAAAGTATAAGACACAGGTTATACGTTGGAAATAGGGAGAGCGACTATTTGATTGAGCAGATTCCACAGCTTTTCCATCGATACATCATAAGTATTTATAATATGGAAGGTTATGGAAATTGTGGGTTTCGGTGCGTTGCCCACGGTATTGGTCAATCCCAAGAAAGGTGGCTCGAGGTTCGAATGTGGTTATTGCAAGAGTTAGACATTAATCGTGACTTTTACATAAGAATGTGGTGGCAAAGAGACTATGAAAATCTTTGGAGATCAATAGACTGGTTACATAATGGATTTGCACCGCGAGACTACTGGATGAGTATGCCAAACACGGGGTTTGTTATTGCTTTAGTGATTAACCGGCCTGTTGTATGTATATCCGACCGACAAAGTCATACGTGTTTTCCACTTTTTTCCGGTCCAAATCCAATCCAAGGAACTGGCCCCCTTGTGATTGCCCATGTGGGGAGTGAGGATTGTGGTCACTTCATTCATCTAACGCTAGACGAAAATTCACCAGTTCCGGATATTCACCCACAATGGAGGGCGTACAGAGTTGCCGATGCATCCGGATGGGAAACTTTATATTACGATCGACTACACCTATATACTGAGATTAGACAAAGACAAACATAGTAAATGATTACTGATTTATGTTGTAAATAATTATACAGACAAAACATTGTAAATGATTACTGATTTATGTTGTAAATAATTATACCAACAAAACATTGTGAATGATTACTAATTTGTGTTGTTAATAGCTGTTTGTATTATTTAAATTAACAATACATTACTGATTTATGTTGTAAATAATTGTTTGTATTATTTAAATTAATTCTTTGGCCAGGTGGAACAAAATAATCATTTCTTGTGTCGCTATCGGAGATGATTGATTATAGAAATGACATCCCGTAGAGACACTAGTTATGGTCAACCGTATTATGCATGTCCTTTTTCAGTGGTAAATAATCATACGTTTGCTTAGTTATGTAAATTATTTGTTTGTTAAGAATACATTTCTTATAATTTTCTTAACATGTAACAGTCAGGAACAGATGACTTTGGGTGTGGGTACTTTATGTGGAAGGATGCTTTTCAAAACAAGTACTTTAGTCAAGCCTCTTCTTCAACGCAGTGCTCAAACTGCGTAGCTAAAGATAATAAAATTGACAAGCAAGCTAATAAGATTGACAAGCTTGAAACAAGAAACAAGATGCTAGTGTCTCAAAACAAGATGTTGATGACAAGAATAAAGACGCTCGAGGCATCACTGGAATTGGCAAGGAATCCTGAGGATCACGCATGTCAGTCGGGTGCAATGCTCCATGAGCTTTTAGATGATATAAATAATCTTCACATGTAGTAGGTGTTGTTGTTTTTAAATAATGTGTTAATGTTGTTGTTTAATTAAATAATAACAGTTGTTTTTGTAGTTGTTTAATATGTTAATGTTAACGTGTTATTGTTGTTGTTTAATTAAATAGAAACACATTATTGTTTTAGGGGGGTTATGATAGACCACGCCTTTATAAAATAAAAACAGAATTGATAACTTTTACTCTACATTAATTGTTTGACTGATCATTGCTTAAGTTTGGAGGACAATGGATCTCACATAGTTTGTTAAATGTTATTAATAGATATATAAATGATGTTGCAGGTTGATAGGGTTAGACGTAGTGTTACTTATCACCTGATCAAATCAGATTTTTCATGACATGAACTTTTCTCTGATTTTAATCACAAATGATTTTCCATGCATTGTTCAGGGTGATAAGCCTTTTGTAAAACAATCATATGTACAAAACCCTTTTTATAATTTATAATCAGTATTAATCGTTGTTGTTGAAAAAAAAGAAGTAATCCTATCTTAACTTTATTATAGAGTATGATTGTAAACGAAAAACTCAAAAAAGAATTACAACAGTAAACAATGTATGGAATTTTTAAGACTAAATATGGATATATAATTTAAATGTAGAAATATCAGTTATTGATACTTCTTAAAATTATTGAAGCAATTTTTTCCACCACCATAATATTCCAAACCATCGTAATCTTGGAGTTAGAAAATGTCCCACATATTAATTCCAAAGTTTCAGATTATCATGCACGGCGTAGACTATTGGGTCTCTTTCTCAGTACATACACTTGGACCCTCTACCCGCCATATATTTGTTCTTTAACAGTTTGTTCGGATAACATTTTATTGATAAAGGGAGCCTTTAGTTTTATCACTGTTTTCCCAAGTATGTAAAACAGCTGGGTTAGATAATTGGTAACCGGTAATTTCAAGCTAGCCAACCGGTCGGGTCGGTTTAAATTAAAATTCATTTTGTTCAAATGGTAATTTCATGCTAGCCATAAGCTGCTTACTATAAAATAGCTTAGACGAACACCCCTTTGTTTGTTATACTTTAATGATCCACTTTGCTCCCAATTAATAAACAAATAGTTAAAGGCATATGCTTTCTCCATGCAAACTCATGATCGTAGATTACTTCAAACATTTTAGTATGCATTTAGAGTTTTCAGCACAATGAATGTCACAAAGACTGCTAAAAGTTATTAGTAGTATAGTATGGACATTCATATTACATGTATAAACAATAGTTACTGACAATTTTATATATGTTGAAGCAAGTAGTTCCAAACCATAAAGTTTCAAACCATCGCAGTCTTTGATTTGAAAATATCCCAGATATTAATTCCAAAGCTTCAGATTGTCATTCACGGCATAGACTCTTGGTTCTCCGGATAATTTCGCAGTAGGTTCCTCCTATTAATCATACCTACAGTTATATATAAACATAAGCATTTCCTTCCATTTTCTGTTACGAATAATCATACCATTTTTCTTAACAAAACAATGAAGTTATTTCAAAGTTACCATTTTATACTATTAGTCATTCTCCTTTCATTAACAACAATATCGGTAGCAGTTCCAAAATACGCCAAGGCAGGCTGCGAAGATAGGTGTGGGAACGTGATAATTCCATTCCCTTTTGGAATCGGAGCAAACTGTTCTCTCAACAAATGGTACAATGTTGATTGCAAATCTTCGATGCCATATCTATCTTCACTCAACCAGCTCGAAGTCTTGCGTGTTGACTTAATAAATCAAACAGTCACTGTTAAAATGCAAAAGTTCTCTAATTGCAGCCAGACGACAAAGAGTGTGGATCTTGGTAGCAGTCCCTTCCTGTATTCCATATCAGAAAATACATTTGTTTATGAGGGTAATTGTGGTGTTGCTGTCATGATGGACAATCAGGGTAGTGTGCTCACTGGGTGTTCCACCATTTTTAGCAATGACACTGCTGCTGTTATTGATATAAACAAATGTATTGGCATCAACTGTTGTGAAAGAACAATTCCGCATTATCTGGAGTCGTACAGCATGAATCTTACAAGTATGGAGAGGCAGATGGGTGGAGATGGAACTTGCGGGTCTGCGTACTTGTTGGATAAAACTTCATACACTGAAGGAAGCAACTTATCACACCAATCGTATGTTCCAACATCACTAGACTGGATGATATCAGACGGCGACGACCATGATCAACTAAGTTGTTCTGGTTGGTGGAAGTCAAGAGTAATGGATCTGGGTAATGGTACTATGATGAATTCTTGGTTTTGTTACTCCTCCTATGGAACCTCACCAATCAAAGGGAACCCTTATTATATGATAGATGGATATGGTACGTAACTCTATATTTAGTATTTATCTGTTTATTTTGATCACAATAAAATAAGCATATCTACGAATTTACAATTCGTTCTAAATACATAATTGCATATATATTCTTTCAAAACCTCAAAATTACATATATGTCAAACTTAAACTCATAATTACATCTTAAGCATTATAAATGTCATATATATATCCAAATAATTAATTTCTAGGGGTGCAAACGAGCCGAGCCGAGCCCAAGCTTTACTATACTCGAGCTCGGCTCGTCATGTTTTTTTCGAGCTCGATCCAAGCCTTTATTTTCGAGCTCGAGCTCGGCTCGTAAACTTTTCATAAAGCTCGAGCCTTAATCCCATTTCAATCAACAGCAATCCTTACAAATGCAATATCTAAACCAACTACAAATGCAATAACAATTACCAATCCTTACCCATCATCGACAACAATAAATCTAACATCAGTTTCTTAATCCCATTTCAATCAACACCACATCACAAATCCATCTCCAACATCAATTAGACACAAAGACTCAAATTAAATTTAAACAAAATAATACAACGGATCTCAGAAAGTTCAACTCTATTTCACATCTTTAATATATGTTTGTTGTTGAACAATACTCATCATCGAACATGTGGAAGCCTGAGCTCTTTTCTCAATATCCGAATCTAAAATAACGGATGATAACAAATATGTTACATTCGTTACTTTCAGTCGGTTCAAATAACAAACACATATTATAAAAACCTACCCGAGACCATCTTTCAGATCTTGTTGTTTGTGATGATCGAGTTGAAGTATTATTGTTTCTATTGTGAGTTTGGCTGAATGATTGGTAGTTTGTGTGATGCGTTTGTGATGAGATGGGTGATTTTAGGGTAAGAAATGAAATGGTAGTTTGTGTGATGAGTTTGGCTGAATTATTGTTTCTGTTGAGAGGAGATAGATGAAAGGGGGCGGATAAGAAATGAAATTAGGATTAGGGTTTAAGTTTAATAAGGTATTTATACCCGTAATTTTAGGGTTGATATGGTCCAGCCATGTGTAATTATTGGGCTTGGTTATTGGGTTTGGTTATTGGGCTTGCTTAAGTAAGGCTCGACGAGCCTACTCGATCTTCACAAGCTCGGCTCGAGCTCGGGCTCGATTAGTAAACGAGTTGATTTTCAGGCTCGAGCTCGGCTCGAGCTCGACAAGGCTCGGCTCGTTTGCACCCCATATATCCAAATAATTAATTTTTACATATATAAAACACAAAAATTCATAATAAACAATACATTTACCATTATACCCTTATTTTTTTAAACCTCTATTACAGCAGATACCAAACCACCATGTTCTTTTATGTTACTATCACAAATATATATATATATATATATATATATATATATATATATATATATATATATATATATATATATGGGGCTTTATTTTTAGAACCCTGTTAAGTGCGGGAACTGCGAGAACCCTTTTAGACCAATGAGCTTTTTTTAAATATTAAAGATTATTATTTAATCTAAAGGGTATAATAGTAAATGACACTTTTTTATTTTATTTTTTTTATTTTTTTTAATAAAATTCCGTTTTTTTAGATACTTAATTTTCGATTTTTTTTTTTTAGTGCTTTTTTTCAACATGCTTTGTTTTTAAAATTATTAGTGCATATGTGTTTTTACGATTTTTTTTTTTTTTTTTTTTTTTTTTTAGTTTGTGCAATAATTTTAAAACATGCATGTTTTTCAAATAGTAAAGTGCATACGTGTTTTTTTGATAAAGTAAATTTATAACAAACCAAGAACATATATATTTTAGTGGCGGGGTGGGTTTCAAAACTTACCCTGAAGTTTAAGATATTTGCAAATTCTACCATATAACTTTTTTTCTCACTTTTCTATCTAATTACACTTTTCTCTAGAACCGGACCATATATATATATATATATATATATATATATATATATATATATATATAACCGGACTATATATATATATATATATATATATATATATATATATATATATAGCACCGGTTTGACCCGGTGGTTGAACCGGTGACCCGATGAACCGGATACTCGATCGGGTGAACTAAAAATCCGGTTTTTAAAACATTGATTCCTATTAATTAAATCGTACATACAACCGTTCTTGATCGCAATAGCCACTATTGATAGAATCGGGTTATTTTCTTTTCTTTTTTTAAATGCTCTTTACTCAAGAGTCAAGACCAATGACTAAAAAAGAAAAAAGAAAAAGAAAAAACCAGTGACAAACGTTGTTTGTATTACAACTGTGTTGACTTCCATCATGTTTGAAGTAGAACATCATTCATTCGTCAATTCAAGTGTCCCATTCTTTCTTGAAATTAGGAGGATCATCATTCATTTTGTCTTTATCTCTGTGTAGCAAATGAAATGGATAAATGTTTTTACGATAATTCATTGAAATTGACCGCATGTTATTGTCTTATTCATGAAACGTACTTTATATTTTCTTCTTCCTTATTTTTCATCAATAATTATTTGTTCAAGCGGTGCCAAAAACATGGTATTATCATATTAATCCGAGTTACGCTTACTATTACATAAGAATATATGTCGCTCTAAAATGTATGTTAAAACTTCGCAGCAACACGCAAACATACATAACATTACTCGTTGCAACATGAAAACAGTTCTTTCTAGTCTGTGGTATAAATCTTATTTTTCATCAATAATTATTCTTCTCTGTCGAAAAAGAATATATTTGAACCTTTGCCTACTTACCATCCTTTCATTAACATAAACAGGAGCTCCGAAATACACCAAGCAAGGGTGCAAAGACACATGCGGAAACAACGTTACGATTCCATATCCTTTTGGAATTGGTGCAAAATGTTCAGTCAACGAATGGTACACTGTTTATTGCAACTCCTCGAAGCCATACCTGTCTGCATTCAACAACCTTGAAGTCTTGCGTATTGACTTGGCAACTCAGATAGTCAGTGTAAATATTCAAAAATTCTCTGATTGTAGTCAGATGAGTAAGAGTGTGGATCTTGGTAGCAGTCCCTTCCTGTATTCCAAATCACAAAATACATTGGTTTATGAGGGGTATTGTGGTGTTGCTGTCATGATGGACAATCATGGTAGTGTGCTCACTGGGTGTTCCACCACTTGTAGCAATGACACTACCACTACTGGTATCATCGATACAAGCAACTGTTTTGGCATCAATTGTTGCCAAACAACAATTCCTCGTTATCTAAAGTCGTACATAATGAATGTCACGGGATTAGAAAGTCAGCTGGGTGGAGATGGAGGTTGTGGGTCGGCCTTTTTGGTGGAAAACTTTTCTCGCCAATCGGCCCATTCATTTGCTGAAGAGGGCAGCAGCTCTTATGTTTCAACAGCACTACTGTGGACCCTTTCAGACCGTGATAAAGACCAATTAACTTGCTGTGTTACAGGGTATAAGCCGTCTAGCGTTATAGTAGATATGGGTAATGGTACTTCAGTGGATACTTGGAGATGTCTCAATCACTATGGTCGCTTAGGAAACCCTTATTTGGTTGATGGATGCGGTGGTACGTATTTCTCTAAAAAAGTATTTGTTTGCTTGCTATCATTTATATTGCTTGTTTTCCAAGGTTCTGTTTTTTTATTTATTTGTTTGTTTTCTAATACTAAATGCAAGAATAGCGAGGGGGTTTACAGAGGATGATGAACCTGTAACCGAAGAGTGTGCAAGGTGCATGAATAGAGGGGGTTACTGTGATCATGACAAAATATATGACGTTGATGACTTAGTTTACAAAACTAACTTCATTTGTTATGGAGCAAGCAGCAAAATATCCTTGAGTGTTATTCTAGGTAATGTCTTTTCTCTATGCTTATAAATTATCTTATACGTACCCTGCTACTCCGTATTATATTCTGGGCAAGCTCTTTCTATTTGTAGAATGAATCCCATTGCAACCATACCTAGCTTAAGGAGCTTCCTAAAAGTCTAATATATATATATATATATATATATATATATATATATATATATATATATATATATATTTTTGAACGAGAATTTACAAGGAAGTTGAAATAGCTTTATAAGGGTTACTAGACCAAACAAACTAATTAGGGGAAAAGCTCTTAAATCCATTCTGGATTCAGTTATTGGTTAACTCATAACTGCATGTTTCGTTGTCATTGAAGACAAGGTTTTTTTCCGGGTGTATCTTAGCAATAAAATGTCACTCACCCAATATAAACCTTCGAAAGAAGCCATAAGGGATAACTGGATTACTGGAGTATGGTTTTATTTAAGTATTCGTTTCCTTAATTTGTTGGTGTTTAGTTGTTCTTTTGTCAATTACATTTGTGGGCTACGACCTTACAGAAAGAAAAATGAAGAAGGCGCTAACATGGGTCCTTTGATGAACACAAAAGAAAATAAAATTGTCCAAAACAATTGAAGTATTTTAACTACAGATGAGAGACAAAATCATTAAGTCTCACTAAAATAAAATTAAAAGAAATTTGATCCGAAAGAATGCCCAAACTTTTTTGTTCATCAAAATTTTTTATGTCAATTTTTTTCATATTTTTTTGTTCATAGAAAGGCATAATTTTTTCCATAAAAAAATATTAAGCGGTTTTGTATTCACTAAGCTCCCCTTTAATTTGTTATCAACTTTTTTTGCAATGTTTCAATCAATTTTTACGAAACAGAATATATTTACTAATTTGGTTCGTATTATAAGAGCTCAGGGGTCCGAGTCTTGGCTCGTGCTCACTCCAGTTGGTGCCCCACTAGGCCAGGAGAGTTGTCGGAGCTATTCCTTGTGGGGTGGACAATGGCTGGTGCCCAAAACCTATGGGCACACTAGAGAGACCTTGTGGAATAAGAGCTCAGGGGTCCGAGTCTTGGCTCGTGCTCACTCCAGTTGGTGCCCCACTAGGCCAGGAGAGTTGTCGGAGCTATTCCTTGTGGGGTGGACAATGGCTGGTGCCAAAAGGCACCCGGGGTCAGGGTGTTCCCGCCAATCTACACATTTTTTTGTGGAATTGTAGTTTAAGGAAGTATCCAGATACTTTGGACATGAATAGTTGACTTTTGAATCAAGTTATGGCTACTTACTTTTCGTTGTGTATTGGCCTTGGTTCAGGTGTTAGCATAAGTGTGGGTCTACTTTTTCTTGTGGCCATCGCCTATATATTATACAAGGTGATCAAGAAAACAAAAGAAAGGAGACGAAGAAAGAGGTTTTTCAAACGCAATGGTGGTTTACTTCTAAAACAGCAAGAAGAAGCCGACCCATCTTTGGTTGATCAAACCATACTTTTCACATCACGTCAATTGGAGAAGGCCACTGACAACTTCAATGAGAACAGAATTCTTGGTCGAGGAGGCCAAGGTACAGTCTACAAAGGTATGTTAGTTGATGGAAGAATTGTGGCAGTTAAAAAATCTAAAGTTGTAGATGAAAGCCAATTAGAGCAGTTCATCAATGAGGTGGTGATTCTTTCACAAGTCAATCATAGGAATGTGGTCAAATTATTGGGATGTTGCTTAGAGACCGATGTTCCTCTACTAGTTTCAGAGTTCATCCCAAATGGAACATTGTATGATCGCATTCACTGCGAGACTGATGAGGACCCAATGTCTTTGAACATGAGACTGCAAATTGCTACAGAGGTTGCAGGAGCACTTGCTTACTTACATTCAGCCACTTCCATTCCAGTATACCATAGGGACATCAAGACCACTAATATACTTTTAGATGATAAATACAGGGCAAAAGTTTCTGACTTTGGAACTTCAAGGTTCGTGTCAATAGATCAAACTCACTTAACTACCTTAGTCAAAGGTACATTTGGCTATCTTGACCCCGAGTATTTTCAATCAAGCCAATTCACCGAAAAAAGTGACGTTTATAGTTTTGGAGTTGTTTTGGTTGAGCTTTTAACAGGAGAAAAGCCAATCTCATTAACTAGATTTGGTGAAAATAGAAGTTTGGCTGCGCACTTTATGTTGGCTGTGGAAGAAGGACGGGTTATGTCTATATTTGATGCAATGGTTATTAAAGAAGGCACTAGAGATGAGCTATTGGCAGTAGCTAACCTCGCAATGCGATGTCTGAATTTCAATGGAAAGAATAGGCCAACAATGAAAGAAGTAGCTGTAGAGTTGGAAACCATAAGAGCGTCTCATATTCCATCTGCGGTTCAGACTAATACCAAGTCAGTGACGTATGGGCATGAATTATCGATGCTATCGTATGGGGAATCAACATCAACATTCGTAACTTGTGATGAGAACTTTACTCAGTGATGCAAACAGGACGGTTTTTTGTTTAATAAGTTGTCATACAATATATTGTTACATAGTATGTAATATTATTTGTAAGTAATCATAAATTTATCAAAAGTACTAAACTTGGAAAGATAAATTTGCATTCATAAGGGCCATAAGGCCTATTGTAACAATCCTTTTATACCAGGAGCTAGTCGATACAACAATGGAATACATGAGTACGTATGAGACATGTCACTATGTCAGTGAACTAAAACTGACACGCTATTGAATATATCACCTCATTATTATCAAGTGAAGGATGTTGAGAATTTCGCAAAACATAAAATATATGTATGTCGTATATTCATTAGTAGTACTATATATATATATATATATATATATATATATATATATATATATATATATATATATATATATATATATATATATATATAGAGAGAGAGAGAGAGAGAGAGAGAGTGTATCTTTATTTTCAGAACCCTCTTAAGTGCGGGAACTGCGAGAACCCACTTTCAACCCTTCGATTAACTTGATCAATGGATAAGAATGTTCCATGGCATTTTTGTAAATAAATTGAAAGTGATTTCCTGGAACATTTATGAAAAGGGCATAAATGGTATTTACCTTTTATACACTCTCATTAACCGCTTGCTTAAAATCCGGGATTTTTTTCAAATTTTTCTCCGGTATAATGATCACTTCTATAAAAATAAAATAAAACAAAACAAGATAATCACATTTTATATAAAAAACACACACACAATCACACATATTATACCCTAAAATCCCCAATCAATTCCAGCGGCGATCATCATCCATAGTTCAAATCAACCTCTTTTTTTCAACAAATAACAAGGAGGTGCAATGGAAGGTATGATCGTTATGATTAATTAATTTTTTTTTTTTTTTTATTGTTGCTGTTTCGACTAATAAATGGGATTGCATGTGTGTTTCTTGTATAATGTTTGTATTTTTTTTTTATTTTTTTTTATGTTTCAACTAGTAAATGGTATGATCTTTATGGTGTACAATGTTGTTTTTGCCTGATAAACTAAATGAAGAAAGCTATATAATCTTGATTAATGTGAATTAATAGTGATGAACAAGGTTGTATCTTTTAAGCTTTTGTTCGATTAAGCTTTTGTTTCGTTTAATTTTTTTTTTTTAATTCGTTTATAATTTGTTGTAACAGTAATGTTAATGTACAACTATGTTAGTTAATTTTAATGATTTTTTTTTTTTTTTTTTAATGACTGAATAAGGATGATTCACGTATGACATCGATGTTTTGATACATAAATGTTTTTAGTATATGGTAGTTATTTAATAAGATGTAGATGTATACCTTTCAATGTTGTATGGAAGTAGGAACAGGGGTGTATGGTAGTTATTTAAGAAGATGTAGATGTATACCTTGCAATGTTGTTTGGTTGTGGTTAATATATCATTGCTGTTTTGATACATAAATGTTTTGATACATAAATGTTTTTAGTGTTTGGTAGTTATTGAACATGGGTGTTTCAAGTATGACGTTGGTGTTTTGATACATGGGTGTTTTGATACATAAATGTTTTGATCCAAGTATGACATTGGTGTTTTGATACATAAATGTTTTGAGTATATGGTAGTTATTTAATAAGATGTAGATGTATACCTTTCAATGTTGTTTGGATGTGGTTAATATATCAAGTTTGCTATGTTGAATATGTAAGGGATTAGACTAAAAGCATGTAAGTCGGCTGGTTATCTCCCAAAATATCTTACCAGCAAATATGTTAGTTGTTTTGTAAACAAAGTGCGGTTTTAGGGGTGTTTGGGTTGCTGTTTTTTCAGTCAAGGGGTTTTAGTTGATGTTTTTGGAGTTCAAAAATGGTGTTTGGTGGTTGTTTTTTTCTGTCAAAACAGGTGCGGCTTTGGGGCTTTTTGGTTTGTTGTTTTTTCAATCAAAAACTGGTGCTTGGTTGTTGTTTTTTGAGTCATAAAAGGGATGTTTGGCTGATGTTTGTGTTGTCCAAATAAGGGCTGTGTGATTTGCTTTATATCGTGTATAGATCTTGATGAAACTTTATGTGTTTTTTACGTGTTCGAATATGATTTGCAGCATATATGTTACTGGTGCATGTATGTTAATTGGCTATTAAATGAATGCTAATGTAACTGGTATTTGTATTATTGGATATATGTTACTGGTGCATATATATTACCGGTGCATGTATGTTAAGGGCTGTGTGATTTGCACATGTATGTTAATTACTTTTTTACATTTTGTTCACGGTGAGTTCGTTTTTAACGACAATGTACAAGTGCCAATTCATCAGAACAATAACAACTTAAAGTCTGATGTTTCAGGTAAGAATGAATTTGGCGAAGGAGATAACTATAGTGCACCTGTAATGATACCCTTAACCTAAGGTAAGTGATGGTGCATACTTGTTTTAAGAAACGGTGCATACGTGTTTTAAAGAACGGTGCATATGTGTTTTAAGGAATGGTGTACATGTGTTTCAAGGTTAATTTAAAATTAGTGAAAGTGGTGCATATGTGTTCAAAGGTTAACATACATGTTTTCTATGAACATTTATGTTTAGGCATTATGTTTATTAAGGTGTATGGTAAAAAACATACATGTTTTCTATGAACATGCATGTTTATCTATTAGGTTTATTAAGGTGTATGGTAAAAACATACATGTTTTCTATGAACATGCGTCTTTAGCCATTATGTTTATGAAGGTGCATGGTAAAAAAACATACATGTTTTCTATGAACATGCATTGATGAGTGTGTAAATACTCATCATTTTATACCCATAAAAGACACAAAAATGACCAAAAACACCCAAATAGACCAAATATTATTGCAGATATTCGTGGTTTGTGTTTTTATGTGTTTCAGGTACAAAATGATTGAAAACAGGGCAAAAACGGACAAAACCGAGCACAAGATGGGAAAGTCGTGAAGAACCGAAGCCGGGAAAAGGATTTATGAGTTTGGACCGGGATATTGCTCAAGTTATCAAAAGTCAACTCCCAAGAATATCAATTTATCAAGATTGGTCCTTGGAAGTAATTTTCAGAAATGACATCAATGGTCCCTAAACTTTAACTAAATTCCTATCCTAATCCTAAACTAACCTTATCCCTTTTACCCTAAACCAAATAAATAACCCAAACCTAATCCTAAACTTAACCCTTAACCCTTAACCCACCAAGCTCAAATGAAAACATAAGCGCAATCCCAAACCCGTTTTTATTTTAGATAAAAATACGGGGTCAACAGAAAAGTCAAAACCACCCTTTCTTCTTCCCAAAACCATTAAACCCGCCAATACCATGTCCAATTCCCCAAAACCGACAACAATGTTTCCCCCCCCCCATGCTTTCTCTGCCAACACACAACCTCCCCCCTCCTCTAGCTCTTAGCTAGTACCCTCTTCACGTGAATTGCCAGTAAACCCACTTACTCAGTTTTCCCGCCAAAAACGAATTGAAGGCTAGGATCGATTTCAATGTTATCCAATGGTGGGGATTTATTCAGAGACACGTGGGAAGACTCTTGGGGAGTAATATAAAAGGCCTCACTCACTCAGAAGACGGAGTTAGATTTTAATTAATTAGTCAGTAGTTAATTTAGTTAGTAGGAGTAGTTTAGTTTAGTTATCAAGTTAAACTTAGATAAGCCTTAATTTCAGTTTGTTGTATCTCTAATTTCATCCTCAGTTTAAGTTCTAAAACCCTTGTACTCATTCAGTTGTTATTCAAGTTAATGTTAATTCAGTAATCAAAATCAGTTGTTGTGTAGTTTCTAAAAGCTATTTTCTCTGTTCCATTTAGCTTATATAAGCTTACTGTTTGCTTATTTTTAGTTCTCGTTTGCTTATTCAATTTCATTTTCAATTTGCCAAATAGTCACTAGAAGTCAACCTTAGTCAACTTTGCTATTTGCTTATTCATTTGCTTATCTGCTGCCATCATCTACCTTACTTGAGTAGGGGTAACTTAGTTTAGCTTGTTTGTGCCTTGTCATTTATTTAGTGCCTAAAAATAGATTTTCAATAGCAAACAGTCTCATAAAGGACTGTTTGGTTCAAGCATCAAAACGGGTACAATCCATGTCCACTGTTCATTTGTCCCTTGGTAGACTTTGATCTAGTCTCATTTTACTTATTTGAGTTGTTTTTAGTAGATTTTTAGGTGATTTGTATGGTTTTGTGGTTCTGAGTTAAATAGTGCAGGTTTAAGGTATTGTCCTGATCTCATAAGCCAATTAGAGGAATAAGCTGTTTTGGTCTTATTTGTAGTCCTTCTGTGTTCATTTCAGTGCATATCAGTGGTGGTGTTAGAGTTAGTAATATTGCATTGGGTCTTGTATACTTTTGGTACCATCTGGTTCAAGATTGCACAAACCCACCTATGCAGTCTGCACACTATTTCCAGCAGCTCTTTTAAGCCCTTAATAAGCTCATTCAGGTTTGGAACTTGGCCCACATGTTCACTAGATGGTGAACCTTATCTGTGTTCAGCTTTTATGTTTTTTCACTGTGATCTAAGTACTTAATTTTGGCCTTAAAAACTTTCCATTAATCTATTTAAGCCTGCAAATCAGTTGCCCAAAGCTTCTCTGTCCCCATTGTGCTTATTTTAAAGTCTTTAGTGCTTTTCTGCTTATTGATTCTGCTTATTCTAGTTCCCCTGGCTTATATAAGTTTGCTTTTAGTTAAATTAGCTTATTTTAGTTTGCCCTTAGACTATTTTAGCTTATTTGCTTATTTTCAGTTAGCTTTAGCTTATTATCAGCTTATTTAAATAAGCTGGGACCTTTCTAGTATTTTTCCTAGGATTTTCGTATCATAAAGTAATTTCAGTAAAATTTTCAGATTTTTCTAAACTGTTTTGGTATTTTTAATAATTTAATTAGTTAAATTTAGTTTTTAATTCATATTAAATTAAATAAAAGTCAAAAAAATATAATTCTTTTTTTTCAAAATTTTCTTTCATTAATTAGAATTTAGGAAAAATAGATTTCTACCCGTAGAGTTAATATTTCATCGTTTTGACGTTTTTAGGTTCGTTCTTAGTTCCCGTTTTCTATAATTCGCGTTTTTAAGTTATTCTTTTACGTTTGTAATTACGAGCACTTTAGATTATCGTTTTTCTTGTTTATTAAATCGTTTTTAATTCATGTTCATTTATTTTAGGTTAGAAACCCAAAATCCCATCTTTTCCACTATTCACGACACGCAATCACGAATCGAGATCACGAATTCCATTCATCCTTCGTTGGGGAAAACGACCCGGGTTACACATACTTCACTTGTGTTTCCTTGGAAATAAATACGTGTTGATTCTATCGAATCAATTTTTGGCGCCGCTGCCGGGGAAGGTTGAAGTGAGTTCGTGATTTCCGTTTATCGATTCGTGTTTTGAAGATCCTTCCTCGTGAAGTTATCGTTTTCATTTGTAAATATTTGAAAATATTAAAATCCCAAAAAGATTTTCTTCTCCAAATTATTTTTCCTTTTTCTTTTGTGATTTTCAATGTTTCTAAAATTTAAAAATCCAAAAATATTCTTCTTAATCCTCTTATTCGTTTAATTCTTATCTATTTACCCTCTTATACCGTTTAATTCTTATCTTCTTATCCCTCATATTGTTTAATTCTCCACCATGTTCGATTCTTTCCCATCTCATCCCCATGATCCAAGGACCATGGAGGATTTCTATCATCCGACGCTCATCGGTAGAGGAGGACCGATCGCTCCAACAAACGATTTTGTTTTGAAAGATCATATGATTGAGTTTATTCAACAAATCTGCCAATTCCATGGATTTGAACATGAAGATGCTAATCATCATTTAGACAAATTTCTATCGATCACTCAATCCATGAAACAAAAAGGAGTTTCTCAAGATAGCATTCGTCTGAATCTTTTTCCATTCTCTTTATCCCACGAAGCTGAATCTTGGTTTTATACTCTTAAAACCCACTCAATTCATACTTGGGAAGAGATGTTCCTCAAGTTTCTTTCAAAATACTTTCTACATTCCAAAACGGTGCAGCTTAGGAAATACATTCTGAATTTTCGGAAATTGCCCAAGGAATCAGTATTTGAAGCTTGGGAGAGATTCAAATATTTGCTGCAGAGATGTCCGGATTATAGAATTTTACTTCTTGATCAAATCCTCACCTTTTATCATGGCATAAATATGATTGATCGAGACAAAATCATGTTGGCTGCCGGAGGCAATCTCATGCGGAAGACTCCTCAAGAAGCTTATGATTTGATCGAGAATATGACACAACATCACTATCAGTGGGATACTGGAGCCCTTTATGACTCTACCACTGTTTTGAGTGATCATTATTCCGATTACATTCCCGCTAAGATTGCACAAATTGGGGTCCTTGACAATCACAAAAGTTATACAAATCAACATTGCCAGCAAGGACCAGGTCATCCTAACACTATTCAATTTCATACTCTAATGATAGTGATGAGGATGAACCTTTTGAAGAAGATATTGTTCAGAAATCAATTCAATCTCAGAGTGGCAATCCCACTCCATCTTCTGAACCTATCACTACCGACTCTTCCCCTTCTCTCATGCCGCTTGAGAGAAGTAATATCACTATGGAAGAGCTCGAGGTTTTCTTCAATGATGATCCGATTTCATCAGAAAGTAGTCTGGGGGGAGATATCCCTTTGATTGAAAAGATGATATCCGATGAACCATCTCTTTCTCTTCCCCCAATGGATGTTTATGTTGATAAGCCGTTAGATCCTCTGGAGCCTGAGCTCAAGGAGTCTTTACAAGAGTATGAGAGCTTTAACTTTGAGGAGATTAGTGGCAACCCCACTTCTCATCCCAAGTATTCTCTCCCGACTTACGAATCATTTAGTTTTGATTTCACGAAAGAGACGAGTAGTGGCAGTACCACTTCTCATGCTGATTTCTCTCTTCCAGAATATGATTCGTTTACCTTTGATCTTGATCATGAGGAGTTCTCCGATGAACTCACTCACATCATATCTCCGCCGGAGTATGATCACTTCTACTTTGATCTAGACAAAGATGTTTTGTGTGACCCGGGGGGAGGCATTCTCAATCATGAGAATTTGCTTATTGATGATTTAATCCTGACCCTCCCACCCGAGTCATTTCTTGAACAAAAGAACTTAAATGATGAGATTCATAATATGAAAATTATGAAGTCTCCTTTTGAAGATGATGATCTAATCATGATTGTTATCATGACCTTCTTCCCTTTCATCACATATGATGTGATTTCTCTTCTTCTTCACTCCTTCAGGAGTGAGGACACCATCTTTGACCCCGGCATCATCGTTTATAATTTCTATTTAGAGCCGCGGGTATCTTATCGGGGTGGAACTTTCATATGCTTCAATGTTTATGCAAACATCTTGAATGAAAGTCCGATTGAGATTATCTTTTCCACATGCTCCCCCAAGAACAAATGAATTCGGGGTCGAGTCAAGCTAGTGACTCGGTTAACAAAAACATTAGCATTTCATGGGTGACAACCCATGTTTCTGACTTCTCTCTATTTTCTAACACTAAGTGTGGGGGAATTCCTCTGCTGTGCTGTGCTGTGCTTTTGTGTGTTGTTTGCTCATGTTTTCAGGTTTCCCTGAGATCGTGATGATTGATGCGCCTGTTTTCAATCCAGCCGCCCAATATCCGATCTTTTTACTAACGTTTATCTGGGGATATCTTTTCAACCTTTTTTGTGAAAAATGGAGATTTCCGTTTCACACTTGGCTATTAGTATTACCTTTTTACGTTCTAAGTGTCGGCATAATAGCCGGTACTTTGAATATTGCGGGCAATATTCAATTCTAAGTGTGGGGGGAATTCTCGCGAATTTTGTCACATATGTACCTTCTAGTGCCCTAGTCCCCAGTTTTTTACCAAAATTTTAAAATTTTTTGTCGTTTTTAAATAAGAAATTGTGTTATGTTAGTCTTGATTAGGTTAGAACAAGGGGAATCCCGACTCTGCTAGAGTGTTGATCTAGCTGCTTCCTTAACGTTTAGACTACGTTTTTACGATTTGTGCAAATGAAAATGCTAAGCGTAGAATAGTTGGTTTTCTTTAGAGCTTATACAAGTAATCTATGGCTTTTCCTACCAGAAGATAACTAATCTGACTTAATAAGTGCTTATTTTCAAACATTTGAACACACAAAATCATTTTTTCATACGATTTTGAAAAATACTAGTTCAAAGCTTTATTTAAACTTTGGAACAAGCATATGTCAGAATAATGCAAAATGAAAGTGAGACGTTGCTTGAAAGTTGCAAAAAGTTAAGTAATAAATAAATGTGCTAAAAAGCTAAGGTTCAAGATCAGCCCTTGGATCCTTATTTCCGGAAGGCGTTTAGGTCTTGGCTACCCTCTTACACCGGCCCTTGGACCCTTAATTCTGAAAGGCGTTAAGGTCTTGGAACTCTCCGTTGTAACGGACCTTGGATCCTTTATTCCAGGAAGGTGTAAGGTCTTGGTTCCCGTGAAACTCCGTTAGCTTATGTTGCACAAGTAAAAAAATAAAAAAATAATAAAAAAAATAATAATAAATAAATAAATAAATAAATAAAATAAAATGGAATGATATTGCAAAATGCAATAAGTTTTGATATGTTGAATAAAGTTTTGAAACTTGCTTGTTGTGAATTTTAAATCTATCTTTCAACTAGTATTAGTCAAAATTTTATAAAAACGTCGATTTTTTGTGATCAAAATTTTGAAAATCAAGCACATTCACCTAACTTGAATAAATTGTGGGAGTGAAAAGTTAAGTTTCGGCTTACATAGATTATTAGTATAAGTAGCGTTAGCATTTTACATAAACTTTTGCACATTGAGTTTAAGCTTAGTTGGGAGTATAAAAAAGAGGATGACGATTACAATTCCCTGGAGACACCCATTTTGTGTGAATCCCGTTCCATGATACCATTTTTGTAAATCAAGCATGTTATCTATTTTTGTTTTAGTTTAAATTTCTCGCATTGTATAAAAAAATCAAAACGGGGTACACTTGGTATTCTTTTGATCCTTTCATTACTTCATATGATTGGATTGCTAGGGACTAGCAATAGTTTAGTGTGGGGGATTGATGAGTGTGTAAATACTCATCATTTTATACCCATAAAAGACACAAAAATGACCAAAAACACCCAAATAGACCAAATATTGTTGCAAATATTCGTGGTTTGTGTTTTTATGTGTTTCAGGTACAAAAGGATTGAAAACAGGGCAAAAACGGACAAAACCGAGCACAAGATGGGAAAGTCGTGAAGAACCGAAGCCGGGAAAAGGATTTATGAGTTTGGACCGGGATATTGCTCAAGTTATCAAAAGTCAACTCCCAAGAATATCAATTTGTCAAGATTGGTCCTTGGAAGTAATTTTCAGAAATGACATCAATGGTCCCTAAACTTTAACTAAATTCCTATCCTAATCCTAAACTAACCTTATCCCTTTTACCCTAAACCAAATAAATAACCCAAACCTAATCCTAAACTTAACCCTTAACCCTTAAACCACCAAGCCCAAATGAAAACATAAGCCCAATCCCAAACCCGTTTTTATTTTAGATAAAAATACGGGGTCAACAGAAAAGTCAAAACCACCCTTTCTTCTTCCCAAAACCATTAAACCCGCCAATACCATGTCCAATTCCCCAAAACCGACAACAATGTTCCCCCCCCCCCCCATGCTTTCTGTAGAGATCGAAATCACTAAAGAAACACATATTCGGGAGGTCGGGGATGCTCAAAATAAAGGTTAAACATGGCTTATTAGATTAAAGAATGGGGTAAGGTGTGTGTGTTTTCTAGAGAGAGAAAGTAGAAAACAACACACACCTTGAAATACAAAGAACATCCAACCTTACTTGTTGAGACAAGTAAGGTATATATAGCATCACAAGTGACGCCCTAGTTACTATGGGTGGGCTTCGGTTGGGCTTTGGCTCATGGGCCTTACATTACACGCTTATTTATCTATTCTAGTCCAAAAGCCCAACACTAAATCCCTAATACATATAACTAAATGCAATTCCCGAAAATGACAAAACTTTAAAGCTAACACTTTCTCTGCCAACACACAACCTCCCCCCTCCTCTAGCTCTTAGCTAGTACCCTCTTCACGTGAATTGCCAGTAAACCCACTTACTCAGTTTTCCCGCCAAAAACGAATTGAAGGCTAGGATCGATTTCAATGTTATCCAATGGTGGGGATTTATTCAGAGACACGTGGGAAGACTCTTGGGGAGTAATATAAAAGGCCTCACTCACTCAGAAGACGGAGTTAGATTTTAATTAATTAGTCAGTAGTTAATTTAGTTAGTAGGAGTAGTTTAGTTTAGTTATCAAGTTAAACTTAGATAAGCCTTAATTTCAGTTTGTTGTATCTCTAATTTCATCCTCAGTTTAAGTTCTAAAACCCTTGTACTCATTCAGTTGTTATTCAAGTTAATGTTAATTCAGTAATCAAAATCAGTTGTTGTGTAGTTTCTAAAAGCTATTTTCTCTGTTCCATTTAGCTTATATAAGCTTACTGTTTGCTTATTTTTAGTTCTCGTTTGCTTATTCAATTTCATTTTTAATTTGCCAAATAGTCACTAGAAGTCAACCTTAGTCAACTTTGCTATTTGCTTATTCATTTGCTTATCTGCTGTCATCATCTACCTTACTTGAGTAGGGGTAACTTAGTTTAGCTTGTTTGTGCCTTGTCATTTATTTAGTGCCTAAAAATAGATTTTCAATAGCAAACAGTCCCATAAAGGACTGTTTGGTTCAAGCATCAAAACGGGTACAATCCATGTCCACTGTTCATTTGTCCCTTGGTAGACTTTGATCTAGTCTCATTTTACTTATTTGAGTTGTTTTTAGTAGATTTTTAGGTGATTTGTATGGTTTTGTGGTTCTGAGTTAAATAGTGCAGGTTTAAGGTATTGTCCTGATCTCATAAGCCAATTAGAGGAATAAGTTGTTTTGGTCTTATTTGTAGTCCTTCTGTGTTCATTTCAGTGCATATCAGTGGTGGTGTTAGAGTTAGTAATATTACATTGGGTCTTGTATACTTTTGGTACCATCTGGTTCAAGATTGCACAAACCCACCTATGCAGTCTGCACACTATTTCCAGCAGCTCTTTTAAGCCCTTAATAAGCTCATTCAGGTTTGGAACTTGGCCCACATGTTCACTAGATGGTGAATGATGCGTGGTTTTGCGACCTTACAACAGGTTTTACCTCTCGAGGGATCTCAAGAGGCTTGCAATCCCCACCAGGCAGTGTACCTGACCGATGTAGTATAGTGAAGTGGCAAGTACCGGGGGATTGATCGTTCTCTAGGGGAATAGTGTCGTTAGGATTGAAAAACTACTCTAATAGGTCTAAGGGTGAGGGAAGATTCTTTTTGTATTTTTTTTATATTTTTTTTATGAAAGCAAGTAAAATCTCGGGTTTGAAGGAGTGGGCGGAATTAGTTGCTAGTCAACTAACCCAAATAACTACAAATGCAAATAAAATAAAATAACTGAAAATGAAAAGGTTGTGAAACTTATATGGAGAGAAATGTGTTTACTTAGATTTCCTTACTCCCTAACTATCTTTTACCGGTTGATTAGTGTGTATTAATTGCGTGGATGACGGGTGTATTCCTTAATACCAATCGTGGGGTGGCGTACGTACTTCCCCAACTCTACAAGCTCCTACTTCACTCCTATGTCGAGCCGGCTAGGAAGCTCCTAACATGGGATCACTAGAATTCGCTCATGCATTAAATACAACCATAAAAACCTTAGTACGCATTGGTTCATGTTTCTTAAGACGTTCAAGCAAGTTACCGAATAGGAAGTTAGCCAGTTTTCTTAAGCCTAACATCGATAAACAATCATCCAATACAATTAATAACACACTAATAACCAATAATTAATAGTTAGGTTTCATTAGATCTAAGCAAACACAAGATAAATCTAGCCTAGCATGTTAATTAAAAGACAAGAACAAGATATAATCAAACAACACATAGACATATTGATTGATTAAATGAATACTTATCTTCAATTAAACATAGGAGATCCAAGGGTATGAAAACCCTTAAAAATGGCAGAAATTCGTCTTAGGGTTTCTCCTCACAAAGTTGCACACAATGACAAAAAATTGCAAAACTATATATAGAGTTTAGGGTTGACGGCGTCACGTTATAGATCTTGACGCCGTCACCTCGCCGTGTCTAGGGTTCCCGGATGGCCTTCTTGACGCCGTCCCTCTTTAATGCTCCAAAATCCGCTCTGGCTTATCAAAGGTTGACGCCGTCAGAAATGGGCTTGACGCCGTCTCTCTTTAACTTAAACCGTGATGGCCTTGATCACCTTAAAGGGTGACGCCGTCAGACTATCCATTGCAAAACTCTCTAGCGCGTCTCGTGTATTTTTCATATCCACCTCTTTTGCCAAGCCATGACGCCGTCTAGAACAATCCCTGACGCCGTCAAAGGTACTTTTCCAGCCGATTTTGAGACTTTGTCGTTTTCTTCACTTTTATGCTCCAAAAACGTCCAAAATGCTTCCTTTTCCAGATTTCTTCTCCAAAGTACCTAAAATGACAAAAGGAACGATTTAGGGCAATATTTGATCAAATAAATACGATTTAGGGCTTAAATGACCCCTAAAAGCGGTACACTTTTCGCTTCATCAAATACCCTTACACTTGAGATTTGCTTGTCCTCAAGCAAATGCGCTTTTATTCTAATCAAAATACAAGTTAGGGGTCATTTAACGCTAATATAAAAGTAATTACAACAATTAGTCGTTCCACTTTAATCATAATAAGCACGGAGATTACACACTAGCACCTCACAAGTAGTGTTTAGATACTCACATCTCTCAGGTGTCATAAAAGTATATCTCATAAATGAAAACGGATAATATCTCTCACTACCTGTCATAGCAAATAGATTACCATAGGCTTGGGAAAGGATCGAAAACCTTCTCCACTAGGCGTAAGCACCTAAGATAAACTATCAAAGAGGGCTTTTACATGGGTTATAACGTGAGGTGTAGGGATATGATAAACACGGATTTGTCGGATAAAGGATATTTTACTGGTGGCGAGTTAAAGATCTTGATTAATTACATGTACAATATGGCGTTGCTAAGCCAAGACTAGACTCGACTTAAGCTAAAAACAAAATAACAAAAACATAAAATAAACATAAAATGAAACGGGATGGTAGTCCGTATGTTTTTTCTACTTTTCTTTTTCTCATTTTTTTGTATTTTTCTTGATTTTTTTTTTTTTTTTTTTTTTTTTTTTTTTTTTTTCATACACTCTTGCCCTACCATCCAAAATAATACATCATAGGGGCGTTGCATTCCCCTTACACTTGAACTTTTACATAACTTTACAAATAACTATTCTAATGACTCGAATTAAGATAATCGAAACACTTGGAGTACTTTTAAAATATTTAGCACATATGGGGGTAATAAATGATGTTCTTCCCCATTACTCCATTACACTAGTACTTTACCCATGAGTCCCAATCGTCCCAAAACAATATGTACAAGGATATGACTCGACTTAGCAACCATGTAATCAATTAGATAATTAACTAAGGGTTTAAACAAATGTTGTCACAATAATGCACTAAAAATGAGTGCATACAAGGTAGGCTAAGGCGATTTGGGTGTACATTTAAGTGGGGTGTAAACAAATTCTTCCTTTAAGTAAAATGCTTAAAGTTAGAAATGAAAAGATAGGCTCTGAGGGGTGTACTAGGGGTATCGTGTACTAAAAATGAGTACAACGCAAAGGGTGTGGGAGAATTACTTGACCAATGTAGCCAACGTAATTATAACAAAAACACAGGTGTCAAACAATGGGTTAATCCTAATGCCTCTTATCATGTAGTAAATCTAACTACACGAATGTAGTCTCACTTGTGGCCTCGGAATGGTCCTAACGCAAGTTCTAGAATCTAAGTGCTACCGGTACACACATCATAGCATAAATGCTTTTCCTACCAATTCTAGGGGCGAACCTCACATATTTGGGGTGGAAAATTTTTTTAGTGGTACGGTTTTTTGTGCTAGTCATATAACTCCTATCCGTGAGACGCTCATTAAGATCAAAGTTTCACTCCTATATGTTGTAAAAAATTTTAAATTTGGCACTAAAATTGCCCTAACAGGTATTTCTCTCAGTTTTATTACACATCTACCATTAAACAAACAAAAAATAAGCGTAATAGCATTCTCTAAAGTATCGTACTTTACCCCCCCCCCCCCCTTACACTTAAGATGAACATTGTCCCCAATGTTCAAATAACAAGATATAAAGTAAATAAGGTAAAAGAATGAAATCAAATACTCCCCTGATTCGCTCGGTGGATAAAGAGGTAACATGGTTAGATCTTCTTCCAAGAGAATGTAGAAGCTCCAAGACTAATGCATCGCCAGAAGCTAGATTCCACATACATCTCCTTGTCCAAAATAACCTGTTAAACCTGAGAAAACAAACACGAAAACCTGCATAACATCGGCGGGATAAATCTATATAAGGATATAATGCTTGTGGAATGATAATTTTGCAGATTCCTGGAGTTTATAAGTTAGAGATTTAAAAAAAACTTTTTATGAAAACAAAACTTTCAAAAATTTCAGAAAATTAAAACCTGACGCCGTCAGGTTGTAAGGCCTGACGCCGTCAGAAATGATCTGACAGAATTCTCATGTTAAGTTTCCGGAAAAATTTTGGAAAAACCTCAATCCTTATTTCCTGGAAATCCTGCAAAATATCATTATGACTCGATACAAGCATTTGACTCAAACAATTACTAATATGTATGTTAATTTAATATTGTTATGATTCATGTTCATTTGTTCTAATAAACCGATTTGGATTTCCCTTACACTTATCTTTTGCAAAATACCTTTATATGTAGTTAAGACGAAGTTAAAAACAAGATAAAGCATTTTCACAATTTAGTTTCGAACATGAATCAATAATAATAAAAATTAAACATACATACGGAAGCAAATAAAATCAAACAAACAAATAAATAAACATACAAAGCAAATAAAGCTTGGGTTGCCTCCCAAGAAGCGCTTGTTTTTGTTCGAGTCACGAGCCTGACTCTACCCTTATTTAACGGAAATAGGGGAGGTTTTCCCTACACTTAGGATTAAGTGTGGGTGAAAGTAGCGATACACACCCTTAGGGTGGAAATATGCCACGTGAGGAAAGAGTGACGGGTGAATTATATGCTCAAAGGTGCGGGATCCTATCATCATAACCTTACCTAATTCAATTGGGTTAGTGGGCGGATTAAGATTTTCTCCTAGAAAGGGATCATCTTCTATCAACTTCGAGAGACTCCAAGTTAAGAATCCACTTTGACCTAATAAACCCGGTTTAAACCCATAATAT
Source organism: Artemisia tridentata subsp. tridentata (assembly GCA_021014915.2). NCBI lineage: Eukaryota > Viridiplantae > Streptophyta > Magnoliopsida > Asterales > Asteraceae > Artemisia > Artemisia tridentata. The sequence goes on from CP139503.1 coordinate 176,158,370, forward strand.
TTCTTGTGATCAATCATAAATGGGTGATGTAAGTATGTAAGGTCATGGTTCACTCCTATGTTAGCTTCCTCTCTACAAGGCCTAGATTCTACTACCTTAATCTTAACATTACCCGGACTACATGGTTTGATGGGTGGATCGGGACCTAATTCAATTCCTAAGTTCACATCTAAGGATGGAAGATTAGGTAACGGTTTTGGCTTAGGCTCCGGTTCATCAAAACTAGGAACTTCCATAGAACTAAAAGAAAGGTTATGACTACAAGTATTCAAACCTATTTCTTCTATTTTTGTTTCTTCCAAAGGTTCTACTTCAATTGGGGTTCCTATAGTCCCTTCTACTTCTTCCGGGTAAGTCACGGGCAGTGTGTATGCCTCGAATGATGGTAGGACTTGTGGGGTACTTTGTAGGTTTGTGTTATTTACCTCATCCTTCCTTGTCTCTATATCAATTATATCCACATCATGTGTTTTAGTAGAATCTAACCCAAACATGTTCCTAAGTATCTCAAATCCTTCTCTAGCCATTTCAAGTTCTAAGTCCGATTCATAAGAATCTTCCCCGATAACATGATTACTATGTTCAATTTGCCTAAAGGATTCATCATGTGTTCCTTGAGATTCAAAGTCATTGATCATAAAACCTAGGTCTTTTTGCTCAATATGCTCATGTTCGGCTAAATCCTCCTCAATTGTTTCTTCAAGTTGTGATGTATACGAACCCATTAATTCATTAAACTTATGGTTCACGGTTAGGAGGCTTTCCTCAAAATTTTTCCAAAGGGTCTTATTAAAAGGAGTTGATCCTAACAATGATTGTTTAATAGAAGCCACACATGCACATAATTCATCAAACCTATCAAACTTTATACCCATCTCCTCTTGTATATATCTAAGATCACTTAAAAATTCATTGGAACAACAGGAAGCAAATCTATCCGTGTAAAGTAATTGTTCCTCTATTGTTAATGATCTAAATGGAATTTCATCCGCCATGGTGACAAATGAAAATGATTTTACAAACAAAGGGCACAAAGAAAAAGATAGACTAAAGAAATCTAATAAAAAGAAAAATAAAAATCTCACTAGAAAGGAATCTAGTGAGTAGACCTAATAAAATAAAAATTCAACCTAAACAATAACTATTCCCCGGCAGCGGCGCCAAAAACTTGATGCGTGGTTTTGCGACCTTACAACAGGTTTTACCTCTCGAGGGATCTCAAGAGGCTTGCAATCCCCACCAGGCAGTGTACCTGACCGATGTAGTATAGTGAAGTGGCAAGTACCGGGGGATTGATCGTTCTCTAGGGGAATAGTGTCGTTAGGATTGAAAAACTACTCTAATAGGTCTAAGGGTGAGGGAAGATTCTTTTTGTATTTTTTTATATTTTTTTTATGAAAGCAAGTAAAATCTCGGGTTTGAAGGAGTGGGCGGAATTAGTTGCTAGTCAACTAACCCAAATAACTACAAATGCAAATAAAATAAAATAACTGAAAATGAAAAGGTTGTGAAACTTATATGGAGAGAAATGTGTTTACTTAGATTTCCTTACTCCCTAACTATCTTTTACCGGTTGATTAGTGTGTATTAATTGCGTGGATGACGGGTGTATTCCTTAATACCAATCGTGGGGTGGCGTACGTACTTCCCCAACTCTACAAGCTCCTACTTCACTCCTATGTCGAGCCGGCTAGGAAGCTCCTAACATGGGATCACTAGAATTCGCTCATGCATTAAATACAACCATAAAAACCTTAGTACACATTGGTTCATGTTTCTTAAGACGTTCAAGCAAGTTACCGAATAGGAAGTTAGCCAGTTTTCTTAAGCCTAACATCGATAAACAATCATCCAATACAATTAATAACACACTAATAACCAATAATTAATAGTTAGGTTTCATTAGATCTAAGCAAACACAAGATAAATCTAGCCTAGCATGTTAATTAAAAGACAAGAACAAGATATAATCAAACAACACATAGACATATTGATTGATTAAATGAATACTTATCTTCAATTAAACATGGGAGATCCAAGGGTATGAAAACCCTTAAAAATGGCAGAAATTCGTCTTAGGGTTTCTCCTCACAAAGTTGCACACAATGACAAAAAATTGCAAAACTATATATAGAGTTTAGGGGCTGACGGCGTCACGTTATAGATTTTGACGCCGTCACCTCGCCGTGTCTAGGGTTCCCGGATGGCCTTCTTGACGCCGTCCCTCTTTAATGCTCCAAAATCCGCTTTGGCTTATCAAAGGTTGACGCCGTCAGAAATGGGCTTGACGCCGTCTCTCTTTAACTTAAACCGTGATGGCCTTGATCACCTTAAAGGGTGACGCCGTCAGACTATCCATTGCAAAACTCTCTGGCGCGTCTCGTGTATTTTTCATATCCACCTCTTTTGCCAAGCCATGACGCCGTCTAGAACAATCCCTGACGCCGTCAAAGGTACTTTTCCAGCCGATTTTGAGACTTTGTCGTTTTCTTCTCTTTTATGCTCCAAAAACGTCCAAAATGCTTCCTTTTCCAGATTTCTTCTTCAAAGTACCTAAAATGACAAAAGGAACGATTTAGGGCAATATTTGATCAAATAAATACGATTTAGGGCTTAAATGACCCCCTAAAAGCGATACACTTTTCGCTTCATCAGTGAACCTTATCTGTGTTCAGCTTTTATGTTTTTTCACTGTGATCTAAGTGCTTAATTTTGGCCTTTAAAACTGTCCATTAATCTATTTAAGCCTGCAAATCAGTTGCCCAAAGCTTCTCTGTCCCCATAGTGCTTATTTTAAAGTCTTTAGTGCTTTTCTGCTTATTGATTCTGCTTATTCTAGTTCCCCTTGCTTATATAAGTTTGCTTTTAGTTAAATTAGCTTATTTTAGTTTGCCCTTAGACTATTTTAGCTTATTTACTTATTTTTAGTTAGCTTTAGCTTATTCTCAGCATATTTAAATAAGCTGGGACCTTTCTAGTATTTTTCCTAGGATTGTCGTATCATAAAGTAATTTCAGTAAAATTTTCAGATTTTTCTAAACTGTTTTGGTATTTTTAATAATTTAATTAGTTAAATTTAGTTTTTAATTCATATTAAATTAAATAAAAGTCAAAAAAATATAATTCTTTTTTTTCAAAAATTTCTTTTATTAATTAGAATTTAGGAAAAATAGATTTGTACCCGTAGAGTTAATATTTCATCGTTTTGACGTTTTTAGGTTCGTTCTTAGTTCCCGTTTTCTATAATTCGCGTTTTTAAGTTATTCTTTTACGTTTGTAATTACGAGCACTTTAGATTATCGTTTTTCTTGTTTATTAAATCGTTTTTAATTCATTTTCATTTATTTTAGGTTAGAAACCCAAAATCCCATCTTTTCCACTATTCACGACACGCAATCACGAATCGAGATCATGAATTCCATTCATCCTTCGTTGGGGAAAACGACCCGGGTTACACATACTTCACTTGTGTTTCCTTGGAAATAAATACGCGTTGATTCCTTCGGATCATGCATGTTTATCTTTTAGCTTTATTAAGGTGTATGGTAAAAACATACATGCTTTCTACGAACATGCATGTGTTATCCTAGTTGTGATTAAATTTCGTTTTCTATTTGTTTGTGGTTTAATTGTTTTTGTGTATTATTCTTTCAGATTATTGAAGATGATGATCATTGAAGACCTAGAAGTTGATGAACATATTTATACATGAAGATAATTTGCAATTTATAAAAAGATGCGATTATTTCATGTGTGTTTTGTTGTATTTGTAATTAAATGAAATGTAACATATAAATTTATGAATCTTGTTTTTTAATTTATAAATGTTTATTTTTTTCGTGTATCAAACTTTCAAAAATAATAATGGTTAGGCAAAAATATCAAGAGGTTGATAAAAAAAGTGTAAACAATTACATACTAGAAACATATTTAAAAAACATACATGCACCTCATCTTTTATAAGAAAAAACATATATAGGGAAGGGTTATTTTCAGAACCAAAAAAAGGTACAGAACTGCGAGAACCACCATCAACCAATCAGATTTTTTTGAATATTAATTTTTATTATTTAATTCAAAAGGGTATAATAGTAATAGTACATTTTTTTGATATTTTTTTTTAGTAAAAAACGGTTTTTTTCCCAACATTTTAGGGTTTTTTTTTTTTTTTTTTTTTTTTTTTTTTTTTTTAATAAATTTTTTGGAATAATATTTTTTTCAGCAAGCATGTTTAGTAAGGTGCACATGTGTTTTTTTTGATAATGTATATTTACGTATATTTGTAGTGTTCAATTTACATGTATTTAGTAAAGTGCATATGCGTTTTTTTAGATAATGTAAATTTACGTGTGTTTGTAGTGCATGGAATGGCAAACAGAAGTATTTTACATGTATTGTTTACAATTTAAAACAAAAACATTATATACAAAATTTAAAATCATGTGATATACACTTCAAATACAAATTTCTAAAAGCAAAAATATGTTGCCGTATATGCACATGTATTTTCCCTCGTTGGACTCTTTGTATGTATATGTGCACTTGTATCTACGGCTGCACTTGTGTCTTTACTCTTTAAATCTTTAGAGTAACTATCTTATCGCTAGATAGTATGTACAAAACACATGTGCACTCTTCATGTTGATCATCATACTCGTACCTGTAACCACAAAACACAAGTGCACACACTTAAAATAGAACTAAACACAAAACATCTTTATATCATAACTAAAAACATATATGCACTTTCAACATATTTAACTCAAAAACTGTAAAAACACATATGCATCAAACATATAGTGTTTAACAAAGGGACATCGAATTAAAAGAACAATAACCACTGTAACTTACATGATTCGTAGACGATAAATTTCTTCAAACTCGTTTATGTTCGTGCCACAAAATATTTCTTCAACACATGTGCATTCACTATGTTCCTAATCTATATATGATTCGTACAGTTTAACAAAATATATAAAAACCATCACACTCTCATGCTAGACACATGTGCATCAACTGAATTATAAAATCAATCATTTTTTATCCTTTCACCTTTACAGTATACCTAAACAAAAACAACTAGACCAACACTATCAAAAAAGGCATGGTATTTATAAAGATGATTTCATGAACCATCTAGATCCAAGTATAACAGGAGATCTTGTTAACCTCATTAACCAAACCAACTGATCATGTCTTCCAAAAGATCTAACTTTCTACCTACCTATTCACTTATCTCGTCATATTTCTTAATCACTTCCAAAATGCACATACAATCAACACTATTAGTTTAACATAATTCAAATTTATTTAAAAAGAGATCAGATTTATTAAAAAACCCAAACTTATTTAAAAAGAGACCAGATTTATTAAAAACTCAAAAAAGTTAAATTTATAAATAAACAAAAACTCGGATTTATAGAATGAATTAAAAAAAAGGACGTAGAACGATGAATCTAAACCGTACCTTCAATTAACGCGCTCTCGATCATATATAATTGCACATCCATGACGTTGCTCAATCACACGAAGCATAGATCGGTAACCGATCTATGTGTAAACGTGATGATTGAATCGAATTCGATGACCGATATGTTCTTAATTTAATGATGATTTGGTGGCTAGGGTTTCATGGATTAAAAGTATTTTGTAGAAAAAAAAATGAGAGAGAAATGGGGTGAGGCTAAAAATAAGGATCTAAGAGAAATGGGGAACGGTTTCTAATTTTACAGAGAAAAATATTTGACGAGAATTCCTATTCTACCCTTCCATATGTTTAATAATTTTACTTGGTTTTATATTTTATTACAATTATGCCACAAGTCTTAATAGCCATTGATAAAAAAATAAAGGGTTGTGATTGGTTCTCGCAGTTCTGTACCTTTTTTTGGATCTGAAAATAACCCTACACTATATATATATATATATATATATATATATATATATATATATATATATATATATATATATATATATATGGAAGGCTTTATGTACTTAATATTGATATTGTTGTTGTTTCATACAAAAGGCATAATAGTATTTCATTTTTATGTACAGTGTAGCTAAGCATAAATTTTATAAGTCATAACAGTCTAGGTGGGGGATCATTTGAAAAGTGGAAACATTTTAGAAAGTCTAAAAAGTAACTACAACCATTGGATCTAACACAAGATCTGATCATAATAAAAAGAGACGTATGCACATAGGGGTATACTGGTCATTCTGCCATTCTTCTCCTAGTAACCTCCCAACCACCACCATCATCATCAGATCTAACCACTACACATCCCGATCTCCTCATCCCCTTTCATACCATCATCATCATCGGGTTTAACACAACACCGTCTCCATCACCATCACCGTCTCCATCACCAACTTCAACTCAAAGTCAATATCATAGTACAAAAAAATCAAAAATGGTTGAAGCAAAGATTGCACCTTCGATGTTATCATCGGACTTTGCCAACCTGGCATCTGAGGCTCAGCGTATGGTTAACCTTGGTGCTGATTGGCTTCACATGGACATCATGGTACCAATTGATTCTTTAATGTTCGATCGGTGGTTTTTATTAAATAATGTTAATCCTTAATTAAACTTGTTTATGTTACGAGTAATTGTTAACTACTCTGTACTATGTTTAGTTAGAGAATCATGTTTTTACATGTTTAATGTAATCACCATCTTATGTTTTTATTTTGTAAAATGATATCCAAATCTTGATTTCGATTAATGTTTGTTGTTTCATGTTTATCTGTTGGTAGCTAAAATATCGTTATGAATTGCCAAAAAGTTTTTTTGTTTCGACACCGAAACTTTTATCTACGTTTTGCCATGTTTTGTTCTTAGATTGCGTTAACTATTTCACATCGTCTTGAGCAGTGCCTCGTTTCTTTTAGTTATCATGGTTTCGTTAATTTGATGAAAATTATGTTAGCTTTTTATGTTAATTTGATGTTCATCAGTTAGCTTATGCGTTTTTAGTTGATGAACATTAGTTTTTTTTTTGTTCATCAGTTATTGACTTTTAGCTATTATGTTATCATAGGTTCATCAGTTAGCTTATTTCACATCGTCTTGAGCAGTGCCTCGTTTCTTTTAGTTGTCATGGTTTCGTTAATTGATGAAAATTATGTTAGCTTTTTATGTTAGTTTGATGTTCATCAGTAATTGTGCTGTTATTTTTTTGGTTCATCAATTATTATCCTGGTGTTATGTGTTTTTGGTTCATCAATTATTGTCATGTGTTATGTTATTTTTTTGGTTCATCAATTATTGGTTCATCAGTTATTGGTTCATCAGTTATAGGTTCATCAGTTATTGTGTTGTGTTATTTTTTTGGTTCATCAGTTATTGTGCTGTTATTTTTTTTTTTGTTCATCAATTATTATCCTGGTGTTATGTGTTTTTTGTTCATCAATTATTGACCCTTGTTATGTGTTTTTGGTTCATCAATTATTGTCATGTGTTACGTTATTTTTTTTATTCATCAATTATTGGTTCATCAGTTATAGGTTCATCAGTTATTGTGTTGTGTTATTTTTTTGGTTCATCAGTTATTGTGCTGTTATTTTTTTGGTTCATCAATTATTATCCTGGTGTTATGTGTTTTTGGTTCATCAATTATTGACCCTTGTTATGTGTTTTTGGTTCATCAATTATTGTCATGTGTTATGTTATTTTTTTGGTTCATCAATTATTGGTTCATCAGTTATTGTGTTGTGTTATTTTTTTGGTTCATCAGTTATTGTGCTGTTATTGGTTCATCAATTATTGGTTCATCAGTTATAGGTTCATCAGTTAGCGTCGGTTGTTTTTCAAAGTGTTTAGGTTCATCAGTTAGCGTCGGTTGTTTTTCAAAGTGTTTTGGTTCATCAGTTAGCGTCGGTTGTTTTTCAAAGTGTTTTGGTTCATCCGTTAGCGTCGGTTGTGTTTCAAAGTGTTTAGGTTCATCAGTTAGTGTCGGTTGTTTTTCAAAGTGTTTTGGTTCATCAGTTAGCGTCGGTTGTTTTTCAAAGTGTTTTGGTTCATCAGTTAGCGTCGGTTGTGTTTCAAAGTGTTTTGGTTCATCAGTTAACGTCGGTTGTTTTTCAAAGTGTTTTGGTTCATCAGTTAGCGTCGGTTGTGTTTCAAAGTGTTTAGGTTCATCAGTTAGCGTCGGTTGTTTTTCAAAGTGTTTTGGTTCATTAGTTAGCGTCGGTTGTGTTTCAAAGTGTTTAGGTTCATCAGTTAGCGTCGGTTGTTTATCAAAGTGTTTAGGTTCATCAATTAGCGTCGGTTGTTTTTCAAACTGTTTTGGTTCATCAGTTATTTTTGATAACGTTCATCAGTTATTGTTCATCTTTAACGTGCAATATCTCACTCATATTATATCGGATTTGAGTGATTCAAATTTATGGGTAAAGAATGGCCAAAAAGCTACAACTTTCGTGTTTTAAGTTTTGCAAAATTCGGCCTTTAAACTAGGCAAAATTAGAGTTGAAAATGCCGAAAATTTCAAGAAAATCAACACCTACTTAAAAAGTTGAAAAAAAAGAAGTTGCGATTCATATATCATAATGCATACCAAATTAAAGAGAATTATATTTTTAAAAATTATGGTGAAATCGGTTTTTCATAAAAGTTTATCGTTTGAAAGTTATTTACGTTTAAAGTTTTGAGGTGGAATAAAAAAAGATGTTAAAAGGACCAAAATGCCCCTAACCAAATTTAATAAGAAAAAAATGAAGGAATGATTGGTGGACACTTGTCACATTGTGAGTGGCTTTCTAGCCTTTTTATTTTTCTTCACTTTCTAAAGGATCGCAACTCTAACAGTCTATGGGGTGTCTCCATATATTATGGGCAGAATTGCATATATATCCCTCGCAAAGTGAATAATTGCATATATATCCTTTGTACAAGTTTTTGATGCACATAGTACAATGGTTTTTTATGCATGCTTTGGATATATATGCAATTATGCATTTTCGGAAGGATATATATGCAAAAACAGTCTATGGGGTGTCTCCCTATATTATGATATGCTATTTTACTTGTACAGGGTGATTGTAAAAGAATCTTGTTGGGAATTATCTTGTTTTTCAAAGATGTAAACATTTACAAGTTTATTTATCTTTTTGGTCTTGCAGCTATGATCATAATGGGCAAGCTCAGCTAACTTAGGGAGCCTTCCGTTTCATGTAGTTTGAACATGTGTATTGTCTATGGGTCAAACGGGTAATTTTATGCTAGCCTGAACGGGTCTGTCCCAAATGATTTAGTGGGCATTATGTTTTAAGGATTAATGTACACAAAAGTCATTGTACTTTGTATTTATGTTCAGTTTCAACATTGTGTTCAAACAAAAGGGCACACTACTCTACAAAGGAATGTGGCAGTTATTCTTTCACAAGTTAATCATACTAATGTGGTCAAATTATCCGTGACCACTCCTTGCAACTTAAATTATTTTTCGTCTTGTATGACATTTTCAGATTAATCTTAGTTTTGTGAATTAAATACATCTTTTGTTTAATATACTACCATCTAGTTAATTGTTTGACCGATAATAACCAAATATAAAATACAAAAACACACAACTCAAAATATGAAAATTTATAACCTATTTATAAAATTTTGGAAAAGAAAGTGTGATTGTTTATAACCTATTTGTTGTTTTATACAGGCAGTTAATAGTATTACGCTCACTGTGAGTTTCTTTTAGAACGGCCATTATATACAATTGTGAGATGAGTTATTTTAGGGACTAAGTTTTTGTTACATACTGAGGGATAAATCCCCACCATCTATTTATTTTGATCTAATTGTAAGGATTAACCTAAGATTTATTATGGAAACCTAAGTCCATTTCTTTTTTTCCCTTTTTCTTTTTTTTTCTTGTCTTTCTTATTTATTCCCTTTTTTTTTTAACTTTTTTTTTGTCTTTTTTTTAATTCACGTTTTTTTTTTTAATATTTTTTTTTTTATAAATTCACGTTTTCATACGTTTTCGTTCGTTTTTATCCGTTTTCAGACCTTTTTGTCCGTTTTCGTCCGTTTTCAGACCTTTTTGTCCGTTTTCATACGTTTTCGTCCGTTTTTATACATCTTTGTCCGTTTTCAGACGTTTTCGTCCGTTTTCATATGTTTTCGGCAGTTTTTATACGCTTTCAGACGTTTTTGTCCGTTTTCACACGTTTTCGTCCGTTTTTTTACGTTTTTGTCTGTTTTCAGATGTTTTCGTCCGTTTTTATACGTATTCGTCCGTTTTCATACGTTTTCGTCCGTTTTTGTCCGTTTTCATACGTTTATCTACGTTTTCGTCCGTTTTCATACATTTTCGTCCGTTTTTAGACGTTTTTGTCCGTTTTTATACGTTTTCGTCTGTTTTCAAACGTTTTCATCTGTTTTCGTCCGTTTTCATACGATTTCGTCCGTTTTCTTACGTTTTCGTCCGTTTTTATACATTTGAAGACGTTTTTGTCCGTTTTCCTTCATATTCGTCTGTTTTCTTACGTTTTCATCCATTTTCATACGTTTTCGTCCGTTTTAAATGTTTTCGGCAGTTTTCAAACGTTTTCATACGTTTCTGAATATCACAAGTGTTATTCAGTGATACTCAGAATATCAACTAATGTTTTGTAACCTGAAAATCACTTGTGATATTCAGAATATCACAAGTGATATTCAGAAAATCACAAGTGATATTCTGAATATCACAAGTGATTTTCAACTAATGTTTTGTAACATGAAAATCACAAGTGATATTCTGAATATCACAAGTGATATTATGAATATCAAAAGTGATTTTCAACTAATGTTTTGTAACATGAAAATCACAAGTGATATTCAGAAAATTTCAAATGATATTCAGAATATCACAAGTGATTTTCACGTTTTTTTAATTCACATCTTTTTTCGTCTGTTTTCGTTCGTTTTCATACGTTTTCATACACAAGTGAAAACATTTTCGTACGTTTTTATTCAGAATATTTTGTTGAAAAACTAATTTTTTGTTTCATAAGTTTCTGAATATCACAAGTGATATTGTGTTAAACACATAATATCACAAGTGATATTCTGTCAAACACAGAATATCACAAGTGATATTCTGAATATCACAAGTGATTTTCAACTAATGTTTTGTAACATGAAAATCACTTGTGATATTCAGAATATTACAAGTGATATTCTGAATATCACAAGTGATTTTCACGTTTTTTTTAATTCACGTTTATTTTTTCACTTTCTTACGTTTTCGTCAGTATTCATACGTTTTCGTCCGTTTTCGTTCGTTTTTATACGTTTTCGTCTGTTTTCATACGTTTCTGAATATCACAATTGATATTCTTAATACCACTAGTGATATTCTGAATATCACAGAAAATCACTTGTGATATTAAGAAAATCAATTGTGATATTCAGAAACGTATGAAAACGGACGAAAACATAAGAAAACAAACGAATACGTATGAAAGCGTAAAAACACGTCTGAAAACGGACGAAACTTATGAAAAATGGACGAAAACGACGAAACGTAAAAAACTGTGAAAATGAGAAACGGACGAAAATGTCTGAAAACGTATGAAAACGGCGAAAACGCTGAAACGAAAAGTCTATAAAAAACGAACTATGAACGGGAAAAAGGAAACGTATAAAAATGGACGAAAACGTCTGAAAACAGACGAAAACGTAAAAAAACGGACGAAAACGTATGAAAACGTCTGAAAATGTATAAAACCGCCAAAAACGGACGAAAACGTCTGAAAACGAACAAAATGTATAAAACGGACTAAAACGTTGAAAACAGACAAAAACATACTGAAAAACGGACGAAAACTTACAAAACGGACGAAAATGTATGAAAACGTATCTAAAACATATGAAAAACGGACAAAAACGAACGAAAACGGTCGAAGACGTATGAAAACGTAAATAAAGTGAAAAAAACGTGAATTTATAAATATATAAATAAATAAAAAATAAATAAATTAAAAAAAAAAAAAAAAAAAAAAAAAAAAAAAAAGAAAAAACTTGATTTAAAAAAAGTGAATTTAAAAAATAAAAATAAAAAAAGACAAAAAAAAAAGTTAAATAAAAAAAATTGAATAAATAAGAAAGACAAAAAAAGTCAAAAAAAAAGGAAAAAAAAAAAGACATTGACTTAAGTTTTCATATTAAATCTTAGATTAATCCTCACCATTAGATCAAACTAGATGAATGGTGGGGATTTGTCCCTCATGCAACAAAATTTTAGTCCCAAAATGAACAATGTGAAAGTATACACTCAGTAATCATTAATGCTATTTTTCATAATACTAAAGCAAGTTGTTTTACCACCATATGGTTCCAAACCATACTAATCTTACATGCTCTTTGATTTTGGGTTGTCTTAAGTAGGAAATTTACTTAATCAGGCAAGTTCATAAGGATTTGTTTAATTAATTCGTAGAAACTTAATCCAGAAGTATGAATTAACAGAAAAAGTAAGGAGTATGTTGTTTTTTCCGTTAAGTGAGTGATATTTCCATAATTATTTCGTTCAAGCAACATCCAAAACAAAACAATTGTTTATCTACAAACAGTCATCATATATATCTACACAGACCATGTATCAAAACATAACTTGATAAAATATAACAAGAAACATGCCCTTTCGCTAGTAACAATACAGATTATCTTTTTTTTCCTTTTTGGAAGGCAAAATTAATGGCCAGATATTAATTCCAAAGTTTTGGAATATCATGCACGGTGTAGACTTGTTGATCTCCGGATAATTTCTCAATAGATACATTTTCTGTAGATATAGCCACTCTTATATATAAACTTAAACACCTTTAAACACTTTCTATCTGAACAATAATGAAGTTATTTCAGATTTACTACTATAAAATAATGAAGTTATTTCAGACACGTGTGGCACCATGAGGATTCCATACCCTTTTGGAATCGGAGCAAACTGTTCTTTCAACAAATGGTACATTATATTATTGATTGCAACTACTCGACACCGTGTCTATCTGCACTCAATCACCTCCAAGTCTTGGGTGTAAACTTGGATGATCAAACAGTCACTGTCAATGGGCCAGTGGTCTCTGATTGCCAAAACATAGTTTGGAATAATAGTCAGACAATGAGCATTGATCTTGGTAGCAGCCCCTTCCTTTTTTCCAAATCACGCAATAAGCTCGCTGTTGAGGGTTGTGGTCAGGGGCGGAACTATGTAGGGGCAGGGGAGGGTCCCGGCCCCCCCAAAATTTGCGGCACTTAGTGTAAATATTATAGGTTTTAGGGGTAATTTAGTTGAGGTTACAAACAAATCTCCGATTCGACCCCCCAAAATAAATTCGGCCCCCCCCCCCAAAAAAAATGTTCAAGTTCCGCCACTGGTTGTGGTAATGCTGTTATCTTAGAGCATGGGAGTATGGTCACAGGTTGTTCCACTGCTTGTCGCAATGACACTGTTAGTGATAAAACAACTGTCTTGGTCTTACTTGTTGCTAAACAACAATTCCTCATAATCTAAAGTCATACACTGTGAATCTCATGGGTTTAGAAAGGCATGGTGGAGATAGAGCTTGTGGGTCCGCCTTCTTGGTGGATCACGATTTATATCATGATCAAAAGCTGAGTTTAAACACGCAAAACAATTTATTAAATCTCAATTTAACAAAGAACAAATCAATTGATCTCAATCACAATCAAATCACGGCTAATAAGGTGTTGATAATTCACCTAATTAGTGAATGTACTATTACAAAATTAACAACTTGAATCAAACTCAGAGAACAATCTCATGTGTGTGTAAAAGAGAAACGAAAGAGAACTATGCTCAAGAGAGAGAAATTTCCTGTGTGTTATATTAGTATAATCTGGAAATCTGATACTGCTAATGCTCTAACTTTGACATCTTAAAAAGTCCAGTCACTCCGTGCATTTCGTCTTTGCAATTTAGAGCAAGTCTTCCAACTTAGTTACAATAACAACCGAAACTATAAAACACACAATAACACAATCCTGAAATATAAGATATTTTCATAATGCTTTGTTCTCTAAGTTTTACAAGTTGCCTATAATACTAAGAAATTAAGCATTAACGCTGAAATAACCTTTTCCTAATAAAGGTAGTATTTACTTTTATTTGAAAATGCCAAATTGCTTATGTGTATTCTCAAATGTTTCGAAGAAGTATCTGGGCTAAAAGTTAATTACAACAAAAGGAAGGTTTATGGCCAGGGGCGAAGCTTTATAGGGGCCGGGGTGGGGGTGGGGGGGGGGGGGGGGGGGGGGGGGCCGACCCCCCGAAATTTTTTTTGCGATATAGGGGGTATATAGTTTTCGTGTAGAAAAATTTCGGTATATTAGGTTTCGACCCCCATTTTAATTGTGAAATTTCGGTATATTAGATCCCGACCCCCCACTAAAAGTTGGCAAGCTTCGCCACTGTTTATGGCATTGGGGTCAATGAGGAGGAGATGATGGAGATGTCAAAGAAGAACAGCCGGTTAAAAGACAACGAATCTTTTTATTTATATCTTAATTATATATATTTTTATGTCGGTTGGGGCTGAGTAACAAGACAATGCTGAACCGGTACCATAGATCCCATATCAGTGTGACAATAGATATACCCCAAATTGGGTTGCATGGGATACGATGTGTTGGATAATGGTACCTTAGGCATGCACAAATAATTAGAACCTGTTACTTGAGACATGTTAGGCTACCAATAAAAAGAAAAGAAAAAAAAAATGTTATTGTTCTTGAAAGTTGGTCAACAATTGTAGGCGTACAAAACAATATTCAAAGCAAATGCAATTCTATATTATCTATATATGCTAAAGCCCGTTGTCGGTGGTACTTTTATATTACAGTTTCTATTAAAGTTAGCCCGGACTTTAGCCTCTTTATTTACTCCAGCTGAGGCCTAATATATACTAAAGCCCGTTGTCGGTGGTACTTTTATATTACAGTTTCGATTAAAGTATAATATAAGTTAGCCCTCTTTAGTTAGCCCAGACTTTAGCCTCTTTATTTACTCCAGCTGAGGCCCAACCCCCAGGTCCAATGCAGACGTTTTATATTAATGACGAGATGGGCGACGATCTGCCGCGTTGCGGCAGGGCGTTGTTTCACGTCGTTGATCATTGCGGTGGGCCTTTTTGATGCAGCTGAAAGAAATCTAAAATATAGCAACTGCACAATACTATTTTCTAATTATTCGTCTATTAAGTAATAAAGTTGGTGCATACATTAGCAAGGTATAGTAGACCAGTATTACCATCCAAGAGTCGCTAATTTCCCGAACATTAATGTCTAAAGAATTCCCGTTTATAAAACTTACAAATGGCTGGGAAGACCCAAATCATTTGTTTACCGTTGGTCCGAGGAACTCGGCACCTAGTGATGTTTTTCTCCTGCTATCTCCACAACTTGTAAACCATCCTCTTTATTAACAAACCTAATTTCTGCTGTTGAACAGAAAAATGATCACGTCACCACCATATAATTAACTTCTAAGATCAAAGCTATTACCATATACTTACCTGTTCAGCATTGCTGCAGAAACATGATTGCTGCACATCTGAAACATCGTCATAAATTAACTTCCGTTGCTCTTGGCTTTTGCCCTGCATAAGAATTTTAATACGTAGATACTTTTGTTTTCCTTGTAACAGTAATAGTTTTTGCAATAATAAGCGTTAACACGATTTAAGTTTGCATACCGGTTGTGTGAAAAACAATTCTTTGATCTACCACGAATCAACACGGAGATGTTCTTAGGGTTTGCGGACGATAGTAAGCATCAATGTGTCGACGGTCGTATCTATCAAAAATAGTCCCACCAACTTTTGTACCGTATAGATGGTCATATGTGAATCCATGATCGGGAGACAACCCAACATCCAAAAGACTATCGTGAACAGCTTGATGCCACGGTTCGAAAGCTGGTTCTCGCACACGTTGATTCTCATTCCATGAATATGATTGATTGACCAACTTCGCAATTCATCCTACACTCTTTACATACCTGGAAAAAAGCATAAGAATTGGGCGTAAAAATTAGCTCAACAATCCTTCCAATTAAAAACCGCATAAGGAATATGTTATAAATGACTAATATAGTAAAAATAGCTAACATGGTAAAAATGGCACAATTTAAAATTGAATTTTGTACAAATGAAATGACATAATGGATATAAAACAGATCCTTCAATTTAAGATCAAATTTTCAACAAATAGATCGACATAATGGACTAAAAAGTTACCTGTTCGTGTTCAATAATAGTGTGATGATCTGGCTATTGTAAATCTTGTAACCTGCATCCCAGAAAACCTATACGGGTTAGCTTTGATTGTAAAATAAGGCTAAATTGAAGCTACATATAGCCTATGAAACATGTCATTTTTTGAATCTTTGAAAATAGAAGGAAGCACACTTGTGGTTGTCGTTGGAGCAATAACAACAACTGATGACGCAAACGAAGTTTCACGGCCAGAGAGGTTAAATACGGCAGGCGGCTGTTCAGATGGAGCCCGTTGAACTCGGCATTTTGTGCGAGACCGAAATCAGTAGCAAACACATTAGGCATCAGACCACTTGCTGCAAAAAAAAAAAAAAAAAAAAAAAAAAAAAAAAAAAAAAAAAAAATTGATAACGATGTTCAAAATTTCTGAATACATAGACAGAGCTAAATAATGAAGTGAACGTATACTTACAAATGTAGTTATTACTTTGGTTGCCAATGGTAGTGGTATCATATGGTATGCCTTGTCGCATTAGGCTTTCAAGACCGCTGGCAGGACAAAGTCGTGGTTGCCACTGTTCACTCATAGACGTTGAAACCCGATTAATACTACCCTCAATTATATTTTTTTTACAAATCTCCGTCTTCTTTGTAACTGCCATCTTGCCGATGGGCGCTTCTGTAGTGGTGGTTACTCCTATGCACACTCGAATAATAGCGTTTTGAAATGAAAAAATCTATAAATGAATGAATAAAGGGTGTTTCAGATTGCTTTCTTTTCTGCCTATCTGCTTACCATATCCAGCAAATCTTGTGAACTCATCAAGAAGATTTGGATGATCGTCAAAGAGTGAGGCAACCTGCACATATCACCAACAGTAACCAAGAAATGGAAATTAAATCAATGATGTCAATCGCAATCACTATTACTACACATTATTCTTTTAAGCTTACTGAAATTTACTTCTTCATACACTTCATTAATACCCTTGTGTTCCTTCCTATACATGTTCAAGATGTCCAAAAACGATTTGTATACATGATCATCGTTTAGAAAACGTTTCTGCACAGGAGGGATAAGATAATTATATTCATAAGTTGATCGATATGGTTGCTTAATTCGCCAAATAAAAAAATAAGTAACACCTTTATTTTATTCGCAAAGCTTATAGCCTCTTCAAACCCTTCTTCCCTCTTTCGAATGCTTGCCTGCCACGTGTCACACCTCGGGCCATCTTTCACATTTTCCTGAAACAAAGTTTAAAATATAATCCATTCTCTCAATAAAGAACCTCTACAACTTTTGCGTAAATCATGACTGAAAACACTTTCAGAATCTTAGCCAGACTATGTATTCTCATTATCTACATTCTACAAACGGCATAAACAGATAACCCACCCCAAAATGCAATCCCAAACACCCTCTTAAAAACACTCACATGGTCTAATTATAATTTTTTCAACTAAATGACCCGTAATTCTATTGTTTATTTACCTGAAAAAATTATAATTAGAATTACGGGTCATTCAGTTTTGATTTTCAGGATTGTTGATATTTAAAGTAAGTGCTTATTTTAAAACATAAAAAAGCTATCATTATGCTCGTTGTCAATGTCATAAGCGCTGCCCACATCAGACGCACCCACCAACACTATACTTCAAATATCAACAATCCTGAAAATGAAAACTCAGGTTGAAGAAAATCTACATACCTTTCATCTTGATTTTCTTTTTTTTCTTTTTTTTGTGTCGTAGCTGCACCACATATGACCTAAAAACAAAAAATCAAAACTCAATGAAGACCCACATAATCAAATCATCTAAACAACACAAAACCCATAAAATAATAACCTTACTAAAAAAAACTGCAATTAACAAAACCCCCAAACTATGACAAAACCCTAATTTCAAAATTCAATTTTTATATATGTATAAGCTGTTAAGTCGTTAAACTTGAAAGAAATAACAGTTAATTTCGGACAAAGGATTTCGTACCTTATTTTTGTGTTTCTCGATTTTGTACTCTCCGGCTGTCGTTTCGTGGTGGATTTGTGCAGATCGTGTGGGAAGTAGAAGATTGTCACCGTCCTTTTGTTGAGTAGAAGATCGTGTGTGAATCACCAGACTTTGGTAGAAGGTTGTAGAAGCGGAAGACTGTAGAAACAAAAGAAGAACAGATAAGGATGAAAACTAGAGGTGGCAATTTGTGCCCAAACTCAAAAAAATGGGCTAATTGGGCAAAATTTTAAAAGATTTGGGCACATTTGGTCCCCTCCTTTTTTTGAAATGGGCATATATTGCCCATTTAAAAGTTAAATGGGCACAAACGGGCAAATATTTTCTCTCAATTGGAGAACATTACAATTGTTTTTAAAGAAAAACTTATAGATATAATATATTTAATTTTTTAAATATAAATGAGGTGTTACGTTTGAGGAATTTATTTTGTCATTTTGGGTCTTTTCTAAAGCGATTTGTATAACATGTGCCCGTTTGGCCCGCGCCCGTTTAGCCCGCGCCCGTTTAGCCCGTAGCCCGTTTAGCCCGTAGCCCGTTTGAACCATAGCCCGTGCCCGCCCGGCCCGCCCGTTTTGCCACCTCTAATGAAAACCATGGTGATTTATGAATACGATATAGCCAAAAAAAAAATAAAAAATAAGAAGGCCAGTTGGGCTCCTGACGGGCTAGTTGGTGGGCTCCCATTTAGCGGGTCAGACAAACGCATCAAAACGGCACCGTATTAAATGGTGCATTATATATATAGTAAATTTATCGCCGACTGTTTTGATGCTCATCTTCTCTGCGCGTATCTCGAAGCTACGTTTCCTCTGCCAGTGGGTTTCCTCTCTTTGTGGTGGTAGGTTGTCGTTCGTTTGATTGTTCGTTTGTTACTGCATATGAAGCAAACCTGTTATTGTTTTTTGGCTTCTTTTCGAACCAACTGCATAAAAACGGATGTTTTCGGTTTCAACCTTTGTTATGTTGTTTATGTGTTTAAAAAGAGTTTCACAGCGGGGGTGTTTTCATTTGTGGTTGTAGTCGTTGACTTAATTTGATGCCATATTTATAATTTTTTTTAAGAAATTTCATGGCACATGCTGCGTCTTTCGAGGTACGTATGTTTTTTTGTTACATTAATTTTGATTAAAATTTCTCTTTAATGATTAAAGAAAAATAAGGGGTTTAAGTTATTTAATTTTATTTGTGTGATTCATGAGTTAGATTTTTGATTAGCTGGAAATTTAGAGTTACGCAAGAAGAAAATGATAAATTCACAAGGTAATGTAATTAATTGTTAATTCTTAGTTATGCATACATGATATCGAATGAACGGCACGGAAGAAGCAAGAACTTTGGACCCCGACAAAGGCGTTGCCATAGCCTTTGGTAAGGAATAGTAGCTGTTTATATAAACAAAAAAGTTCATGAAACCCCCATCCAGTAAGATGAGTAAGCATAAACAAAAAAGTTCATGAAACCCCAACAAAGGCGTTGCCATCAAGTAAGCATAGACAAACATCCCCTTAGCAGAGTTAGGACTTACGTACTGATACTGTTGAAGTATCAAGTATGTATCAAAGTATAGATAGACGTTAGTTTAATTGAATTCGTATATAGAAGATGACGTTAGATATTGTCAAACTATGTATCTGTAGGCCTATTATCGTGAAATATAGTTCATGTTAACATCTGCAAAATCCCACAAGGTAAGAACTGTGAACTTATTTTCTGAATTTTCAACATTCTTATTGCTGTCTGTATATGTATGTGTTCTTTTCTGTTATGCATTTTTAGTTTTAGTGAAGTGAGTAATGATGCAAAATGTGCAGGTGCTATGAGTATTAGATAAGAGTTGCGGTTTCTTGACACTTTTTCCTTTTTTGGCACACAGCTAACAGAGAGAATTCAGAAGAGGAAGACATGATTTTTTTTTATTTATTTAGAGAGCATTTCCCACAGGCCACAGCTTCAGGTAATGCTACTTTCTGATTCTATTACTGTTAATATAATATTAATGTTTGTTTATATGCTATTAACTTCATGTTCTTATCTTATTTTGCTTCAGTTTGCGGCTGCTTGGCCACTTATAAACATTGGCTCAGTAACGTCCGACAATGCAAAGGTACTGGATTTTTGTGTTGTGCTAATAGTATGAGTAAGAAAAATGAAAAATGGATAATGGGAAAATAGAATATGATATTAATATAAGGTAAAATGGTAAATTATATCATTCGAACTTTTCTGTGTGAAATTTTGATAATGTAGATTAAGCGGGGTGTTTGGGAATGCATTTTTTGAAACAGATTACGCATTTGCGTAACTGTCTTTTCAGAAAGTTTTGGAACTATTAATTGTTTAGCCGACCAATATTCTTATTTTTGCAGCCGTTGTGCGTCTACCATTTCAGCACCCGTAGCGTCTTTAGATTAAAATTCACATGTGAGTAGTATCTTCACCTCTGCCCAATTCAGTCGTAACACCATTAACGTCATCCTTGGAAGAGGAAGGTATGCTGCCTAAAGGTTATCGCATTAAATTTGTTCCTCCTTTGCTGAAAGGCTAAAACTGGCTGATATTATTTGCAAGTAGGACAATTTATTGCATTCTGATATTGATGTGTCATCAACTCGAACTACTCGAAACATTGATGTTATTGTGTTTTTCGATGAAATAAAAAAATGAACGGTTGGAATAAAATAGTATTTTTGTTCGGGTTTTTTTGATAAGTCCATTAACTATTTCGTTTTCGATCTGCTATGTAGCTCACACTGCTGATGCTTAGGAGCAATTTGGAACTACCAATATATTATACTATTGCTTACGGGATACCTTGGTTTAGGCCGTGTGCATCCAAGTTAAAGACTAGCTCTCGAGAAGGTATATAACCTAAACAAAGAAAATCTTATCCTTGCACTGAGTTAGTTTGGTTATGTTATTTATCAGACTTATCGCCTCTTATTAGTCATAACAAGCTTGGGAAGCTGGACATATAAAAGACGTCTTAAGTTCCACCAAGTCTTTGCAACGTCATGTGTTGTTACAGGTATCTATCATAGATAAAAAGATGGTCCTAATGCTGCGTATGCCAATAAACAATCGAGTCATCTATAAGTAAATGCAGTCGAGGTTATTTGTGCTTACGTTAGTTTATTGCCGCATACGAGATATAACTAACCTTTTGGTAGTTTAACTTATATTAATTTTTACCAGGTTGTTGTTGCAATAGGTATAAATGAAGGCCTACGAAAAAGTTGTAGCAGCTCGCAAAGGAGTAATGGGCGGAGGCGGTTGACGGCACAGGGTAAGTAAAATTATAAATTGTTGTGTAATCGCCCATAGGACGTGGCAATACCCTAATCTAAACACCCCTTTAATGATCTTTGAGTGTCATTTGTTTAGTTGTTGAATAATTGTTGCTTTTGTGCAGGCGCATACGAATGAAGAAGACCAAACTGCCCAAATGGAAGTGTCTCGGTATGTTGTAATCAGAGTGCTTACGTTTTTTATTATATGTAATTTTGTGGAACGCATTCTGTATTATGTTGCTTTTACATTTACAGTGCTCAAATGTTCTATCCAAGAAACGTGACATATACTGTGCTTCAGAAATGGGATCCCAGTGTCAAAACGCTAAACTAAATGACGGTCGTCACCTCGAGAAACGTCCCAGTCAATTCGATGACAACAAGTTCAGCTTCACTGAAGTTCGGCAGGAAGAGGTGCTCTTACAGTTTGAATTCCTGAATTTTTAAAGGTATGGCATGATACTCGAAACGAACTCCCGTCTTTAATAATCTCGCAAGCTCTATTTAAGCTTCATATTTAACTGTTATTGTAGTGCAAACATATTAAATTCCGTTGGAAGCGGTTGTTCACTCTCTGGGTCATCGACCACAGCAAAGTCATACTTGGTTGGTAGCCTCTTTCTTTTGCTTTTTACGAGCTGCTTCATTTTAAGAGGGGTGTTTTCAATCGCAACCTGAAAATTTTTAGTGTCACTTATAGTTGCGATATTCACTTCATAACGTCTTGACAAATTGAACCTGCTTATAAATAAATGATCATTTATGGACGAAATATGAGCTATAAAATATCAGGTCTCTGTTTGTAACTCTGTCATAAAAGTGTAAACTAAAATCGCCTATTTACCCTTGAAGGCACATCATCATCCACAACCGAGTCTGTGACTGAAGAGAGTCCAGCCACAGAAATACCGCTCCCAAGTATAACGTCCCCTCCGAAAACTGAAGATCCAGCAGAAAAGGAAAAGCCAAAAACTAAAGCAGTGTCTACAAATGTCCGCAAACGGCTATTTCCATCCGGCGATAAACAGGCAACCGGACCTGATGCGAAGAAAGCAAAAACAAATTAACATCATCGTTGGATGATCAGTAGCCCCTGAAATGCAGGTAAGGATATCTATTTATTTGTTTGTGGTAATCTATCGTAGCTGCTTGCCTTAATGTTTAATTAAACCGAAAGCCGACTCCTAAATGCAAGCTTACATGGATGTCAAGATATTTGTATTAATGTTTTATGATATTTTCAGTAATGTCTTATACGATAATGATCTTAATAAATTAATTAATGAAATTTGCAGGTAGCATCTATAAAGCTGATACGAAACAAGCAGAGCTAACCACGAGGCGCTAAGGATTCATTTTTGTAAATACAAATAGCCCCGCCGCAACGCGGCGAGAACGTTTTTTCCTCGTATATACTATGGGAGCGCAAGCATGCCGACCAATTCGAATATTATATTGCCAAATTGAGTATAATATTGATATGTTTATGGGCCTAGTAACGGACACCACCCATTTGTCGAACAGACACATTACCAATTGTAACCAAAAAAAAAAAAAAAAAAAAAAAAAAAAAAAAAAAAAAAAAAAAAACTTACAAAACACACCCTGATCTCACAACGTTTATTATATATATAAAGTAAAACATGAGGTCAGTGAGAATAAAAAAAAAAGCTACTTTTACTAATAAAAAATTCAACTCCGATTAAAATATTATTACACCTTTTGCCCACTAATTTAATCCATCAACTTAGGCCATATATATATATATATATATATATATATATATATATATATATATATATATATATATATATATATATATATATATATATCTTTTTACTTGCTGAATAACTACGACTCATAAATCTCCCACCGCCCAAAAGCCGATCTCAGCTTCACACCGACCTCCTGCGAAAGGTAATTAGTAGTTGTTTTGTTCAGGTTTGTTGTGTCGGAAGAAGAATCATTTGATTATGTTTGATCTGTTTGGATTTTGGTTATAATATATACAGAGAATTGTGGGCCAGGGTACCGTACCCATACCTATATCTCACGTACAACACACAGATTCATCAACGAAACCCTACCTTTGAGCCCCCAAGTTGGAATTAATAGCTATCTGATTTAAGGTGATTCATTTATTCGTTTTTGCTTATTATTCATGTTCACTGTTATACATATAAAATCTCAAATTACCCATTTTTATAACAGGTTTTCAATTTTTAAAATATAAACTTATTTGGGTTTATTGTGATTAGCTTTTAATGTTTAGGGATATGGTTTTTGGGAATTTTTGGGGGTGTTAATGATTGTTGTGCTGAGGAGATTGATACCCGGAAGTTGAAACGTGATTTGCGTTGGAATGGTGTTTGGTGATGGCTGAGAATGAATTGGTGTTTGTTTTTTTAAGAGTTTTAGGTTGGAAGGTGTTGCGTAGGTTTAGAAATATTTGAATAAAGATTAAGTCTTTTAGGTACGTGTTATGTGTGTGTGTGTGTTGTTCCCTTAACACGATTAGAGTTAACTAGAAAGTTAATCTATTCGTGTTTATGACTAATACAATGTTATGATTAATTCTAACAGATTAATGAAAACGTAAAAGTAAAAAACACAAGTATTTTTCAACGTTTAAATTCTTATTAGAAATGAATCAAAGAATCTATTACCCAAGTGTTTAGCGGAATAAACACTTGGGATCGAATAGACAAGGTATGGTGTCTCCTATCTAAACTCAAGCTATGCTTAAGTGGTAACAAATTCGACCCACTGAGCTATCTCAGGGATACGTTACTCTTTGTAGGAGAGAAGTTGTTTTGCAAAAGTATAAGGCTTTCAATGTACAAAACACACACAACTTCTCTCCTTTTGAACCTATTTATACACAAGTATAAAAGAGTAAAATTGATTAAAATACTACAACTTGTTGTAGCTAGCGTGTCTGACAATTACAATAGTAATTGTCATTTTCAAGAACCAATGGGAATGGACTATAAAGTCTTTAGGAGTGTTTGGTCTTACACTCCATGACTTTTAGCCGTCTTAGGGAAGGTTTCTTCCTGACAAGATAAGATTTGATCTTATCTTAAACTCTTCCTAGATCTTCCCGCCTTTCTTTCAGGCGTTTAGTTCTTCAATCATTAATCACTAGATGTTGTTGAGGAGACTGGGGTTCAGTGAGTTCTTGTCCAACACTCACTGAACCATCATCTTCTTCTTTGGCTTAAGTCCTACTCAGGGAGTACCGCCTTCCTGAGAGTGAATCCTTCTTCTTGAATTCGCCTTAAGCATCCTGAAGATGACTCACTGAGTGACTGTTCACTCAGTGACTTGAATTGTTCTCGGTTTAATTTACACTTAGTTAATTTGTGTCCAAATCTTGTTTTAAGCATTCTTGGGTACTGAAGGACCCAACAATCTCCCCCTATTTGGATATAAATTATTCCTAAGTGTTTTGATCAGTAATGAGTGAGCTAATGACTTCTGCTCATACTGAAAGTACTAGAAAGTAAACAAGGAAACTGAAATAATAAAAACATCATCTTATTAATATCATTACAAGTCCTAACTAACTAAGTACAAAATACTCAGGGTTCTTGTAAATAACCCATGAGTTCAAGTTTCGCCTTCTTAGACACTAACACCTCCTTGTCAGGTGTTTCATTCATCATCTTGTCCAGCAGCTTGACAAACTCCTCGTTCTCAGGACTCTTCACTCTAAGCGCCATCAGTTTGTAGGCAAGGAGAGTTGTCGTTTCTACTAGATCAATGTCACTTACCCTTTGGAAGGCTGGCTGTGCGAATTCATCAATGAAGAAAATACCATACTCAGGCTTCTTGATGACACGGTTAGGAATGAACTTGACTCCCTCAGGGGGAATCCTGTTGCAGTGCAAAGAAGCTATATATTGTTCAGGTTCCTGACCCACTGCTTTTCTCTTCCTTCTGGACTTCTGAGTAGGTTCAGGGATTGCCAGTCCCTGAGAAGCAAGCGCCTTCTCATGATCAATCCCAAGACTCTTAGCTACCCTTTCAAGTTCTTCATATTTTGCGTTCAGGGACTTGATAAGAGATGAGGCTATCTTGCTTGGTGTCTTCTTCCTTAGGATGGGCATCATCATATCCCATTCCTTTAACCCAAAGTCTGAAAATTTGATTGTTGAAAGGACCTCAGACTTTCTTGGCCCCCTGTGAACCGTTATGCTTACGGGCTTGGTGGGGTGAATGGTTATGTCAGTGATTGTGCCCTCTCCTTTGGTCTTGGTCATGTGCCACACATACCTCTCATAGGTTCTTTGCCTCCTTTCTTCTTTCAGCTTGGCTTGCTGATTGTGTTCCTTAAGGAGTTCAGCTTGTAGCCTGATGAATTCACCCCCTGAATGTCTTTATCAGACTCCTTGATCACTTCTTTAGCAACCTCAACAATTACTGGTCTGTTGAGTTGCTGTTCATTCTCTTGGGCCTTCCTGAGATCTTCTTGATGCAAGATTTCAGCTATTTCATCAGGAGTCCCAAAGACCCTTTTCCCTCCTTCCAAATCAATATAAAAGGGTGCATCAGGATCTGCACGTCTTTCATTTGTGGCCTTAACCAGGTGTGCTTCAAGAGGAGTGCTTGTTTCAGTCACCATGATTCCCTTCCCTTTGTCAATGGGAGAGGGTTGACTGGTGGAAGTTTCAGGGACAACCACAATAGCAGATGAAGGATCAGGAATAGGTTCATCAGGAATAGGTTCATCGATTTTCTCCCCCTCAGCAAGTATTGGAACTTCAGTGGATGTACCTGCTAACTGAGGAGGAGGAGCTACTTGAGAGGCCTGAAGAATGGTGAGGATACTTGAGACCATCTTTTTAGTTTCTGATGACTCATTCTTCAGGGTGGTAATTTCAGCCGTCATTGCCTTTTGGGTCGTGGTAAGTTCAGTGACATGGGAGGTAAAGTGGTCGATCAGCTCATTATGTTTTGTTGAGAGCTGATCAAAGGCTAAGGATATCTTTTCCAGGTGCCCCTTGGTATCAGTGACTGCCTGATGAATAGAATCTTGCTGCGACCTGATAGATTTGAAATCCACCCCCTTAACAAGTTTGAGAAGCTCAATGATGGAATTGGAGGTGAACTTCTGAGTATCCATGTACTCGTTTAGTCTTTTGATCAGGATGGGATCATCTCCAAGTTGTTCTTGAACTGATTCAAGACCCTTAAGAATGTTGGAGAGTTCCTTGTGCTGTTCAGTGCCCATTTCATCAATGGTCTCTCTCAGGTCGCCGAGTTGTTTGTCAGTCAGTTTGGCGACCTGAAGCACTTTTTCCTGAGATTCTTCAACAGAAGCCCTGAAGTCGGCATAGGAGGCTGCCACTTCAGTATGCTGATTCCACTGTTCTTCCGTGAGTTCAATGTAAAGACCCTCATTGGCTTTGCGAAGGAATTTAACCAGTTGTCTTTCAGTCAATGGAAGAATGTTATCATATCTCTCCAACCACTGAGGAGTGGCGGGAGAAGAAGCACCTAATGATGATGATGACGATGATGATGTGGGGGAGCTGGGTTGTTGATCCTCAAGGGGAGGAGAAGATGGTTTTAGTTCAAGGTGCTGAGGAGGGCTTATCTCAGTCTCCATTTCCTCCTCAATACCCAGAACGTCGTCTTCATCACCAAAATCCACTAATTCCTCTTCTGACTCTTCATTCAGTAAGATTTCAAGATCAGCCAGAGAAGGAACCTTCAGGGTATCCGGCTCCCCCTTAATAAAGGGCTCACCTTTGTTGTGGCCAGGTCCTGACCCCGTCATAATAACTGAGTGGGTTTGCTCAGCCTGACTAGTCATAATAACTTGGGGGTTTGCCCAGCCTGACTTTTGGGGGTAGTTCCTGAGTGAAGGGATCCGCCTGAGGTGGTTATGGGTTCCGTATCAGCGGGTGGTTTATATCCCTCTGAGTCTTTGTCCCCCTGAGCGCCTTCAAGTCCTGACGGGTGTTTTTCAGAACTATCATGAGGCACTGATTGTGATGGTTGATGGTCCCCCTTCCCATCAGGGTTGTACTGCCCTTTTGGGGATTCAGGGACCTTTACTCCCTGAGATCCTGAGTATGATTGCTCAGGAACATTAACGGGATGTGATTGGTGATGGGTCCCCTTCTCAGTGGAGTAGTGCTGCCCCACCGAGGATTTAGAACCCTTTTCTCCCTCAGGAACTGATTGTGATTTGTCAGTTCCTTCATCGGAATGTGAATGGGTGGTTGTTCCTGATCCCTCAGACTTGTGTATGTCAGTGGGAACATGAGGAAAGGGTTTGCCCGAGGACACTGAGGATGATTTCTCAGTGCCCTCCGTTGGCCTTTGTTTTGTGGTCAGGAGGGTCTCTGTAGTAGGTGTCTCAGAGGTCTGGGCCACATTCAACCCCTTTTTAAGGTTGAGTTGGTTTTCGGCATCAGTCTCAGTGGCGAGTGGTTTGGGTCTAACCACCTTACTGGACTGACCCTTCTTTGTCTTCTTCACCTTCTTTGTAGGTGAAGGTACTGGAGAAACATCGTTCTCCCCCTGAATAACCACCAGCATGTAGTTAGTCAGGGCAATGGGTGTTACCTCAGGGATGCCACTAGAAAAATTGGTCTTATGCAAGACGTCAGGCTTTGTGCCTTCGACGTTAGACCTATCATAGTCAGAACCAAGAAGGTCCTGAAGCACACAGGAAATAAACCTAGGGTAAGACAAATGTTTTTGTCTAGATTTTCCTGAGAGCTTGGCAACGAGGTCTCGGAAGATTATTCCTCCGATATCAATCTTTTTACCCTCCAGGAGGCTGAACAACATCAATTGTTGTGATGAGTTCAATTGCTCCGTGGAGGATTTATTCCCCCAAGGACCTGAATGACAAATGTCATCAGGATCCTCCAGACTGGGTGGAACCAGGTTTTGACTAGTGGAGCCTTCTCCAATAAGGCTCCAGCAGACTGATCAGGACGTCTGAGGTCATGAGGTCCTAGAAGGATTAATTCATTCTTGACCTCTTGATCAGTGGGATTGGGCTCAAAAGCCTCAGCAAAATCAAGACCTGTGGCCTTGATGAAGGTGTTGTAATCCAGGGAAAGGGGTCTTTTCCCATTCATCACTGTGAATGTGATGATGGATTCTTTGGTGTCTTTTGGGCTAGTAGCCACAGCAGTACACCAGAATTCCCTCAGGTAGTCATGGTAGATGACTGAGGGGGTCTACAGTTTTGAAGATATTTCATAACGTTCTTGTAGGCTGGGAACTTTTGTGGATAGGAAAAGTTTCCCACCACATTGTTCTTGGTGAGGTCTACACCCTCCAATGTGAAATCCACATTAGGGGCGTATGTCACAGCTTTAGAAGAAGCCATATTTGTTGGTAAGTCTGGGTAACAAAGATGGTTGGGATTTCTTAAAGCTAAGAACACACACACTATTAGTTTTGAGAGAAAAATGGGCAGAATTTGCTTAAAATTTCTAATAGACGTGTGTGTGTTATTTTTGGTTGGGGTATTTATAGGGAAGTGAAGTGGAGGGTATTTTAGGCATTAAGCGGATTTTCTTTATTCAAAAAGAATTTTTGGAAACTGTTTTGAATAATATGTTTTGGGATCCGCATTTAATGCCAACACTCCACTTTCCCTTGTTTGGCGCAACAGTCAAGGTGAACAGTTGAGCAGTTCTGCAAAAGTGTAATTTGCAGAGATGAGTCATCACATATCTGTAATGTGATTGGAGAGGCATTTAATGCCAAGTGGGAATGTGGGGGCCCAGAGGTGGAAGCCAGAAAAGCAAAAGAACAAATATTCTTATATTAAATAAGAATACAGTTACCAACCTCGGACATTTACTAACTTGATACTTAGAGCATTTAAGTTAGTATTTAATGTCTCTTGAGGACCCTGAATGACTTTTCATTCAGTGAACCTGATTGTCAGGACTTGGGTTTAGTCACTGATGGTTCTAGTGATCAGGAATTTGGGTCTAATTCCTGAGGTTCAAGGGTTCAGGAACTTGGGTTTAGTTCCTGAGGATTGAGGGTTCAGGAACTTGGGTTTAGTTCCTGAAGTTCAGTGACCTTTCTCACTGAAGAACACATTGAGTCAGGGACTTGGGTTATCAGAATTTACACATATTTGGATGGAGTCAATTAGTGGACTGATTCTCAATATCCAACATTCCTAGTTCAGCTTTCAGTCTGGTGAAAGTTGGTTCATCCAATGGCTTGGTGAATATATCAGCTAGCTGATATTCAGTAGGAATGAAGTGTAATTCTATGTCACCATTCATGACATGGTCCCTGATGAAGTGATATCTAATATCAATGTGTTTTGTTCTCTGATGAAGAACAAGGTTATTTGAAATGGCAATTGCACTTGTGTTATCACAAAAGATGGGAACCATCTTGTACTGAATTCCATAGTCACTGAGTTGACTTTTCATCCATAGTACATTTGCACAACAACTTGCTGCTGCAACATATTCAGCTTCAGCTGAGGACATGGCAACTGATTGTTGCTTCTTAGCACTCCAACAGACTAGTTTTCCACCAAGAATTTAGCAAGAGCCTGAGGTGCTTTTTCTGTCCATGTTGCATCCAGCATAGTCAGAATCTGAGTATCCATTAAGATCAAGGCCTGAACATTTTGGATAATATAATCCAAGGTTTGGAGTACCTTTCAGGTACCTGAATATCTTTTTCACAGCAGTGATATGAGTCTCTCTTGGGTCAGATTGATATCTGGCACATAAGCAGACTGAGAATTGGATATCAGGCCTTGATGCAAGTAAATACATCAGTGATCCTATCATTCCTCTAAAAAGAGTTTGATTCACTGGTTTTCTAGTAAGATCAGGACCAAGGTTGTTTGGGGGTACCATGGGAGTCTTGACTGAGGCACAGTCACTGAGCTCATACTTCTTCAGTAGGCTTTTGACATACTTCTCTTGACTGATAGAGGTTCCTTTATCAGTCTGCTTGATTTGTAGACCAAGGTAGTAAGTCAATTCTCCCATCATGCTCATTTCAAATTTCTTTGCCATTAGTTTTTCAAACTGTTTGCAAAGTTTATAATTTGTTGAGCCAAAGATAATGTCATCAGCATACACTTGTACAAGTATGACATCATTATTTGTCTTGTAGATAAACAATGTGTTGTCTATCTTGCCTCTGACAAATTTGTTTTGGATCAGGAAGGCTGAAAGAGTCTCATACCATGCCCTGGGAGCTTGTTTCAGTCCATAAAGGGCTTTGTTAAGCTTGCAGGCATGGTCAGGAAACTCATGGCTTTCAAATCCAGGAGGTTGCTGAACATAAACTTCTTCTTTCAGTGAGCCATTTAAGAATGCACTTTTAACATCCATTTGGTACACCTTGAAGTTCATGTATGTAGCAAAAGCAAGGAAGATCCTGATGGCTTCCATCCTTGCTACTGGTGCAAATGTTTCTTCATAGTCAATGCCTTCTTGTTGATTATAGCCTTTGGCTACAAGTCTGGCTTTATTTTTAATGACTATGCCATTTTCATCAGATTTGTTTTTAAATACTCATTTCATGCCAATGACTGAAACATCTTCAGGACATTTGACCAAGGTCATTACCTTGTTTCTGTCAAATTGTTCCAGTTCATCATTCATGGCTTGAACCCAACTTGGATGTTTTAGTGCTTCCTTAACACTTTTGGGTTCAATTGTGGAAATGAAGTCCACAAATAGGCATTCATTGGCTGAGGCTGCTCTCAGTTCAGCAGCCATGCTTCTTTTGAGCATGCCTTCAGTAGGCTCACCAATTATATTGACAAGTTCAATATCCTGAGACCTAGTCCAACTGCCCTGAGGTCTTGGAAGCTGATTAGAACTTGTAGAGGCCTGATGGGTAGGATCAGGATCAGACACATGATGTTTCTCAGCATCTTGAGTGTCTGAGTGGGTTGACTCATCACTGAGATTGTTTAGTACCTGAGCACTTTGTACTGACTGAATGAATTCATCAGTACTTTGTGCTTCAATAAACTCAGTGATGGTTGGGTAAGGAAGGTTGTGGGGAATGATGTAATAGGAAATGTCAGCATTTGCATGGTACTGAGTGGAAGGACCATTATCAGTATGATGTTCATTAGGAGGGTATCTTGATGAGTCATCAATACCTATTTCTTCCACTGAGTTGTTAGAGACACTGATTGCATCAGTGCTCTCATCAAAGGTAACATGAAATGTTTCCTCAGTATGCTGTCTCCTAGTGTTGAACACCCTGAAGGCCTTTGAGACAAGGGAGTATCCTAGGAAGTATCCATCATCAGCTTTGGCATCAAATTTTCCTAAGTGATCCTTGTTATTATGAATAAACACAGGACACCCAAAGACATGAAAGTAGCTGATGTCAGGGATTCTTCCTTTGAATAACTCATAAGGAGTTTTGCTATGTCTCTTGACAATGATGGATCTATTTTGTGTGTAACAAGCAGTCTTTACTGCTTTAGTCCAAAAGTGTTTGGAAAGGACTGATCCATTTAGCATTGTCCTAGCTGCTTCAATGAGTGTTCTATTTTTCCTTTTAGCCACCCCATTTTGTTCAGGTGTGTAGGGTGAGGAAATTTTTTGTGAAATGCCTTTCTCATCACAGAAACATTGAAGTTCATAATTTTTGAACTCTGTTCCATTGTCAGTTCTAATCTGTTTGACTTTGATGTCATTCTGATTTTCAATGTTCCTGACAAAGGACATAATTGTTTCAGCTGCCTGACTCTTTTTGATTAGGAAGTATACCCAAGTGTATCTTGAATATTCATCCACAATGACCAGAGTATACTTCTCATGGTTAATGGATCTAGGACTAATTGGTCCAAATAGATCCATATGGAGAAGATGTAGGCAGTTCCTGATGGAAAAGTTGGTTTTGGTTTTAAAGGATGCTCTGTGATGTTTACCTTTTTCACAAGTTGAGCATGGTTTATCCTTTGAAAACACAAGAGATGGTAAGCCAAGGACCTTGTTTTGTTTTACAAGGTTGTTTATGTTTTTGAAGTTCAGGTGGGAGAGTCTCTTATGCCAAAGCCAGTTGAGAGTATCAGTGGCCTTGGTAAAGAGACAAGTTCCATTCTGAGTCAGACTGGACATGTCTAACACATAAACATCATGTCTTCTTGGTGCAATAAGGACAACTTCCTTATTAGCATTGAAGATGATTCCTTGTTTATCATCAAACTGAACTATGTATTTAGCATCACATAGTTGACTGACACTGATCAAATTGTATTTAAGACCATTTACATAAGCTATCCTAGTAAAGACTATACCATTGCAGTTTACTGAACCATAACCTTCAGTGAGACATGATGAGTTATCAGCAAATATCACTTTGGGTCCTGATTCATCCACATACTTGTGCAGGTACTCCTTCACACCAGTCATGCTCCTTGAACATCCACTATCAAGATGCCAAACAGGATCCCTGGCATGTTTCTGCACAAATAGTAAACTGGGTCAGTTCTTTCTAGGACTCCACTTTTTGGAGGGCTTAGCTTTGAGGGTCTTATTAACATTTTCAAGTGATTTATGGTCAGTGGTGGAGTGGACTGAGCTACCACATATTATGCATTTGATTGCTGATGTGGACTCAGTGGACTGAGAGGCTGACTTTATCATACCTCTATTGGCCTGAATGGCCTTACCACGTCCTGAGGTGTTATGAGTGGGACTTCCACTATTTTCACAACAATTGTCAATTTGACAATCCTTAGGGTGGTGGTCATTGAACCCACAGTAAGGGCAAGGTGCAAAAGGCTTTGCCTTTTGTTTCTGTTTCTGTTTAGAATCAGAAGGATAGTTTAAAGACTGAGCTTTAAGACTTGCCATGTTTGATGTGACTGAATGTGTTTTGTGATCAGAGATCCTGTGATCATCCTTTTTGCAAACCATGCAATAAAGAATTCTATAGCAATCATCAGTGATATGATTGGTATAGTTACACAGTTTACATCTTTTCAGGGGTTTTGTGGGTTTGGGTTTGGTCTTTGAGGAAGCTGGTTTTAGTTCCTTCTTGGATTGAGAATGTTTCTTAGAAGATGCAATCTTCTCTCCCAGCTTCCTGACCATTTCAGCCAACTGATCAAATTTTGAATCAGGGCTTTGGGTTGTTACTTCAGAAGGGACTGAAGTTGATGAGTCATCAGTATTTACTGAGACTTCAAGGGTTGGTCTCTTCAGGATGGTTGTTTCCATTCCTGATCTCTCCTTTGGAGAGTGTGGTGAGAAGACCATTGGTGGGAGGCCTAAGTTTGGTTCAGCACCCTGAAGGGTATTCAGTGGAGGAAGTGGTGGGTATGATTCTGATTCAGACTCATTCACAGACTCAGTATTACTGAGTTGTTCAGTGAGTTCAAGCTTACTGAGTTGTTCAGTAAGTCCAAGCATATTTTTCAAAGCCTGACTTTCAGGAAGCAAGATCTTTCCAGTCTCAAAGTTTGGTAACTTACTGACTGGGTTGTCCCTGACAATCCAGTTAGTAGACTTGGGAAGCATTTCTTGCTCAAAAGATATGCCAGCTGGAACAAAGGTTAATTCACTGCGACTCACATTGGGATCAACCATAAGAGGGTCAATTCCAATGGTTTTCTGAGAGCTTAATCCCACAGTGTCAAAGACCTTGGGGTTCTTTTTGGTCCAGCCTTGGATGACAGCTTTTTCTTTGTTAAGTTCATTTTGTAGGGCTTGGTTTTGTTTTAAAATTTAAGTGTTCTGAATTTGTAGAGTTATTGTTTCTAATTTGGCTTGCTTCAGTACAAGCAATTCATCTCTACATTTGTTCAATTCAGACACTATATTGTTATATTTTGAAAACATGTTAAGCCTTTGTTCCTCAACAAATTTAAGATCTACACAAATATAATTCATGTAAGACTGCGAATCAGAATCATCATCCATAGAAAGTAAAGTGTTTACCTTCTTCATGGTGATGTTTACCCACTCTCCATTCCTTGCATGGCTTTTCCCAACAGCCACCTGATCACCTTCAGAGAGTGCCATCAGTGCACTCACTCTAATTTTCTCATCTGAGGAGACCTCTTCTTCATCCCAGTTATAAGCTTCAGCTACTAAAACCTTGTTCTTTGCCTGAATAGGTTTGGTAGATTGAACAGCCTGAGACATAGAGGGATTAGTTTCAAGAATTGCAAGTTTAGCCTTGGCTTTCCTATATTTTGCTTCAAAGTCTTTTTGACCCTTGTTTTGAAATTGTTGGGTCGACTGAAACATTCTAGGTTGAAACTTGCTAGTTCCTGAGGAACTATTTCCTGAAAATTTGTAAGAGGGTTCTGAGGTGGTTTTAGAATAACAGTCCCTAGCAAAATGACCCTTTTTACCACAATTAAAGCATTCAGTGGTTTCATTTGCTTTTCCTTTTGAAAAGTTGGACTGGTTTCTTTTGATGAAACGTTTTGAACTAGCAAGGAGTGCCCTCTCTTGGAATTCCAAGTTTAGATCTTTTAGGTACTCATCAGTAGTCCTTTCATCAATTTCATCCTCAGAATCCTCTTGAAAGTCCTGCACAACACCATTAGTATAAAAAGCAGTTGATATGGGTGTGGAGGTTAAGGCCTTTTTGGACTCAAGTGCTTTTGAGTCAGGATATCTCCTTGAGATCAAGTTGTCCTCATAGACAAATTTCCCATAGATTTCAGGGAGCTCAAGGGTCTGAATGTGATTAGCATTCCTCAGGCCTTGTGAGAAGTTTAGCCACTTCTCAGGGAGACTGTTGACGAAGCCAACATTTGTCTCATGCTTAGATAATACTACACCATCATTTGATAGTTCGTTTATCAAAGTCTTGTATCTGGTATAAGTCTGAGAGATACTTTCAGAGTCTTTTGCCCTGAAAGTATTATACTCAAGTTTCAGGTCCATGACCCTATTTTCCTTGGTATCTGAGGGGCCCTCAAAGCTATTGAACAAGTCATCCCAAGTTTGCTTGGCTATTGTACAGTTGATGACTGATTCCAATATATCGTCAGGAAGACATAATATAATGATGCTTTTCAGGCGTTGGTCTTGATTGACCACCCTCCTCTCATCAATGGTCCATTGAGCCTCAGGCTTGTTTAGTCCTTCAGTAGTCTTTGGGACATAGGGACCATCTTTGACACAAGAGATGTAGTATGGTTCCATACCAGTCAAGTAGCAAAGCATTCGCTTTTTCCACTTGCTAAATTTACCAGCTTCAAGTCGTGGGGCAACAGCTGAGAAGCTTCCACCCTTTTTGTCGACTAGCTGGGGCACATTTGCATCAGTCATAGTAGGATCTTGGTTTTAAAAACCTTGAGCACTCTTGGTTAATTTTGAAAGATTTTATAAACCAGAGGGTCTGATACCACTTGTTGTTCCCTTAACACGATTAGAGTTAACTAGAAAGTTAATCTATTCGTGTTTATGACTAATACAATGTTATGATTAATTCTAACAGATTAATGAAAACGTAAAAGTAAAAAACACAAGTATTTTTCAACGTTTAAATTCTTATTAGAAATGAATCAAAGAATCTATTACCCAAGTGTTTAGCGGAATAAACACTTGGGATCGAATAGACAAGGTATGGTGTCTCCTATCTAAACTCAAGCTATGCTTAAGTGGTAACAAATTCGACCCACTGAGCTATCTCAGGGATACGTTACTCTTTGTAGGAGAGAAGTTGTTTTGCAAAAGTATAAGGCTTTCAATGTACAAAACACACACAACTTCTCTCCTTTTGAACCTATTTATACACAAGTATAAAAGAGTAAAAGTGATTAAAATACTACAACTTGTTGTAGCTAGCGTGTCTGACAATTACAATAGTAATTGTCATTTTCAAGAACCAATGGGAATGGACTATAAAGTCTTTAGGAGTGTTTGGTCTGACACTCCATGACTTTTAGCCGTCTTAGGGAAGGTTTCTTCCTGACAAGATAAGATTTGATCTTATCTTAAACTCTTCCTAGATCTTCCCGCCTTTCTTTCAGGCGTTTAGTTCTTCAATCATTAATCACTAGATGTTGTTGAGGAGACTGGGGTTCAGTGAGTTCTTGTCCAACACTCACTGAACCATCATCTTCTTCTTTGGCTTAAGTCCTACTCAGGGAGTACCGCCTTCCTGAGAGTGAATCCTTCTTCTTGAATTCGCCTTAAGCATCCTGAAGATGACTCACTGAGTGACTGTTCACTCAGTGACTTGAATTGTTCTCGGTTTAATTTACACTTAGTTAATTTGTGTCCAAATCTTGTTTTAAGCATTCTTGGGTACTGAAGGACCCAACAGTGTGCACTTGATTAGTTGGTAGCGTAAAGCGTTATCTGTGAAGGCGTCATTCACTTTGGAGCTTTGAAATAGAATTCATAGGTGATATTATACTAAAACAGAGTGTCGGCTACTATTAAAATATTACCGTTCGATTAAAAAATTATAAAATGTTAGCCCGTTTTGTTAGCCCATGAAAATCCCTGG
This sequence comes from Artemisia tridentata subsp. tridentata, assembly GCA_021014915.2. Classification (NCBI taxonomy): domain Eukaryota; kingdom Viridiplantae; phylum Streptophyta; class Magnoliopsida; order Asterales; family Asteraceae; genus Artemisia; species Artemisia tridentata. The sequence goes on from CP139503.1 coordinate 176,195,362, forward strand.
CCCATCTTCTTTCGATGATGATAAACTGATAAACACTAGGCACACTTCAGGTTTCTCAATAACCAAGAAACAGTAGACATTGTTCGCCCATTTTGCATAGGAACCAAGAAACCTGAACTAAAATTTGTGTGTAAATAAACGCATATGTGTGACCTCACAGGGTTGGTCGACTCCTCCTGAACATTTAACCTTTCTTGCCTTTTAAACAAAATTTATATTTTGCATTACCTAATATTAGCTTATTGATAATTGTTATCATTATAGGTATAACTGAACGAGTAAGAGCGACTTCTTCGGCTTCACGTGGTCATTATTATTGCACACAATCATCGGTTGCAAGCAAGTAAATGCGCAATTTGAATTTCCATTGAATTAATACATGTTTAATAGCGTTTTTTTAAAAAAAAAAATATATATATACTGATACTTATTGTCATTATAGTTACTTTTAGTACGCCAGTTGTAAATTAGAGTGTCGAACTTTTTTATTTAAAGGTTCACGATAACACTTTTGTAAGTTTTTTTTGTAACACGTTCGTTTGATATTCAGGTGATTCAAATGAATGTAGAAGAGTCAGCCCGCAAGCAAATTGTACAAGAACTTAAAATCAACCAGTCGTCACAGCCTACAAACGTTGTAGTGTGCTACCAATCTTTTTACGATAACGGTGCTGTTTCTATAATCTTGGAGTACATGGATGGGGGATCTTTAGCTGATTTTCTCAAAATCGTTCGTTCCATTCCCGAAGCTTATCTTGCAGCCATCTGTAAACAGGTTTGAAATTTGCAAACTTTATTTCAGTAATGAGCTCTTTATCAATTATCAAGACACATAATAATACTCTCTCGGTCTCTGAAAATACATTGAAAAACAGGTGTTGAATGGTTTGTGGTATCTTCATCACGAAAAACATATCATTCACAGGGATTTGAAACCATCAAATTTGCTGATAAACCACCGAGGTGAAGTCAAGATTACTGATTTTGGTGTTAGTGCAATCCTCGCAGGCACTTCTGGATTGGCTAATACATTCGTTGGGACATATAATTATATGTCTGTAAGTAATCCTTTATCCGCATGATATATGTTTTGTAGCACAGCTCTTAAGGTTTTACTTAGAGGTGGCAAAATCATCAAAACTGGTTCCAGCCGTACTGTGTAGTTTATATACTGGTCAGGTTAAATTGGAACACTTTGGAGCAAAATGTAGTACTATATTATATAATGATGGCAGGGTTTTGAAGTTGAGCTCACGTTCTTTACCACCACATCTGTAATAGTAGACGGTGTTGTGGTCCAGTGGCCCAATGACAGTATGGTCTATTGTCCCTGAAACAATGTATAAAGGCTATTCTCCATATGAGTATTACAGTTTCAAATAGCAAAACATACACAAATAAAAATCGAAAGATTCACACACGACACTCTCAGTTTTTTGGATTTTGTTATTTTAATTTTTTTCCCGTCAATTAACTTTTGCGCTTATGAAACCTTAAATTTGTTTTCGGGTTTTTACAGGAACTGAATAGGTCAACTGCGGAATTGGTTAGATGCATTATTAGTTGGGATTCGTTAATTTTTCCGAGTAAGTTTTTATCTTTTCTTCTTCTGCGTTTTTCGGGTTCTTATTTCTTTTTTTTAGTGACGTTTTAATATTGTATTGTTCATAGAAGACAGAGTTTCAATTTGTTGCGGTCAAAAACCAGGGGCGTAATCCCAAATACTATGTTACCGATTCGTTTGGTTGTTGCTGCTTCATCTTCAGCCCCGGGTTTTGCTATACTCAGGTTATTTTTACATTCAGATTAGTTTTAATTTTTAAGTTTGGTTTACCGATTTATAGGTGGTCAATTAATTAAATACCATGTGTTCTGTGGTTTCTTGCAGACTATGTTATTGGTCTTTGGTGAAACGTTTTGCAGGTAACATTTATTCTTGGGTCTTTGGTTTTTCTCTATTTACAAATATATTCTTCGTATTTACATGATTCTCCTATCAGGTCTTTTGAAGACGGTAACACGTCTTTAAGGGTTGGTAGGTCAAGGTGGGATCTAGCAAACCGAGTCGAATAACAGTTACAAGGTATATTAGGAATCGACTTACACACACTTAAACTTGGGTTGGTTTGTGAATAACGATATTGTTACCTCTGAAATTTTACTAACCGGAACGCCTTGGGACACATCCATGTTTATTTAAGTTGCTTTCCACTTTTAAAGTTCTCTTAATACTTTTGTCTAATTATTTTTGCATGCAATCAAGGGGGTTTGAATTCGTTGAGTGTGTTCTGTGTATAACCTCCTGATGCTCCAACATATTAAACCCATTTGAAAACACAAAAGCCAATCAGTTACATAACCTAATCAAACGGTGTCCAAAATTGAAAACTCTAAGAATAACGAGGTAAATGATATCGAGTTCTGGAAGATTCTATCTTAGAATATTATTAAACTTTTGGTATTTTGCAACGCAGATGGAAAATGATGGATATGGATGCTGAAATGATGATTGAAATGGGTACGTTCAGATGCTGAAATGGGACTGAAATGTGTGCGGTTGAGGGCTTAAATTGGTGGTTTTTGGGTGCTGAAATGGGAGGTTAAATAGGTGCGTTTGGGCGCTCAAATGGGGCTAATACGTGTCCGTTTACTGGCTGAAATTGTTGGTTTCGACTCTAAAATGGGTGACTTAGGGGGCTCAAATGCGTATGGGTTTGGGGATTTAAATTTGGGTGTTTAAGTCCTAAAACAAGGGCTAATACATAACGCTCGGTGTTTGATGTCAACAAGCACGTAGATAGCGCGCAGGTAAAATACTGGATCCCATCCTGCATTGGATATGAATTAGGAGATTATATTATATAAATAAAATTTCCTTTTTATTGTCCGCATATGTGGATTTAGAAGTGTACGAATGCTACTTTCATTAGACATATAACGTGTTTGTGAACTATGTGCTTCATTTAGTTTAAAATAAAGACACTTTAACGTATTTGGCTCTGTACTTTTATTTATTACCTTACGTAAATACATAATCAACAAAAGAGACAAGTTATTCATGAAAATAGCTTAAGATATTAACAACCATAAATGTTACCCAAACAACCCTTACAAGTTTCTTGCAGCTACTACTATATAAACAGAAGAGTCATACTCATGCCATATGGACATACTCATTCTTACGTGGTTATTAAAAAAAAGGAAAGCACAAACTACTGACATCATTGACATCTTTAATGGATGTAGAGAGAAGACATGGTATACATTTTTATCTTTGCTTTTTCATTTCAATATTGATTTTCGATTTTGTTTCTATGTGAAAAACAAAATACAACAATATGAACTTGAAGTTTGTGTTACTTTGTTTTCTACTGGTGTATTCACATGACATGGTATGCGCAGGTTCGGCAGGTAAATGACCAAGAAGAGACTTCTTCAAGCACTTGATCGGCATATTTTACAGCAGAGGTTGGCAGTGTAAATGTTCACCCGAAGATTTTCCTTCCAGTACCCAATCAGTAAGTTTTACGCAGAGAATGCTATATTTTTTATTAATTAATCTGTATGCCAAATCCCTGGGCGTGCTCGGTCTTAATATCAGTTAAACATTTTTTGTATGCGAAGAATTGCTTACTGTGATGCAAGTCCCACTCGCCTCTTTTCACTTGGTTGTTTTGGTTTTGTTACACCCATATCCCGACAAGGTACTATATATGTATAGAATAATTTATGTGTTATGAGTTAAGTGAATGAATGAGTGGTCAATGTAGAAAGAATAAGACTAGAAGGACTAAGATTTCCAAATGAGTAAAGTTAAATTATTAAATATCTAATTAGTAGAAATTGGGAGAGAGTTCCAGAAAATAGAAGAGTGTGTGAGCTGTGTGTCGATCCAGGAAGAGAAAAGAGGAGGGAAACTCCATTTTATCCAATCAAGCCTTTTTAATCATCTTGAAGTGTTACAAAGTCATTAGGAAGCCTTAATTGATCATTCCCACCACAAGTAAGTGTTTTCCCTTAATTTGTGAATTAGGGTTCACGTTATAAGATTTGGGTATGATGGGTAAGGTTAGTAGTAGTATGATTTGTAAGTTAATTAGTTCCTAATTAAAGTTAATTGTGATAGGAAGAAAGTAAGAAGTTGGAAGCTTTTGCTAGTGTGGTTGTGATTGAGAATCAAGGTAAGTATATGGTTATAACATGGTTTGTTAGCTTTATCATATCTTATGTATGATAATGTTTTATGTTTGTTAGCTTTATCATGTTGTTACATGGTAATGGTGAAGGATAGGGTATAGGGTGCGTTAGCTAGTTATGGATCCATCACTAGGCTTATCTTAATTAGTCATTGGGCTAACTATGGTATGAGGTTCAACCTTATGGGTTGATCGTGTTTAGGCCGACTATGTTGGCATGAGGTATGTGCCCCTATATCGATAGCTTAACTAGTGGTTAGACTAGTTATGGTTATGGTATGATTTATATCATATGTTGTTTAGCTTGTTATGCCATGTACTTACTAAGCGTTTCGCTTACATGTTTAGTTGTGTTGTTTTCTTGATAGGTACCGAAGAATCTAGTAAAGGTAAGGAAAAGGTTTAAGTAATCGTATCATAGAAGTTTCGTGCTTGAAGAAGTCGTAGTAGTAGACCGTATTCTTTTGGACCAAGCGTGTTGAAGTTGGAAGCCCGAAGTGTCTTCCTGGTTTTGGTACACCTCACTCTATATGGTCATTTTGTTATTAACGGTCTTGTCGTCATACATGATCCATTGTTTATGTTTAGTCACGGGTCAAGTATGTGTAAATGTCCTAAAGTCTTTATGTTATGTGGTTATGGTTGTAGCCAAACAATTATAGGGGTGTTTGGCTTCTAGCCTTTCTTACCCATTTTGGAATGCTATGGGTCAAGACTTTGTACTAACACTCTTTTAATATTCTAGAAATGTCAAGTATATATGTGTTCAAATGGATATGAAGTGGTTAAGTGCATTGGGTAAAAAGTGGGTAATGGAAATGAGTTTAAAATGGGTGTTTGGCATAAGTGTGTTTTTACCCATTTTGAGATGTGAATGGGTCATGAGTGTGTGGAACAAGTTTGGTTTGTTAATTTATGGATATTGGTTGAGTATGGTGGTTACATGAAGTGGTTTAAGTGGTTTGGGGTGTCAATGGGTCAAAATGAGTTTTATGCATAACCCGTCAAATTTTAAAAGTACTATTCTGGGGTGTTACAATAATTCTCTTTTGGATCAACTTTTTGGTTCAAAATTGTAGTCCTTAGTGTGGATCAAGATTTCAGTCCTGGATCTACCTTTTGGTTCGTAAAAATTAAGCCTTATCATGGATCCATAGTTTTGACAAGGATCACCGTTTTGGTTCCACAATCTAGACCTTAGTGTGGAAAGTTTGGTTAATTACCGAGTTCGGATAGGTGGGTTCTGCCAGATTTTTGGCAACTTTCAAAAATTATATCTTTTGAACCGTAAGTTGTTAAGGGTCGCGCCACCCGTTATTTTGAAGGTAATTAAGTCTAGTTTCATTTAAAAATAGTTTTAAGGTCTAGATATGTATAGATTTTTGTCAGCTTATAAAGGAGCAACAGTGGGTCAGTTTCGGGATGTACTTTTTGCGAAAAATTTTCACGTTTTTAGTAGTGTCTTGTCACGAGGTGTTACAACTTGGTATCAGAGCTTCGGTCTAAGAGATTTAGGATTTCACTTTAGGATTTCCTAGACTTAGGCCTTGTGTAGATGCGTTTAGAACTAGTGTTTGTTATTTGTGTATTGTTTGGATGATTTTGAGGACACGTAGGTTAAATTTTTTTATGACTACGCCTGGCCACCGTAGTGATAAAAATATGGTACATACGTGAAATTGAAATCATTTGGACCATACGTAGATGACGAGCTAGGGTGTTAAGTATAAGATACATATCTATATATATATATATATATATATATATATATATATATATATATATATATATGTCATTCATGCATCGACTATGTATACGATTAGCTTGATAGTGTGAATTGCTAAATTTCAGTATAGTAGAAAAGATGGCGGCAATTCGAAATAAGGAGGTGTTGAGAGCGACCTCCTCCCGCCATGATGGGGATGAACATGATGATGGAGATTCTAATAGTGACACGTCATTGTCAATGCCGGAAAACCTTAATCCTAGAAGTTTTACTAGAGCAGAGTTGAAAGAATTGGATACTTTGGTGACGGATAGAGTGGGAAGGGCCATTGAAAAAGCTATGCCCTTTTATGTTAATAAAACAACCGAGAATTTGCAAAAGATATTTCAAGAGGAGATGGGGAAGCTTAAGAAGAGTGGGGAGTTAGTGAGTGATCTGAATGCTAGACCCGGAGTGGGGAAGGAGAAATCTACTTATCGTGACTTCACCGCTTGTGCTCCACCCACATTTACGGGATCTCTTGACCCGTTAATGAGTTCTAGATGGATTACCGATATAGAAGGGGCTTTCCGCACTAGTCGTTGTGCGGCGGAGGATAAGGTAAACTTTGCTACTAACTACCTTCGTGAGAGGGCTAAAATATGATGGGAAGGTAAGGCAAATGAAAAAGGTAGTGCTTGGAGAGAAGCGTGCACGTGGGAACAATTCAAAGAAGTATTTATGAAGGAATATGCTCCCGCGGAAGAAATTGATAAAATAAGAGAAGCATTTCATAACCTTGTGCAAACTAATGAATCGGTGAATGAGTTGTGGGAAAAGTTTTGTGATATGGTGCAATATTGCCCGGAGTATCTTGACAACGAGAAGCTTAAGGTTGATAAATTCCAAAGAATGCTCAAAGATGAAATTCGTACTATAGTATCACCTTTCAAGTGCACCACCATGGAGGATCTTCTAAGTAGGGAACGTACACGAGAAGCAGACTTGGATAGAATGAAGAGTAAGGAGAAGAAAGAACTAAAGAGGAAGCAAGATCAACCAACAACATTCGGTAAGCGGGGTAAATTTGATTTCACAAAGAAGGACAACACGGGGAAGTTACCACCTCGGTGTAATAGGTGCGGTAAGAACCATATGGGAGAATGTAAATCAGGGATGAAGGGATGTTACAAATGTGGAGATCCAAGCCATATTAGCAAGAATTGCACCAAGCCATTGGTGATATGTTATGGGTGCAATGAAGAAGGACACAAGTTAAGTGAATGTCCTAAGGCCAATCCTAGGCAAGCGAAGCCGTTTACTCCAATCAAAGGAGAAAAGGTTGAGGTTCCGAAGCCTAAAGCTCGTGTTTATCAGATGAGTGCCGAAGAAGCGAAGTAGGGTTCCGATGTTGTCACAGGTATAATTCTCATTAATTCCAAACCCGCTCGTGTTTTGTATGATTCGGGCGCAAGTGTGTCCTTCGTATCTTATAGTTTTAGTAAGGAATTGTCCACTCCATTAGATAAACTTCCGACGCCCGTAGAAGTTGAAATCGCCGATAGTAAAGTTGTCGTGGTGTCTAATGTGTATCATAATGTAGAGATAGAGATCGATGAGAGTGTTTTTAGGATTGATCTAATTCCTATAATGCTCGGAGAGTTTGATATTATTGTTGGCATGGATTGGCTTGGCAAATACAATGCTGCCATTCTATGTAGACAAAAGATCGTTCGAGTTATAAATCCTAGCGGCCGAGAAATGATGATTTACGGTGATAAAAGGGAGGGCGAGTTAAGATTATGTTCCGTAATTAAGGTTAGGAGATATTTATCACGTGGTTGTCTTGCCTTTATGGCGTACATGGTTGATACAAGTTTTGAGAAGAAAAGTATCGATGACGTTCCGATCGTTAATGAATTCCGCGACGTATTCTCGGAAGATTTGTCGGGTATTCCACCCGACAGACAGGTTGAGTTCCGTATTGATCTTGTTCCGGGTGCTACTCCTATTGCCAAAACTCCTTATCGCCTTGCTCCGTCCGAGATGAAAGAGTTAATGAGCCAACTCCAAGATTTACTCGATAAGGGTTTTATTCGCCCTAGTAGCTCACCGTGGGGAACTCCGATCTTGTTCGTTAAAAAGAAAGACGGTAGTATGCGGATGTGCATTGATTACCGTGAATTGAACAAAGTCATGGTGAAAAATGTGTACCCGCTACCAAGAATTGACGATCTGTTTGATCAGCTCCAAGGTGCAAAGTGGTTTTCAAAGATCGATCTTCGTTCGGGCTATCATCAGTTGAAGGTTCGAGAAGAATACATTCCTAAGACGGCTTTTAGGACCCGTTATGGACATTACGAGTTTACGGTTATGCCCTTTGGTCTCACGAACGCGCCTGCGGTTTTCATGGATCTCATGAACCGAGTGTGTAGACCGATGTTGGATAAATTCGTCATAGTGTTCATCGATGATATTCTTATATATTCTAAAAGCAAGGAAGAACATGAAGTGCATCTTCGGGAAATTCTTAGCACGTTGAGAAAAGAAAGATTGTATGCCAAATTCTCGAAATGTGAATTTTGGTTGCAAGAAGTTCAGTTCCTCGGTCACATTATTAATCCCGATGGTATTAAAGTCGACCCGTCAAAGGTAGAAGCTGTGATGAATTGGCAAGCACCGAAGAACGTTGGTGAAATTCAGAGTTTTCTTGGACTCGCGGGATATTATCGACGGTTCATTCAAGACTTCTCCAAAATTTCATCTTCATTAACCGAACTCACCAAGAAGAATGTTCCTTTTCTGTGGGGTGAAAAGCAAGAAGAAGCCTTTAGTACTTTACGAAAGAGGTTATGTGAAGCACCGATCCTAATGTTACCATAAGGAACCGAAGACATGGAAGTTTATAGTGATGCATCTTACTCTGGTCTTGGATGTGTTCCCATGCAAAGGGGTAAAGTGATTGCTTACGCTTCAAGACAACTGAAGAAGCATGAGGAGAAATACCCGACTCATGATCTTGAATTTGCGGCCGTAGTCTTTGCTTTGAAGATTTGGAGGCATTATTTATATGGTGTGAAGTTTGTAATATACACCGATCACAGAAGCCTTCAGTACTTTCTCGTGAAGAAGGATCCGAATATGAGGCAACGAAGGTGGTTAGACTTGCTGAAGGATTATGATTGTGAAATTCGCTACCACCCTGGTAAGGCGAATATCGTGGCGGACGCGCTAAGTCGCCAGGACCGAAGTGACGTTACTCGGATTCACTCATTACGGATGATTGTCACATCCGATCTTTTCGACAGAATTAAGATAGCTCAAGAGGAAGCGTTGAAAGAAGAGAATCGAGAAAAAGAACGTATCGCCTCTCACATTCCTCATCTCGAAGAAGACAGCCGAGGGATTAAGACACGGTATGGAAGAGTTTACATTCCTTTTCGAAGCAATATTAAAGAATTACTCTTGGAAGAAGCCCATAAATCGAAGTATTCTATTCATCTGGGAGCTACGAAAATGTACCTTGATTTAAAAGAAACTATTGGTGGCCGGGTATGAAAAGAGATTGCGTGAAGTATGTGGAAAGATGTTTAACTTGTTTGAAGGTGAAAGCCGAACACCAAAAGCCGTACGGGAAAGTCCAACCCTTAGATATTCCAGTTTGGAAGTGGGAGAAGATTACCATGGACTTCATTACAAAATTGCCAAGAACGAAAAAGAAGAAGGATACAATTTGGGTTATAGTAGATCGCTTGACAAAGAGTGCACATTTCATCCCGATTAGGGAGAATATGCTGGTTCATAAGCTAGCAAAGATTTATGTTAACGAGAGAGTCGCACGTCATGGAGTACCCATTTCTATAGTCTCCGATAGAGACGGACGCTTCACTTCAAATTTTTGGCAAATTTTTCAAGAAGAACTTGGTACGAAGTTACATATGAGCACAGCTTTTCATCCTCAAACCGATGGACAAAGCGAAAGAACGATCCAAACACTAGAAGATATGCTACGGGCTTGTATGATCGATTTTGGAGGTAATTGGGATGATCATTTACCTTTAGTTGAATTTGCCTACAATAATAGTTATCATGCTAGTATAGGCATGCCACCCTACGAGATGCTCTATGGTAGAAAGTGTAGAACGCCCGTATGTTGGGAAGAAATTGGGAGGAGGGAATTGGCCAGCACGGACATAGTATTGGCGACAACTAAAAAGATTGAGATGATTCGTGCAAGACTTAAGGCGGCACAAGATAGGTGGAAAAGTTACGCCGATAATCGAAGAAGACCAATTGAATTTGAAGTAGGTGATTTAGTTATGTTAAAAGTTTCCCCGTGGAAAGGCGTTCTTAGGTTCAAAAACAAGGGAAAACTAAGTCCGCGGTTTATAGGACCATTTAAAATCTTGAAACGTGTTGGCGAGGTAGCATATTTGTTGGAATTGCCTGAAGAAATGAGAGGTATTCATAATACCTTCCATGTGTCTTACTTGAGAAAATGTCTAGCAGATGAGACTAGTGTGGTCACTTTGGATGATATCGAAATTGATCCGGAATTGATTTCACAAAAGGATGAACCGGAAGCAATATTAGGAAGGAAAGTGAGACAACTTCGAAACAAAGAAATTCCGCTAGTAAAAGTGCAATGGAGACATCGTAAGGGTACAAGTATTAGATGGGAGTTGGAGGAGAAGATGAGGAATGAGTATCCTCATTTATTTCAAGAATAGATTTCGAGGACGAAATCTTATTTTAAGGAGGGGTGAATTGTTACACCCATATCCCGACAAGGTACTATATATGTATAGAATAATTTATGTGCTATGAGTTAAGTGAATGAATGAGTGGTCAATGTAAAAAGAATAAGACTAGAAGGACTAAGATTGCCAAATGAGTAAAGTTAAATTATTAAATATCTAATTAGAAGAAATTGGGAGAGAGTTCCAGAAAATAGAAGAGTGTGTGAGCTGTGTGTCGATCCAGGAAGAGAAAAGAGGAGGGAAACCCCATTTTATCCAATCAAGCCTTTTTAATCATCTTCAAGTGTTACAAAGCCATTAGGAAGCCTTAATTGATCATTCCCACCACAAATAAGTGTTTTCCCTCAATTTGTGAATTAGGGTTTGTAAGATCCCACGAAAATCCATTATGATAATCCTCAATAATTAATGATAATCTCAACTTACTGTTTAACAAAACCCATTTTTACAGGAAAATTTGAACTTTTCCCTTATATGTGGTTATTAACCTGTTACGTTTCACGATTATATGTTAAGTAACGACACGGACTCGAGACACAATTCGATCACGACACCATTTTTTCATGAATGTCGACCAATGGCAATACTTATATTTAACAAGTGACCATTTCTTGATTTTCCTAAATCATTACCAAATATTACATTTAGATCACCACTAATCACCATTTATTTAATTTAATCATTTCACTAATAACTCCCTAAACTACACAGTCAAATGGGCTGCTCTATTACATAGCCCATCATTACTCACGAGCTACAGGCCCAACTCAAAAACTCACATCCTCTTTTATTATTTTAGGTGGTGTTCGACCTCCACACACCCTCCAAAACAGCCCGAGATCTTCCAAATTTTAAACGTAACACCAAAATGTTTTTGCACCATCTAAATCCCCACCTACTAGATTACATATGTACCAATTCTCAGACTCACAAGTCACGTTTTAATAGGGCTGTGAATGCCAAACTGTTTGTTCAAATTCACTAACATCGCTTGTGCAAAAATCACAAAAAACACCCCTATTTTAAACCACGCCTTTTTCTTATGACTCCCTAACAAACTTATTAACATGTTATGATATTAACACAACCCTTAGGACGACAAGAAAGTCTAATGGCTCGCTAGAGTCGGTTTGTCCTCGCTAGTAATATAAACCGAACCATAAAAGTGTAAAACAAATAGGATAAGTTCTACCAACTCCTCCATATCCTTCTAAGATATTTTGAGGACAATAGCACGTGAGTAGGGTCCTTCAAAACACTGGTTACAAACAGTAGAGACCAATAATAGAACTAGAAGACTTTGAAAGTCAAGAAATGTGTGGTACTTCTCCTATATAATACACTAACCTATCACCTTCTACCCTACCCTCACTATACTCATTCCTACCTGCTCTCTTTCACGAAAATACCTCAAGAAACCAAAGTTCTCTGTGGAGTTTTAGATTACTTTTCGAATGAAAATGGGTCACGCTTATATAGAACGTATACTCGGTTGTAGCAAGTGGGTTGTTCACCCTTGTGTTCATACGATCTCACACAAGTCTCCACCACCTTCAAAAGGTGTAGTAGTAAGTATCTACGAACACTCTTTCCTTTCATTCTCACGTACACCACTCATCATGCATCATATAGTTTCGTATTCAAACATATAATTTATTTTCAGCATCTTTCGTACACCCTTATTTTGTGTAATCCATCAACATGGGTCGACTCTCCATCACGAGAGGCTTAGAAGTCGACTCTCACTTCAATTTCATGTTTAAAACTCTAGTTGCATGCAAACATACATTTTCTTTTGTGTTAACTAGAATAGAACGAAACCTAGTAATTCCAAACCTCATGGGTTTTGAAAACGTAAGGGATAAACATTAAAGTCGAACTATAAAAGGAAAATCACACCTATCTTGAAGTGTCGAAAAGAAAAACAATCGAACTAAACCCAATTGAAAATGTTGTAAAGCAAACAAGTGCAAACATTGCACCATCGAGCCTTTGGCTCAATGGTGGAGTCTTTGATAACCAGGTCGATCCACCTAAGTTCGAAACAGTAAAGAGTTGCATGATATAAGTATTCATTCTCGATAAACTTTGTTCCTGCCTTGCTACACCACTGCTGAAAACCACAGACTCACGATGGGGCTTACAAGCCCAATGGCCACTTCACATATTTCAAATGACCACATATGGGATTGGACTTTAAGGCCCATAATAAAATCAGTAACGACCCTCATTTTGAGAAATCAGTGTACCATAATGGCTAAATATATATATATATATATATATATATATATATATATATATATATATATATATATATAAACCCTTAAATCGGACCAATGAAAAAGAAAGTAAAACTTTGTAAATTGTGAACTATGGACTAAATTTGCAACGCACTTTCACATAGAGGGATTAAAACTGCCAAATTGAGAATTATACGGACTGAGGCTATGAAAATAGAACATATAGGGTATTATTTGACAAATTATTGAATGTCAAGCCTTATTAGTACTTCTGGACAAATATTGGACTATTTATGGACTTTGGACTTAACGAATGACTAACGGTGTGACGCAATCGCAGTTAGAGTGAAAAGTATAAAATCTAAAAAGGACAAGGACCAGTTAATTTCACTTGACATTCTCACTTTATTTTCCATTTTTACCCACCATTTCATATGCATTTTCATATTTTTAGTTACGCATTATTTAACGTTTGTTATTATTATAAGTATCAACATTTCGAGTTAACGTTGCATAGCATAACATTATTTTTGAATTATAAGCACTTTAGGCATAACACTTTCCCATTCAACGATCAGATCGTTATTCATCATTCATCATTCACCACTCATGTCACACCCACCATTAGCAATTGGTTAGATTCTTAGACTTTACAATTTATCAGGTTTTGTTTGGAAGCTGTTACCGTAATCTATCTGAACTTACTTCCACTATTACCAGTACCACTAAGGTGAGTCGTGGCCCCTCCTATTTTAATACTTGATTTATACTTTTTGGGGGAGATACATGCTTCGAAATATTTTACTCATTTATCAACTATATGATTTAATTTGCGATACAATACTTCTATGAGCACTTTGAAAACTCTTATGACTTACCGTGAGTCGTGGCCCCTCCTATTTTAATACTTGATTTATACTTTTTGGGGGAGATACATGCTTCGAAATATTTTACTCATTTATTAACTATATGAATTGTTTTGCGATACAATACTTCTATAAGCATTATGAAAACTCTTATGACTTACTGTGAGTCGTGGCCCCTACTTTTAACACTTGTTTTTAATAACTCTTTTGGGGGAGATACATGCTTTGACTGTTTTAAGTATATTTTATATTCTGAAAACTCTCATGATTTACTCGAAATTATCAACTATGCTTTACATGTTTGAATCACCATTGAGAGAAATATATGTTCGTTATATGTGCAAATTGCTTGCTTAGCTTAAACACTGAATTTGAAGGATAACATTTTTAAACTACTTGATATAACATGATACTGAGACTTGTTGTATGCATTCATATAACAAATGAATGTACTGTTACTTTACTATGATATTTCTACATTTCACTGGAAATAATTGCCAAGACCAGAATACGTACATTTTATGAACCCCTGAACCCTATATTGCCTAAGTTTACTTTATTGCCATAAAGTCCCTTGATCATGAGCCATTAATCACTGCGGTGAGCGCGAATATAGTGAACAGCTTCGAAACCTGTTAGAGGCTGACGACCTATCCCACTAAATACTTGGACGGAATGCCTATATGGTTAGTCGTATTTAGTCGCGATGCACTATATTTGAGAAAAATAGGAATTGGCAAATCACCTATTAACATGAGGGCTAAAAACACCCATCAGTAACCCTGATGGGACACCGCCTTTTTACGGTACTCTGTTAACGTTTTGCGTGTCATGAGGCTTAGGGCAATATAACTTTATGAATATATGAATGTTTCATATATATTAGGATACAGCTGTATTTAGTAACCACCACTCCACACTGATAGATTTCAGACACTAGATTAATATTTTCACTATGTGTTATGATTATGAATCATGTACTTGAACCTTAGTTGTTATCATATGTGACTAAATTGTGAATTCTACAAACGACAGCTCAAATTGCTTAGTATATTGTTACCTCTAAAAATTGATCCAACACATCATTTCGAGCGTATAACAACGTAACTCATTTTCATTTAAAACTTGAAACTTATGATCGCTTGAGATCATACATGAATTACTTGTGGATTTTATTCAACACAACTTGTTATTTAATGAAGAACTATTATTTATTTCGACAATCACTATACACCTTTTAAATTCATTGAAAGAAAGTTATTTTCTATCAAACTCCACGAACTCACCAACCATTGTGTTGACGTTTTAAGCATGTTTATCTCAGGTAATTAACGGAGCAGGACAAGACACGGAGCGGGCATCTCATACTCTGATAAATAAACTGGTGTAAAATCAAATATGTCATTCTTTCCAAATTATCACATTTTTGGTGGGATTTTCATAACAGATATTTTTCCTTTGTACCAAAAATATTATTTTGAATGACATATAACTTTCAAAACGCCTCTTCCAGGCCGTTTTTCTGAAATTTTAACTCGATCCTCACCGTAACACCCTAATTACTTTTCCGCTGCCACTAAACAAATTAGGGGGTGTTACAGGGTTTATGTTATTAGATTTGGGGATGATGGGTAAGGTTAGTAGTAGTATGATTTTTAAGTTAATTAGTTCATAATTAAAGTTAATTGTGATAGGAAGCAAGTAAGGAGTTGGAAGCTTTTGCTAGTGTGGTTGTGATTGAGAATCAAGGTAAGTATATGGTTATAACATGGTTTGTTAGCTTTATCATATCTTATGTATGATAATGGTTTATGTTTGTTAGCTTTATCATGTTGTTACATGGTAATGGTGAAGGATAGGGTATAGGGTGCGTTAGCTAGTTATGGATCCATCACTAGGCTTAGCTTAGTTAGTCATTGGGCTAACTATGGGATGAGGGTCAACCTTATGGGTTGATCGTGTTTAGGCCGACTATGTTGGCATGAGGTATGTGCCCCTATATCGCTAGCTTAACTAGTGGTTAGACTAGTTATGGTTATGGTATGATTTATATTATATGTTGTTTAGCTTGTTATGCCATGTACTTACTAAGCGTTTCGCTTACATGTTTAGTTGTGTTGTTTTCTTGATAGGTACCGAAGAATCTAGTAAAGGTAAGGAAAAGGTTTAAGTAATCGTATCATAGAAGTTTCGTGCTTGAATAAGTCGTAGTAGTAGACCGTATTCTTTTGGACCAAGCGTGTTGAAGTTGGAAGCCCGAAGTGTATTCCTTGTTATGGTACACCTCACTCTATATGGTCATTTTGTTAATAACGGTCTTGTCGTCATACATGATCCATTGTTTATGTTTAGTCACGGGTCAAGTATGTGTAAATGTCCCAAAGTCTTTATGTTATGTGGTTATGGTTGAAGCCAAACAATTATAGGGGTGTTTGGCTTCTAGCCTTTCTTACCCATTTTGGAATGCTATAGGTCAAGACTTTGTACTAACACTCTTTTAATATTCTAGAAATGTCAAGTATATATGTGTTCAAATGGATATGGAGTGGCTAAGTGCATTGGGTAAAAAGTGGGTAATGGAAATGAGTTTAAAATGGGTGTTTGGCATAAGTGTGTTTTTACCCATTTTGAGATGTGAACGGGTCATGAGTGTGTGGAACAAGTTTGGTTTGTTAATTTATGGATGTTGGTTGAGTATGGTGGTTACATGAAGTGGTTTGGGGTGTCAATGGGTCAAAATGAGTTTTATGCATAACCCGTCAAATTTTAAAAGTACTATTCTAGGGTGTTACAATAATTCTCTTTTGGATCAACTTTTTGGTTCGAAATTGTAGTCCTTAGTGTGGATCAAGATTTCAGTCCTGGATCTACCTTTTGGTTCGTAAAAATTAAACCTTATCATGGATCCATAGTTTTGACAAGGATCACCGTTTTGGTTCCACAATCTAGACCTTAGTGTGGAAAGTTTGGTTAATTACCGAGTTCGGATGGGTGGGTTCTGCCAGATTTTTGGCAACTTTCGAAAATTATATCTTTTGAACCGTAAGTCGTTAAGGGTCGCGCCACCCGTCGTTTTAAAGGTAATTGAGTCTAGTTTCATTTAAAAATAGTTTCAAGGTCTAGATATGTATAGATTTTTGTCAGCTTATAAAGGAGCAACAGTGGGTCAGTTTCGGGATGTACTTTTTGCGAACAATTTTCACATTTTTAGTAGTGTCTTGTCACGCGGTGTTACAGGTTTTGCAGGCACAATTGATAAGGGCTATTTCGATGTCAAAAAATAAGCAACTGATGATGTTTTTTATCCAAGGTTCGTTCTATATTAGTAATTATAGTAATTATTTCGGTCACAAAATTCTATGATAATATTGCTAATATAATTTACTTACGTTCTTTGCAGGCGGAAGAGGAATTACATTGTCAACAGTTTTGTTGACACGCGAGATTTTTTTGAAGTAGTGGTAGAAGCAAAAGTAGCAAGTTAAACTGCAGCAGACGTCGTACGAATGTGTTGCTACAGTTTTGAATCAATGTTACAGGTAATAATTCTTGCTACAAGCTTTCGATTATATGGTGCAGGCTCTTTATAGGTTTTACGTCAGCTTAACCTGGTACCTATCCTGTTGCTACCTAATATTTTCTGTTTATACACTTTACAGGCGCGAGAGAGTCTGCTCCGGATTGTGTGCCCTGTGTAGGCGCAAACGAGTTTGGTTGTATCAACTCTTGACAACGGGAAGTCTACAGCACGAACACTAAACGTAGATGACCACATGCTTTATGATATAATACAAGAACCTGTGACCGGTAGGTGTTGTGTTATTTTAGTTTTTTTTTTGTTTTCTAGAAGTAAAAAGTACTATAAGTTTTGTGGTTTGTGATGTCATCAAAGTTTTAGGCTCTTTTTTGGATATTTGCAGGCTGTACGTTGCATACAAAGGTGCTAGACTTTACATCAAGTGTTGTTCAACACGTTCAGGAGCACCATTCTCCTTTGCTTCCGGTCCCTACACAGTATGGAACGGTGTCAAAGTTTGACAGCGGTGTTGTTCGATAGTTTGATTGCCACAGTTCTGTTGTGGGTCTCCAATTGTAGGCTTGTGATACTTCTGACCCTTTCGACAGTGTCCCAAGTGAAAAAATATATCTTCCAAACGCAGGTATAGTTATGTGCAAACCTATTTCTGCTCACCCATGTCTTAAATTTGCGTTCTCACGGCCTCAGGTTGTGCCTACCACTGATAAAGGGAAGGCTAAAGTAGACAATGCGTCTCATTTGGACTCGATGTATATGGAATATCCAGCTGATGGTGGTTATAGAGGATGTCCATCCAATACAACCAGTTCTTACAGGTTTGCTGCATCTTATTTTGGGTAGTATTCTTTCTTTAGGTAACACACTTTTTTTTTTGGTTATTCATGCTGTCTGCACACTCTTATTCATCTTCTACAATATTTGCAGCCGCTGAGGCACCTGATAATGTGCTGGACTTTCATGCAGTTGCTGTTCAAAACGTTCGCTTGCCCAGTCACTATTCAATAGACAGCCCGTCCAGCGGTCATTCGAGATCACCTTTAATACCATCTAGCTGGAGAAACCACAACGTTAGATCTCACCCGCGGCTCATTTGTATGTAGTGAAAGGCAATTGATAAACTATTTTGTTAACAGTTTGCATTGCAGCATCAAATTTAAATGTATTGGGTAGAAATTTATATATGTTATGTCGATATTTGTTACATGTATTAGGTGAAATTTATGACCAAAAACATACCTGTTACATTTGTTTTGTTACATTTGTTTTTCAGCTTTAATACCGGGAGCCTGCAAAAGATGTATAGAAAACACCCGCCGCAGTGCTAGCAACTGTTTCATTGTACCCTTTGTGTTTTTTTGTATATTATATATTGTTATTTCATTATTCAAGTGGTGTTTGGATATCTGTTTTATTTGTTTTGCTAAAGTTTGTTTTAGTTAATCACTCAGCAGTGGAAGAGTGCATTATTGAAACAATGCTAATTATGTAATTTAGAGACTTTAGATGCTGAAAGACAGGACGCAATGCGTCCGGCACCTTTAGTTGACAGATCTAAAACCTTCGCTGTTGTGTACTAAGTACTAACATTAAAAAAAAGAAGATAAGTATAGCATCACAGAAGACAAAATACGCCGCTTCAAATAACAAACATGTTTTTTCAAAATAACATGAGTCTATAATAAATTTTTATAAACGCTAAACACCCCAACGAATAGCTCCGCCGCAACGCGGTGGGGTCGTCCCACTCGTTCCAAATATAGCTTGACACAACATTTATTCCAAACAAATACAACATGTGTTGGCAAAAAACATACCACGATCTCACAACGAGAAGCCCCACCGCAAAGCCGACCATTTCAAATTTGGGCTATGTTTGGCGCAAGAGCTTATTAGAGCTTATCGTAGCATGAACTTATTTTTTTTAGAAAAATAAGCTACCATTGAAAATAAGTATCGTTTGGCTGACACGGCTTGAAGGAGCTTGTTAAAAAAATAAGCTACTAAATGAAATGCTAGTTGTACTAGCATGTAAAAAAAAGCTCCAGCCACATGCTCCAGCAACCAGCTCCAGCAACCCGCTCCAGCGATCCGCTCCAGCTCCTACTTGTGCCAAACATACCCTTGATATTCCAAAATTCATTATTATATTCGTATAGTTAGGCCCATTATCTTAGCTCGCGTTGCAGTCCAATTAAGTAGTCTGTTTGTTACAATTGTTTGTCATACTACGTTAGTGTAGTTCACATATAAGTTTGCCCCAACACAATTATACATCAAATTGTAACTACAAATTATATAAGGATTAATTTCATATATCACCCTACTTTCATGATTAATTTCATATATACCCAAAGTGCAAGTATTGAATGCATAATGTACAATGTTTTTTAATGCATGTTTGGGTATATATGAAATTTCCAACAAAAAGGAGGGGAGATATGAAATTGCCCCATTATATAAAACCAACTTTGCACAAAAATTATCACAAACCAATAAAAAAAAAGTGCACGCTGCAACGCGCGGGTACTTCCTGCTTGTTGCAAGCAATTATAGAAGCGGCAATTAAAGCAGCGGCAATTAAAGACAGCAAGCACTTAACGTATGGTAGCAAGCAAGCAGTAGGTCTTCAAATATATTTAAAAGCATTAAGTGGTCTTCAAATATATTTGACAGCAAGCAATTAATGTATTGTCGCAAGCAGGTAGAAACCACAATATTGTTATGGATGTGAGATCGTTTATGAATTGTTTACTGCAGCAAGCAAAGAAGATTTAACGAATGGAAAAAAAAAAAGGAAGCGGCAGATGAGGGTTTTGAGGTTAAGCGTATGTTTCGGTGGTGGTTTTAGGGTTGGCTCTAATTACCATATTAGAATAGGTTTAATCCCTTGATTTTCATTAAACATAACATTCGGTATATATAATTGTAACATACCGATTACATGCAAAACCCTTAATGGGCCTAATCCAAAGACAATAAACATAATGTAACTGGGCTAATGATAGTTCGGTTAATACCGTTTACATATTTGGGGCTTCAAATTGGTGTGGACATGAGGCGTGTTAAGGCTTGGGGTTCGGTTGTGGAGAAATTCATAAAGAGACTTGCGGATTGGAGAGCTAAAATGATGTCGTTCGGTGGCCGTTTAACATTGGTAAAATCGGTTCTTGGTAGCTTGCCTTTGTATTATTTTTCGATGTTTCGCGTGCCTTTTGAGTGTTATTAAATGTCTTGAGCGTATTAGAAAATTTTCTGTAGAACCGAGGAGAGAGGGTGAATACGGTCTTTTCGGCTTTTTATATGTTTAAAAACTTTAAGCCTCAAAGAGTACAAAGTGGTTTATACAATAACAACCACAATCACAATCACAACCAAAGTATATAAAGCAAGTAGAGAGACACCACAATATATACTGGTTCGGGATGGGGGGATTATACCATCCGTACGTCCAGTTGCGAATCCACGACACTATACTATTCACTAAGTATAATCCTTTCGGTGGACTACAAACCGTACAACTTCACTCCACCGATATGCACAAAGATCGGTGCTCACTAAGAAGAGCTACTCCCCAACGGTATTACGCCCACGGAAACCACCCAAAAGAATCTCATGATTCGACTTCCCACAAAGACAACTAAGACTTCCCACCGGAAGTATTGAGAGGATTCGATACACTTTGAGGATGTTAGTCCTTTAGCACTTAGTGTATGTGATACTTTGAATTAATATGATTACGCGGAATTTACTTAATCACACTTAGAAGGTTTATTTGTTGTATGGAAATGGAACAATGGTGGTTGTTTGAATTTGATAAAGAACAATTTAGAGTTAACACCAAACGATTAATATTATTGATAATGATACAAAGGTTTGATGTTGTTTTTTGTTGATGTTTATGAAAAGTTCTATCAAGTTCTAAGTAAACACTTATTTTAACACACACACTTAGACTACTAAGCTAAGATCTTCTTTTATAGAACAAGAAGATCTTTACAATATTGTTAAGTCACATCAAGTCTAATTGAACTACTTGCTAGCTTATCTTATGTGTGTAAGTAACTAAGATACAACATGTATCTATGTTTACAACTTGTTCTGTGAATATAAGATAAAGACTGAGCACATGGGGTAAGATATTATCTACCGTGTATATTTGACTTTCAGTCAACCAGACTTAATATCTTCAGCAAGCAGACTTAACTCTGTAAGTCACCAGAATTAACACTTGACTTAACTTCAACGACCAGACTTAATCAAGGTAGCAGATTTAACCAGGATTAACACTAGCAGACTTAACCACCAGACTTAATCACTTAGAGAATTTCCCGATACTTAATCTTCAGAATATTTAATTCCCAACAATCCTCCCCTAAACATGTGAATCCATTTCAACATGTTTTCTGAATTAAATGAGGAATTGTGAAGATCTTTCAAACACTTCATAGTCAGACCCTTGGACTGAACTTTCTTCTATTCTGAAAGGTTAATATCTATCTCAGTAACTCATCTGCTTTCTGATCTTTGACTTCAACAATATCAATACACACATCTTTAGGCTTCAAACATTGACCTAAAAGATGGTGCAATTTCCTTGGATGGAGGAATTATAAGAGGCAATGGTGCTGTGTATCTTGGATGCTTGTTTCAACAAGTGAAATCATCTATCAGCATGCCTTTGCAAGTGATGAACAAACGTAGTGAACTGAAATTGAAACTGAAAGCTCTCTTCCTTTGACCTAGATAGAACTTTCTCCTTTGGAATGCTTCATCCCTTCTGAATATATAAAATACTCCAGCTCTGTTCTTGTATGCTCTTGTCTTTTCCTCCCTTTCATTGGTTAATCTTCCTTGGGCTTTATTTCCTCCCCTGAGATGTTTCCTCCCCTGAGATGCAAATAACATTTCCTCCCCTGTTTGGAAGATCTCTCACAATGTACCAAAATATTTCTCTCCCCATCATCTGAGCTATCAATTAGAACTTGTTATCAGACAATGTTGTACATGTAGCCATCAATTCCTTAAGAGTTTAATTTGCTGCCCTCATCACTTCTAGGTGTGTTAACTCCTATGAGAGGTGATTCATGGGGCATTGACTCATAATCCATCAATGTATGGTTTTTCTGAGTCATTTTTTATTCCAAAAATCCTTTTAAGAAAATTTTTGACTTTTAGCAGTATGCATATGATTTTATTATGAAAAATCATACTGCTTTCAACCATTTTGAAAGGATTAAGTGTATAACAGACACTTAATCAAAATTTCGGTTTAAAGCAACCTCTGGTTGTGTGAGAACCAATGTTTTTCAGTTATAAATAACTGCCTGTGTAAAGATAAACCTATTCAAAAGGCTTTCTTGACAGGGTTTCCAGCTCATAGCAATTGTTACCTCTAACACAAGTGTTAGATTCACTTTTACTAGCTGTTCTTTCTATCAGATGTCCTTAGACTTGCTCATTATACTTAAAAGTATAAAATGATAGAAAGTGAGTTGAGTCAGTTACTTTCTGACCAACTAAGTCATCAATTCAATGTGAAATTTCATAATCAGGTTTCAAGAAAGAAGTTTTAAGGATGTGTAAATTCCCAAACTTTTTCTATCATAAACTTATTATGTTAGCAACTTTGTATAACATTCTGCTGCTTCCATTCCACTTGAAACTTCCTTTTTGCTCAATGTTCATTCCTGAAATTGTTAGTCCAAAACCAAGAAACAATATGCAAAGCATATGTCTTATAGCAGCATTATCATATGACTAACAGAATGAAATTTTGCAATTTACTAGAATCTTAACTAGTAATTCTGAAACCTATTCCTTCTTTGATGGTAACATATCCAATGATTTAAAAATGTGATATGTTGACAGTTATGTGTCTTGAACATTCATTATTTGAGTATCCTTGATATCCTTGTTTAGCATTTGAATGTTCATGCACATGTATAAAGAAATTAGTTTTCTTTGTGGATCCAAGCCATTACTGACTTGGATCTGCCTCTTGCATCAATGTAATCAATCCTTTTTAAAATGATTGATGCACCATTGGGTTTAATTGGTCTCCAAACCCAACATGTTGAGGTCTTAACAGCATTTGCCTTCTTTTTCCAAGCAGCAGTATTAACTACTTGCCAAGCAGAATTAACTGCTGACTTTGTAGTTGTACCCTTAATTTTCCAAACTTGTTTTTGGACTACTGCCTTTGATTGAATGGGCCTTTGAACAACTTTTGGTGCATGTTTGTAAAATGTTTTTGCACCTTTAGCTGTTGATTTTGGGTAAACAGTCATATATGGTCTAGCAGAATTAACTTGTTTGAAGCCAGACTTAACTGAAACTGTTTTGGGTTTAGTTCTGTTAACATTAGAACTAGAGTGTGTGGAAAACTAGAAGGGGGGTTGAATAGTTTTTACCGTTTTTAAAGTTTTATTTGCTTTGTTACTATATGTTAATTCAAAGGAAACAATCACAAATAAATAATCACACAATGTAAACAAAAGATAAAGAGAGGAAAGATCAAACCACACGACACAGTTGTTTATAGTGGTTCGGCTACAAGAACTCTATTCCTTGCCCTACTCCACTCCCCGAGTTTCCTACTCGAGAGTTTATCTTTCACTAAGAAACAAACTCCTTTCCTAGGCGGAGAAAACCTTTACACGTCGCTTACTTCCTTTTCCGGTACTAAGCTAAACACCGGGTTCTTTCACAAGGTAGAACCAACCTGACGTCGCCTAATTACTTTACCGACACTAAGCTAGATGTCGAGTTCTTTACAAGGGTACAACCACTCCCTACACTCTTTGTACTTTAAGGACTAAAGTACTAACCACACTCACTGATTACAAATGATAGATATGATGTGTGAAACAAACTACAAGATCACACAGTAATGCAACTAAAGGATTACGGTTCTGTAGATCCTTGAATGCTTGATCTCCTTTCTACAAAATGGAAGATCAAAGTGAAATGCAACTATGAATGATGTTAGTAAGATATGTACTGAATGAATATATGTGTTTAAGCTATATGAGTGATGAGAGAGCCAAATGATCAGCTTCCTATTTATAGGCAAGCTGATCTTCAGCTCACGGATCCGGCGGATCTCTCAAAAGGGATCCGTCCTTTATAGGACTTGGATCCGTGGGATGTGACAGCTATGTAATAGTTGTCTCTTACCATATCTTAGTTGTATCTTACCATATCATCCAAGATCTTCAAATGTCAACTATGTTGCTTGCATATCTAACCAAGATATATCAAAGATATTGTATGTGATGCATACAATGATGTCATGGAATGGTTTATGAATTAAAGTTTCCTTTTAAGGAAACAAGTTACTAAACTTGTAATTCTTAGTTAATATGTGAAGTGTAAAGTGTGTACTTAAGAGACTAAGCTAGTATTTATTATTTGCTAAAAGATATTCCTTATATTTGTCATTAACAAAACTAATGAAAGATCAAGGAATATAAATAACGTTTTTGGGACGCTATTTGTATTAACAATCTCCCCCTTTTTGTTGATGACAAAACATAAAGTATATTTTTGAGCAAGAGAATAAATATAGCATGAGTTCTTAAAAATATATATTAAGTTTGTTTATTAAAGAAAAGTTTTGTAAAAAATGTATGTACTGTGATGATTCACAGTTGATGCAAACTTAGTCCTTTCTCCCCCTTTTTGTCGAAACAAAAAGAGTAGCGAAGCGGAATGCGATTTTGAGAACTTTAAGAGCTCCCCCTTGTTTTATACTCCCCCTAAATGGAGTAATCAAGGAAATGATGCATGAATCTACAAAACAAACGGTTAGTATATGAGATGCTTATGAGATGCTCCCCCTCGATGTATACTCCTCACTTCTCGAGTACCAACGTATACTATTGAAGGGTATGATATGCTGCAAATGAAGTGTTAGTTATGAAATGACTTCAATGAAGAAGTAGAATGCTTGTGAAGTGTTCTTCCAAACAAGCCTTTTAGTATGTTTGACTTTTAAAAAGTCAAACTAAGTGTCTGATCATAATTTGTACCTAAAGCAATCATATGCAAGATATAATATATGCAATATAGGAATGTTAGTTCATAATGATATGCAATATGTTGATCACTCATAAGCATAAAACATCATATTCATATAAATTGAAAATTTTGTGACAAAAGTCACAATAAGAAATGATGTTACAAATAAGAAGACATCCTAAAAAATAAAAAGATCCTAAACAAACAACTTAAAAAAAAAAAAAATTCCAAACAACTAATCTAAAGAGCTCCTATTGAAAAGGATGAGAGATTGCGTTTAAACGTTCAAGAACATGGTTCAAGATGAACCTCATCTCGTTTTGAAGCTCATGAACCAAGATGTTGGTCCTTTGGGCCAAGTGAGCCGTTCTCTCACAATGTGCGCAATCATGACTTGAGAAGCCGGGAGGGAGACTAGGCTCCAAGCTTTGCGGTGGTGGTGGTGGTGGTGGTTGGTTGTTGTTGTTGTTGGATGGTTGTTGTGGTGTTTGGAGGGAGTTCATAAGGATGTTTTGAATGTCCATTGCTTCAGAAAGGCGATGGTCTACCATACCCGAGAGAGTGTAGAGACGGTTGAGCTCTTCACTAATCTCGTCTTGGGTTTGAGGCACATTCATCCACATTGCCTCGTCAATGGCAACTAGAGTGGATGTTGGTGATAGAGGTTGTGGTTGAGGTTGGGATGATTGTGCATCATGGTATAAGGGGCCATGGATGTCCGGGTAAACCGGGTGAAAAAGCATGGGTTGTTGACCTTCAAAGGTCATGGGTGGAAGATTGGGTAATGTTGGTGAAAGTTCTTCTAAGTCCTCAAGATGTGGTGATGTAGGAGGAGTCCTAAATAATTCCAAGGGTTGGAGTTTGGGTGATTTTGGTGGTGATGGTGATCTAACAGGCTGTGATGGAGCCGGTGGTGGAGTAGAGGCCATTGGAGTAATGGTTGGTGTTGGTGTTTGTATAACAACATGTGATGGTGTTGGGGTGGAGAGTGTAAGGAAATTTTCACTAGCAATGGGTGATGATATATTGAGAGGAGAATTTTCCTCAGATGAAGAGTTTGCTAAGTTGATAAAACAACAAGGTTTAACACTGATGCGGGCTGTTCTTCTTGGAGTTCTAGATGTGGAAGAGTTGTGTGACTTGGTCATGGTGAAGTATGATAGCTAAGATGTACAGGAGAGGAAATGGTTGTTGTGTGAAGTGATGATCCTAAAGTGCTAATTTATAGACAGAAGGTTTGTGAGTCTGTGTGTTTGGATTTGATGTGAATCCAATAGAGAATGTTGGTTACTAATGATTTGGAACAAAAATTTGTGCAGGTCATATCAAGGAAGTCAAGCCATTGAGCTTTGGTTGAGTAATATGTTTTGGATATGCAGTTAATACAAGAGGATAGTGGAAAATCTGATGATTTGATATTTCCACGGATTTGACGGATCCCTAAAAAGGGTTCCTTCTTTGTATTGGTTTGGTAACTCACACCTAAAGTTCAAAAATTTAAATTTTGGTGGGAAATTTTGTTCCTAAGTTTCTAAGAATTCCTAAATGATTCTAAGATGAATGATGATCAGTGAATGAAGCCTAAATGATACTAAACACTAAGATTTAAGAATCGGGATGAGTCGAAAAAGTTTTAGAATTTGACTGGGAAACCTGCGGATCCAAGTGTTTGCAAATGCGGAACCTTATTTTGCAATCCGCCAAATCCGCAGGATGGCGGTTGGCGGATCCAACGATAAGCCTTGGCGGAACCCTATTTTGGGATCCGCGGGATCCGTAGGCCTAAAACTAAGAAAGTAAACAGAACATATGTCATATTTCGCGTTTTTCGACGAAAACCCGAAAATTCATCTAGACCTTACTTAACATCTAATATGTATAGCAAAACAACTAAATATGATAATATTAACATATGATTGCACATAGTTTAATCCATACTTAGAAACTTACCGTTTGAGGTGTTATGCCAAACATAGGCAATAACCCGGAAAATTGATAACCGTGATGGTTATCTACCTGCAAGTGTTAGTTATTACACATACACAATAAGTATTATCAGATAAATTCAAGACACATAGAATTTTAACATCACAACATCCAACATTGTTTAAAACCAAACACTCCATTAACTCAGCTTCTTCTTCAACTTCTTCATCCCCTTGTGTAATTTCATCATCCAACGACCCAGATTCTTCACCATTCCTTTGATGTTTCGATACTCAGCGGATTCATGTGGAATTGGAGGAAGATGGCTCAAGTATTCGGGTGGAGGAATCCTAGAATTTGGCATACCATCATCTTCACTCATGGAAGATGATGAGGATGATGTTGGAACACGAGGACGTTTGCCCTTATCAACACTAACCCTAAAGTCACTCAAAGGAACGAAAGTGTGTTCAATTTCATTGTAATCCGGAACAAAGCCTAGATGGTTTGGACGAGCGGGTGCAAAGGCTCTATAAAGTCGGGTTAAGAGCATACCATAAGGCATTGCAATCTTGCTTTGAACCGGAATGTCACACATTCGTTTGGCAACATAATAAGCAAGATTGAAGGGTTGACGAGTAGAGATGTTGTACATCATGTGGCATAAACAAGCATTGATATGATCACGGTTTCCTATGGTGCACATCACATTTGCCCTTAATACATCCTCCATCTTCTTGAATTCGGGTCTTAGTTCATTTAGTTCCATTGCAAATGGATCTCTAGCAACTTCACGACCACGATACATTCTTGTGGGGTTGTTCTTAGGAATGAAGAGATGTTCCCTAATCACTTCTTTTGATTGGAGAGGAGTGGCATATGGTGCCGTCCTATCAAGATTGGAGTCTAAGATTGTTAAGGACCATTTGTCCGAGTAAATACATGTACCTTGGCTTGGAATTCCTAAGACCTCACCAAATTGATCAAGAGGGATGTTGACAAGATTTCCATTTAGAGTAAAATGAAGACTTAAGTAACCTTCATCACTCGAGCTAAGACCTACACTAGCATAGAACTCAAGTATGAACCTAGGAATGATTGGCTCATCTATGTCTAAAAGAGAATCAAATTGAATTGCGGCTAATTGTTCCCTAAGTTGAGTGCCTTCATAAAATGATGCATCTACGGCTCTACCCTCATGAACATACTTTTTCTCTAAGACTTTGAAAATTTCGATTTGGGCATCGGTTAGACCCTTGGTTTTGTGCACTGGTACACAAACTGGATATCGTCACACCCAAAATGTGTGACTATATGCATATAGTCACACACGTTTTTTTGGGTGTGTGTGACAAAAAGTCGCGCCACTATAGGGTCTATATGGTCACATTGTTTAGTTTGTGACTGTTTGCATTAAAAAGAGTGGCCAAAACCCGAATATGTGTGACCAATTAGGCACAAGTTTTGTTAGATTTATCAATATGTGTGACTATTTCCTATCCTATGGCCACATGAATATATAATAAATGTGACGATTGTGATCATTTAGTCACACAACGTGTGTTGTTTTTTTCGAGTTAGTCACATACAATTTAAAAAATAGTGGCCAAAAGTGTGAATAAGTGTGACCATATGCTGTTTAAAGTGAAGAAATGTGTCTTTTGTGTGACTATTGTTCATCCAATGGTCACTTGAATTTTATGTTTATGTGGCCTTTTGTAATATTTAGTCACACAAAACATGTTTGTTTTTGGGTATTTAGTCACATACAATTAAGCATAAAGTGGCCAAAAGTGTTAATAAGTGTGACTATATGCTTTTTGAAGTGAAGAAATGTGTATTTTATGTGACTATTGATTATCCAATGGCCACATGAATTTTTTTTGTGTGTGGCCTTTTGTAATATTTAGTCACACAAAACATGTTTGTTTTGGGTATTTAGTCACATACAATTAAGCATAAAGTGACCAAAAGTGTTAATAAGTGTGACCATATGTCATTTAAAGTGAAGAAATTTGTATTTTGTGTGACTATTGATTATCCAATTGTCACATGAATTTTTTTTTGTGTGACCTTATGTAATATTTAGTCACACAACGAATTAAACAAACAGTGACCAAAAGCGTTAATAAGTGTGACTATATACATCTTTTAGTCACATTTAAGAAATCAATATATATATATATCAAAATAAATTCAAATATATATAAAAACAAATTCAAATACAATAATATCTAACAGCAGTACTAACTATATGAACCAACAGTACTAACTTATAACTAAAAGTTGTAACTAATACACTAGCTCATACTATAATATCTAACAGCACAAAACAAATCTCTGAAATCGCAACTTGCATCGAAGACTCACTTTACTGAGTAAAGATTAGCAGCAATGTCATCTGCTGCTTTGTTTAAGATGCAGAACGGCCTATAAACTCACTTTACTGAGTCAAGATTAGCAGCAATGTCATCAGCTGCTTTGTCACGACTCCATGACTTTCCACTATTGGTAGTTTTCAAAAGAATTCCACTTCCTCCAGCTGCCCATGCTTCATCCTGCATATTTAGATGGCCAAAATCTCGGTTAAAGAAAAATACTACTCGCTTATTTATAATGTGTCGTCATAATTTTTTGCTTTGAATAACATATATAATCGATATGGAACTGGATATTAATTTGCTACCAACAGTTTTCATTCTACAAACTTTAAAGGATCCATGGAAGTTTTATAGTTAGAATGTCATATGTGTGATTACTCAAACTCAAATATGATTCCAAAAGTTATATAATTTCAATTGGCTCTTTATCTGAAGGTTAAAAACAATTTGACAACAATTCTTTTCAACCGGCTCTTCACTTTGTATGTAAAATTTTATTTATGTTAGCTCAGTTGTATGCTGATTATGTTTATAAGGCTCAACTATCATAGAACTGGATAAAGAAAATTCAAGTACAAAATATGGATAACTGGAGTTTGAGAGTATGATAGTATGATACAGCCGTCAATAAGCAGTTCCTATTAAGATGACCCATGAAATTGCAATATTTGCTTGCTTGTTGTCATTATTTACAAAGAAACGGATGTTTTTTTACTCTACAAGTTGTACATGTGTTTTCATAGAGTTAAAAAGAATCAAGTGAACAATTATCACATGTAATATCTTACAAATTAATCTAATCCTAAATTTCAGTTTCATCATGGAGATTGTGGTTTTCTTTCAAGCAGTACAGAGATGGTATAATCCAACTAACAAAAATTACAACTATAAGTGATGAATGAGATACATATCTAGTATTCTATGACAGAAATGCAGCAAATGAATGTAAATATTTTGTAAGTTGTATACCTCACAGCTGCTTCAGCGAATGAGCAAAGAACATTAATTGCCCCAACCCTCTACGACTACCAGAGTTGTGAAGAGCATTAAGTTCCAACTCGTCTTCAAGCTATTTAACCGAGCTAACAACCTGACCAAGACATCATTTTTACAAGACTCAAGTTACTAGAAAATACCATCGTGTCAAAACAATATATACAACGTTTCAAGTAAATGCCAACTCACCAAAGGCGGGTCCCTTGAGAAATACGTTTGACAGCAGAACACCACTGAGGGTTCCACATGTATGGTCCATTCTTGCAGGTTACTTACTACTTCAACCACTCTTAGCTTCATATTCACTTATTCAGTTTACCTATCTCAGCTATAGATAAGTACCATAGTAACATATACGTGTGAAACAAATAGCAGATATATATATACCTGGGCCCGTTTCTGCTCATCCATGTTTGGTGGAGCAGAGCTGGTTCGAGCAGGAACCTACAAAATGGAATAAGTCTGCAATTTTATGTTGTGGTGCATCACTAAAGAAGCATAAGGTTAACAGGTTTTTTGCTATATCAAATTGTACGACAAGAAAAGAATACTAAATGTAATTAGAGTAATCATTTTCACTATCAATGATTACCTGCAAGATGACTGCTGTAGAAGACAATGCCAAACCATTACCATGACAATTGCAGCAGGTCCTAACTGTCCACATACAAAATGGACAGCTAAGCCTATCACGACTGCTGTCACCAAAACCTGCGTCACAAACAAAGGTTTAATGTGGTAATAAAGCACTATGCATAATGCAAGCTTGCAAGTGTGGAACAACCAAATATATTTCAGTTACCTGAGCGGAACCCAATCCAAAAATATATTTCTTCATGTTACTCAGCCTTTCAACAGAAAGCTGTAAACAGCATACAGTCTCAATACAAACTACTAATACACACAAAACGTCATCAGGGCTTGTGTTATTATGCAGTTTCTGATGCCACTCTTCCATCATTCCACCCGCACAATCATTGTTTCTCTACAGTTGGTAAATAGGTTAATATTAGCTTCACTTGAAGATTTATGGATGCAAATTAAACTGCAAGAACATATCAAATAATGTTGCGCCACCTGGATCACCAAGATTTCATCCCAAATACGCTGCCCAACATCCCCTTCACCTCTGCGTCCGACAGTTGATATGATCATTCTCAGAAGCTCATTATATTGTGGATAATTTACATAAACATTTTGAAGCAAGTCTGTGAGCCTATCCTGAGCTCTGCTTATCTCACTGCACCAAACATGTACATGAAGACCATGCCAGAAATTAGGATGATCCTTGAAAATAAGTCGTGCGTAAATAAACATGTAAAGTAAGTTCAGCTACACGGCTTACCGTGGCTTTACATGGTGCTTTGTATAGAATACGACCTAATGGGATGAACTCATTGACTGGAAGTTCATCGGAAGGAATACCAAATTCGTCTAATAGCTTCCTTTGTGCAGCATTTCTTACTCCTGTTAGAAAATAACAGAATGAATAAACTGAAAAAGTGATGATTATCATAGGATTCTTATTGGAATAAACTTTGTGATACCAAGGTAATTCTCCTCAATTAGCTCTGACTCTCGGTACAATGGATGGCTGCAATATGTGTTTGTCCATACCAAAGGGAATGTCACCTTTGCAGCTGATCTTTGCTGCAATCGTGCATAATAAATTTAGTGCATAAAAATTTGTTAATGCGCATAAGTACATGTCAAACTCTAGTAAATTATGCATACCTGAAGGAGTAACTCATACTTTGAGTTGAACAAGAATACACTGAAAGGCCTGTGCAGCAAATTTTCAGATTGAATCTTCTCCATCAAGTGACCTGGAAATATATATGAATTGTGAGAAATGAATACATTAGGACACAGGTGAGTGTTTTAATAAACATATTCCAAAAGCTCATCCACTATATCTTAAATGTGCCTAATTAGTAATTTTCACATCTTACAGTAGTTGTGACATTCGTGTCAAGAATACTACACAAAAACACAGAGTCAAATTGTTGACAAAACACAATCTACACGCAGTTAAACCTAAACTCACGATTACACAGTAAATCACTTGAAATGCAGTATGATTCATGTGGTTCTTTATTAGCACATCAATTTTCACAACACACAAATCATTAACCTGCATATTCGAATACCTTTCACATCTTACGCTAGTTGCGACATTTTTCGTGCACACTAATTATCACAAATTCAACCAAAATCCTCACTCTCACATCCTAACACTACGTGCACACTAATTATCACAAATTCAACCAAAATCCTCATCAACACACAGTAAATCACTTAAACTACAACATAATTCGTCCGATTCATCATTCACTTCAATTTTCATATCCTAATTCTACATACACAGTAATTTTCACAGAATACAGTATACCTCAACATTGGAATCTGAGCACGTGCTTTCAGCTTCACTGGCATTTGATGGGCGAGCTTCAGTGTTGACTGCAGCTATCACATCTGAACAACTTGCAGCATCAGACACGTCCCCCAACAGGTCAACCAACTCCGGATGATTGTCTTCCTTGCCCTTGACAGTTAGAGTAACAAAAATCATACTTATTCGTTCCATGAATACCAATCTGTTCCCGTAATATAGCATCATCCTGAAACCAAAAACGCACAAAACACTAATTATAATTAAAAATACTTTCTGCATAGTTATGAATGGAAAAAACTTGTTTATATATTCAATTACAGTATATAAAAATTCTTACTGAGACGATGTCACCGAAGTTTTTATATAAAAAACTTGTTTGTTGATGGGTCACGGCGGTCTAACAAAAACCCTCAAACACAAACATAAAAATTAGCAATGGTGTTGGTGCGAGTGTGGTGTTGGTGCGAGTGTGGTGGTGAAGTATAGAAGATCTTGTTTTGGTGTAAAGAAATATTAAAAATTGTAAAGAAATAAAAGAAAGAAATAAACTGATTTGGGATGGAGTATTGAAAATCAGGGCGGTGAATGAAATATTTGGGAAGGAAATAGGGCGGTGAAGGAAATATTTGGGAAGTAGGTGAAATTTGATTTTGGGGAAAAATTTAGGCGGGCGTTGTGAAAAGTTAGATGGGAAATTTTATTTAGGGAGAAACTCAGTGCCTCACATATAATTAGTCACTTTTAAATAATTTGTGACAAAGTTGACTATATGATTTAGTCACATTTAAATAATGTGTGACAAATTTGAGTATATGATTTAGCCACATATACAATTACTTCATGTGACTATATATGGATTTTGGTCACACTATTCAATTGTGTGACAAATATTTGTCACATATGTATATATAGAGTGTGACTAATGTTTCAAACTTATTTGTATCCGTCACACGTCCCAAATTATAAGTGACTAAAAAAATCAAAACAAGTTTTACCAGATACCTCTAGCCACGAAAATATTCAAATGTGTGGCTGTAGCCTCATATGTAATTCCGAAATGGTCACACAAGTTGGATCAAGTGTGGCTGTTTATTTTATTCTGGTACATTTAGTCACATAAAAAAGTTACTGTGTGGCCGTTCGAAAAACTGCATGTGTGACTAAATCCCATTTTTGTACTAGTGATCGGTTAGACCCTTGGTTTTGTGGACTTTGGGTAAGTAGTTAACGGTTTTCTTGTAATCGTAGTTGGTTGCGGGAGGCATGATTTTCCTAAGTACAAAAGTTACATAGTTTTAGTTAAAATGATCGAAGGAAGTGTAAAATTCCTAGTGTGTGCCTACATGGGGACAATGTGGAGGTGCGGTTATCTCGACTCCTTTTGATGCAAGAAAAATTAGTTTATGCAAGTTTTGTTTACAAACGAGAGATAACCCAAACACTCCTATTTCAATGTAGCTACGGTTGAATGTACCCGAAAATACATATTAGTTATGTATTCCCTTTAGCATTCAAGAGACATTATGCAAGTGAAGTCTAAAAGATAACGTTTTTGCATTTGTATGAACAATGTAAGAAAAAAAATCATTTTACCTAGTCGTTAGAAGATTTTAGTGAAAAATTTTCATGGGGTTTTTGTTAAATTAAGACAATGTGCTATGAGATGCAATTCCTAACTAAGAAAAACATGTTTTTAAGTATAATGCAATAAATATGCTTCATGATTTTTCAAGAATTATGCATATACCCCAAGTTTTGGTTTTGTGCATGAAATGGAAATCCTAGACGCAGATCAGGAGTATAAATATGATAAGAATACTTACAGTGATGTTAGAAGCACAAATTTGTGGAAGAAAATGGTCTAAAATGTGA
This sequence comes from Artemisia tridentata subsp. tridentata, assembly GCA_021014915.2. Lineage (NCBI taxonomy): Eukaryota > Viridiplantae > Streptophyta > Magnoliopsida > Asterales > Asteraceae > Artemisia > Artemisia tridentata. Next base: position 176,230,256 of record CP139503.1, read on the forward strand.
TGGAGATTAAGTGTGTGTCGAGTATAGTAAGGTGATATGTTTTGGAGTGAGGAGTGAATAGTACTTGTTCTTGTTTATTAAATAATAAACTGGACTTAGCATGCGACGGATCCGGCGGATCCCAAACAAAGGATCCGTCTTTGTTGTCGATTGGATCCGCGGATTCAGAACACATGTTTTGGTTTAGTGTCGTGTGTGGCTAAACTAATGTTTATACTAATGTTTCTCCTAATCACTAGGTTCCATTAATCCTAATCCAAGTCTAAGATAGTTGAAAGGTTCACGTTTAAGTGGTTTAGTGAGGATATCGGCAATGTTGTCCTCTGAGGAAACTTTCTCAATTGAGATGATTCCCTTCTGTACATTGTCGCGAAGGAAGTGATGGCGTATTTCAATATGTTTGGTTCTAGCGTGTTGGACTGGATTTTTGCTTAAATCGATAGCACCTTTGTTGTCGCAAAGAATGGGAATGTTGTTGAGTTCAATTCCATAGTCGACGAGAGCTTGTTTCATCCACAGTGCTTGTTGACACGCCTTTCCTGCAGACACATACTCTGCTTCTGTTGTTGAGATTGCGAGGGCAGTTTGTTTCTTAGCGAACCATGATGTGAGACAATATCCTACAAAAGTACAAATACCACTAGTACTTTTCCTATCAACATAGTCACCTGCATGATCTGAGTCGGTATACACTATGGTTTCTACACCCGTTCCTTTGGGATACCATAATCCTAAGTGTGTAGTACCTTTGATGTACTTAAATATTCTTTTAACGGCTTCAAGATGGGACGTTTTTGGATCTTCTTGAAAACGTGCACATAGACAAACACTAAACATAATGTCAGGCCTACTAGCCGTAAGATAGAGTAAACTACCAATCATTCCTCTATATTTAGTGCTATCTACGGATTCATTTTCTTCATCCCTAGTGAGTTTGGTTTCGGAGGACATGGGTGTTCTCATGGGTTTTGAGTCTTCAAGACCAAACTTCTTAAGCATATCTTTGATATACTTTGATTGGTTGAAGAATATCCCATCTTCTAATTGTTTAATTTGAAGACCTAAGAAAAAGTTTAGTTCCCCCATCATACTCATTTCAAACTCGTCATGCATGATTTTTGAGAAATCGTCGCATAACTCTTGACAAGTTGAACCGAATATAATGTCATCCACATATATCTGGACTATGATAATATGTGATCCCTTTTTCTTGGTGAAGAGAGTATTATCTACTAGGCCCATGGTATACTTATGGTCAACTAGGAAAGTCTTAAGTCGATCATACCAAGCTTTTGGTGCTTGCTTAAGTCCGTATAAAGCTTTCTTAAGTTTGAAAACATAATTTGGTTTTTCAAAGTCGGCAAAGCCGGGAGGTTGTGCAACATATACTTCTTCATTTATAAACCCATTTAAGAAAGCACTTTTGACATCCATTTGAAATAACTTAAAATCATGTGCACATGCATATGCAAGTAATATCCTAATAGACTCAAGTCTAGCTACGGGTGCAAAAGTTTCATCGTAATCTATACCTTCTTGTTGATTGTAGCCTTGAGCTACTAGCCTAGCTTTATTTCTAGATACAATACCATTTTCATCCATTTTATTTCTAAAGACCCATTTAGTGCCGATTATGGTTTGGTTTTTAGGTGGAGGGACCAATGTCCAAACATCATTTCTAATAAATTGATTTAGTTCTTCTTGCATAGCAATTACCCAAGATTCATCTTTTATTGCCTCGTCTATGTTTTTGGGTTCAACCGTTGAAATAAAACAAAAATAATTACTTTCATTTTGAGCTTTGGATCTTAATGTTCTTTCATTAAGTTTTCCTATGACGTTTTCTAATGGATGACTTTTAGTTTCTTTAATATTAATAATTTCTCCTTTTATGGGTTCATTGCCGTTTTCAATGTTTTCTATATTATTAACCATTTGACTTTCAACTAAGTCATCATCTACCAAAGGTGATGTCTTAGAGGGAGGCGGACTTTCGTTGAATGTTACGTTCAACGATTCCTCGACTCTTGATGTTTCCTTGTTTAATACAATGTATGCTTTACTGTTTTGCGAGTACCCAAGGAATACACCTTCATACGACTTTGGGTCGAACTTAGTGAGATAGTCCTTTGTGTTTAAAATGAAGCACTTGCTTCCAAAAACTCTAAAATATCCTAATGTAGGCTTTTTGCCTCGATAAATTTCATAAGGAGTTTTATTTAAAAATTGTCTAATTAAAACTCTATTTAGGATATATGTAGAAGTATCTACAGCGTGACACCAAAACTTTTGTGGTATGTTTTGTTCATTTAACATAGTTCTACTCATTTCTTGAATTGTTCTATTTTTACGTTCTACTACACCATTAGATTGAGGTGTACGAGGAGCCGAGAAATTATGAGTTATTCCATTATTATCACAAAAATTTCCAAATTGAATTTCATTGTCAAATTCTCGACCATGGTCAGTTCTAATAGATACTATATTACTTCCTATTTGATTTTGAATTTTCTTGCTTAGAATTTCAAATTTATCAAATGCCTCATTTTTAGTTTTCAAAAACTTTGTCCATGTATATCTAGAGTAATCATCTACTATGACTAAAGTGTAAAAATTTCCTCCATAACTTTGTATAGCCGACGGGCCAAACAAATCCATATGTAATAATTCTAGGCATCTAGATGTAGATACCATGTTTTTAGCCTTATGGCTATTATGTACTTGTTTCCCAATTTTGCAAGCATCACAAAAGTGTTGGTCATATTTCAACTTGGGTAGGTTCCTAACGAGTTCTTTGGAAGACAAGGATTGAATAAGCCTCATATTAGCATGACCTAAGCGTCGATGCCATAGAGTTGAGTTTTCGTCCAAGGAGGTAAGACATAACTTATCTTTAGGTGTTTTATCTAATTTCATAACATAGACATTATTCTTTAAAACACCTTTTCCTACGGTTATGCCATCTTTAAGTATTTTACTTCCATTTTCACTAAAAAGGACGTTATACTTTTTGCGGCATAATTGACTTATACTAAGTAGATTAAATCCTAAATTATCTACATGAGCAACATCATCAATAGATAGAGAGTCATGAGAGATTGTACCTTTTCCGATGATTTTACTTTTAAGCTTGCTACCGAATGTGACATTACCTCCGTCATACACTTGGTAGGTTGAGAAAAGATTTTTGTTTCCCGTCATGTGTCTTGAGCACCCACTATCTTTGATCCACTCATCAGGTTCAAGATCAACTTTCAAGCATACCTCTTCTGTGTCATTAGCCATAAGTGCAATTTCGTTGTTCTTAGGCTCATCATCATCATCTCCTTCACTATCGCTCCAAGCTCCACTAACGAAGGCTCTTTGAGACTTGGTCTTTGGAGGCTTTGGACATTCTCCTATTAAGTGACTGGAGTCACCACACCTATAGCATTTCCTATCATCCTTACCTTTCTTATCTTCACGATCTTTCCGAGAGGATTTCTTTTCATCACGAGGTGGTTTTACAAACTTTCCTCGTCTCCTGAAGAATTTCTTGAAATCCCTCACGGCCATGGCATATTCTTCATCATCACTGTTTGAACAAGACTCATCATCACTTGACTCAACTTTGGCTTTCAAGGCAATAGACTTAATCTTCTCCTTTTTGCCTTTGACAATTTCCGAGTCTTTTTCCATAATCATTTCGTGAACTTTTAGGTTTCCTATGAGCTCATCCAGTGTCATGCTTGAGAGATCCTTAGATTCTTCAATAGCTGTCACCTTTGCTCTCCATTTCGGATGGAGTGCTCTTAGAAATTTCCTGACAAAATTCTTGCTAGAAAAAGATTCGTCAAGTGCTTTAAGTGATGTAATAATAGTATTGAACTTAGCAAACGCACTATCAATGGTCTCATCTTCAGAGATAACAAATTGTTCGTATTGTTGGACAAGAAGATCAATTTTGTTATCTTTTACTTGTGAGTTCCCTTGATGTGTGATAATAAGAGATTGCCAAATATCCTTAGCCGTTTTACACATAAAAACTCTTTCATATTCTTTCTTAGGTAAGGCATTATAAAGCATCATTTTGGCTTCGTTATTTTTGGCAATTAGTTTCTTTTGCTCATCACTGTGACGAGTAAGAGAAGCTCCTTCATCCCGACCACCCGAAATATTATTACTAATAGGCTTGTAATCACCATCAACTATAATATACCATAGATCTATATCCTTTGACTTTACATAAGTCTCAAAGCGATTTTTCCAATAAATAAAACAATTTGGTTCAAATAGAGGTGGTCTCTGCATAGATTGCCCTTCTTTAAAGTTTTCAAAATCCATGGATCGTTTTAAGTTTTAAAATACAATATATTTTAAAGATCTTAAGTAACGTAGCTCCTGATGCCAATTGTGGAAAACTAGAAGGGGGGTTGAATAGTTTTTACCGTTTTTAAAGTTTTATTTGCTTTGTTACTATATGTTAATTCAAAGGAAACAATCACAAATAAATAATCACACAATGTAAACAAAAGATAAAGAGAGGAAAGATCAAACCACACGACACAGTTGTTTATAGTGGTTCGGCTACAAGAACTCTATTCCTTGCCCTACTCCACTCCCCGAGTTTCCTACTCGAGAGTTTATCTTTCACTAAGAAACAAACTCCTTTCCTAGGCGGAGAAAACCTTTACACGTCGCTTACTTCCTTTTCCGGTACTAAGCTAAACACCGGGTTCTTTCACAAGGTAGAACCAACCTGACGTCGCCTAATCACTTTACCGACACTAAGCTAGATGTCGAGTTCTTTACAAGGGTACAACCACTCCCTACACTCTTTGTACTTTAAGGACTAAAGTACTAACCACACTCACTGATTACAAATGATAGATATGATGTGTGAAACAAACTACAAGATCACACAGTAATGCAACTAAAGGATTACGGTTCTGTAGATCCTTGAATGCTTGATCTCCTTTCTACAAAATGGAAGATCAAAGTGAAATGCAACTATGAATGATGTTAGTAAGATATGTACTGAATGAATATATGTGTTTAAGCTATATGAGTGATGAGAGAGCCAAATGATCAGCTTCCTATTTATAGGCAAGCTGATCTTCAGCTCACGGATCCGGCGGATCCCTCAAAAGGGATCCGTCCTTTATAGGACTTGGATCCGTGGGATGTGACAGCTATGTAATAGTTGTCTCTTACCATATCTTAGTTGTATCTTACCATATCATCCAAGATCTTCAAATGTCAACTATGTTGCTTGCATATCTAACCAAGATATATCAAAGATATTGTATGTGATGCATACAATGATGTCATGGAATGGTTTATGAATTAAAGTTTCCTTTTAAGGAAACAAGTTACTAAACTTGTAATTCTTAGTTAATATGTGAAGTGTAAAGTGTGTACTTAAGAGACTAAGCTAGTATTTATTATTTGCTAAAAGATATTCTTTATATTTGTCATTAACAAAACTAATGAAAGATCAAGGAATATAAATAACGTTTTTGGGACGCTATTTGTATTAACAGAGTGAAAGTAAGTTTGAGGAGTTTGCCTTTTAAAATTCACCATATTGTTTTCATACCCAGATACCCATTGGTTGCAGAAAGCTGTAAGATGGTCAAAACTTCCACAAGTGAAACAAGCTTTGTTGTAAAATCCAAAGTCATCATTTTGGTGAGACTTAAAGGTATTCCATTTTCTATGGTCACCTTTGGGCTTGTTTGTGGACCTATATTGTTCACAATATCTTACTGGTTGCCTAACATGTTTTACATTGGACTTAGGCCTATCAGTATGATCTCTAACCAACTTAGGAACACTTGTTCCTACTTTCTTAACCACTTCAGGTTTAGACATAACCTGTTCTACTTCATCATCATCAGATGTCCAGTCCTCAATGACTATCCCATCTGATTTACTATCAGAGGACACCTTGTCCTCAGAAAGTGAAGTTTTACTTAAACTTTCACTTACTTTCTTAGGCTCATCAACTACTAAATTAGTTTTTGGTTGAACACCATATTTTAACTCCGGTAGTTGAAATTCAGGTAAGCCTGAATGCTCTAGGTCAATCCCTGGGGGTTTAGGGATACCTCTGTATGGAGGTGGGACACTCTTATATCCTAACCCTGACTTTGCTCTATTAATCACTTGACATTCTATCATGTTGGTTACACCTCTAGAAGCATGTTCTAGTGTTTGTGTAGTCAAATGAATGTTTCCATTTTCCTTTTTGACCCTATCAAAAGCCTCTCTCAAAAGCTTAATTTCAGCATCTTTAAAAAAAAAATATCCTGTTTAAGAGCACCTTTGTCATCAGAAAAAGCAAGTTCATTTTCTTTGTAGTATAAGATCTGCTTTTCTGTTGATTCTAAACCACACTTATAATTAATGTAGTTTTGATGAGTTTTGCTTAGCTCTTTCTTTTGTTCATCATAATGTTTGATTAAAGTTTGTAATTCTTTAAGAGCAGTACAAGCATTTGAACAAGCTTTATGAGATTGTACCTCAGTAGTAGAAAAAGCCATAAGTGCCATCTGAGTAGGAGTTTCTTCTTCATCTGCCATGAAGCTCCAATCAAAACCTAAGTCATCAATAGCTACCATAGCTTTTGGCTTAGAAACCTCCCTTGTTTTGGATGTGCTTCCAAAACCTTTGTTCTTGCTATCTTGCTGCCTTGGCCTTCTACATTCTCTTGAGAAGTGCCCCATCATGTGGCAGTTATAGCACTCTATCTTTGACTTGTCAAAACCAGCAGTATCAGTATTGCTGATTAAGAGCTTCTTCCCCGTCCTTTGATAGAACTTCTTGGCTTTCATGCTAAGAAGAGAAATTTGCCATTTTAGGTCCATTTCCTCCAGATCATCATCATTGATCTCTTGGAGGTCTTCATAGGTGAGCATGGACCCATTATTTTGACTTGTAAGAAATGCACAACAAGTCTTTTCATCCAAAATACCCATGGTACTGCTTGATGAACTAGCAGCACCAACACCATTAACAACTTTCACCTCTTCACTAGATTTTGAGGTACTAGGAGATGACATAAATGCCAAGTTCCCAGTACTTGAACTAGTACCTCCAGTTTTCTTCAAATCATGTTCCACAATCTTGAAGTTGCTATACAAGTCTATCAGTTCCATTGTATCTAGGTCTGGCTTATTCTTCCAGACAACAACATGCATAGCCCACTCTTCTAGTAAGCTTCTTAGAAATTTTGAGTTCAAATCTTCTTGAGGTATTTCAACCCCAAGAATAGCAAGTTGGCTCACAATATTCTGAAGCCTATTAAACATATGGTCAAGAGATTCATTGTTGGTAGAGGAGAAGTTTTCAAACTACTGCTTGAGCAGTGTTTTTTGGGTTTTCTTGGTGGCTTCATTTCCACCATACCTTGCAATAATGGCTTCAAATAATGACTTGCCATCTTTGAACTTGCTGAAGTTCAAAAGTTGATCATTCGGAATGGTCATCATCAGCATGCTTCTTGCCTTTAAGTCATTTTTCTTCTTTATTCTTTCTTCTGCAGATGTTGGCTTTGTCTGCAGAGTTGACACCACTTTGCCGTCCACTGTTGATGTAGTGGTGGTAGGCTTGAAAAAGTCTCCATCTTCAATAATTTCCCATAGTGTATAATCTTGCACCTGGAAATATTGCTCTATTCTTAGCCTCCACATCTCAAACTCATTCTGTTTGAGCATGGGAATCTTCGCAGCAACATTTGTCTGAATAGATTCAACGTCCATTTCTTCTTCTTTCTTCTTCTAAATCAAATATCAACCTGGGCTCTGATACCAATTGAGAGGATTCGATACACTTTGAGGATGTTAGTCCTTTAGCACTTAGTGTATGTGATACTTTGAATTAATATGATCAAGTACGCGGAATTTACTTAATCACACTTAGAAGGTTTATTTGTTGTATGGAAATGGAACGATGGTGGTTGTTTGAATTTGATAAAGAACAATTTAGAGTTAACACCAAACGATTAATATTATTGATAATGATACAAAGGTTTGATGTTGTTTTTTGTTGATGTTTATGAAAAGTTCTATCAAGTTCTAAGTAAACACTTATTTTAACACACACACTTAGACTACTAAGCTAAGTCTAATCGAACTACTTGCTAGCTTATCTTATGTGTGTAAGTAACTAAGATACAACATGTATCTATGATCACAACTTGTTCTGTGAGTATAAGATAAGGACTGAGCACATGGGGTAAGATATTATCTACCGTGTATATTTGACTTTCAGTCAACTAGACTTAATATCTTCAACAAGCAGACTTAACTCTGTAAGTCACCAGAATTAACACTTGTCCTAACCACCAGACTTAACTTCAACGACCAGACTTAATCAAGATAGCAGACTTAACCAGGATTAACACTAGCAGACTTAACCACCAGACTTAATCACTTAGAGAATTTCCCGATACTTAATCTGCAGAATATTTAATTCCCAACAAGTATCAAACCCCAACTAAATGCCCAATGATCTAGACTTGGTCACCTCGACACAAGTATTTCCTTACAACCAATTCGTATAAGAATGTTTGATTGTTTAATCAAGTCCTAACCTAACCTAGAGACTCGATTCTAGTAGAAATGGTATTGATAAGAAGACTTTCGACACAATCACATGAGTGGATTAGGTTCTTGTGATTCTTCCCTTACAAGAATATGTGTTCTTTCAAAGATGTTATGTGAAAGATTAGAGAACACAAGATAGAATTATAGGATTTAGAGAAAAAAAATAAAAGAGAAAGAATAATGGCAATGGATGAGGAATACAAGAGCCAAGGTGGGGTATTTATAGGCCAAAACCCAAGTTGTGAAAAACTTTACCGAGCCCAGCGCGCTACTGGCGTGTCGGAGCGCCAGGCGTCTGTAAGGATTTTTCCTCGGGTTTCGGCTTTTAACTACCCGACCTTGCTAAACCCACAATTGTGCTTCACACTTTGACCTTAACATTATTCATCCTCAAGGTCAACCAACTCAAATAGTCATTTCATGAAAAATCACTTTGTGAAGTGTTTAAGAGAAAACCAGTTATCAAAGAGAGAAAGAAAGAATGGATAATTGGATAGGGTGGTTTAGGTATTCCTCACATGGCATAGATAAGAGAGAAAGAATAAGCCATGAAATATTCATTTGCTTGGAAAGGAAGTGTGGATGTTGGATGAGATAGAGAGAAGGAAGATTTGAATTTGAAATTCAAATGTGTGAGAGGGAAGTGAGAGAGCGAGGTTGGGTTAGAAGGAACCATAACTATAATCATTATGTATTAAACCTCACAAACTATCGAAATCACAACAACCACCTTATACACACATCCAAACACTCTCTGATTGTAAAATTATCTTATTATAACAAAATTAGACTCGTTACTCTTCAAAGCAACAACATAGCAAACAAACTTTTTAACAAAACACCAACATTAATTAAACTTCATATATTCATTTCAATATCATAATAGTTATATAATCACCACAAAAACAAACCTCAGCTGGCATAAACTATGTAATTACCAACAATTATGCTCAACTCCAAAGCAAATACTCCCTACATCTTACAAAACAACAGCTATTTCCACTTGAATAATTTAAAAAAAATACTAACATTTAACTTGCTTGATTTTCCCTTATAAGATGGTGTTTGGATGTGAGTTTCAAGTGATTTTTAGATCAACAGATCACAATGATCCAGTTTGAAACAACCCTTTTATTATTTTTTTTATTTTTTATTATTATTATTTTTTTAATGTAAGAACTATAATTCCAACCCTAGTAACTAATTTTCTAGTCACAACAATCACCTTATACCTACATCCCAACACTCTCTAATTAAAACCATCTCATAACAAACGAATCAAACTTAAACATCTCTAAGCCAATAAAGTAGTCATACGTCATAAAAGAATCAAACACACTAACATTACAACAATAAAACCACATAGCAATAATGTATATATAAACTTACGTATACAATAGCATATAATATAGGGTATGTTTGGCACAAGTAGGAGCTGGAGCGGATCGCTGGAGCGGGTTGCTGGAGCTAGTTGCTGGAGCAGGTGGCTGGAGCTTTTTTTTACATGGTAGTACAACTAGCATTTCATTTAGTAGCTTATTTTTTTAACAAGCTCCTTCAAGCCGTGTCAGCCAAACGAGACTTATTTTCAATGGTAGCTTATTTTTCTAAAAAAATAAGTTCATGCTACGATAAGCTCTGATAAGCTCGTGCGCCAAACATAGCCATAATAATGAATATAAAAAACGCTAAATGAACGCAACACAAACCTAAATTTCAACAATCCATATTAATCCTACCACATTATCAAAAGAATATAAAAAGTACAACACCAGTCATAAGCTCATATAAATAAACCTCAGCAGGCATAAACTACATAATTACCATTCGCTAAAATTAACTCCAAAGCTATTACTCCCCTCAAATTATAAAAACGCAACAAATTTCCTTAAACCAAAATAACAACATTGGTTTGTAGAACACCTTACAATGGGGATTTTGGATGTCAATAATTTTGATATCAAACCACAAATAATCAGTTTATTAAAATTTAACAAACCGAAATCATTATTCTAATTTTTTCAAAGTTACACAAAAATAATTTTGATATCAAACACAATCATCATGTATCAGACCTTAAAAACTATCGAAATCACAACAACCACATCCAAACACCCCCTGAATGTACAGCCAATAGTATTATCCACAAAGTAACAATCATCTTATTTTATACATGAAAAAAACAAAACTCATTCCAGTATCAATAAATAAACCTTAACAACTAAAATCAATATCATTATAAACAAATACTAATAATCTAATAGTCATGCATACATTAAACAACATCAAACAATATTAAACAATGAATAAATCCACATAAGACACAAACCTAAAATTCAAAATCCGAATATCAATCAATATATAATGAAACAACGATAACTAGCAATTTGATATAAATAATAATAATTAGGGTTTATATACCAGAAGAAATGTGTGTGTGTGTTTTTGTTTAAACCAAAACTACGGAAACTGTATCGTCTGAAAAACAAACAATGGGAATCATCAATATTCTATTGTATTTAACGGGGATATTTTATGACGGATTTATGTTGCGTGTTTTGCATAATTGGTCCTTTATCTTGTGTGAAGTTGACTGTTCTAGTCCTTGGTATTTAACGAGTGTAGTGTCTTCACTCTTAGGGTAGCCAACTACCATGGGGTATTATATGGAAAAGTGTTGCCACATTAGCACATTTCACCATAACACCAAAATTCATACAAAACTAAAAACACCCCTCCTTCTTACAACCCCATATTCTGGTGCTATCGTGCATGCTATGGCCAACACATAACCTACTAAAATACAAATAAATAAATAAATAAATAAATAAAACGAGACCTTTGGGCTGGTTCGGACAGCGCGACACCTGAAAACGCGAGGTCCGGTGTGGGTTTGACGCCATCCCGTAGCGTTTTCCCGCTTGGCTAGAGTGCTCATGTCTGCGTACCGAGAGCTCTTAATAACTACGGCTAAACGGACAAGAATTCATGTTCTGGTTATTTGAAAAAGTCGAGCGGTTATGATATATAAGTAGTATTTTTTGTGATTGTTTCTCGAGTTTTCTTTAACTATTTTAAAGTGTTCGTTTAACGAGGTTTGAACAACGGCCTTTCAAACTTTGAAAACAACTTACCACTTTAACTATTGGTAAATGTTTACATCAAGGTTAATCATGTATAACCTGTGTAAACTCACATAGTTATTCGTGAAGTCTTGATTATATTAATTTTTAGAGATGATTACTAAAATTCAGAACATGATTTAAAGCATCGTTTTTAGAAACTGTAGAAGAAAATTGACACCTTTTTAAATCACATGGTATGGGGACGGGATGGCTTAAGCCGTCAAGAAAACGCCATGGGATGGCGCCAAGACCACACCAAAAGTCGCGTCTTCTCGTTTGGCGTTGTTGGGACCAGCCGAGCAGTCCGGTATTTTATTTATTTATTTATTTATTGTCTTTTTCTCTCTTTTTTATAACACGATGGCACCACTTTTTGCACGACGACACCACTTGATATGAGGGAAAGATGTTTTCTTGTTGTGGTGGATTTTAGTGTTATGGGAAAAAGTGATGATGCGACACCATTTTTCACACGACAACAACTCTAGGTCAAAATGGTTAAGGATTAACATAGTGAAGTGTATAAGGGTCTTATTTTCAACAATTTTTTTGCGACATACTGGTAACATGTTGGTGAATGATTCGCGTTTTATTTTAAATAAAGATGAACAAATAATTGAGTATTGATTTTCTGAACTAAATATTCATGTGGGTCAATACATCAACTTATTGTATTGTATATACTCCGCCAGACTAGGGCTGAGCATCGGTCCCTGACCGGACCGAACCGGACCGACCAAGACCGAGACCGAATTAGCACAAAAGCCGAGACTGAGGACCGGACCAAATGTGGTCGGTTCGGTCCGGTCTTGGTCGGTCCGGTCCGTTCGGGTGGTTTGATCAGCCGTACGCTAGACAAAGGACATCCATATACCTTCAATTTGGGTTCCATTCATATTAAAAAAAGCAATAAACATTATCAAGTTGGTCAAATATGCTCCACTATGAAAAACACTCCATGTAACATAAAAAACCAATAAACGTTTGTCGAACTTTAAACGTTTCATGTGTTTTGGTCAAACATGCTCCAGTGCTCCACTATGAAAAACACTCCATGTAACATAAAAAACCAATAAACGTTTGTCAAACTTTAAACGTTTCATGTGTTTGTGTACAAGTTTGACATGGTTTAAGTAAATTGTTTTTAAAATACAATCAACAAAACAGGCTACTTTCATGCAGATCTACATTTTGCTTTACTCTCGCAACTAAAATCAACCAAAAGAAACCTATGGCTTTTATTGTTTTGGAGGGGGCATCAACAACATTATATCTATTAAAGACTCAAGCAAAAACTTTTTTCGGTTTCAAGCTTATGATTATTGCTAAAGTTGTATTCTTAGCATTATAAAGTTTTTCGGTTTCAAGCTTATGATTATTGCTAAAGTTGTATTCTTAGAATTATATCGTGATCCTCCTCAAGACGCGCTCTTCCTTCTATGTTCTATTTAGGTCTCCCCCTCTCTTGAGGAGGGAGCAAGCAAAACCAACTAAATGAGTCTATCAACTAGAAAGTATTCAAATTTCGTTAAAGATATTTATGAAATATATTGTAAGATAGTTTGTATAAAAGTGTAAAAAAAAGTTGTTTTAAAAATTCAAAAACAAATTTATCACATTCATATTCTATTTGTTTCAACAGATTGTTTATTTTTTTTTCTCATGTCGTTTTGAACTAGTTGTCCACTACTAAAAATTACTTTGTAATAGAAATTTTTCATCAAGATTTCATATATTATACGTATTTGAACAGTAACTAATTAGTTAAAATTTATAAAAAAGTACAAAAAGATTAAAGGATAATAATTTTGATTTTCTTAAGCCATTTACCCCTCTTTTATTAAGCCTGTCCCTTTATCTCATTTACATCTCTTTTAGCCAGTTTATTGTTAGGTCAAAACAATTTTTGATTATCTTTTGTTATGTATTTTTTTTTTTCTTTTAATACTTTTGACTTGTCAAACTTTATATTTTATGTTTCGTACTTTTTTTGGCAGTTTTGCTCACTTTATTAAAAGGATAAGACAAATTTTTTTATAGTTTTCTGCTCCGTATTTTTTGTGTTTTATTACTTTTGACCTATCAAATTTTATCTAATATGTTTCGTAATTTTTGTTTCGGAGTTTTAAAAAAATAATAATAATAATAAAAAGAATTAAAAAAAAAAAGTTAAGAGGGCATTACTATCGATTTTGAGGGTGTAAGAATAACCAATCATTTTATGAAACTGTTTTTTTAGAAAGACTCTTTTAAAGAGATATGAGTAATTTAATTTTTTTTTTTTTTTTAAAAAAAAAAAAAAAAAAAAAAAAAGGAAAATTGAAAAGGTATTAAATTTAAAATTGGGATAATGTATGTGGAGGCTACTCAAGTTTTTAACTTTTAACATATAGGCCACCAATTTATTGAAATGAACTTATAAGCCGCCCAACTATATGTTTGTTTACGTTTACACCAATTCCGACCGATTTATGCCCGAGAACTATTACAATATAAATAAGAAACCAACCGTTAACTTATCCAAGCAAGACAAATGCAAAGTGTGATGTGAAATGCTGATTATACCCTTAATTTGAATGCGAATTTATATTATTAAAAGCACTTAGAATGATTAAATTGAAATTTCGTGATTGATTTTTTATTCTTATTACTCCCTCCGTATCTAAATTATAGTCCACATTTCTTTTTTGGAACGTCTCAAAATAATTGTTCACTTTCTTTTTTAAGTAAAAACTAGAGAATCTATACAATTTAGGACATTTCCCTAAATGGCAAGGCTTAAAATTCAGACTTCTTAAATTACTTATTATAGAAATATATGTCTTTCATTCATCCACATTAAATGTCTTTAATTCACTTGTAACAACCCATTTCAATGCACTTAAATAAAAAATTTGAAAGTTAATACATGCACATGAAAATTAAATATCTTTAATTCACTTGTAACAACTCATTTCAATAGCTTCTTGCATACATCTATACTACCTTATAATGTATTTAGAACATCTAAATTTAGAAGTCATAAAAAATTTTGTAACAATTTAATTATCATTTAAACCATTACAACCAGAAAATTAAATACCCACTTGTAATAATCATATTGATACAGAAAATTAAATGACCACTTGTAACAGTCTTTCATGTAATAACAACCACCAAACTTAAAATCCTATATAAACTAACATAAAATACAAATACATTCGTATTGCTTTCGCTATTCTGTCTAAAACAATAACATACACAACGCCTCGGGCACTCCACACCACCACCTCCACCACCAACAACACCACTGCAGATTCTGTCTCCACAGCCATCGGGACCTCCGCACCTTGATGTTAAGGCTACCCACAGTGGTCGGGTCGTCCCTCCACATGGTAACATACCCCGGTCCATATACCCGCAAATCCATATGAAATCCTCATCGGTCCAAAGTCAAATGAAAAAAAAAACAAAAAAAAACAAAAAAAAAAAAAAACTCCTATCTCATCTACTTAGGTCAACAAGACACCACAACAATACTAAGTCCTAATCCATCTCATATGCCTCACGACTACAATATCATCTCAAATCCATCTCATCAAACCACAACAAAGATCCGAAACTAAAAAGACAACAAGACCTCAGAATTTTCTTTCGTTTTCTAGACCTTTAAAGATCTTAACACTCGAAAGAATAATCATCATAGAAAACTTGTTTAAAATATTCGACAACCATAAAGAAAAAGCAAGAACAAAAGTGTTCAGATCCTTTCTTTGTGTTGATCTGAAAAACGAAAAACAAAACAACCCGAGACCTTTATAAAGATCTTGATGTCGTGTTTCATAACTTCAGATGCGTGTGTTGTGAGATGCGTGTTTGAGCAGTAAGAAAGTTATAGGTTGTGTTCGAGATTCGGATATGAACTGAAACAATAAGTTATTTATGTGTTTGTGATTCGGATATGATAAATGGATGTGTTTATGTTGTTATTGAAATAGAGAAAAGAAAATAGATAGGAGGTGGTTGTGTGTTTGAGAATAGAGAATAGGGTTATTGTGGAGAAAAATTAGGGCTTTTGTTTGTTAGTTGATGGATTTTGGGCTTGATACTTGCGTATGATTGTTAGTGGACCGGGAATATGAATTCTCTTGGTCATAATTTCGTTTGAGTTAATGACTTTTATATTTTCTAGATTTGGCCACACGAAATGTTTTGTATTTTTCCAATATACTAAAATGGTTTTCGACTCACTCAAGGTAATTGAGCCGTATGTATATTATTTGCATGATATATTTGATTTTGGGCTAATTTTGATTTTAAGTTTGTTGACATAAGTAATGCCTAAAAACATTATTCATACTTATTCATATCTCTATGTTTTGATAATCACAAAATGTAAACTCATTAAACATAAACTTATCAAATAAACAAGTATTTAGTTGTAAATATTCATTTCTACAACTTAATCACTTAAGGTATGAATAAACAAGTGCTTAATGCATTATATGATCAAAGGAACATTTTCCTAATCACTAAACTTTTTATAAAATGGCAAAAACATTTTATATATTTTTGAAAAACATTTTTGGTATTAAATAAATATGTTTAATCAAGTATAAATATATGAATTCAAATTTTCAACCAAAAATGACAAAAATGTCCCAGAAAAACCTTCCCCACAAAAGGACAAAACTGGCCAACGTTCAGCAGGGGCGGCCCCCTTAATTCATAGAGGCGGCCCCCTTAAAATTAAGGGGACCGCCCCCGCTCCAGTAGGTCCCAGATTTTGCCTATAAATACTGGTTTTTCTCTGGCATTTTTCCTCACCTTTTGCACCTCAAACTTTCTGTTCTAAATCCTCTCTTCTATCTCTCAAAATCCTTTGATCATACATTCTTAAGCTTTTGTTTCCAAGTGATCCAAGCTTCCACCATCTTTGTGCAAAAGAAGAATACTTCTATCAATCAAGAGTAGAAGTATTACAACTTAGTGTCATCTTGTTACTTAAGTTGTTAGTTTAGTAAAGTTTGTAAATCATTCATTCATTTGTGTATAAGGTGTGTATAGTAGGTGTGAACATGAGTGATTAGATTAGTGTAGTGTGTAAGTAGTGAAGAAGGTGTATAAGTAGTTGTGGTGTAAAGAAGTCATGTAGAAGTTGTAAAGCCGTGGTGTAGAAGTTGTGAAGCCGTGGTGTAGAAGTCGTGAAGCCATAACTCAGAAGTTGTGAAGTCGTCATGAAGAAGTCGTGAAGCCATAACTTAGAAGTTGTGAAGTCATCATGTAGGGGTGAGCAAAACCGCCCGAGTCCCGACAACCGACCCGATCCCGACATAAACCGATGGTCCTGAAACCGAATAATAGCTTCTCGGGTCGGTATTCGGTGTAACGCCCCGTACCCGTTTAGACTAAAATTTTAAACTTTGTACGCAAAAACGATTGACTTTCATGGACATACGGACACTCTTTTGACATCTGACAAAAATGTATAAACATTCATCCCTTGAGGCTATTTTTAAATGAAATTACATTCAATTACCTTCGAAACGATAGGTCGCACGACCCGTTTTGACTTACAGATTAAAAGATATGAATTTTTGAAAATCGACGAAATCTGGAAAACTGGCCCATACCGCCGGCATGGCCCCAAAGTCACCTCCATGCCGCCGGCATAAAGCTAAACCGGGCGGCATGGGCCCTCTGGTCAGTTTGGGGGTTTCCCAAACTCATCCATGCCGTGGGTTTGGCCCCCAAACCTCCGGCATGGACCTGCAACTTCCCAAAAACACTTCGTTTTCATCCCGTTTTCGCTATAAACAACCCATGCGACTTCCGTTTTACACCAAACTTGAACCACTTCATTAATTTAACATAACCAACACGTTTCAACAATACTTGACCCGTTTACAATCCAAAATGGGTATAAACACAGTTAAATCCAAACACCCCTTAAACATTTACTAAAAACACTTAGACACACTTGACAACTCGTTAGACTCCCAAACCGTTACCCGACTTTGACACACATTATAAGACTCATAAAATAGACTCTCGGGGTACAAAATTGACTCGAGCGCGGTATTCTACCTAGCTCCTAACGCTTATTCTTTCCCAATTCACTTCCGTATCCTTAAGCTATAATCCAAGCCTTGCTCTCTTCCAAGCCATAGTACCATCATACAAACCTACAAAACATTAACAACTAAAGGGGTAAGCTTACGCTTAGTAAGTAACCCAACATAAAACATATATCATACACATACTTTCACATAAGCATCATAATCACATAAAAGCCTCTAAACTACCACATACCACTCATATCATACCCAACTTCATATCTTAATCACATTCATTCATCACAACCATAATCACCACATACCTTGACTAGTCCAAAGCCGATAACTAACATACTCCTATCCAAGGTCACTAGCCATCCATCCTTAGCTCACAACCATACTAACCCAACTCTTATACACTTATACAACCACAATACATACATGATAAATACACATATAACACATGTTTTAGGGAGAGCTACTTACCTTCAATCCAAGCTAAGCTACTAACATAAATCCCACCAACAACATCTTCTAACCATCATCATCATCATAATCATCATCTTCTACAATTAACCAAAACCTAACAACATAACAATCAATAACATAAACATGGGTTAACATGACCCATTTACACACTCATCTTTCTTCCTACATCATCATATGATCATATCTTGATCATATGATGAAATCCCACTTTACCCTTAATCTTTAATCTCAATAACATTAAGAACATACATACTTACTTGATGATGATCATAGCAAAGGGTGGCCATAAGCACTAGGACTTGATCATCTTCATCTTCTTGGATCATCATCTAACTTTCCCTCTCTTTCTCTTCTCTCTAAAATCCGGCCTTCTACTCTATCTCAATAATTTTAGGAAATGTCTAGAAATAACTAGATATAACTAGTTAGGTGTAAACTTTGGGCTTTTGGCAAGAATGGTCCTTCTAGTCTCTTACTTCTCACTTTAGCCACAACTATCTTATAACACATATAACACTTGGCAAACTAGGTCCCTTTAGTTTATACATCATACCTTATATAACTATATTAGTCATACTTTGACTATTAGTTTGACTATCGGGTTTGACTTTTCCACGTAACTTCGTTGACCAACCAATCATATTAAGTCTTTATCCATCTTCATCTAGGATGGGGTCCCAACACCTGGGATACGGGTCTAACAATTCTACCCCCTTATTTAGATTTCGTCCCCGAAATCTCTCGTCAATTACTATCTAAAACCAATTCATAACATATACATGTCCTTATTCTCATGTTTTCTAAGCCATTACCTTGCACGATCTAAGTGATCTCGTAAAATCTAAACTTCCATACCATAGTCTCAACTCATAATCTACTATAATCAATGATTCTCATCGCAACTTTTCTAAGATTTCCCACAATGACTACTTGTCATCCGGGAACATCTACTACTTTGACTCTAGATAAGTCAAACTTCATTACTATAAACACGCTATCATCAATGCACTAAGCATAACATAACATCATAATCTGGCCAATCTCCCATTCCACATATTACCAACACATATCAAATCAAAAACCGGCAACTTAACTCAAAATATACAAGGTACCATACAAACGGCACCTTACAAAATTCTTTCTTACATATCACCTAAGCAATCTATCTTAGCAATTCCTGGGAAAACTTGCCCAATTTCTTCTCAACTCAACACACAAACTCATTCCAAGTGTCTATCTTAAGGTTTCCCATATGACCTTGTTGTCGCTATAAGTTTATTCATATCTATCCCCTCTTATGACGTCCAACACATTTAAGTTTTCACTTTCTCATTTCATCATCCATACTCACGTCATATCAGCTACACATAAGCCTATTTATTTATTCATGCCATCTTCGTTTATCTTCTAAGGCTTATAGAAACATTACAGGAATTAGCTTTGTAGCATCATACTTTAATATTTGTCGCCACATTACACATGACATTTATCATCAACTATTTCCATACTCACATTTTCACCACGGCGTAATTACGTATCATAACATTTTGAAACATCATTACGATTCCTTTGTTCCGTCAGTTAACTTAAGACTCAAAACCTAGATTTCTCACAAGTTCTCACTACAAGACATACTCTAATCTTAATCCTCCTATCTTGGCCCTTATAATTCATAGCTAACTCTAGACTTCCGCCTTTTACTTCCCTAACCCTACTCGTGCCGTGTCGGCAACACATAAGCCCACTCATTTATAATTCTTCATTTACATGGAGAGGCGTCCCAATCGATGTAAATCAAGAAATATAAATTCATGGTTATGTATTCTCGACATAACACTAATACTCCTATTTCCCAATTTAACTTTTATTCTTTCATTTTCATTTTATATTTCACTCGTTATTTAAACTTTTCCATTTTCTAGCTTGGATCCACTTTACTTTAATATTTTCCCAGAAAGGACTTTTACCCATGCCAAGGATGTAGGCAATCTTTGCCGGTGAAGGCAATACGTTTTATCCCGGAGGATCTTTAACACACCCCGAAGGATTCTTTATCATTCATTGACTTGGTCATCCCGAAGGATACCACCTTTAACATTCATCCCGAAGGATCATTATCATTTATCCCGAAGGATCTTTATCATTCACACTTTATCACTTTCACATTATATCATTGGATCCAAGTTATTAATGTTTTAACATACACACATTGTCTCATCCGTTTTATTTAGTGAGCGCAAGCTCATAATGCATATGAACTTGCTTATTATAAGTACACGTTTCTACGTGTTTTCACTCTTTATTACCTCTTGCATTATTAGCCCACATTAATCATTTTCACATTATCACATTTTAGTCTACTTAACTCATTTACATCTAGACCTTGCACATATTGTCAATCGTAACTCATGCATTCATTATAGTAATTACCGCTAATCGCCTTAGCAGTAACATGATAATTTCAGGACAACGCCTTTATCTCATACACGCTCCTCTCGTTCTTTCTTACATTCTTAACTCGTTGCATTCTTATTCTCATACCTTATCTCATTTCTTAACTTATTTATGTATTTAAGCGATATTATTCTATCTCGCCATTTACATATATACCCTTCATAGGTTAATAACGTTAACACCTTCATTAGCGTTCTTTTCACACATCCTATTTACGTAAGTTCGTTACGTTTACCGCACAATGTATTATTATATTCTTGCTTGCATACTTGACTCGTCTCATTCGACCGTTAGCATTTAAAACATACTCTTTTTATCTTGTCATTATCTTACCAACACACCTTACTTTAATCCTGAAAATTTTACGTCATGTTAAGTATACCATTTACATTCTTAACTTATCGCGTTTAATTCTGACACTCAAACTTTTTCATTTAATTCCCGTCCTTTATATATCCTCGCTTAATCGCAACTTCACTTTCACGCTTAACCCTCAAGTACTTTACCTTACCGTTACCCCGTCTCTATACCAATTTAACTTTAGTCCTTAATCACTAAATTTAATGAGACCCTATGTGGGTCACAATTCATGCCATCCCTTCCTATCCTCATCCTTTAACCCTCAAGTTATCAAACACCTTAATATTAACTCGTTAGTTTCGTCTTGTCTTTTCACACTATACGTTAGTACACTTAATATCATCACGATCCCTACTTAAAGCGTTGTTACTTAATCTTATTCATTTTCCTTATGTCAACAACCCCTAACAATTAGCGTGTCAATTTCATCTTATCATCACACACTATGATTTAGTACACTTCTCGTCATCACGATCCATTGTTTATGCGTTAACACCTTAGGTTACTTATTAATCCCATCCCAAATACTATTTAGCATCTCCCTTTACATCTTGCTATTGCTATTCTTATATCACACATAATCTTGTGTTGTTACCATTTCGTTGATCCACTTACTTACACATCTACGACCCAACTATAAACTCATTCTTACGTTTGTCAACAACTCACTACGTTGTCATCTTTATTTTAGGCAAGTTCTATATAATATTTGTCCATTACCATTTACACATTTCTATGTGTTCTTACTGCACACTTTTACTATTAACCGTCAACCCCGTGTTGACCACATTCTCAACTTATACCATTACTTCATTTTAGTCTATTCAACTTTTACGCATATAAACCTTACATAGGTTTATTCTATTGCACTCACATAAGTCTCATCATACACAATTCAATATAGATATACTAACATGATCATATTCGCGTTTTACAATTCTTTCTAGCACACTTCAAGTCACTTATGACTTCTAGCGCAATCTATATCTCATTCATCATTTCTACTCATTTAGTATTAATATGTTTTAGTTATCATGTTTTATATGATACATGACCTCACCACATCTTATCCATACACCCTTACTTTCTCATTTGATTAAGCATATAAAACTCATGCTCCAAGCATATATTCATTCATGTATTTCTAATCATCAAACTACTAACATACTCTATTATTCATTTCTTACTTTATATCATGCTTTCAAAGCGTCTATACTTTTTTTTAAACGATTATCACGCTTCTTAATTCTTTATTTATACAAGTGAGTTCTCTCAACTTTATTACTTCACTAGGTCATTACGTAATATGCATTCCAATGCATCTATCTCCACTCATACTCTTCTATGAAATTGTGCTCTCGAGCACACCACATAAAACTTAGACATATAATGAACCACCATAAACTTAACATTACATAAGCAATCATATCATATCACTTAACACTTATCCAACAAGTATTAAAACATTCATACTCAAAATCAACTCACATAGTCTATTGCATCATATATCATCTCGCATAACCAATCTATGTCTAAGCATCAACATTCTAACTAGCCGCAAGCAATAGTCAACCTTATAATTAAGGCATCATAAACTTAATTCACTTACTAACCCGTCTCTAATACCACTTAGCATTACTACTCGCAATCCATCGCTATAGTTCTATCATACATTCACATATCGCAATATAACCCCCGACACCAACCAAGGTGCACGACTATCTAATCATAAAAACATTTCAAGTCCCCATGGACTTGCATCTCATACACCACAACACTATCACAAACATACATCACCTATCATCAATAGGCTCAACTAGCATAGAACATAATCCGTCTAACACTTAGCAATTAATTTCCGCACGACTAACACTTTCGTCTAACGCTTCTACGAGTGGTTTAAGTCTAGGCAATCCTAAAGAAAACCTAATTCACTTAAACCGAAGCTCTGATACCAAGTTGTAACGCCCCGTACCCGTTTAGACTAAAATTTTAAACTTTGTACGCAAAAACGATTGACTTTCATGGACATACGGACACTCTTTTGACATCTGACAAAAATGTATAAACATTCAGCCCTTGAGGCTATTTTTAAATCAAATTACATTCAATTACCTTCGAAACGATAGGTCGCATGACCCGTTTTGACTTACGGATTAAAAGATATGAATTTTTGAAAATCGACGAAATCTGGAAAACTGTCCCATACCGCCGGCATGGACTCCATGCCGCCGGCATGGCCCCAAAATCACCTCCATGCCGCCGGCATAAAGCCAAACCGGGCGGCATGGGCCCTCTGGTCAGTTTGGGGGTTTCCCAAACTCATCCATGCCGTGGGTTTGGCCTCCAAACCTCCGGCATGGACCTGCAACTTCCCAAAAACACTTCGTTTTCATCCCGTTTTCGATATAAACAACCCATGCGACTTCCGTTTTACACCAAACTTGAACCACTTCATTAATTTAACATAACCAACACGTTTCAACAATACTTGACCCGTTTACAATCCAAAATGGGTATAAACATACTTAAATCCAAACACCCCTTAAACATTTACTAAAAACACTTAGACACACTTGACAACTCGTTAGACTCCCAAACCGTTACCCGACTTTGACACACGTTATAAGACTCATAAAATAGACTCTCGGGGTACAACATTGACTCGAGCGCGGTATTCTACCTAGCTCCTAACACTTATTCTTTCCCAATTCACTTCCGTATCCTTAAGCTATAATCCAAGCCTTGCTCTCTTCCAAGCCATAGTACCATCATACAAACCTACAAAACATTAACAACTAAAGGGGTAAGCTTACGCTTAGTAAGTAACCCAACATAAAACATATATCATACACATACTTTCACATAAGCATTATAATCACATAAAAGCCTCTAAACTACCACATACCACTCATATCATACCCAACTTCATATCGTAATCACATTCATTCATCACAACCATAATCACCACATACCTTGACTAGTCCAAAGCCGATAACTAACATACTCCTATCCAAGGTCACTAGCCATCCATCCTTAGCTCACAACCATACTAACCCAACTCTTATACACTTATACAACCACAATACATACATGATAAATACACATATAACACATGTTTTAGGGAGAGCTACTTACCTTCAATCCAAGCTAAGCTAATAACATAAATCCCACCAACAACATCTTCTAACCATCATCATCATCATAATCATCATCTTCTACAATTAACCAAAACCTAACAACATAACAATCAATAACATAAACAAGGGTTAACATGACCCATTTACACACTCATCTTTCTTCCTACATCATCATATGATCATATCTTGATCATATGATGAAATCCCACTTTACCCTTAATCTTTAATCTCAATAACATTAAGAACATACATACTTACTTGATGATGATCATAGCAAAGGGTGGCCATAAGCACTAGGACTTGATCATCTTCATCTTCTTGGATCATCATTTAACTTTCCCTCTCTTTCTCTTCTCTCTAAAATCCGGCCTTCTACTCTATCTCAATAATTTTAGGAAATGTCTAGAAATAACTAGATATAACTAGTTAGGTGTAAACTTTGGGCTTTTAGCAAGAATGGTCCTTCTAGTCTCTTACTTCTCACTTTAGCCACAACTATCTTATAACACATATAACACTTGGCAAACTAGGTCCCTTTAGTTTATACATCATACCTTATATAACTATATTAGTCATACTTTGACTATTAGTTTGACTATCGGGTTTGACTTTTCCACGTAACTTCGTTGACCAACCAATCATATTAAGTCTTTATCCATCTTCATCTAGGATGGGGTCCCAACACCTGGGATACGGGTCTAACATTCGGTTTTAATTTTTAGTGAAAGTCGGTTTCGGGTCGGGTCGGGTTAAAAACCGACATTATCCCGATAATACCGATTGTCCCGATTCCCTTTAATATATAACCCTTTTTTTTTCACTTTTTCAGTACATACCCACTCTCACTCATATCTATATCCCTTATCCCTCCCACCCTACTTTTTTATCTTATCCCTCCCACTTTTTCAGTACACACAAACACAGATGATAATTACAAACGTTCCTTTGGTTCTATCTTCTATGTTACGGCTTCAAGATCTTCTATGTTACGGCTTCAAGATCTTGTACGAGATGGTCTTGATTTATCTTTGAAAAAAAAGAAGGTGAACTTCTTATAGATCGATGATGATGCATAACTTTCGTTTGCTTGACCTTTCATGGTCTTGATTTATTTTTGAATGGCGCTAAAGAAAGATGGATGAGATCTATTTAATTATAGTTGTGTATAAATGGTTGTATAGGTAGTCGGTGGTGGTGGTTTCACTGTTAAACACGGTCTGATTCTAATGGTTGTGGTATAGTTTAGTGTTAATTGTTAAATGGTTGTGGTATAGTTTAGTGTTAAACACAGTCTGTGAATGGGTATGGTTTAGTGTTAATGGTTTCACTGATAACATTAGAACCAATTTATGTGAAAGGGTAAGGTCTTGATTTCGGGTTGTGGTGCATTGTCCCGAAAACCGATCGACTTATCCCGAGTATTACCGAACCGACCCGATGCCTATTCGGTTCGGTATTCGGGCAACCATTTTTACAGTTTTCGGTTTTGGGCTGAGTCGGGTCGGTTCGGGACGGGTCGGGATTCGGCCCGATGCTCAGCCCTATCATCATGTAGAAGTCGTGAAGCCGTAGCTTAGAAGTTGTGAAGTCGTCATGTAGAAGTCGTGAAGCCATAACTTAGAAGTTGTGAAGTCATCATGTAGAAGTCGTGAAGCCGTAGCTTAGAAGTTGTAAAGTCGTCATGTAGAAGTCGTGAAGCTGTAGCTTAGAAGTCGTGAAGTCCTCATGTAGAAGTTGTGAAGTCGTTGTGTAGAAGTCGTGAAGCCGTAGCTCAGAAGGTGTGAAGTAGTTGTGTAGAAGTCGTGAAACCGTAGCTTAGAAGTTGTGAAGTCGTCGTGTAGAAGTCGTGAAGCCGTTGTGTTGAAGTCGTGAAGCTGTCGTGAAGAAGTCGTGAATAAGTCGTGAACAAGTTGTGATTGAAGTCGTGAGATTGGTTCTAGCTACGATTAGAACTCGACATTTAGCTTTGTGTCGTTAAACCTGTGTAAGCGAAAGTCGTGTAAGGTTTTCTCCGCCATAAGGGAGCTTATTGAAGTTGTGAAGAAAACTCTCGAGCTAGGTGCTCGGGGAGTGGAGTAGGGCAAGGAAGGTGTCCTTGTAGCCGAACCACTATAAATCTCTCGTGTCTCGGTTAGATCTTTCCATCCCTTACTTATTTCTTTATTTACGTCGTTATTACTTTCATACATATAGGCATATATAATTGTTAGTATTACTTAAAAGTTGACTTCACATAAAGATCAATTTAAAACTCCATTCATGAAAACAAAACTTTTATAACTAATCTAAAAGGATACATATATATTTAATAATAAAGTTCAAGTTTTATTTTTCGCATAAACTTGAATCTAGAATCTTAAAAGTAAACAAGGGTTTTTATAATAAAATTAAAAATACGTGAAACTATTCAACCCCCCCTTCTAGTTTTCCACAAAGTTAGTTAATGTTAATAGTGGGTTTTATCTTTATTGGTTAAAATTTATTTCGAGCTGAGCATACGTGTTAACCCAATTTTGTTGATTGGTTAATGCTTAATTTTAGCCAAAATTGTTTTGAGGTTAATGGTTACGTTTGGGCTTCGTAATGACAAAACGACTAATTTTTTGGGTTATATTTTATTGACGAGATCGGGATTAATCCATTATCATGATTCACTTAACCGATAAGAAATGTTACTGTTTGTGTGTTGAGAAATTGAAACAAGTGTGTATTGAAAATGAAAATGTGGGATATATATATAGTGTAAAATGAAAAACATTTGCTCGCCACAAAAATAGTCATCAGGTACCCGTCGCCGCATTGCGCGGGTACCCTTCTAGTATATTAAGAGAATATTCTCACGGAGAGAGTAGTTTAATATGCTTGTGTTATGTTCATTCTTGTCAATTGATAATTATCCGGATTAAATTTGACTAGAATTAGTGTAAACGAATGTAAATATATAAGTGGTGTATATGAGAAAAACTTAAAAGCTGAGTAGCCTCCCGATATATTATCCCTTTAAAATTTTGCTCGTTTGGAAGGGAGGAATGAGCCAATTTGAATCCTAGTATTGTCAAGCAGCACATAAAAAAGAACGGTGAGCACGTTGGACAACAGTGGGCCCTGATATCGAAAAAGCAGCGAATTCACATCCACACGACATGACGCGTCAAGTCATAGGGCGGATACCCATGCAGCTATGATGGCCCAATTACAAAGAAAAACAAATTATGTGTCAAACTTACTACTTCTGCCCTTCATAAACTTTGTTTTGTCAAATCTGTTATCCATTACAAATAAGAGCAATGGGTACAGTAACACCATTTTTCCCGCCACATCAGCGTCACATCATTTTAACATCAAATAACATAACACCAAAAAATCACCTGTTATCATCACACCAAATAACACCACCTTTTGAGACCCACTTTTTTTAAAAATTACAATTTACAAATTCTACCCTCAATAATTTCATTCATTAAACAATCTAATACTTCAATAATAAAACTAAACATTAAAAAAAAAAAAAAAAAAAAAAAATTGACATAAAAAAATAACGAAATGAAAAATACGAAATAAAATACAATAAGTAAATAAATAAAACTATTCGGTTGGCGGTGGTGGCAAATTATATTTTTCGGCGATTTTCTTCTTTTCCAATTCGATCCAATACGCAGCAACCGGATCCATCTCACTCGTTTTCATACCGAGAAATTTAAATTCTTTCAAACGCATTATCGTCTCGTCTTTCACACTAGCCGCCTCGTACGCCGCTTGGGCCGCTTCCCATCTAAGTCGAAGCTCGGATGACATAGTTTCCAAATTGCTTGACGCACTTCCCCGGTGCTAGTTGAGGTATCGAACTTTTTTTTTTTTCTGGTGCGTGGTTTCCCGGGCGGACGTGGTCGTGCATCATCACCGAATAGCTCTTGGTTGCTTTGACCGGGAACGTCTCCGATTAAGTCAATCGGTGTCGGCGCGTCCCATTTTGGACACGCCTTCAAAATTAACCACGCTTCCTCTTGAGCAAACGAAACACCTTTATGCTCGTCACGATACATTTGTCTAGCATGCCTCATAATATCCACTTCATTTTTACCACTTTTTGCCAAACGCCGCTTGTGAGGATTGGGTTTGTGGTGGTGTTTGTTTTTGTTGCTCGTTTGGGTTTTGTTGGAAATTTTGTTGCCACATGAACATCAATTGTTGTTGTTGCTCGGGTGTCAAATTAAGTGGGTTAGGGTTTGAAGAAGATCCGGCGTTGGGTTACAGAAAACATTTCCAAAACCCATTAAGTTCAAAAAACTTGGATCGTCACGTCCCGACATTTTTTTTTTTTTTTTTTTTTTTTAAGAGAGAATAGAAGTATAGTAGGTGTGGGTATTTATAATGATTTAAAAAAAAAATTGTCAACTTTTTTTGAAAATTTATCGTTTGTAATAACGGTTACATTTTTTTGTTTTTTTTGTTTTTGTTTTTGAAAACCTCAACTAGCCGTTGGACAATAAGATTCAGGGGGTGATTTGAATTTTTATTTTTTTTATTGAATGTTGCGTTTCAACGCACGTTAGCAAAACAACGTAAGTTACAACGCCCTCGTGCTCGGTATGGGAAACGCCCTTCAACGCCATTTTTTTAATGTCATGTAGACCATAACGGCTGGCGAGCGTTATGGTACCGAACGCTCTAAGAATTTTTACTGATTGTAAAACAAAATGGGCCTTAAAGCTAAAAACCAAGGTTGTCAGGATCGCGATCCTGCTCGTAGGATCGTACGATCCTACGATCCTACACACACAAAACGAGCAGGATCGTTACGGGATCGTAATTCAGGTAGGATCGTTACAGGATCGTGGGATCGCTCGTAGGATCGTAGGATCGTGAACGATCCGATCCTGTTGGTAACCCTTTTTTTCAGGTAGGATCGTTACAGGATCGTGGGATCGCTCGTAGGATCGTAGGATCGTGAACGATCCGATCTTTTTTTTTTACTTTTTTTGAGAGGAAGGTTTTTAAAAATGGTTTGTGTACATATGTAAAGGAAAAGCCGAAAACGATCCTAGGTAGGATCCCGATCCTGACAATGGGCCTTGCTAAAAACCTCATCAAAGTACTCTGTCTTTTCATTTTAAAATAATTGTTTTCAAACAAAAAACACACAATAAAAAAAAAACATAATTTTACTGATTTTTTCTTTAATTTTTTGCAAAATAACAGTTTTACTAATAACTAATTAATTAATGTATTTTTTAAAGTTTTTAATATTAATTTCAACCAAAGTTAATATGTATGATAAACTTTATGAAATTTCTCTATCTATTTTTAGTAATAGACAATTAAATTAGAATATTAAAAAAGAAAGTAGATTATAAATTTAAGACGAGAGTATTATTTTTTGACAACCCTTAGTTATTTCAGTTACCAACTTTTTATTTACTAGCAAATGATTAACTTGCGTTAAAGAGACATACTTCAATGTTGTGTACTCGATATAGTTAACAACGATTTACCAGCAGTGATAATTTCGCAACCAAATTATTTTAGCGAAGATTGTTTGTGGACCGTACCAGAAGTATAAAAGTATACATCTTCAAGCCGGATGAAATACTGTTTACAACGCATTTGACTAAGTTAATAACTTTTTCACAATTTCACCTACTATATCTATTGATCGGTGACGAGCGTAAATGCTTAAAAAGAATTAATCGTGTAATGTAGTGGGACTACATAACCTTTTTTTGGCCGTGAGTAACAAACTCAACAAATCCTTAGAGAACAATAGTGTTCTTATGCCTTGCTAGACATATTATTGTCGAATCATGATTCCATACATGTGTGCATTCAAGAGATAATGCTAAACGTTGTTAATATTTTAGCGTTCTCAAAATGTACCCGTGCTTATTTTTACTCCTATTCAAGTTAATGTTGTGTGTATATACCCGTGTTTCATGAATATAGATCACGTATAGTACTCCCGGACCCAACATGTCGGGCCGGGCACACTCGTAATAACTCTGACCCTCGGATAACCCGGACCATGTTAGACTCCGGTCTCGCCAAGCCAGGCCGGACAAGAACACCTCATCATAGGAGGCCGCGTCTCAACATCTTGGCCGCGGAAGAACTTTAAGTCCGGGGACAATCCAAAGGTCGGGACCACGGATTAACCCAAAAGAGTAAGGAATATTATCAGCTACCATATAGCTGACCTGGGCAGACCCCAAACAGGAAAAGACCGCAGTCCCTTCCGAAAGAACCGCCACTCAAGGCAAGAGGACAAGAACGAGAGTTGACGTGGGGGTTTGCCGCCTAAAAACGTCGCCATCATGGCATGTGATCCCAGAAAACCGACAAGAACGATTATGGTATAAATAGAGGGCATTTGCCACTCTCAACGATAACATCATCACTCTCTCACAACCTACACTTTATCTCTCTAAACAAATAACTTACTCTCACACCGGAGGTTGACCGCGGAACCCCCTTCCGCGGTGAGGCTAACGGTGTTTTCTTTCTTACCAGCTTTTCACACAGATCCTTAGTCCGAAATTCGTCCAATCAAGAGCTAGCCTAAACTAAGTCTTGCATTGAGCCCAAGTTTTGTACTAACAAGTGGCGCCATCAGTGGGACGCTAACATAACTGCATTTCCAAAGATACTCTTACCAAATGAGTAATCAGGTGAATGGCTCTTCTCCCACCCAAGAACGCTCCGTAGTATAGAACACCTTGGAGAGGGAAAAGAGCCAAGGAGTGGGGGAGCATCATTCTTACCCGCCTGCCACATGAGGCAATAAGGGAGTTTTGCGATAAGCATTACGACCAACTTTTGCCTTTGATGGCCGAAAAGGTTCATCAAGAGAAGTTAAGGCAGGTGCAAACTCGCCTTGATTTCGATAATGAAGAACCGAAAAGTTCACGGTCTCGAGTACAGTCTCGAAACTCTGAGTCAAGATCCATGGGAGAGAAAAAAGCTAAAAAGAAGCGAAAGGCCAGTCCTAGTGTTAGGTACGGACCTTCTGAGTATTCCTACTCCCAAAGTGCTTTTTCCAGACTTAGCAGTAGAGAGACGAGACTCTCCCAAGAAGATTGTGAGAGAACAAAATACCCCCGGTCAGTTGTCTTTACCCGCCCAGGGGAAAGACGAGAAGACGTCAGATCGCGTATGGGGGAGAAAAGACCGGAGGTATTTTCCCGGCTCAAGTCCAAAAGCCGCGCTCGAAGAGAGTGAAGAGCTGAATTCAAACGCAACAGGCGGGACAGGCTGTATTGAACTGAAAGGAGTCCGGAAAGGCGGGGGAGGAGAACCCCTAGCCCAACCCAAAGCCACGCCCCCACTCAAGGGAGAGAAGCGCCGGAGACAGAGCTGCATACTCTGACCCCGGCCGGCGAAGGGAATGGACACCGCTGGAGAGCGAGGACAGTGCTGGGGGACACTCGAAGTCCAGATCCAGAAAGTACGAAGGTGATGCGAATGACCTCTATCGTCCATACGATATTGAGGATACAGACCCCTTCACACAACGGATCAGGAACTTTGAATTCCCAAAGAGGACCCGGATGCCTTCGAATGTCAAAATCTATGACGGGACCGGGGACCTAGAAGATCACCTGAAGAATTTCTATACCGCAGCTAAGGTAGAGTGGTGGGCCATGCCTACCTGGTGTCACATGTTCAACTCTACTCTCATGGGTCATGCACGCATGTGGTTTGATGAACTGCCGTCAGAGAGCATTGACAACTTCGAGGACCTGCGGAAGAGCTTCCTATCTTACTTCCTCCAGCAAAAGAAGTACACAAAGGAACCGGTGGAACTCCACCACATCAAGCAAAGAGAAAGGGAGCCAACAGGAGCATTTTTCGACCACTTTAAAGCTGAAAGCATGCATGTGAAGGGCGCTCCGGAGTGTATGAGGATCTCGGGCTTCATGCACGGGATCAATAATCCGGAGCTGATCAGAAGACTCAACGACAATATTCCAAAAACTGTCGATGAAATGTGGAAGGTAACCGCAACGTTTCTCCGCGGTGAAACAACCGCGGCAAACCAGTCAAGAAAGAAGCAAGACCGCTCCTCATGGAAACCCCATGAAGGTGGATCCAAGATAGCCAACAACCAGATATTTGAACGGAAGACGGAGTTCAAAGGACGCTCTAGCTCCGACTGGAGGCGGAGTGACCAATTCACACCCCTCACAAAAACACCAAAGGAAATCTTGGCAATGAACTCCGTCAAGTTCACAGCTCCACCCCACATGGCAAGCCCGGTAGAATCAAGGAATAAGGACAAATACTGCGACTTTGATGCGTGCGGTGTGTCGTTGCGGTTTAGCAGTATTAATGCCTACTCATGTTTTAAATTTATATTTAGCCGACTTATCAATAACACACACAGTTAACGAGCAGTGTACCCGGTCAGTATGAATATAATGGTAAGTAGAGTGTCGATCACTAAGAGTGGAACGTATTATCTAGTTATTCTAATCAGTATTTTAATATTCTAAGTTAGCTATACAACCTAATCTAACGCAAGGGGGTTCAGCCTGAGAGACTGGCACGTTTTGGTTGCAATTAAATAATAAACTAAACTAATGAGCACGAATCAGCGATAGACATGCACGTACACAAATAAATACTCGAGACAATAAGAAGACCTGTCCTGATGATTAAGTAGATTGTCACTTGTTTTATTGATAGTTTTATATGAAGTGTATGTAGTTAACCCTTTCTCGTTGGTCCTAATCTTATCGGCGAGAAATCCCTTAATGATTACTTATGTCTAAAAGTTATTCCTAAGTGATCAATTTAGTAACAACCGTGGGAGCCACATTCTCTTCCGTAGTCAAATGCGCAGGCCACTAATAAACACAGAGGTTATCAATGCACTAATAAGTAGTAACCAAAGACATCAACATATAAACTTTAATTGATGGGAAAACAGTTTTAAGGGAGTGCAATCTTTCTCCTCACATTACACAAGCCACCAATCCTGATGAATTAAAGTTTACTAACACAATAAAACAAAACTACTTAATGAATTAAATACATGCAGGACCTTCTTACAGCTCTTGTATCTCCGTTCGGGCGTGTCTTGTGCTGCCTAATCGTCTGAATTCGGCCTTAGGTTTCTGTGGTCTTCGTACCTCGTATAAATTATGCGCTACGAAATTCGTCTGGTCTTGGGGTATTTATAGTTTCTGTCTGAGGGTAAGATGCGGCGCATCTAGTAAGTAGATGCGGCGCATTGACTTAACTTCGCGTGGGGTTCAAGATTAATATATTCAGGAATATTCGTACACCGCCAGAAGATGCGGCGTATCTTCATTCTTGGATGCGGCGCATGTCATTTGCCGTCTTGGATAATATCTTGTGAAATCTTGATAGCGATGCGCCGTATGTAATAAGTAAGATGCGGCGCATCTGGAGCAGAATAGTCTTGATCTTGTACATTTCAGTAGACTCTTAAATTCTTGCTTGTTTTGCTCCATAATTAGTCCAAAATCGCCAAGTTTCACCAAATGCTTGTTTTTAACTGAGAATTACAAAAGTAAACGATTAAGTATCAATTCTCACAGATAATATAATAAAACAAGTCAAATAAATAGGATAAATGATAGTAATAAAATGTACTTATTTGAGTTCATC
The DNA here is from genome assembly GCA_021014915.2 of Artemisia tridentata subsp. tridentata. Classification (NCBI taxonomy): domain Eukaryota; kingdom Viridiplantae; phylum Streptophyta; class Magnoliopsida; order Asterales; family Asteraceae; genus Artemisia; species Artemisia tridentata. The sequence continues at coordinate 176,264,074 of CP139503.1, forward strand.
AAATATCCCCCCACTTGAACTTTACTTGTCCCCAAGTAAACCTTAGAATTAATCTTATGAAAATGTATCCTAAAAGATATTAGGATTTATTTTTATATTTAAGCATGTATTCATTTTTGTCATAATCACACAACCAAACACTTAACGAATTAGAAGTAAAATAAAATAATTTGATAAAAGCAAATATAATCGTTTAACTGTCCAGTCGTGACGAATATTCTATCATAAGCTTGGCAAGTATACACATCTCCCCCACTAAAGCCAAGGAATAACAAGTTTAAAGCGGTAAAAAGGGTTTTGAGGTTTAAGGGTTAATCATTCTCCTTAATCTCTATCGATCTCAAATTCCAGAAAAGGCGACAAAATCACAAATACATGATCGAATCCACGAACACGATACTTGCAATTGCTCAAATCCTTAACTCGAATAGGCTAAAGATAGGTCCAAACTTTACCAATAATATTATACCAAAAAGGGCGACAAAATCATAAATACATAGCCGAATCCACGACTACGATACTTAAGATTGCTCAAATCCCTAATCTCAATAAATCAAAGGTTTGGTTGGATAAAGAATAATACAGGGTATGGATAATGTTTGGGATATAAATTGGTGTAAAAATGAAAAATAAACAAAACAAATAAATTAAAATCCTAAGTGTGGTTAATCACTATCCCAACCATCCCATGAATAAGACTCATATCATAGAATAACTCACGCTTTAACACTTGAAACACACGCTTTAGGTAGACACGAATTATACTCAACAAGATCTTAATCAAAGAATAAACCTTAAGTTGGTGTTCCCATAACTGCCAACTCCCATTCAATCCATAGATATAATATACAACACTTAGTGGTGATATCGACCACTTAATACAAAACTTTACATAAGTTGGTTAAAACAAACTTCCAACTTTTCCTTTTTCTTTTTCTTTTCTTTTTTTTTCGGTTTTTTTTTTTTTTTTTTTTTTTTTTTTTTTTTTTTTTTTTTTTTTTTTTTTTTTTTTAATGGAACATAAACAAAGATGTGTAAAATTTCACCACATCACTATAATGATAATTCTGGATAATTTTTCCATACTTTCCATGACTTCAGAAATAACTGTAATAGTGAAAGTAGTAAACACACGAAAAATAAACTCAAAGAAATACAATATTTACTTTCACTCCAATTGCATTGTGCAATTTCCCGACCTAACCAAAGATAATGAATTACGCACGCGAACACAGGTAATGTAAGGAAACACCCTTTGCCTAAAGCAATTAACCAACCACGGATTTTAATCTACAGGGTAGGCTAAGGTGTAAGGGTGTAACGAAACATTATAAACATTGGTGTAAGAAACGAAAGGAATGGCTCTAAGTGTTTTTCTAGGGGTATCTTACTCTAAAAATGAGAGTAACAAAAGGGTTTATACGGGGGTTAACTAACCAGTGTAGTTAGCTAATAATACATAACATATAAAGGCTATTTGGGTGTAATCCTAGAATTTTACCAATTTAGACAAGTCATTCCAATTATATAAATAATACTTATTATGGTGGTCTCGAATAGTATACAAGCCAAGTTCTAAAGTTTACAAGTCACCGGCACACTCATAGATTTGTGAATTTTGAAAAATCACAATTTTTGAAAATAAGGTCATGTGTGCAGCTATGCAACTTAGACTTTAAACAAAAACATGCAAAAAATTTTAATTTTGATATATTAAGCACATTTTAAGCATAATTTTTGAAAAAGTTTAGGACAAGTAAGTGTTAAGTGTTCTAATTCTCCAATCCCCCCACTTAAGTTAAACAACGTCCTCGTTGTTTGTATAAAAGGTTAAAAACTGGAAAATAAAAGAATTAGAACAGAAAAACTCCCCTGAGATTTGCTCGGTATGATCCTCCATTTGTATAAGAGCAAAAATCATCTTTCTTGTGGATAAGAACGTTAAATCTTCATATTTGATGAATCCACAGGAAATGCAGGAATCTATAATACCACCAAGACTTAAAAACACACCTAAGTTAAGAAAGGTTCAAACTTGCATAATACATTAGTAGTTAGGAAAAAATAAAACTTAAAAATCAAAATGAAAATCATCAGGTCAGTCGATGCGCCGTATCTTATGGAAGAAGATACGCCGTATCGAGCCTGGAATAAATATGGATCAGAATAGAAGATGTGCCGCATCCTTAACCAGGGATGCGCCGCATTGAAATAAACTGATAAAAAGTTTTAAAGTCGAAGATAAAAAAATGCAGAAAAATAAAGTAAGATATGACAAGTGCAGGAGATGCGTCGCATCTCAGGATTGAGATGCGCCGTATCCTCTACGGCCTGACTGACTCGACACAAAACAGAATAATAAAAAATTTCCGGGTTGTCTCCCGGTCAGCACTTGTCTTTATTCCAGAGTCTTCAAGTTAGACTCACGTTCAGCTCTTTATTTTCGATCATCGAAGGAGTCGGAAACATCGCGCTCCCTCATCGCCAATTCAGTAATATTGAACACTCCTTGCTCGTCCTTAATTTCCACACCGTTCTTCTTTAATATCTGTATAAACAAACTTCTGTCCCTTTCGGGTAGAGATGACAAAATGATAGACGGGAAATTCTTATTATCATATAGGCATAAATAAGCAAGGTGGGGTGGTAGTTCAATAAACACATCATTATTCAAATTCGTTTTTCTCAACTATTCTCCTACGTTTGTTAATTACTACGCAATCATACCACTCATCATCAGAATCATTAACAATATTGCGTCTAAGTTCGGTAGGTACATTAAGGTCAATAAATTCCTCAAAGTTCTCATGATTAGGATTAGTTGAGTTGTTTTGAATCAATGTTTCTCCCATGAGCCTAGATTCAAGATCGAGGTCCATACGCTCTCTTAATCCTAGCACATAGACATCTCTAATTATGCTTTTAACAGGATCTTGGCACTTATAGACTAGTTTATTATTCCCTACCCTTAATGAGATTTTTCTTTTAAACACATCAATCTTAGCATGGGCAGTAGACAAGAAAGGTCTTCCAAGGATTAAAGGAATCTTAACATCCTCGGGCATATCTAATATAACAAAGTCTACAGGGAAAATAAACTTCTCAATCTTAACTAGCACATTAATAGCAATCCCTTCAGGTCGTTTTAACCGTTTTATCAGCCAATTCAATAAATAACTTAGTTGGTGCTAATTTTCCTAGTCCTAGGGTAGTGAATTTCTTAAGAGGCATAACACTAACACTAGCTCCTAAGTCAGCTAACACATTATTGAAAGATATATTATTAATTGAACAAGGCAAAGTAAAACTTCCTGGGTCCTTTTCTTTATGAGGCAAGGCATGTAAGTCGGTTGCATGGCTCTCTTCTTTTATTGTTGCCTTGATCTCCTCTTCAATCTTTGTCTTCTCTTTTAGTAGTCTCCTTAAACTGATTGAAGAATTAAAGAAAAATTCGGATCTTGCACCATCATTACCATTCATCGATCTTCTAGGTATGTTAGGGGTGACTTCTTCAGTGGTGCTTATGGCCTTGACATGATCTCTTGGGTTGGTTTCAGTTGAGCTAGGTAAACTTCCGTATCCCCTTTCTTGAAGAACTTTGCTCATTTGACCAATTTGTTGTTCCAATGCTTTGATCGAAGCTCCTTGATTTCTTGTAGTAGTGTCCGTTGAAGCTCGGATTTCTTTGATCATAGCAGTATTTTCTTCATGTCTTTTAGCAGCATCGGCCATAATTTGCTTTAGAGTGTCATCTAAAGTCTGCCTCCTTTCTTGATAAGCGGGATTAAAGTTGTTGTTTTGATAGAATCCCGGGGTGGCTTCCCTAAATCTTCCGGAAGCTCGGAATGGTTGTCCAAATTGGGTGTAGTATGCTTCTTCAAACGTCTCACTTTCATTCTTATTCGGGCAATCCTTAGTGTAGTGAGGTCCTTCGCATTTTTCACATCCAACTTGGGCAGCATACACTTTCTCATCACGCTTCTTCATCTCTCTACTAATTTTATCCAATTGAGCTTGAATAGCAGCAAACCCGTCAAAATTAGTGCTGCTCTTAGATCTAGTAGAGGTCCCATCGTGCCATTTTTGAGAATGATCAGCAGCTTCTTGGATTGCTTTCCTAGCATTGGCTGCACTCATTTGAGGCACAGCTCCCTTAGCGTCCAAGATTTGTCTAGTAGGCACGTCCAATCCTTGATAAAACAATATTATCTCCTGCATAGGGGTTAGATAGTGTTGAGGACATTTTACCAGTAAATCTTTAAATCGTTCCCAAGCTTGATAAAGAGTTTCATCAGGCTCTTGCTTGAAACTGTTGATAGACTCCATCTTTTTAGCAGTCTTAGCAGGTGGACAATATCTCTTCAGGAATTTGCTCTTCAAATCTTCCCATGTAGTGATTGAACTAGCAGGTTCATTCCTTAGCCACTTGTTAGCAGCTCCTTTTAGCGAGAGTGGAAAGATTCTTAGCATGAGTTGATCGTCAGTGACTCCTTCTGAAGTAAACAAATCCGCAATCTCGAGGACCTTTTCAACATGCTCATTAGCATCCTCATGTTCCGATCCACTGAAAGCATTTTCTCTTAGCTCCTTGAGAAACTGACCCTTCAATTCAAACTTTGACTTATCATCAAATTTTGGTCTAGCAACTCCTGAAGTGTAATCAGCACGGATTTTGTTCATGTATTCCTCCATAGTTGTGTTTTCGCCCATTGTTTCTGTTTCTTCTTCCTCTTTTTCTTCAGAAAAATAATCAAGCTCGAATGAACTTGAGATATCAAAGCTTTTTGTGTTGAAAAGCCTTTTAAGCGAATGAAAGACTCGTTCAGGATCTTCGAAAGGTTGAATCAAGTTCTTCGTAGAACTCCTGGTCATGCACTTCCTGAAATCAACACAAAAACATCATTAGGGTATGCTCAAGAAAGTAACATATCAGAAAATTAACAACGAAAACGGAATACGAAAAATTAAAGTTACTGATATCTGCAGACGATGCGCCGTATCCAAAAAGTTGGATACGCCGTATCTAATAATCGTTAAAATTAAATCAGACTTTTATTCAGAAAATAGATACGCCGCTTAGAAATTAGAATGCGCTGTATCAATTTAATTATCAAAAATCGATATTTATTTAAAATTAAATGCGTCGTATTAACAAAAGTTAATGCGTCGTATTTTCGTTACGTTTCAAAATATAAGATTTTTGATTCAGAAGATACGCCGTATCGATAAAAATCGATGCGTCGTATCTGTTTAATAATTCGAAAACTGTTTTTAATTAAAATAATAGATACGCTGTATCTGCTAAGGCAGATGCGTCGTATCGCGTTATCGCTTTAAAAAAATTTCTTATTAAAAACAGATACGCCGTATCTTGGGGAAAGATGCGTTGTATCGAATTAATTAAACGCGTTGTATTTTATAAAAATTAAACGCAATACGCCGTATCTATGAAAATAGATGCGCCGTATCGTTTGAATAAGCTCAGTACAACGATAGCAGTATGCAGAAAATACGAAAAATAAAAACAAATAAAAAACACAAACGAAAACAAACAAAAATTAAACACACAAAAACAAGAAAATATGCAAAATAATACAATGAATGCAAATTAACCTAATATACAACACAGTTAGCAGTTAGATTAAAAATTAAAAACCTAATTAAAATACTAATCAAATTAACAGATAATAACAATTCACTCCCCGGCAACGGCGCCAAAAACTTGATGGCGTGTGGTGTGTCATTGCGGTTTAGCAGTATTAATGCCTACTCAAGTTTTAAATTTATATTTAGCCGACTTATCAATAACACACACACTTAACGAGCAGTGTACCCGGTCAGTATGAATATAATGGTAAGTAGAGTGTCGATCACTAAGAGTGGAACGTATTATCTAGTTATTCTAATCAGTATTTTAATATTCTAAGTTAGCTATACAACCTAATCTAACGCAAGGGGGTTCAGCCTGAGAGACTGACACGTTTTGGTTGCAATTAAATACTCCCTCCGTCTCAATTTATTTGTCAGGAGAGAGAAAACACAAAGTTTAATAAAAGTGGGGCCACTTTAATTTTCAACCACTAAAATGGAATATTCCTCATTTAGATTCTCTAGTTTTTACTAAATAAGGAAAGTGGACAATTAATTTGAGACATCCATAAAAGGAAATATGGACAATTAAATTGAGACGGAGGGAGTAATAAACTAAACTAATGAGCACGAATCAGCGATAGACATGCACATACACAGATAAATACTCGAGACAATAAGAAGACCTGTCCTGATGATTAAGTAGATTGTCACTTGTTTTATTGATAGTTTTATATGAAGTGTATGTAGTTAACCCTTTCTCGTTGGTCCTAATCTTATCGGCGAGAAATCCCTTAATGATTACTTATGTCTAAAAGTTATTCCTAAGTGATCAATTTAGTAACAACCGTGGGAGCCACATTCTCTTCCGTAGTCAAATGCGCAGGCCACTAATAAACACAGAGGTTATCAATGCACTAATAAGTAGTAACCAAAGACATCAACATATAAACTTTAATTGATGGGAAAACAGTTTTAAGGGAGTGCAATCTTTCTCCTCACATTACACAAGCCACCAATCCTGATGAATTAAAGTTTACTAACACAATAAAACAAAACTACTTAATGAATTAAATAAATGCAGGACCTTCTTACAGCTTGATGAACTCAAATAAGTACATTTTATTACTATCATTTATCCTATTAATTTGACTTGTTTTACTATATTATGTATGAGGATTGATACTTAATCGTTTACTTTTGTAATTCTCAGGTAAAAACAAGCATTTGGTGAAACTTAGCGATTTTGGACTGATTATGGAGCATAACATGCAAGAAGTTAAGAGTCTACTTGTAACACCCCAACCCGACAAGGGCAAAGGTATTACAAATACGGATTCTTATCATAACAGATACAAGCATATGACATAAATAATACAATAGGATTCCAAGGGTTACAATGAGAATCTGAAATTTACAAAGCTAATTGGTACAAAAATTTCTAAGTCTAAAACAAAGATCTCTTCTAATCATCTCTACTCCAAAATAGCTAACAAGGTCTTCTAACTCCAAGGTTCTCTCTATTAATAGCCCAGCTTCCAACTAAAACCTGCCGCACACGAAAAGAAACGTGCGGCTGAGCTTTAAAAGCCCAGTGAACAGATATATATAATAAACGAAAATGAAACAAACAGAAATGAAAGCAAACGGATCTGGACAGATATAGCACAATGAAAAGATATAAATAAGGTACAAGAGTAAAGGTCTAGGACAGTAATCCACCACGAGCCCAGAAACAGAAATATCATATCATGTAACCATATCAGAAATCCAGAGGGGATGCCTCTCAAGTAACCAGATAATATGAGGGGTGGCCTCATGTATCCAACAGAAATATATGGAGTAGCTAGCTCCCAGAACATGAAAGACGTGGATTGCACCCATCATCAGTCACCAAATACCAGATATATCAGATCTTCACAAAACAGAACAAATCTAGGATGCATCCATTCGCCCCCCAGAACAAATCATATTGGCCATAACAGATATAAAATAAAGCGCGCATAACAGAATCAGAATGGGGACGGTGTAACCAAATCACTAGGGCTACACACTAGTCATGTCAGTGGTGCATCACAGACACGGCCATGTTACCTTCATGGCTAGGGAACAAATTTTGGCTCGGGTATCAAACTGAGAGTCAAAGGTCAAAGGTCAAAGGTTCATATCATAATCAGAGTGTCATATCAGAAGGTTCAATATTAGAAGGTCAATATCAGGAGGTCAATAATCAAAGTTCCATAGCAACAGTTCATTTAAAAAAGGTTTCTAATTAATAGTTCATTTAAAACAATCTTTTAATAATGATTTTTATAACAATAATCCTTCAGAGTAGTTTTCATAAAACGATCTTTCAAAACGGTCTTTCATAAAGATAGTCTTTTAAATATGGTTTTCATCAAAGTTAGTAAAATGCCCATTAAAAAGTATTGTATCATATTTGCAAACATCATTTAAAAATAACTTTTTCTCAAATTATTCTCAGGTCAGAGCTAAAAAGGTTTTCAAGGTTTAGGTTCATATCATAGGTCATAACGAAACGGATCATAGCAAAGGTATCGAATCAGAGACTAAACAGATCAGAACAGAGACCATAAGAAACCTTACAGAGAAGGTCAGAATATCCGTACCTTATTTTAGAAGCAAACACGAATCAGAAAATAGACGTCACAGAAAGGATCAGGACCTTTCCTTCTTCACACCTAAGGAATAGCAGACGGAATTACAAGGAATTCTAACTCAGATTACTATTTAATTTACTTCTCCATTTTAAGTACTTTAGAGTTCATACGGTTATTATGGTAGTGTCATACATTCAAAGGTTTATTAAGTGTTTAGGATAAGTTGAAGGACCAATTGTGTAATTATCATAAGGTTAGGGTATAAGGTGTAATTATTGAAAAGTTACAGGTTTCTACAAGTTAGTCCTTTAGTATTATCAAAATAACAACATAGACCCTCTAATGTTTGAATATAAACACTTAACACTTTTTAAATAACAAAATACACTTTTTCAGGTTCTAAGTAAGTTCTGGACCTGTTTTAAATAATTCAAAAATCAGAGTAGAACTCCGAAATAAAATCTAAAAAAATTCACATAGCTTCTTCAACATTCCTAGTATTTACCCTAATTTTTCCAGATTTTATTAATTAGTTTTGGTATGAAAGAAAAATCCACTTTTACAACCAGTCCCAGAAACATGTCTGATGGAACACCCGATAAGTTACCACTTCATTACCCCTTCAGAAAAATTCAAAAAATTCTATTAAAATTCAAGCTACTAGCATACATCCCAAATATTATCGAGTTCAAAGGGCTACTTCTAATTCAATATGGTTTGGAAATTAAAATTCAAAAACCCGGACTGATTTTCCAGACTTATAAATACGACCAGACACATAATTTTCTAAAAATCAAAAAGTAACCTTCCAGGCCTCTAAAAATTACAAACTAAATTTCTCCAGGTAGATATTTCAATGAAATTAGTTTTAGGCTCTTAAAACACCAAAATATACGTTACCATTATTTTTATATAGTCGTTCAAAGTCGCATATAGTTCCAGACCAGTAGCAGTTTTTATGTTTCATGCATATACTTATAGTTTAATCATTCCAATCATCAATTATTGACATTAAACGTTTTTAGATGAGTTTATAACATGTCTATGTTGATTTATACATGGTCTTAACATAATCACAACGAATTATTTCACACAAAACTCAGCCGATTCATACATATCAACTTTTAGGGTTTTGTTAATTTTATGATTTCATGTGATTAGTTTTGTGATTATTTCGGCTAGAATCAAAAGAAACACAAGAAACAAAGATCGAATAGATTAGGGGATACAATACCCTCGTAGACCACGAAGAACACTAACACGACGATAATCACAACACCACACGAAGCTCTCTTTTCCTCTCTTCTTCTTGATCGACAGAAAACAGCCCAAAAGGAAAAAAAAAACATGGTTGTTTTGATTAGTTTTTGATGCATAAAATTCGAATGGATCATCGTTGATGTTAGAGACTTACCTTGTGACGATAAAACACGAATTAGGAACAAGATTTGAAGCCTTCTTGGGTGGTTTTTGGGCGTAGCAGCAGCAGAACAAAAGACAGCAGCAGAACTTTTATTTAGGGTTTTATTTTGAGTGATATGTGATGATCGGTTATAAGGAAAAGAAACAAAAGAGTATGGGCTGGTTTTGGGTGGTTGGGTCGTGGGTTTGGATGAGGGGAAGAGGGCTTGGGTCGGCCTATAAGCCCAACACACCACATCTATGTCCAAGTTTCATTATTTCCCTCGTTTCTTAAGTACGACTTACACGTAACTATTTTTTTGAACAAAAATAAATATGAACTTGTTGGGTTTTTGGTTCAAGTGACTAAGTAATGTGTTACAAATATTATTGGTAGCTCGTATACTTATATTATGGTGCCTCGTACTCATTTCATGTCGTATTTGTTTCGTTTTCATACGTTTTGTGATTTATTTATAAGTTATATGAGTTTTAATTAATTTTTAAATTATGAGGGCATTTTAGTCTTTTAATACGTTTCAGATTTTCGGGTTTTACAACTCTCCCCCTCTAACAGAAAAATTTCGTCCTCGAAATTTGCAGAAAGCAGAAAGAATAGAGAACGGAATACTCAAGATTTCAAATCGAATTAATTGTATCCATAGCAGAGAGCCCTTCAAGGAGTTTAAGATTCCTAACTGAGGTCGACAGAATGCAATACGAGAGTCCAAATTCACCCAGATATTTAACGAACGAAGGTAGAGTATACGCATAGGTAGAATGAACCTAAAGTCTCACTAATTACGGATAATCCAACGGGGTCAAATTCTAAACTTCTTAGGTACTTCCCAAGATATCCTATGGCCACAATGAGGGCACGTTATATGGTGTAAGTATTATCACGTTAATAATACCAGCACCACATAATTATGCCTTCATGATGATCATACTTTATCTCAAGTCGTAAACAAAGCCACCTATCTTAATCCACCTAGTACTCTATAGTCTCAGAGGTCAACAAAATCGATGTCATAGTCAAGAGGGAAAACAACTACTTGCAAGAGTATCGGAATCCCAGATTGCCTATCAGATTAAGGTATGTCGTCCACAAGCGTCAGATCTTCTCCAATTCATCAAAGCCATCATTGGACGTACGAATAGACACGGAACTGAAATGCTTCTAAGGAACTTAACTCATCAGAGGATCTTAAATTTGAGAATACTCGGAGGTGAAACAAAATTGTGAACTTGTGTCTGGTTCGTCAAGCCTCCTGCTGTTCTTCTTGGAGTAATGTGAATTTCTGGCACGATCTTCAAATCCTTCATCCTCCAGTCTGCCTCCGCTCTCAATTCATCTTAGTACAACCAAGGTGAATAGGGAAGTTAGACTGCATGTCTTCATCAGCTCCAGGTTCGCCGTCTTGAGTAGATTTCTTCTTCTGCATCGCCAACACTTCTGCCTTGTAAGGGATGCCTTCACTCTTCAGGGTAGCCGCCGTTGTTGTTAACATTTTGAGTGCTCAATCAACCAATCCCTTATCAGAATGGGATCGAAGTTGACTATCCAAGAAAGACGGATCAACCAGGCAAATCTTATCATTCAAAAGTGAGAGGGAAACATTCTTATATGCATGGTTAGACATCACAAGACTTTTCATAGGGATAGAGAGGGGTAAGACGGAATCAAATAGCGTCAGAAGATTCATAGGTGCTTATCAAAAGCAAGAGACAAACAACAGAATGTATCTAGTACGTCATCGCCATGGAGATTCTTAGAATTGTCCGAAGAGGCATCAAAATGATTAACAAAAGGATCAGATGTCAGAGTCGGAATCCAGAGATAAGGTTCAATAGTGTCAGGCATACAATTCACAATGACATAAATCTTGAAGGCATAAGCTTTCAATCTCCAAGAGGGATTCAACAGGCTTAAACCAAAAGTAAGGCACGAATCAGAGTGATGCGGAAACAATGATACTTAAACAAATGCCTTATAGTCTACCCATTCCTCACCGGTCAGAACTTAAGCTCCTATAGGGAAATCCTAAAGCAAATTTTCAAAGGTTGTCTTACGAGCGCCTACAGGGAAAGCTTAGTGGTCCTAACTTACACAGGTCAAGGGTAAATGTATTACGAAATCGCAGCCTGTCTATCTGATACCATAATTGTAACACCCCAACCCGACAAGGGCAAAGGTATTACAAATACGGATTCTTATCAGAACAGATACAAGCATATGACATAAATAATACAATAGGATTCCAAGGGTTACAATGAGAATCTGAAATTTACAAAGCTAATTGGTACAAAAATTTCTAAGTCTAAAACAAAGATCTCTTCTAATCATCTCTACTCCAAAATAGCTAACAAGGTCTTCTAACTCCAAGGTTCTCTCTATTAATAGCCCAGCTTCCAACTAAAACCTGCCGCACACGAAAAGAAACGTGCGGCTGAGCTTTAAAAGCCCAGTGAACAGATATATATAATAAACGGAAATGAAACAAACAGAAATGAAAGCAAACGGATCTGGACAGATATAGCACAATGAAAAGATATAAATAAGGTACGAGAGTAAAGGTCTAGGACAGTAATCCACCACGAGCCTAGAAACAGAAATATCATATCATGTAACCATATCAGAAATCCAGAGGGGATGCCTCTCAAGTAACCAGATAATATGAGGGGTGGCCTCATGTATCCAACAGAAATATATGGAGTAGCTAGCTCCCAGAACATGAAAGACGTGGATTGCACCCATCATCAGTCACCAAATACCAGATATATCAGATCTTCACAAAACAGAACAAATCTAGGATGCATCCATTCGCCCCCCAGAACAAATCATATTGGCCATAACAGATATAAAATAAAGCGCGCATAACAGAATCAGAATGGGGACGGTGTAACCAAATCACTAGGGCTACACACTAGTCATGTCAGTGGTGCATCACAGACACGGCCATGTTACCTTCATGGCTAGGGAACAAATTTTGGCTCGGGTATCAAACTGAGAGTCAAAGGTCAAAGGTCAAAGGTTCATATCATAATCAGAGTGTCATATCAGAAGGTTCAATATTAGAAGGTCAATATCAGAAGGTCAATAATCAAAGTTCCATAGCAACAGTTCATTTAAAAAAGGTTTCTAATTAATAGTTCATTTAAAACAATCTTTTAATAATGATTTTTATAACAATAATCCTTCAGAGTAGTTTTCATAAAACGATCTTTCAAAACGGTCTTTCATAAAGATAGTCTTTTAAATATGGTTTTCATCAAAGTTAGTAAAATGCCCATTAAAAAGTATTGTATCATATTTGCAAACATCATTTAAAAATAACTTTTTCTCAAATCATTCTCAGGTCAGAGCTAAAAAGGTTTTCAAGGTTTAGGTTCATATCATAGGTCATAACGAAACGGATCATAGCAAAGGTATCGAATCAGAGACTAAACAGATCAGAACAGAGACCATAAGAAACCTTACAGAGAAGGTCAGAATATCCGTACCTTATTTTAGAAGCAAACACGAATCAGAAAATAGACGTCACAGAAAGGATCAGGACCTTTCCTTCTTCACACCTAAGGAATAGCAGACGGAATTACAAGGAATTCTAACTCAGATTACTATTTAATTTACTTCTCCATTTTAAGTACTTTAGAGTTCATACGGTTATTATGGTAGTGTCATACATTCAAAGGTTTATTAAGTGTTTAGGATAAGTTTAAGGACCAATTGTGTAATTATCATAAGGTTAGGGTATAAGGTGTAATTATTGAAAAGTTACAGGTTTCTACAAGTTAGTCCTTTAGTATTATCAAAATAACAACATAGACCCTCTAATGTTTGAATATAAACACTTAACACTTTTTAAATAACAAAATACACTTTTTCAGGTTCTAAGTAAGTTCTGGACCTGTTTTAAATAATTCAAAAATCAGAGTAGAACTCCGAAATAAAATCTAAAAAAATTCACATAGCTTCTTCAACATTCCTAGTATTTACCCTAATTTTTCCAGATTTTATTAATTAGTTTTGGTATGAAAGAAAAATCCACTTTTACAACCAGTCCCAGAAACATGTCTGATGGAACACCCGATAAGTTACCACTTCATTACCCCTTCAGAAAAATTCAAAAAATTCTATTAAAATTCAAGCTACTAGCATACATCCCAAATATTATCGAGTTCAAAGGGCTACTTCTAATTCAATATGGTTTGGAAATTAAAATTCAAAAACCCGGACTGATTTTCCAGACTTATAAATACGACCAGACACATAATTTTCTAAAAATCAAAAAGTAACCTTCCAGGCCTCTAAAATTACAAACTAAATTTCTCCAGGTAGATATTTCAATTAACTTAGTTTTAGGCTCTTAAAACACCAAAATATACGTTACCATTATTTTTATATAGTCGTTCAAAGTCGCATATAGTTCCAGACCAGTAGCAGTTTTTATGTTTCATGCATATACTTATAGTTTAATCATTCCAATCATCAATTATTGACATTAAACGTTTTTAGATGAGTTTATAACATGTCTATGTTGATTTATACATGGTCTTAACATAATCACAACGAATTATTTCACACAAAACTCAGCCGATTCATACATATCAACTTTTAGGGTTTTGTTAATTTTATGATTTCATGTGATTAGTTTTGCGATTATTTCGGCTAGAATCAAAAGAAACACAAGAAACAAAGATCGAATAGATTAGGGGATACAATACCCTCGTAGACCACGAAGAACACGAACACGACGATAATCACAACACCACACGAAGCTCTCTTTTCCTCTCTTCTTCTTGATCGACAGAAAACAGCCCAAAAGGAAAAAAAAAAACATGGTTGTTTTGATTAGTTTTTGATGCATAAAATTCGAATGGATCATCGTTGATGTTAGAGACTTACCTTGTGACGATAAAACACGAATTAGGAACAAGATTTGAAGCCTTCTTGGGTGGTTTTTGGGGCGTAGCAGCAGCAGAACAAAAGACAGCAGCAGAACTTTTATTTAGGGTTTTATTTTGAGTGATATGTGATGATCGGTTATAAGGAAAAGAAACAAAAGAGTATGGGCTGGTTTTGGGTGGTTGGGTCGTGGGTTTGGATGAGGGGAAGAGGGCTTGGGTCGGCCTATAAGCCCAACACACCACATCTATGTCCAAGTTTCATTATTTCCCTCGTTTCTTAAGTACGACTTACACGTAACTATTTTTTTGAACAAAAATAAATATGAACTTGTTGGGTTTTTGGTTCAAGTGACTAAGTAATGTGTTACAAATATTATTGGTAGCTCGTATACTTATATTATGGTGCCTCGTACTCATTTCATGTCGTATTTGTTTCGTTTTCATACGTTTTGTGATTTATTTATAAGTTATATGAGTTTTAATTAATTTTTAAATTATGAGGGCATTTTAGTCTTTTAATACGTTTCAGATTTTCGGGTTTTACAACTCTTCCCCTCTAACAGAAAAATTTCGTCCTCGAAATTTGCAGAAAGCAGAAAGAATAGAGAACGGAATACTCATACGGGATGCGAACAAGATTTCAAATCGAATTAATTGTATCCATAGCAGAGAGCCCTTCAAGGAGTTTAAGATTCCTAACTGAGGTCGACAGAATGCAACACGAGAGTCCAAATTCACCCAGATATTTAACGAACGAAGGTAGAGTATACGCATAGGTAGAATGAACCTAAAGTCTCACTAATTACGGATAATCCAACGGGGTCAAATTCTAAACTTCTTAGGTACTTCCCAAGATATCCTATGGCCACAATGAGGGCACGTTATATGGTGTAAGTATTATCACGTTAATAATACCAGCACCACATAATTATGCCTTCATGATGATCATACTTTATCTCAAGTCGTAAACAAAGCCACCTATCTTAATCCACCTAGTACTCTATAGTCTCAGAGGTCAACAAAATCGATGTCATAGTCAAGAGGGAAAACAACTACTTGCAAGAGTATCGGAATCCCAGATTGCCTATCAGATTAAGGTATGCCGTCCACAAGCGTCAGATCTTCTCCAATTCATCAAAGCCATCATTGGACGTACGAATAGACACGGAACTGAAATGCTTCTAAGGAACTTAAATCATCAGAGGATCTTAAATTTGAGAATACTCGGAGGTGAAACAAAATTGTGAACTTGTGTCTGGTTCGTCAAGCCTCCTGCTGTTCTTCTTGGAGTAATGTGAATTTCTGGCACGATCTTCAAATCCTTCATCCTCCAGTCTGCCTCCGCTCTCAATTCATCTTAGTACAACCAAGGTGAATAGGGAAGTTAGACTGCATGTCTTCATCAGCTCCAGGTTCGCCGTCTTGAGTAGATTTCTTCTTCTGCATCGCCAACACTTCTGCCTTGTAAGGGATGCCTTCACTCTTCAGGGTAGCCGCCGTTGTTGTTAACATTTTGAGTGCTCAATCAACCAATCCCTTATCAGAATGGGATCGAAGTTGACTATCCAAGAAAGACGGATCAACCAGGCAAATCTTATCATTCAAAAGTGAGAGGGAAACATTCTTATATGCATGGTTAGACATCACAAGACTTTTCATAGGGATAGAGAGGGGTAAGACGGAATCAAATAGCGTCAGAAGATTCATAGGTGCTTATCAAAAGCAAGAGACAAACAACAGAATGTATCTAGTACGTCATCGCCATGGAGATTCTTAGAATTGTCCGAAGAGGCATCAAAATGATTAACAAAAGGATCAGATGTCAGAGTCGGAATCCAGAGATAAGGTTCAATAGTGTCAGGCATACAATTCACAATGACATAAATCTTGAAGGCATAAGCTTTCAATCTCCAAGAGGGATTCAACAGGCTTAAACCAAAAGTAAGGCACGAATCAGAGTGATGCGGAAACAATGATACTTAAACAAATGCCTTATAGTCTACCCATTCCTCACCGGTCAGAACTTAAGCTCCTATAGGGAAATCCTAAAGCAAATTTTCAAAGGTTGTCTTACGAGCGCCTACAGGGAAAGCTTAGTGGTCCTAACTTACACAGGTCAAGGGTAAATGTATTACGAAATCGCAGCCTGTCTATCTGATACCATAATTGTAACACCCCAACCCGACAAGGGCAAAGGTATTACAAATACGGATTCTTATCAGAACAGATACAAGCATATGACATAAATAATACAATAGGATTCCAAGGGTTACAATGAGAATCTGAAATTTACAAAGCTAATTGGTACAAAAATTTCTAAGTCTAAAACAAAGATCTCTTCTAATCATCTCTACTCCAAAATAGCTAACAAGGTCTTCTAACTCCAAGGTTCTCTCTATTAATAGCCCAGCTTCCAACTAAAACCTGCCGCACACGAAAAGAAACGTGCGGCTGAGCTTTAAAAGCCCAGTGAACAGATATATATAATAAACGGAAATGAAACAAACAGAAATGAAAGCAAACGGATCTGGACAGATATAGCACAATGAAAAGATATAAATAAGGTACGAGAGTAAAGGTCTAGGACAGTAATCCACCACGAGCCTAGAAACAGAAATATCATATCATGTAACCATATCAGAAATCCAGAGGGGATGCCTCTCAAGTAACCAGATAATATGAGGGGTGGCCTCATGTATCCAACAGAAATATATGGAGTAGCTAGCTCCCAGAACATGAAAGACGTGGATTGCACCCATCATCAGTCACCAAATACCAGATATATCAGATCTTCACAAAACAGAACAAATCTAGGATGCATCCATTCGCCCCCCAGAACAAATCATATTGGCCATAACAGATATAAAATAAAGCGCGCATAACAGAATCAGAATGGGGACGGTGTAACCAAATCACTAGGGCTACACACTAGTCATGTCAGTGGTGCATCACAGACACGGCCATGTTACCTTCATGGCTAGGGAACAAATTTTGGCTCGGGTATCAAACTGAGAGTCAAAGGTCAAAGGTCAAAGGTTCATATCATAATCAGAGTGTCATATCAGAAGGTTCAATATTAGAAGGTCAATATCAGGAGGTCAATAATCAAAGTTCCATAGCAACAGTTCATTTAAAAAAGGTTTCTAATTAATAGTTCATTTAAAACAATCTTTTAATAATGATTTTTATAACAATAATCCTTCAGAGTAGTTTTCATAAAACGATCTTTCAAAACGGTCTTTCATAAAGATAGTCTTTTAAATATGGTTTTCATCAAAGTTAGTAAAATGCCCATTAAAAAGTATTGTATCATATATGCAAACATCATTTAAAAATAACTTTTTCTCAAATTATTCTCAGGTCAGAGCTAAAAAGGTTTTCAAGGTTTAGGTTCATATCATAGGTCGTAACGAAACGGATCATAGCAAAGGTATCGAATCAGAGACTAAACAGATCAGAACAGAGACCATAAGAAACCTTACAGAGAAGGTCAGAATATCCGTACCTTATTTTAGAAGCAAACACGAATCAGAAAATAGACGTCACAGAAAGGATCAGGACCTTTCCTTCTTCACACCTAAGGAATAGCAGACGGAATTACAAGGAATTCTAACTCAGATTACTATTTAATTTACTTCTCCATTTTAAGTACTTTAGAGTTCATACGGTTATTATGGCAGTGTCATACATTCAAAGGTTTATTAAGTGTTTAGGATAAGTTTAAGGACCAATTGTGTAATTATCATAAGGTTAGGGTATAAGGTGTAATTATTGAAAAGTTACAAGTTTCTACAAGTTAGTCCTTTAGTATTATCAAAATAACAACATAGACCCTCTAATGTTTGAATATAAACACTTAACACTTTTTAAATAACAAAATACACTTTTTCAGGTTCTAAGTAAGTTCTGGACCTGTTTTAAATAATTCAAAAATCAGAGTAGAACTCCGAAATAAAATCTACAAAAATTCACAGAGCTTCTTTAACATTCCTAGTATTTACCCTAATTTTTCCAGATTTTATTAATTAGTTTTGGTATGAAAGAAAAATCCACTTTTACAACCAGTCCCAGAAACATGTCTGATGGAACACCCCATAAGTTACCACTTCATTACCCCTTCAGAAAAATTCACAAAATTCTATTAAAATTCAAGCTACTAGAATACATACCAAATATTATCCAGTTCAAAGGGCTCCTTCTAATTCAATACGGTTTGGAAATTAAAATTCAAAAACCCAGACTGATTTTCCAGACTTATAAATACGACCAGACACATAATTTTCTAAAAATCAAAAAGTAACCTTCCAGGCCTCTAAAATTACAAACTAAATTTCTCCAGGTAGATATTTCAATTAACTTAGTTTTAGGCTCTTAAAACACCAAAATATACGTTACCATTATTTTTATATAGTCGTTCAAAGTCGCATATAGTTCCAGACCAGTAGCAGTTTTTATGTTTCATGCATATACTTATAGTTTAATCATTCCAATCATCAATTATTGACATTAAACGTTTTTAGATGAGTTTATAACATGTCTATGTTGATTTATACATGGTCTTAACATAATCACAACGAATTATTTCACACAAAACTCAGCCGATTCATACATATCAACTTTTAGGGTTTTGTTAATTTTATGATTTCATGTGATTAGTTTTGCGATTATTTCGGCTAGAATCAAAAGAAACACAAGAAACAAAGATCGAATAGATTAGGGGATACAATACCCTCGTAGACCACGAAGAACACGAACACGACGATAATCACAACACCACACGAAGCTCTCTTTTCCTCTCTTCTTCTTGATCGACAGAAAACAGCCCAAAAGGAAAAAAAAAACATGGTTGTTTTGATTAGTTTTTGATGCATAAAATTCGAATGGATCATCGTTGATGTTAGAGACTTACCTTGTGACGATAAAACACGAATTAGGAACAAGATTTGAAGCCTTCTTGGGTGGTTTTTGGGGCGTAGCAGCAGCAGAACAAAAGACAGCAGCAGAACTTTTATTTAGGGTTTTATTTTGAGTGATATGTGATGATCGGTTATAAGGAAAAGAAACAAAAGAGTATGGGCTGGTTTTGGGTGGTTGGGTCGTGGGTTTGGATGAGGGGAAGAGGGCTT
Organism: Artemisia tridentata subsp. tridentata; assembly: GCA_021014915.2. Classification (NCBI taxonomy): domain Eukaryota; kingdom Viridiplantae; phylum Streptophyta; class Magnoliopsida; order Asterales; family Asteraceae; genus Artemisia; species Artemisia tridentata. Next base: position 176,283,722 of record CP139503.1, read on the forward strand.
GGGTCAGCCTATAAGCCCAACACACCACATCTATGTCCAAGTTTCATTATTTCCCTCGTTTCTTAAGTACGACTTACACGTAACTATTTTTTTGAACAAAAATAAATATGAACTTGTTGGGTTTTTGGTTCAAGTGACTAAGTAATGTGTTACAAATATTATTGGTAGCTCGTATACTTATATTATGGTGCCTCGTACTCATTTCATGTCGTATTTGTTTCGTTTTCATACGTTTTGTGATTTATTTATAAGTTATATGAGTTTTAATTAATTTTTAAATTATGAGGGCATTTTAGTCTTTTAATACGTTTCAGATTTTCGGGTTTTACACTACTAAAATGTACAAGATCAAGACATTCTGCTCCAGATGCGCCGCATCTCACTTATCACATACGGCGCATCACTATCAATATTTCACCAGATACGATCCAAGATACAAGAGGACATGCGCCGCATCTATAAATGAAGTTACGCCGCATCTTCTGGCGGTGTACGAATATTCCTGAATATTATAATCTTGGACCCCACGCGAAGTTAAGTCAATGCGCTGCATCTACTTACTAGATGCGCCGCATCTTACCCTCAGACAGAAACTATAAATACCCCAAGACCAGACGAATTCGACAGATATATTATATACGAGACCGAAGTACAGAAACCCTAGGACGAATTCAGTCAAGGCAGCAGCACAAGACACACCCAAACGAAGATACAAGAGCTGTAAGAAGGTGCTGCATGTGTTTAATTCATTAAGTAGTTTTGTTTTATTGTGTTAGTAAACTTTAATTCATCAAGATTGGTGGCTTGTGTAATGTGACAACGGAAAGATTGCACTCCCTTAAAACTGCTTTCTCATTAATTAAAGTTTATATGTTGATGTCTTTGGTGACTTTTATTAGTGCATTGATAACCTCTGTGTCTAGCTGAGCGTTGATCGGGTCGCCATGCCTCTGCCCTCGCCTATTTATTAGATCGCCTATGCATTCTATGGTCTGTAGAAAAGTATGAAGAAAGATAAATAGGATAGTCATAAGTAATCATTAAGGGTTTACTCGCCGATAAGATTAGAACCAACGAGAAAGGACTTAATCTCGGTGCGTTGCATCGAACTATACACTTCATATAACACTAGCAACAAAACAAGTGACAAACTACTTATCTATCAGGACAGCCCTCTTATTGTCTCAAGTATTTATCTGTGTACGGGTGTGCTACTTGCTGATTCGTGCCTATTGGTTTAGTTTATTATTTAATTGCAACCAAATCGTGCCAGTCTCTCAGGCTGAACCCCCTTGCGTTAGATTAGGTTGTATAGCTAACTTAATATATTAAAATACTGATTTGAATAACTAGATAATACGTTCCACTCTTAGTGATCGACACTCTACTTACCATTATATTCATACTGACCGGGTACACTGCTCGTTAAGTGTGTGTGTTATTGATAAGTCGGCTAAATATAAATTTAAAACTTGAGTAGGCATTAATACTGCTAAACCGCAACGACACATCGCACGCATCAAGTTTTTGGCGTCGTTGCCGGGGAGTGAATTGTTATTATCTATTAATTTGATTAGTATTTTAATTAGGTTTTTATTTTTTTTTATCTAACCGCTAATTCTGTTGTGTATTAGATTAATTTGCATTCATTGTACTATTTTGCATATTTTCTGTTTTTGTGTGTTATTTGTTTGCTTTTGTTTGTGTTTATTTTCATGTGTTTTTATTTGTTTTTATTTTTCGTTTTTTTGTACTCTGCTATCGTTGTACTGAGCTAAATCGAACGATACGGCGCATCTGATCTCTCAGATACGGCGTATTGCGTTTAATTTTTTATAAAATACAACGCGTTTAATTAATTCGATACGACACATCTTTTCCCCAAGATACGGCGTATCTGTTTTTGATAAATTTTTTTTCTAAACGTAACGCCATACGATGCATCTGCTTTAGCAGATACGACGTATCTATTATTTTAATTAAAAATAGTTTTCGAATTATTAAACAGATACGGCGTATCGATTTTTATCGATACGGCGCATCTTCTGAATCAAAAATCTTATATTTTGAAACGTAACGAAGATACGGCGCATTAACTTTTGTTAATACGACGCATTTAATTTTTAATAAGTATATCGATTTTTGATAATTAAAACAGATACGGCGCATTCTAAATTCCTAAGCGGCGTATCTATTGTCTGAATAAAGTCTGATTTAATTTTAACGATTATAAGATACGGCGTATCCAACTTTTTGGATACGGCGCATCGTCTGCAGATATCAGTAACTTTAATTTTTCGTATTCCGTTTTCGTTGTTGATTTTCTGATATATTACTTTCTTGAGCATACCCTACTGATATTTTTGTGTTGATTTCAGGAAGTGCATGACCAGGAGTTCTACGAAGAACTTGATTCAACCTTTCGAAGATCCTGAACGAGTCTTTCATTCGCTTAAAAGGCTTTTCAACACAAAAAGCTTTGATACTTCAAGTTCATTCGAGCTTGATTATTTTTCTGAAGAGAAAGAGGAAGAAGAAACAGAAACAATGGGCGAAAACACAACTATGGAGGAATACATGAACAAAACCCGTGCTGATTACACTTCAGGAGTTGCTAGACCAAAGTTTGATGATAAGTCAAAGTTTGAATTGAAGGGTCAGTTTCTCAAGGAGCTAAGAGAAAACGCTTTCAGTGGATCGGAACATGAGGATGCTAATGAGCATGTTGAAAAGGTCCTCGAGATTGCGGATTTGTTTACTTCAGAAGGAGTTACTGACGATCAACTCATGCTAAGAATCTTTCCACTCTCGCTAAATAGAGCTGCTAACAAGTGGCTAAGGAATGAACCTGCTAGTTCAATCACTACATGGGAAGATTTGAAGAGCAAATTCCTGAAGAGATATTGTCCACCTGCTAAGACTGCTAAAAAGATGGAGGCTATCAACAGTTTCAAGCAAGAGCCTGATGAAACTCTTTATCAAGCTTGGGAACGATTTAAAGATTTACTGGTAAAATGTCCTCAACACTATCTAACCCCTATGCAGGAGATAATATTGTTTTATCAAGGATTGGACGTGCCTACTAGACAAATCTTGGACGCTAAGGGAGCTGTGCCTCAAATGAGTGCAGCCAATGCTAGGAAAGCGATCCAAGAAGCTGCTGATCATTCTCAAAAATGGCACAATGGGACCTCTACTAGATCTAAGAGCAGCACTAATTTTGACGGGATTGCTGCTATTCAAGCTCAATTGGATAAAATTAGTAGAGAGATGAAGAAGCGTGATGAAAAAATGTATGCTGCCCAACTTGGATGTGAAAAGTGCGAAGGACCTCACTACACTAAAGATTGCCCGAATAAGTATGAAAGTGAGACGTTTGAAGAAGCATATTACACCCAATTTGGACAACCATTCCGACCTTCAGGAAGATTTAGGGAAGCCACACCGGGATTCTATCAAAAGAACAACTTTAATCCCGCTTATCAAGAAAGGAGGCAGACTTTAGATGACACTCTAAAGCAAATTATGGCCGATGCTGCTAAAAGACATGAAGAGAATACTGCTATGATCAAAGAAATCCGAGCTTCAACGGACACTACTACAAGAAATCAAGGAGCTTCGATCAAAGCACTGGAACAACAAATTGGTCAAATGAGCAAAGTTCTTCAAGAAAGGGGATACGGAAGTTTACCTAGCTCAACCGAAACCAACCCAAGGGATCATGTCAAGGCCATAAGCACCACTGAAGAAGTCACTCCTAACATTCCTTTTCCTAGAAGACCGATGAATGGTAATGATGGTGCAAGACCCGAATTTTTCTTTAATTCTTCAATCAGTTTAAGGAGACTACTAAAAGAAAAGACAAAGATTGAAGAAGAGATCAAGGCTGCAATGAAAGAAGAGAGCTCTGCAACCGACTTACATGCCTTGCCTCATAAAGAAAAAGACCCAGGAAGTTTTACTTTGCCTTGTTCAATTAATAATATATCTTTCAATAATGTGTTAGCTGACTTAGGAGCTAGTGTTAGTGTTATGCCTCTTAAGACATTCACTACCCTAGGACTAGGAAAATTAGCACCAACTAAGCTACTTATTGAATTGGCTGATAAAACGGTAAAACGACCTGAAGGGATTGCTAATAATGTGCTAGTCAATATTGAGAAGTTTATTTTCCCTGTAGACTTTGTTATATTAGACATGCCCGAGGATGTTAAGATTCCTTTAATCCTTGGAAGACCTTTCTTGTCTACTGCCCATGCTAAAATTGATGTGTTTAAAAGAAAAATCTCGTTAAGGGTAGGGAATAATAAACTAGTCTATAAATGCCAAGATCCTGTTAAAAGCATAATTAGAGGTGTCTATGTGCTAGGATTAAGAGAGCGTATGGACCTCGATCTTGAAGCTAGGCTTATGGGGGAAACATTGATTCAAAACAACTCAACTAATCCTAATCATGAGAACTTTGAGGAATTTATTGACCTTAATGTACCTACCGAACTTAGACGCGATGTTGTCAATGATTCTGATGATGAGTGGTATAATTGTGTAGTAATTAACAAACGTAGGAGAATAGTTGAGAATACAAATTTGAATAATGATGTGTTTATTGAACTACCACCCCACCTTGCTTATTTATGCTTATATGATAATAAGAATTTCCCGTCTATCATTTTGTCATCTCTTCCTGAAAGGGACAGAACTTTGTTTATACAGATATTAAAGAAGAACGGCGTGGAAATTAAGGACGAGCAAGGAATGTTCAATATTACTGAATTGGGAATGAGGGAGCGCGATGTTTCCGACTCCTTCAATGATCGATATTAAAGAGCTGAACGTGAGTCTAACTTGAAGACTCTGGAATAAAGACAAGTGCTGGCCGGGAGACAACCCGGAGAAATTTTTATTATTCTGTTTTTGTGTCGAGTCAGTCAGGCCGCAGAGGATACGGCGCATCTCAATCCTGAGATGCGACGCATCTCCTGCAATGGTCATATCTTTATTTTTCTGCATTTTTTATTTTCGACTTTAAAACTTTTTATCAGTTTATTTTAATGCGGCGCATCCCTGGTTAAGGATGCGGCGCATCTTCTATTTTGATCCGTATTTATTCCAGGCTCGATACGGCGTATCTTCTTCCATAAGATACGGCGCATCGACTGACCTGATGATTTTCATTTTTATTTTTTAAGTTTTATTTTTATCTAACTACTAATGTATTATGCAAGTTTGAACCTTTCTTAACTTAGGTGTGTTTTAAAGTGTTGGTGGTATTATAGATTCCTGCATTTCCTGTGGATACATCAATTATGAAGCTTAAACGTTCTCATCCACAAGAAAGATGATTTTTGCTCTTATACTAATGGAGGATCATACCGAGCAAATCTCAGGGGAGTTTTTCTGTTCTAATTCTTTTATTTTCCAGTTTTTAACCTTTTATACAAACAACGAGGACGTTGTTTAACTTAAGTGGGGGGATTGGAGAATTAGAACACTTAACACTTACTTGTCCTAAACTTTTCAAAATATGCTTAAAATGTGCTTAATATATCAAAATTTAAAATTTTTAGCATGTTTTTGTTTAAAGTCTAAGTTGCATAGCTGCACACATGACGTTATTTTCAAAAATTGTGATTTATCAAAATTCACAAATCTATGAGTGTGCCGGTGACTTGTAAACTTTAGAACTTGGCTTGTATACTATTCGAGACCACCATAATAAGTATTATTTATATAATTGGAATGACTTGTCTAAATTGGTAAAATTCTAGGATTACACCCAAAAAGCCTATTATATGTTATGTGTTATTAGCTAACTACACTGGTTAGTTAACCCCCGTATAAACCCTTTTGTTACTCTCACTTTTAGAGTAAGATACCCCTAGAAAAACACTCAGAGCCATTCCTTTCGTTTCTTACACCTTTGTTAAAATGTTTCGTTACACCCTTACACCTTAGCCTACCCTGTAGATTAGAATCCGTGGTTGGTTAATTGCTATAGGCAAAGTGTGTTTCCTTACATTACCTGTGTTCGTGTGCGTAATTCATTATCTATGGTTAGGTCGGGAAATTGCACAATGCAATTGGAGTGAAAGTAAATATTGTATATTTTGAGTCTTGATTTTCGTGTGTTTACTACTTTCACTATTACCGTTATTTCTGAAGTTATGAAAAGTATAGAAAAATTATCCAGAATTATCATTATAGTGATGTGGTGAAATTTTACACATCTATGTTTATGTTATCAAAAAAAAAAAAAAAATAAATAAAAAAAATAAAAAAAATCAAAAAAAATAGAAAAGAAAAAGAAAAATGAAGAAAAGTTGGATGTTGATTTAAACCAACAATGTAAAGTTTTGTATTAAGTGGTCGATATCACCACTAGTTGTTGTATATTATATCTATGGATTGAATGGGAGTTGGCAGTTATGGGAACACCAACTAAGGTTTATTCTTTGATTAAGATCTTGTTGAGTATAATTCGTGTCTACCTAAAGCGTGTGTTTCAAGTGTTAAAGCGTGAGTTATTCTATGATATGAGTCTTATTCATGGGATGGTTGGGATAGTGATTAACCACACTTAGGATTTTAATTTATTTGTTTTGTTTATTTTTCATTTTACAACAATTTATATCCCAAATATTATCCATACCCTGTATTATTCTTTATCCAACCAAACCTTTGATTTATTGAGATTAGGGATTTGAGCAATCTTAAGTATCGTAGTCGTGGATTCGGCTATGTATTTATGATTTTATCGCCCTTTTTGATATATTATTATTGGTGAAGTTTGGACCTATCTTTAGCCTATTCGAGTTAAGGATTTGAGCAATTGCAAGTATCGTGTTCGTGGATTCGATCATGTATTTGTGATTTTGTCGCCTTTTCTGGAATTTGAGATCGATAGAGATTAAGAATAATTAACCCTTAAGCCTAAAAACCCTTTTTACCGCTTTAGACTTGTTATTCCTTGGCTTTAGTGGGGGAGATGTGTATACTTGCCAAGCTTATGATAGAATATTTCCATACGACGGACTTCTTGGCAACTAAAGTTTTAAAACGGATTAATATATCTTGACTTTTATTTATCAAACAAAATTGTGGGGGTTTATTTTATTCTAATTCTAATAAGTGTTTAGTTGTTGATTATGATCACAAATGAATTACTGCTTAAATTAAAATAATCCTATATTTTTGGATACATTAATCGATTAAGTTTAATTCTAAGGTATATTGAACAAGAAAGTTCAAGTGGCGGGACTAATTATGAACTCAAATAATGTACATTTATTACTAAATGTATCATATCAAATTTGACTTGTACTAATTATGTATGAGGATGATACTTAATCGTTACTTTGTAATTCCTCAGGTAAAAACAAGCATTTGGTGAAACCATGGCGATTCTGGATAATTATGGAGCAAACATGCAGAAGTAAGAGTCTACTAAAATGTACAGATCAAGACTTCTGTCCAATGCGCCGCATTCACTATAATACGCCATCACTATCAATTCACCAGATACATCCAAGATACAAGGGACAATGCGCGCATCTATAAATGAAGTTACGCCGCATCTTGCGGTGTACGAATATTCCTGAAATATAATCTTGGACCCACACGAAATTAAGTCAATGCGCTGCATCTACTTACTAGATGCCCGCATCTTACCCTCAGACAGAAACTATAAATACCCCAAGACCAGACGAATTCGACAGATATATTATATACGAGACCGAAGTACAGAAACCCTAGGACGAATTCAATCAAGGCAGCAGCACAAGACACACCCAAACGAAGATACAAGAGCTGTAAGAAGGTGCTGCATGTGTTTAATTGATTAAGTAGTTTTGTTTTATTGTGTTAGTAAACTTTAATTCATCAAGATTGGTGGCTTGTGTAATGTGACAACGGAAAGATTGCACTCCCTTAAAACTGCTTTCTCATTAATTAAAGTTTATATGTTGATGTCTTTGGTGACTTTTATTAGTGCATTGATAACCTCTGTGTCTAGCTGAGCGTTGATCGGGTCGCCATGCCTCTGCCCTCGCCTATTTATTAGATCGCCTATGCATTCTATGGTCTGTAGAAAAGTAGGAAGAAAGATAAATAGGATAGTCATAAGTAATCATTAAGGGTTTACTCGCCGATAAGATTAGAACCAACGAGAAAGGACTTAATCTCGGTGCGTTGCATCGAACTATACACTTCATATAACACTAGCAATAAAACAAGTGACAAACTACTTATCTATCAGGACAACCCTCTTATTGTATCAAGTATTTATCTGTGTACGTGTGTGCTACTTGCTGATTCGTGCCTATTGGTTTAGTTTATTATTTAATTGCAACCAAATCGTGCCAGTCTCTCAGGCTGAACCCCCTTGCGTTAGATTAGGTTGTATAGCTAACTTAATATATTAAAATACTGATTAGAATAACTAGATAATATGTTCCACTCTTAGTGATCGACACTCTACTTACCATTATATTCATACTGACCGGGTACACTGCTCGTTAAGTGTGTGTGTTATTGATAAGTCGGCTAAATATAAATTTAAAACTTGAGTAGGCATTAATACTGCTAAACCGCAACGACACATCGCACGCATCACAGCTCTTGTATCTCCGTTCGGGCGTGTCTTGTGCTGCCTAATCGTCTGAATTCGGCCTTAGGTTTCTGTGGTCTTCGTACCTCGTATAAATTATGCGCTACGAAATTCGTCTGGTCTTGGGGTATTTATAGTTTCTGTCTGAGGGTAAGATGCGGCGCATCTAGTAAGTAGATGCGGCGCATTGACTTAACTTCGCGTGGGGTCCAAGATTAATATATTCAGGAATATTCGTACACCGCCAGAAGATGCGGCGTATCTTCATTCTTGGATGCGGCGCATGTCATTTGCCGTCTTGGATAATATCTTGTGAAATCTTGATAGCGATGTGCCGTATGTAATAAGTAAGATGCAGCGCATCTGGAGCAGAATAGTCTTGATCTTGTACATTTCAGTAGACTCTTAACTTCTTGCTTGTTTTGCTCCATAATTAGTCCAAAATCGCCAAGTTTCACCAAATGCTTGTTTTTAACTGAGAATTACAAAAGTAAACGATTAAGTATCAATTCTCACAGATAATATAATAAAACAAGTCAAATAAATAGGATAAATGATAGTAATAAAATGTACTTATTTGAGTTCATCAGACTTCCAGAGAGAAAGGGGACACCACACAGATGAGTGTTTCCAGCTGAAGAAGCAAATTGAGGAAGCAGTCAGATCCGGCCAGTTAACACATCTAGTGAAGGAGATTAAGAATGGCAGCCAAAAGAGGGGAGCCGCCAAGGGCGGCAAGAAGGAAGTCGCGCCCAAGGATAAGGTCCCTGCCATATTCATGGTGCAGACTTGGCAGGAAGTGTGAAGCAAAGAGTATCCCCTCATGTAGAACCAAACTTTGAGATATATTTCCCCCCCAATAGCAGGGGATGACTGGGATGACCATCCGCTGGTAATAAAGGCAGAGGTGGGCAGATATCGCGTACACAGGATGTATGTTGACAACGGAAGTGCCACAGAGGTACTCTATGAGCACTCCTTTAATCGTCTTAGCCCAGAAATCAAAAAGAAGATGATCCCCGCCACAGCACCACTCCTCGGTTTCAGCGGCGAGATATCATGACCATTAGGACAAATCCTCTTGGAGGTAACATTGGGGGATGAAGAAAATTCAGCTAGTGCGTGGACGAATTTCATGATTGTCAGGTTGCCGTCCAAGTACAATGGGATAATCGGCAGGCCTGGGATACGATTGCTCAAAATTATCCCTTCCACGGCCCATGACATGCTGAAATTTCCCACCCAAGGTAGAGTAGTGACCTTGCATAGTGACAAAGTTGTCCCGGTAGAATGTCGAATGGTTACGGAACCCCAACCATAATAGAATTCTGACGAAGTCTCGGCAAAGGAGGGTGTCAAGGTAGCAATACACCCGGAGTTTCGAGACTAAACTATCACCATAGGGGGAAGCCTAACTGATCGGGGAAAGAAGGATTTACGTGAGCTGCTAAAGAGCAACCTAGACATCTTCGCTTGACAGCCATCAAATATGACTGGAGTGCCGCGGAGCATAACAGAGCACAGGTTGAACGTCCGGGAAGGGTACGCCCCGGTAAAACAGAAGAAACGAGGGCAAGCCCCGGAAAGAAACAAAGCAATCAATGATGATGTGGCAAAGCTGGTGGAAGCCGGAATAATGAGGGAAGTTCATTACCATGACTGGTTGTCAAACAAGGTTCTCGTCAAGAAAAGTGATGGGAGCTGGAGAATGTGTGTTGACTTTAAGGACTTGAACAAAGCTTGTCCCAAGTATTGCTATCCCCTCCCGGAGATTGACTAGAAAGTTGAATCTCTCTGCGGATATACCTTCAAATGTTTTTTGGACGCGTATAAGGGATACCACCAAATTCAGATGGCCGCAGAAGATGAAGAGAAGACCGCGTTCCACACAAACCAAGGAATTTTTTGCTACAGGAAAATGCCTTTTGGTCTAAAGAATGCTGGAGCCACATATCAGCGGCTGGTGGACAAGGCCTTTGAAAGACAAATTGGAATAAACTTGGAAGTGTACGTGGACGACTTGGTCATCAAGAGCCACTCAGAAATTGAGGTGTTGAGGGACATAGAAGAAACCTTCAGAACCCTCAGAAAAATCAATATGAAGCTAAACCCGAAGAAGTGCACTTTTGGAGCAGAGGAAGGGGTATTCTTAGGACACGTGGTCAACAAGAAAGGGATTAGGGCTTGTCCGGAGAAATCCGAAGTCGCAGACCAATTACCCTCCCCGAGAACCTTAAAAGAAGTGCAAAGCTTGAACGGGAAACTAGCAAGTCTCATCCGTTTCCTATCCAAGTCTGCGGAGAAGTCCTTACCGTTCTTCAAAACACTGAAAAAGTGTTGTTAATACAAATATCGTCCTAAAAACGTTATTTATATTTTACGATCTTTACTATATTTTGTTACTGACAATTATAAACTTTATCTTTAGCAAATCATAAATATAAGTTAAAGTCTTTTACATTTATAGTAATAAGCTTTTAAATCTCATCATAACATGCTACATTCATCGCTAGGATATACATAGGACATACTTTTATACATTTACATGTTTATTCAAAAAATGGAAATATGTACATGACATCATTGCATACATCATTTGGATATCTTTAGGATATCTTGAAGATTTGTAGAATATCATGGAAAGATCTTCAAGCAAAGAATTGGATTTAGTAATATCTTGGATAGATTTGGAAAGATATGTGAAGATTTGCTGTCAGGTTCTGGCGGAACCAAACAGCATAAGGGACGGAACCCTTTATTTGGTTCCGCCCAATCCGTGGCCTGTTTTGGCATTTTGCCTATAAATAGCAGGCCACTCATTGTTGTTTACTCATCACTCACATAGCATAAACTACATTATACATTCTTTCATTCATTACTAACCCATTCATATTACATATTTCATTTGTAGTGATCTTTCTTTTGTAGCAAAGAGATCAAAGCATCACAAGCTTCAACATACTGTTAAAAGACTTGTTAGTGTAGATACTGTGTGATTTTGTAGTTTATCACACATCATTGTTGTACCAAACATTCAGTAGTGATCGGTTAGTGTTTTAGTCCTCAAAACACATAGAGTGTCGGGAGTGGTTGTACCCTTGTAAAAGAACTCGGTATCTAGCTTTGTACCGAAAAAAGAGTAAGCGACGTGTAAAGGTTTTCTCCGCCTAGAAGGGAGCTTGTTTCTTAGTGAAGAAAAACTCTCGAATTAGAGGCTTGAGGAGTGGAATAGGGCAAGAAAGAGAGTCCTTGTGGGCCGAACCACTATAAACATCCGTGTTGTGGTTTGATCGTTTCTTTCCTTACTTGCTTTATTTATATTGTTTGATTGTTTGCATTAAGTTGAAATCACGTTAAGTATTCAAAGCAAATTAATTTTAAAACGGTAAAAACTATTCAACCCCCCTTCTAGTTTTCCACAATTGGCATCAGAGCTACGTTACTCAAGATTTTCAAAATATATTGTATTTTAAAATTTGAAACGATCAATGGATTTTGAAAACTTCAAAGAAGGGCAATCTATGCAAAGACCACCACTATTTGAACCAATTAGTTTTATATATTGGAAAAACCGCTTTGAAACTTATGTGAAGTCAAAGGACATAGATCTATGGTATATTATTGTAGAGGGTGATCATAAACCCATAGTTAAAGATATATCAAGTGGTCGGGATGAGGGTACTTCTCTTACTCGTCACAGTGATGAGCAAAAGAAGTTGATTGCCAAAAATAATGAAGCTAAAATGATGCTTTACAATGCTTTACCTAAGAAAGAATATGAAAAAGTCTTTATGTGTAAAACAGCTAAAGATATTTGAAAATCTTTAATTATCACTCATCAAGGGAACTCACAAGTCAAGGATAACAAAATTGATCTTCTTGTTCAACAATATGAACAATTTGTTATCCCTGAAGATGAGACCATTGATAGTGCTTTTGCTAGGTTTAATACTATCATTACTTCTCTTAAAGCACTTGACGAATCTTTTTGTAGTAAGAACTTTGTTAGGAAATTCCTTAGGGCACTCCATCCGAAGTGGAGAGCAAAGGTGACGGCTATTGAAGAATACAAGGATCTTTCAAGCATGACACTTAACGAGCTTATCGAAAATCTCAAAGTTCATGAGATGGTGATGGAAAAAGATTCAGAAATAGTTAAAGGCAAAAAGGAAAAGATCAAGTCCATTGCCTTAAAAGCTAGGGTAGATTCAAGTGATGATGAAGAGTCTAGTTCAGGTAGCGAAGACGAAGAGTATGCCATGGCCGTAAGAGATTTCAATAAGTTCTTTAGGAGACGAGGAAAGTTCGTAAGACAACCTTGAGAAGAAAAGAGATCATTCTGGAAAGACCGTGACGATAAGAAAGGTAAAGGAGAAAGAAAGTGCTTTAGGTGCGGAGATTCTAGTCATCTAATAGGAGAATGTCCTAAGCATCCCAAGAACAAGACCCAAAGAGCTTTTGTTAGTGAGGCTTGGAGTGACAGTGAAGGTGATGACGACGAGCCTAAGAACGACGAAGTTGCTCTCATGGCTCATGACTTAGAAGAGGTACATTCTGACTCGTCATATTCTTCTATTGATGATGACACCTTAGAAATAGAATATAACAAACTGTGTGAAATTACCCTAAAAATCATAAACAAAAATAAGTTTTTAAAAACCAAAAAGGAATTTTTAGAAAACGAAGCTTATTGGTTAAAAGAAAAAGCTATACTATTAGAAAAGGGTAAAGCCATTAAAGAAACATGCGTTTCATGTCAAGAACTTAAACTAGAATTAGAAAAACTTAAGTCCACACAGGAAGAACTTATCAAACAAAACTCTAAATTTAAAAGGTTTGATAAAAATATTAGTTGTGTAGATGAGATAATGAAAGTTCAAAAGTTACCTCATGATAAAACTGGATTAGGCTTTATGAAACTAGGAGACTTAAGTAGCTTTAAGAAACAAACAGAGAAAGTACAAGAAACTGTTCCAACAAGTTCAGACACCCACGGATCCCACGGAACCAAAAACTTGGTTCCGCCAGTAATGGAAATTGGTTCCGCGGGTATTGTTGCTGAACAGAATGATTGTACTTTGGCTCGTACTGAATTCGTTAAGGTCACAAAAAAACCTAGTACTAGCTCAACTGTTAATAAACAAAAACCTGATGTTACTATAGGAATAGGACAAGATAAAATGAGTTTAGAAACAAAACTGTTCAACAAAGACCTAGAACTAGTTTTCCCAAACACCCCTGATAGAGGTCAATTTAATTTCCAAAAAGGAAATCACACAAAAGTGGTGAATTTTATGTGAAAACCCCAGGTTCGTTGTCCCGACTGAAGATTGAATGGAATTTGTGATTCGGGATCGTGAAACGTGTCGTGAATGTGTAAAAAAAAGTGAGAGATTTTGATTTTACACTACGAATGATCGAATATCAAATAAAAACGACTAATAAAGCTACGAGTACAAATCATCTACGCATACGAATTCTAAAACGAAAGTTTAAATTAAAAAAAAAAACGTACGTTACGAATTTTAAAGAACGTAAATAAAAAGTAAATTTCTAAATTTTAAAAGCTAAAAATATAAAAATAATTTTTCTAAACTCTAAATATAAAAAGAAAATTTAACAAAAAAGAAAAATATTTTTTTGACTTTTTAATAATTTTTTTTATAAATTAAAATCTATTTAAACTATTTTAAATTTCTAAAAATACTAAACTAATTTTAAAAATCTGAAATATTTTTTTTTTTTTTTTTTTTTTTTTAAAAATACTTAACACTATTGGAAAGTTGAAAAAATTGTAAAAACGAAAAAAAAACTTTTAGAAATAAGCTAAAAAAATAAGCTAGACTATTGAAATAAGCTTTTAAAGAAAAAGAGAACAAAAGGGTTTTTAACTTAAAATTTTGTAAAGGCTTAACAAAGAAAAAGACTGATAAACTAAAAAATTTTGTAAAATTTTGTAATCATACTTTTTGTCAACATAAACTCAAACACATACTTTAAAATTTTGTAAAATTTTGAGAAAAAAAAAAAAAAAAAACTTAACTTTGAATTATAATCAACAAGCTATCAACTAATTTGATAAACACCGACTCAAAACAGTAAACACCAAAAACACCAACAACAAGCCACTAAATCCGATCCAAACTATATTTTTTTTTCTATTCTTGATTAACTTTAGCAATTGACTCAAAGCAATATTAACCAAAACTCAAACACAATAAATACGAGATCTAATCACAGCTACTAATCAACTCAACATACAAACATTCAACAAAGACCATATGCAAAATCCTACTGATAAACACAAACATAGACAATAAACATTAATCGATCCAAATCCATAACACAAGCACAAACAACACTTAAACTATTTTTTTTTTTTTTTTCTTTTTCGCTTACTGAAACACAAACAAGAACAAGAACTAAAAAAAAACAACTCAAACCGATAAACACAAACACATTCAAGAACTAAAAGAGTACTAATATCCCAAGTTCGAAGCAGTAACACAAACAATAACCACAAGTTCGAAGCAGTAACAGAAACAATAACTACAAATCGCATAAGCACTAAATAACTAAACAATAATTAATTAAAAATACGCAGTAACAAAACTAAATAGAAATCGACATATATTAAAATTAAAAAGTAAATTACAACTAAAAAAATAAAAACATACCGAAATAAAAAAGCTAAAAAAAACCTAGAAGAAAAAAGAAAGTGGTGCGGCTGCTATGATATTTATACTAAAAAAATAAGAAAAACCCTAGCCGAGGTGTGCTTGTTGTGTGAGAGTGTTTTTCTTGTGTGGTTTGTGCTTCTTCTTGGACCCTTGGATCATTTCTTGGTGCCTTGGTCTTTAATTCTCGATCGTTGATTATCTTTTGGTGCCTCGGATCGATGATGTGGAGTGGGGGGGACCATGGACAAGGTTATGTGGTGTTTGGCTTGTAGTGGTGAGGTGGTGATTAGCGGATTAGAGGGTGGTTTAGGGAGAGGAGAAGAAGAAGAGGTGTTTTAGTTAGGGATTTTGACTAAATATATTGGGGATTTGACCAATTGTGTACCCCGGCTTTAGTTAATATTAGAGTGGGTCGGGTTTTTTTACGTGGGTAGGTTTGGGTCGTTTTTGTGGGTTTAGTAGTTGGGCCGGTTTTAATTAATTGGGCTGGGATTGTTTACGTGTAGTAGAAGTGAGGTGGGTTAGTTTAATTGGATTGGGGGGATAAGGTTGTGTCCGGTTTAGTAATTAAGAAAATAGGGTAGATTTAAGTTTAGTTTTAGGGACCAAAAATGTAATTGTTGTAAGCTCGGGGACCCAACTGCCACATCTTCAAAGTTCATCCAAGGGTAATTTTTGCCAAGTAAAAATAATCCAAGGGTCATTCTTCAAAAATATTATCTTTGACGAATTTTTCCCCCGACTTCGGCTCTATAAATCTCTTTTCCACGTCTCGTGCTCATTTTCTCGGATTTTGCTTGATTTTGTCCCTTTTTCAAGATATCCGTACCTGCATAGAAACAAACACAAAAACACAATATCTTTGGCATTTATGGTTAGTTTTTGGTCGTTTTGGTCCGGTTTTGGTCAAATAAAAGTATGTGTTTAAGCACATACCAAACTTCCCCCAGACTAAGATATTGACGTGTCCTCACGCAATGTTATAAAAACACGTTTTTGAAACCAAAAATTTACAATCTCTTTTTACTAACTTTGAGAAGTAGCAAAATTTTCAAAAGAGATTAAGAAATCTTAAGTTCTAACAACTCCCCGATTTTCCTTTTATTCTATTTTTGTATTTTTTTTATCATAATCATGTGACGGCTTTGTTGACAATCATTATCTAACGATAACTTTCAGGATCTTCGAGTAGGAAACACGACTCATGAAGAAGTGACCATACGGATAAAATTCGTCGTCCCTGATTTTTCACGAGTCCCCAAACTAAGCTTAAAAACGAAATCATTGTTATTTACAAGTTAGACTGCCAACACTACTCAGAAAGCTAATTGTGGACTCTTCGTTCCCAAATTCCTATTTTCCTCTATTTATTTTATTTTTGGTGAGAAATGAATTTCTTCAAATTCTCGTTTCGATAATTTTTAAGCCAATAAAAATACCTTAGTTTAGACGCTAAGTAGTTTCCAAACCTTCCCTCGAAAACCGTTGCATACAAAAATGAGGTCCACATCAAGGTCTCTGATTTAACACGATTTTGAGAATATCCCTTTTATTTGCGACCGAAACAACTCATCTACGAGTCCAGAGACGGAAGCCTTTATTAGGACACCCCCGGAGTCGAAGTTTGGCATTTTTAAACATTATTAAGCACATTAATGTATTTAATCCTTGGCCCTTTATAACAATCACAACATCGGCTGCGAACCGGCAAGATGTGATAGTCTATTATGACCTTGGAATTTTTCCTCTGCCTTTATTAGAAGTCTACAACATCGGCTGCGAACCGGCAAGATGTAGAAAACTTTTTATGGCTTTGGATTATTATTATACATTATCATATTCATTAATTATTTGCCAAACCCCAAGTCCTACGGCTTTTATAACAATCCCAACATCGGTTGCGAGCCGGCAAGATGGAATAGTCTATTACACCGTAACACTGGCAGTACCTTTATGTGTACCCAACTTTCATAAGCAAGAATTCTCTAAGGTAGAAATAAAAACTAGTTATCGCCAAAACCAAAATACCTTTAATTATTCCTAGATTACTATTTTTGAGGTGAAACAAGCTTATGGGAACAAAAAGCCACAAGTAACTTCGATGAGCTCTAAAGAGATCCAACTACTCCACGTTTAGCAATCTAACTTATAAACAACTCTATCATTTCTCGTTCTTCGCAAATTTAAAATCTTAAATAATAAGATCCGCGAATGCTTAGCCTTATAATCAAGCCATGCATATATAAAGTCAAATACGGGAACTTGCAAACTCTTAAAAAGAATTCGCGTTTTATAGCACCTTGTGTAAAAGACTAGCACGAGCTTATAGATTATAAATGGTTAAGGGGACAAGCTAGGGCTCAACACGCCCGGTCAAGTCAGAATTTTATTCCTACTCTCACCAGCGGAAAGTCAACAAAAATGTCAAAATTTATTATATTTTTGCAAAAAAATTTTTAAAAATTTATCATTTTTTTTGAATTTCTTCAAATTTTGAGGAAAAACGGGGTTGCGAGAGAAAACGGCAAAAATGCAAGGCAAAAATCAAATCGAAAGATTACCCCCCCAGACTAAAACGAGACATTGTCCTCAATGTCTTAAAGGTAAGGGTTCTCCTACATAAATCTAAGGCCGTTTATTAATTATGCCAAAGATAAACGTAAAATGATAAGATTAAGGATATCAGATGAGCAACGAATGATGAAACTCGAGTGGAGAGAAGGCAGAACCATGAGCACGAGAGTCTTCATCAATCTGGCAATCCTGAACACAGCACAGAAAACCACGAAACACAACAAATGGAAGAGGAAACACCTCCTCACGTCACTTTATTAGAAAATAGATGGATAAGCATGGGGTGCCTCCCACGAAGCGCTTGTTTTGGTATCGAGTCGGAAAGCTTAGACTCGCCCCGAATTCATTTGTCCATGGGGGAGCATGTGGAAGAGGAAATCTCCATCGGACTTTCGTTCAAGATGTTTGGATAAACATTGAAGCATACGAAAGTTCCATTCCGATGAGATACCCGCGGTATTTTTAGAAAGAAGAACCAGAATTTGGTAATACCGGGGTCAAAGATGGTATCCTCACTCCCGAAGGAGTGAAGGATGGGAGAAGCCACAGTATATGTGATGAAAGGGAGAAAGATTTTGATAACAATTAAGATCAAATCTTCATCATCAAAAGAAATTTTGTCAAAAGTCTTGGGCGGGAGGGTTGGGATGAAATCTTCATGAGAAGGTACACCTCCCCCCAGACTAGTATCTTCCTCCAGATCAAAATAGAAATGATCGTATTCCTGAGGAGATAACAAAAGAGAGAGTTCATCGGAGAACTCCTCGTGATAGAGATCATTCAATTCGAAGAGAAATGAATCATATTCGGGAGGAGAGATATGAGCATGAGAAGTGGTACTGCCACTACTCGTCTCCTCCGAATGATCAATATCAAAGTAGAAGGCTTCAAAAGCCGGGATAGGGAAATCAGAATGAGAAGTGGGATTGCCACTACTCTCATCATCAAATATGAAACTCTCATATTCGGGAAAAGCATCCTTGAGCTCGAGCTCCGGAGGATTTGACGGAGTGGGATTGCCACTCGGAGAATTATCCGAGAAAAAGTCATTATCCTTGACGGGGATAGGAAACGAGGAGGGAGAATTGAGCACATAACCAGAAGATGGAGTTGGATTGTCATTCAATGATTCAATCTTAGAAATTAGAAGATTGATATTCAACAATCTTTCACGAAGTATATCATTCTTGATCGTCAGAAGAATATCAGTGTCAATCTCCCCATCAACGAGCTCAAAATGGGGAGGTGATGCCTCAACATAATCGATGTCTCCATAAGAATCGTCATCACTCGAAGTATAATCATCGAAAGAAGTCTCAAAAGTATCGAGAGGAGGCAAATCACATATTTTGTCGGAAATACCCTCGGACTCACTTTGGATTGGGACAAGGTCTTCAACACTAGACTTTATTACTTTGTCCGATTCCGTTGCCGGAATAGTGCTAAGATGCTCGTCCCCCATTATGAGAGAGTCCTCTGGGTCCATCGTCGGTAAGACGGGAAGGATTGCAGCTGACGAATTCTCATAATACTCCTTCATTTGAATGGAATCCTCATCATCATCGTCATTTTGAACGAAAGTATTGCAGAATTGGGCACTCACTTTAGCTGCTTGCTCTACGGTTAGTAATTCTCCAATTGAATTTTCATTGCGAAATTGGGAACTTACTACCGGTTTGTTTCGTGCAGTGCGAACTTTCGATTTATTTTCGATAATCGTCATGAGGTCCTTTGGAGTTCGACAATAGATATTGCCACCGGCGGCAGTATTAAACGAATCTTGATCCGATTGAGTTAAAGCATTATAGAATATATCAACTTGTTGCAATTCCGAAAAAACCGTGATGTGGGCATTTCCATTTTAAATCTTTGAATCTCTCCCAAGCCTCGGCAAAAGTCTCATCAAAACATTGTTGAAAATTCATGATTTCTTTTCTGAGCTCAAATGTTTTGGGATGAGGATAAAAACGATTTAAGAACTTTGATGCAAGATCACTCCAAGTGGTGATGGAGTTAGGAGGTTCATAATCAAGCCATTTCCTGGCTGCTCCTTTAAGTGTCAACGGAAACAAGATTAACTTCACCGCATCATCAGGCACTTGATGTAGTTTGAAAGTTTCAGTTATTAGAAGAAATCTGCTGATGTGTGAATAAGGATCATCATTTTCAAAACCATGGAAAGGATTTATGAAATTAAGTAACTCGACGTTTATTTCATATTCATTCGCAGGAATTGGTGGAATAACGATGGCCTTTTCAAATCGAACAGGTATGCGTAGTAATTCCTCCATAGAACGCGTGTCCGCCATAAGAATTAAACAATATAGAGGGATAAGAGGAGAAGAATTAAACGGTATGAGAGGGTGAAGAGATAAGAATTAAACATATAAGAGGAGACGAAGATTATTTTTGGGTTTTTAAATTTTGGAAACATTGAAAATCACAAAAGAAAAAGGAAAAATAATTTGGAGAAGAAAATCTTTTTGGGTTTTCAAGGTTTTTCAATTTTTTTGGATTTTTGACAAAAAATATTCACAAGATATATACGAAACTTCACGAGGAAGGTTCTTCAAAACACGAATCGAGAAACAAATTCACGAATTCACTTCAACCCTCCCCGGCAGCGGCGCCAAAAATTGATAGAGGTCAATTTAATTTCCAAAAAGGAAATCACACAAAAGTGGTGAATTTATGTGAAAACCCCAGGTTCGTTGTCCCGACTGAAGATTGAATGGAATTTGTGATTCGGGATCGTGAAACGTGTCGTGAATGTGTAAAAAAAAGTGAGAGATTTTGATTTTACACTACGAATGATCGAATATCAAATAAAAACGACTAATAAAGCTACGAGTACAAATCATCTACGCATACGAATTCTAAAACGAAAGTTTAAATTAAAAAAAAACGTACGTTACGAATTTTAAAGAACGTAAATAAAAAGTAAATTTCTAAATTTTAAAAGCTAAAAATATAAAAATAATTTTTCTAAACTCTAAATATAAAAAGAAAATTTAACAAAAAAGAAAAATATTTTTTTGACTTTTTAATAATTTTTTTTATAAATTAAAATCTATTTAAACTATTTTAAATTTCTAAAAATACTAAACTAATTTTAAAAATCTGAAATATTTTTTTTTTTTTTTTTTTTTTTTTAAAAATACTTAACACTATTGGAAAGTTGAAAAAATTGTAAAAACGAAAAAAAAACTTTTAGAAATAAGCTAAAAAAATAAGCTAGACTATTGAAATAAGCTTTTAAAGAAAAAGAGAACAAAAGGGTTTTTAACTTAAAATTTTGTAAAGGCTTAACAAAGAAAAAGACTGATAAACTAAAAAATTTTGTAAAATTTTGTAATCATACTTTTTGTCAACATAAACTCAAACACATACTTTAAAATTTTGTAAAATTTTGAGAAAAAAAAAAAAAAAAAAAAACTTAACTTTGAATTATAATCAACAAGCTATCAACTAATTTGATAAACACCGACTCAAAACAGTAAACACCAAAAACACCAACAACAAGCCACTAAATCCGATCCAAACTATATTTTTTTTTCTATTCTTGATTAACTTTAGCAATTGACTCAAAGCAATATTAACCAAAACTCAAACACAATAAATACGAGATCTAATCACAGCTACTAATCAACTCAACATACAAACATTCAACAAAGACCATATGCAAAATCCTACTGATAAACACAAACATAGACAATAAACATTAATCGATCCAAATCCATAACACAAGCACAAACAACACTTAAACTATTTTTTTTTTTTTTTTCTTTTTCGCTTACTGAAACACAAACAAGAACAAGAACTAAAAAAAAACAACTCAAACCGATAAACACAAACACATTCAAGAACTAAAAGAGTACTAATATCCCAAGTTCGAAGCAGTAACACAAACAATAACCACAAGTTCGAAGCAGTAACAGAAACAATAACTACAAATCGCATAAGCACTAAATAACTAAACAATAATTAATTAAAAATACGCAGTAACAAAACTAAATAGAAATCGACATATATTAAAATTAAAAAGTAAATTACAACTAAAAAAATAAAAACATACCGAAATAAAAAAGCTAAAAAAAACCTAGAAGAAAAAAGAAAGTGGTGCGGCTGCTATGATATTTATACTAAAAAAATAAGAAAAACCCTAGCCGAGGTGTGCTTGTTGTGTGAGAGTGTTTTTCTTGTGTGGTTTGTGCTTCTTCTTGGACCCTTGGATCATTTCTTGGTGCCTTGGTCTTTAATTCTCGATCGTTGATTATCTTTTGGTGCCTCGGATCGATGATGTGGAGTGGGGGGGACCATGGACAAGGTTATGTGGTGTTTGGCTTGTAGTGGTGAGGTGGTGATTAGCGGATTAGAGGGTGGTTTAGGGAGAGGAGAAGAAGAAGAGGTGTTTTAGTTAGGGATTTTGACTAAATATATTGGGGATTTGACCAATTGTGTACCCCGGCTTTAGTTAATATTAGAGTGGGTCGGGTTTTTTTACGTGGGTAGGTTTGGGTCGTTTTTGTGGGTTTAGTAGTTGGGCCGGTTTTAATTAATTGGGCTGGGATTGTTTACGTGTAGTAGAAGTGAGGTGGGTTAGTTTAATTGGATTGGGGGGATAAGGTTGTGTCCGGTTTAGTAATTAAGAAAATAGGGTAGATTTAAGTTTAGTTTTAGGGACCAAAAATGTAATTGTTGTAAGCTCGGGGACCCAACTGCCACATCTTCAAAGTTCATCCAAGGGTAATTTTTGCCAAGTAAAAATAATCCAAGGGTCATTCTTCAAAAATATTATCTTTGACGAATTTTTCCCCCGACTTCGGCTCTATAAATCTCTTTTCCACGTCTCGTGCTCATTTTCTCGGATTTTGCTTGATTTTGTCCCTTTTTCAAGATATCCGTACCTGCATAGAAACAAACACAAAAACACAATATCTTTGGCATTTATGGTTAGTTTTTGGTCGTTTTGGTCCGGTTTTGGTCAAATAAAAGTATGTGTTTAAGCACATACCAACCCCTTTCCAAAGAGTAATTACGACACACAATATCATTATCAAAATAGTTGGAACCCAAACATTCCTAGGAACGATCAAGGTCCCAACTATATGCTATGGAACCCATATCCATCGTTTCCTTACATGAATCAAGTAAATGAGATGTTTAACCCAAATGGACCCATGAGATATTGGGGACCAAACGCTTGAGTTTTTCTTAAACTTAGGTATGCTTGAAAGTAGGATTGGAACCGGAGGAGTGGATTAAAGACAACGGGAGTTCAAGACACAAGACGGGAAGCAAAAACCTTTTCTCAACCTACCAACCATACGACAGAGGTAATGTTACGTTTGGTAGCAAGCTTAAAAGTAAAATCATCGGAAAAGGTACTATCTCTCATGACTCCCTCTCTATTGATGATGTTGCTCATGTTGATAACTTAGGTTTTAACTTACTTAGTATTAGTCAACTATGCCGTAAAAAGTATGACGTCCTTTTCAATGAAAACGAAAGTAAGATACTTAAAAATGGTATAACCGTAGGAAAAGGTGTTTTGAAGAATAAAGTATACGTTATGAAATTAGACAAAACATCTAAAGACAAAATTTGTCTCACCTCCTTAGACGACAACTCAACTCTGTGGCATAGACGCTTAGGTCACGCCAATTTGAGGCTAATTCAATCTCTATCATCTAAGGAACTCGTTAGGAACCTACTGGTATGTGTTAAATTACACATACCTTTTACCTAATAAAATGGACCAAATAGACCAAAAACTAACCAAATATGCCAAATATATCGTGTTTTTGTGTTTATGCATGTGCAGGTACGAATATTGAGGAAAAGGACAAAAATCAATGAAAAACGGCAAAACCGAGCTTGGAATGGAAAAGAATATTTAAAGCCGAAGCCGGGAAACACATTCTTCATATGGATTTAAGTTGAGCTCAATATTTCAAATTCAGCCCTTGGATCATGTCATAATTACAAAAACAGCCCTTGGAATAACTTTTCCCAATTGGCAGATTTTACCCCTCAAAGTTTAAAACCAATTCCAATTATATCCTAAACCTTTTTTAATAAACCTAAATTCAAATCCAACCCACCATAAAAGCCCAATCCCTGGCCCAATCTTCCTAAACCCGTTATTAATAAACCCTAGGTCAACACAGTCAACCCCCGTTTATCCCTAACCCTTTTTCCCGCCAATATACCTTTCTTCTTCCCCCGTAACTTTCTTCTTTCCACATCACCTCACCACAGTCCAAAATTATCACATGCCCTTGTCTCTCCCCCCCCCCCCTCCATGCCACCTTGGCAATCCAAGGTACAAACTGATCCTACGGCCAAGATTTAAAGGAGTGGAGGCCAAGCTTATCCAAGGGCTGATAAGAAGCCAAGAAAGCACAAGTCTGAAGCCTCTCACAGAAGAAGCACAAGACACAGAGATGAAACCCTAGCTGAAGGCCTATAAATAGCAGCTCTCACCTCACTCACAATTTTTTGTCCAATTTTCATGCATTTAGAAAATTTAGGCCATTTTTATTTATTGTCTAATTTACTGTTTTCTTAGTGTAATCTTTAAATTTTAGTTGTAATTTCATTTTCAGTCTTGTATTCTAAATTTAGTTAATGAAATTGAAGTTTTCTCATTTTTTTTTACTTGGTCAACAAAAAGTCAAACTGCTTATTTCTGTTCTATAAGTGCTTATCTAGATTTAGTTCAGCTTATTTGCTCCAGTTATTGTTATTTGAGGTTAATTTGATAGCTTGTGTTTGCCTATTATTGTTTTTACCTTAAAATCTAAAAAATAGCCAAAAACAGTCAATCTAGATATAGCTTATGTTAATGCTTATTTTCTGTTGAACTTTGCTTTTTAGAACTTAATGTACTCAGTGGGTAAGTTGTCTTACCAAGTCATAGCTTAAATAGCCTTTATGTAGTTTTACTTTTCCAAAACAGTCCCATAAGGGGTGTTTAGAACAAAGGGTGAAAACGGGTCAAAAGAGTGATCCACTGTTCATTTGTCATTTGTCCAGTTTTGATTAGGTGTTTTTAAGTTATAGAAGCTGATATTAATTTGATCTCAGCTGATTTAGTGAGTTTTGGATGATCCCAGTTGGTCTTCCTAAGGATCTAATGCCTACTGACCAGTTAAGATCTCCAATTGAGATTCATGAATTTAAGCTTATTGTTGTTATTTTTTTGTTAATTATGGTGTGTTAAGTGATATCTAGTAGTTGGTTAAATCTTACTTGGTTTGGTGAAGTTTTTTTTTGGTCATAAGCTGCACAACCTGCATCAGTACCCCACAGGTCTAATGCAGCCCATGTCTTTGATTTATCATAAGCTCATTTTAAGCTCAAATGATCCAAGATTTGGTACATCTAATCTTGGGCAGCTTATACACTTATTCCTCATTTTTTTTAGAATTTTAAATTAGCTTTAGATAGCTTATTTCTAGTTGGAAAAATCACCTCAGTAGCCTCATTTTCCCCTGTACCACAGTCCCTTAAGAGTTGATTCAAGTGCTTATTGGCTGATTGGTTAGCTTTTTCAGTTCATTTTGGCTTATGTATGTTTGCTTTTAGTTAATATAGCTTATTTCAGTTCTATTTTAGCCTTACATTAGCTTATTAGATTAATGTCCTATAGCTTTAGCTTATTTTCCCTTTTTCGTTACTGAACTGAATTTCTAGAGCTGTTTCTTAGCTTATTTCATAGAACCTAAAATAGTTGTAGTTATAATTATTGCTTATTTTCATTGGTCTTTCAAGTTTCCAAAAAGAAAAAAAAAAAAAAAATAGTTTTACAAAAAAAAGAGGTGCACCAGGTTCGAACCTGGGACCTCTTGCTCAGAACCTCAACACACACACACCCTATACCAACTGTCCTTGGGACTTGTCCTAGTATATCCTTCCCACTTAATTGCTTTAACCCAGTTTTAGCTTCCTTTGCTTATTTCACTCTTTGGCTTAATTCCAGCTTAACAGGATAAGCTGTTGCCTCCCTTTTATTTTTCCAAGTATTAGAATTCCATTTAACACTTTCCTGTAATTGTTCATAATTTTTCACTTCCATTTAGTATTTTTAATTTATTTTTCTTTTTAATTCAGTTTTTAATTCATAAAAAATTAAATAAAAGTCAAAAAAATATAATTCTTTTTTCAAAAAATTTCTTTTATCATTTAGGACTTAGGAAAAATAGATTTGCATTCCTAGGGTTTATATTTCTTAGATTTCACATTTTGGTTCGCGTTTTCCCGGTTTAATCGCGTGTTTAGTTTTTCTTTACGTTTTTAGCCTCGTGTGCTTTAGTTTAACATTTTCCTTGCTTATTAAATTGTTTTTAGTTAATATTTCATATCTTTAGTATAAAAATCCACAATCTCTCTTCTATTTCCATTCACGACACGTTTCACGAACCCGATATCACAAATTCCATTCACACCTTCGTCGGGACAACGAACCGTGTTACACATATTTCCTTTGTGTTTCCTTTGGAATATAAATTAACATATCAATTTTTGGCGCCGCTGCCGGGGAAGGTTGAAGTGAATTTCTGATTCTCGTTTCGTCGATTCGTGTTTTGAAGACCCTTTCTCGTGGAGTTATTATTTTCATTTGTAAATATTTTCTTATTATAAAAACCCAAAAAGATTTTCTTTTCAAATTTATTTTTCTTTTTTGATTTTCAATGTTTCTAAATTATAAAAATCCAAAAATATTCTTCTCAATCCTCTTATCCGTTTAATTCTTTATCTCTTACCCTTTATCCGTTTAATTCTTCTTTATGTCTTCATCTTACCATTATGGTTGTGAATGGTGTGGAGGTCCTCCAAATGGCGGAAATTTTCACAGTTGTAGCATTGTAAATTCGGGAAACGGGTTTGTTTATGACCAAAATCCCTGCAATGAAACAACCAATTTCTTTAACCAACCCCCACACCATGAGATGGAAACATATTTTTGTGAATCTTGTGGAGGTCCACACCAAAGTTTTGATTGTCAAGCAAGGAATGCGTTTGTCTATGAGCAAGTTCCATGTAATCAAAACTTTGGTTATGACCAATATACTTCACTGAGTCAATCACAACAATCATATTGTTGTGAGTATTGTGGAGGTCCGCATTATAACTCCGATTGTCAAACGAGGAACTCGCTTGTCTATGAGCGTGGCCCTTGTAACAAGTATGACTATTCTTTTCATGACCAACCTCCACAGTACCCAAGATTCAAACACCACCTCAGCCACTTCCTCCAGAACTTCTCCTTGTTCTAGATTTACTAAAAGAAGTCAAGGATTTGGGTATTAAACGTGACCAAGAAGATCCTCATCAAAAAACTTATGGAGAACTTCTAGCTAAAGAACAAGCAGCTAGAGTAAGTTCCCAATATTGTAAAACTTTTGTTTACGATGACGATGATGATGAGGATTCTATTCAAATGGGGGATTTTATAAGAATTCGTCAGCTGCAACCACACCCGTCCAGAAGAAGCAAGAAGACAAAACTATGGGTGAATTGCTAGCAGAAGAGCAAATGGAACGTATAAAAACTATTTATAGCAACAATGATGAGGAGGACGACGAGGAGAGTGCTGTTCCTTTGAACGATATTATTTCGCAACTCCCTCAGTCTATTGCAATCACACTCGTTTTACCAACCAAGGAGCCCGAGGACTCTCTCATTATGGGGGATGAGCATCTTAGCACTATTCCTGAAAAGGAATCGGACGAATTCATAAAGTCTGGTGCTGAGAACCTTGTCCCAATCCCAAGTGAGTCTGAGGAAATATTCGACAGTGAATGTGATTTGCAATTTTGTGGAGATTCTCTTGACATTTCTGAGGTTACTTCCGGGATTTTCTCTAACCCTCTTTTTGAATTTAATGAAGAGTACACTTCTAGCGTCGTTAATCCTCTTTTTGATGGGGTGTTAGAGAACGTTGAGGGCGAGAACTTTATTGTTTCTAAACTTGATGAGCCGATTTTACTTATACCTCGCCCCGACGATTATGAGGATACGGTTATTATGGATGATTCCCATGACTCAGAAGGGGATTTTCTTTTTATTGAAAAATTACTTAACAATGATCCCCTTCCTGAAACTGAGTCATTCGCCCTCCTGCTAAACCACCAGATGATGGAATTCTCTCTGATATTTTACCCACCCAACCCACCCTTTTTATCTCTTTCGGGAGTGTGGATGACGATTATCTCACAATCGTTATTCAGATCTTTCTCCCTTTCTTCACCTATCCGGTGACTTATCCTCTCCTTCACTCCTTCTGGAGTGAAGATACCATCTTTGACCCCGGCATCTCATTCATAACTTCTATTTAGAGCCGTGGGTATCTCATCGGAGTGGAACTTTCGTATGCTTCAATGTTTATCCAAACATCTTGAACGAAAGTTCGATGGAGATTTTCTTTTCCACATGCTCCCCCAAGAACAATTAAATTCGGGGTGGGTCAAGCTATACGACTCGATAAATAAACAAGCGCTTCGTAGGAGGCACCCCATGCTTATCCTTCTATCTTCTTTCTATTTTCTAATAAGTGACGTGAGGAGGGCTACCTCTTCCATTTGTCGTGTTTCGTGGTTTTTTGTGATGTGTCAAGGATTTGCCCGAATAATAAAGACTCTCGTGCTGGTGAATTTGCTTCTCTCCACTCGAGTTTCATCATTCATTGCTCATCCGATATCCTTATCTTATCGTTTAACATTTATCTTTTGGCATAATTAATAAACGGCCTTAGATTCATGTAGGAGAACCCTTACCTTTAAGACATTGGGGACAATGTCTCGTTTTAGTCTGAGGGGAGGGGGGTCATCTTTCGATTTGATTTTGCCTTGCATTTTTTGCCGTTTACTCTCGCAACCCCGTTTTTCCACCAAAAAAATGAAAAATTTTTAAAAATGAGAAAATTTAAAAAATTTTGCAAAAATATAATAAGTGTTTTGACACTTTGTTGACTTTCCGCTGGTGAGAGTAGGAATAAAATTCTGACTTGACCGGGCGTGTTGAGCCCTAGCTTGTCTCCTTAACCTTTATAATCTATAAGCTTGTGCTAGTATTTTATACAAGGAAGTATAAAACGCGAATTCTTTTTAAGAGTTTGCAAGTTCCCATAATTGACTTTATATATGCATGGCTTGATTATTGGCTAAGCATTCGCGGATCTTATTATTTAAGATTTTAAATTTGCGAAGAACGAGAAATGATAGAGTTGTTTATAAGTTAGATTGCTAAACGTGGAGTAGTTGGATCTCTTTAGAGCTCATCGAAGTTAATTGTGGCTTTTTGTTCCCATAAGATTGTTTCACCCAAAAATAGTAATCTAAGAATAATTAAAGGTATTTTGGTTTTGGCGATAATTAGTTTTTACTTCTTTCTTAGAGAATCCTTGCTTATAAAAGTTGGGTACACATCAAGGTACTTCCAGTGTTACGGTGTAATAGGCAACTGATTCCTAATAGTACGTGCTATTGTTTCTATTGCTATAAAAGCCGTAGGACTCGAGATTTGGCAAAATATATAATAAATAATAATAATAATAATAATAATAATAATAATAATCCAAAGCCAATAAAAGTTTTATGTTTCCTGACGGTTCGCTCCCGTTGACTCAGACTTCAAAAAGGCAGAGGAAAAATATCCAAGGTCAAAATAAGACTCCCGATTCTTGACGGTTCGCTGCCGTTGTCTAGGTTGTTTAAAGGGCTGAGGAAGAATTATACGTGCTTAATAATGTTAAAAATGCCAAATTTCGACTCCGGGGATATCCTAATAAAAGCTTCTGTCTCTGGACTCGTAGATGAGTTATTTCGGTCGTATATAAAAGGGATATCCTCAAAATCATGTTAAATCAGAGACCTTGATGTGGACCTCATTTTTGTATGCAACGGTTTTCGAGGGAAGGTTTGGAAACTACTTAGCGTCTAAACTTGGTGCCTTTATCGGAATAAAACTTATCGAAACGAGAATATGAAAAAATTCATTTCTCACCAAAAATAAAATAAATAGAGGAAAATAGGAATATGGGAACAAGAAGTAATACACAATTAGCTTTTATGGGTAGTGATAGCATCTAACTTGTAAATAACAATGATTTCGTTTTTAAGCTTAGTTTGGGGGCTCGTGAAAAATCAAGGACGACGAATTTTATCCGTATGGTCACTTCTTTATAAGTTGTGTTTCCTACTCCGTGATCCTAAAAATTATTGTGAGATAATGAAAGTTAACATCCCGTCACAAGAAAAAGAAAAAAAAAGAGTAGTAAGTGTGAATAAATTGGAAAAACGAGGCGTTTTTAGAACTTTTGATTTCTTAATCTCTTTTGAATATTTTGCTACTTTTCAAAGTTAGTAAAAAGATGTTGGAAATTGTTGGTTTTAAAAGCGTGAGTTGATGACATTGCGTGAGGACACGGCAATACCTTAGTCTGGGGATTTTGGTATGTGTTAAATTACACATACCTTTTACCTAATAAAATGGACCAAATAGACCAAAAACTAACCAAATATGCCAAATATATCGTGTTTTTGTGTTTATGCATGTGCAGGTACGGATATTGAGGAAAAGGACAAAAATTAATGAAAAACGGCAAAACCGAGCTTGGAATGGAAAAGAGTATTTAAAGCCGAAGCCGGGAAATACATTCTTCATATGGATTTAAGTTGAGCTCAATATTTCAAATTCAGCCCTTGGATCATGTCATAATTACAAAAACAACCCTTGGAATAACTCTTCCCAATTGGCAGATTTTACCCCTCAAAGTTTAAAACCAATTCCAATTATATCCTAAACCTTTTTTACTAAACCTAAATTCAAATCCAACCCACCATAAAAGCCCAATCCCTGGCCCAATCTTCCTAAACCCGTTATTAATAAACCCTAGGTCAACACAGTCAACCCCCGTTTATCCCTAACCCTTTTTCCCGCCAATATACCTTTCTTCTTCCCCTGTCCCTTTCTTCTTTCCACATCACCTCACCACAGTCCAAAATTATCACATGCCCTTGTCTCTTCCCCCCCTCCATGCCACCTTGGCAATCCAAGGTACAAACTGATCCGACGGCCAAGATTTAAAGGAGTGGAGGCCAAGCTTATCCAAGGGCTGATAAGAAGCCAAGAAAGCACAAGTCTGAAGCCTCTCACAGAAGAAGCACAAGACACAGAGATGAAACCCTAGCTGAAGGCCTATAAATAGCAGCTCTCACCTCACTCACAATTTTTTGTCCAATTTTCATGCATTTAGAAAATTTAGGCCATTTTTATTTATTGTCTAATTTACTGTTTTCTTAGTGTAATCTTTAAATTTTAGTTGTAATTTCATTTTCAGTCTTGTATTCTAAATTTAGTTAATGAAATTGAAGTTTTCTCATTTTTTTTACTTGGTCAACAAAAAGTCAAACTGCTTATTTCTGTTCTATAAGTGCTTATCTAGATTTAGTTCAGCTTATTTGCTCCAGTTATTGTTATTTGAGGTTAATTTGATAGCTGGTGTTTGCCTATTATTGTTTTTACCTTAAAATCTAAAAAATAGCCAAAAACAGTCAATCTAGATATAGCTTATGTTAATGCTTATTTTCTGTTGAACTTTGCTTTTTAGAACTTAATGTACTTAGTGGGTAAGCTGTCTTACCAAGTCATAGCTTAAATAGCCTTTATGTAGTTTTAATTTTCCAAAACAGTCCCATAAGGGGTGTTTGGAACAAAGGGTGAAAACGGGTCAAAAGAGTGATCCACTGTTCATTTGTCATTTGTCCAGTTTTGATTAGGTGTTTTCAAGTTATAGAAGCTGATATTAATTTGATCTCAGCTGATTTAGTGAGTTTTGGATGATTCCAGTTGGTCTTCCTAAGGATCTAATGCCTACTGACCAGGTAAGATCTCCAATTGAGATTCATGAATTTAAGCTTATTGTTGTTATTTTTCTGTTAATTATGGTGTGTTAAGTGATATCTAGTAGTTGGTTAAATCCTATTTGGTTTGGTGAAGTTTTTTTTTGTCATAAGCTGCACAACCTGCATCAGTACCCCATAGGTCTAATGCAGCCCATGTCTTTGATTTATCATAAGCTCATTTTAATCTCAAATGATCCAAGATTTGGTACATCTAATCTTGGGCAGCTTATACACTTATTCCTCATTTTTTTTAGAATTTTAAATTAGCTTTAGATAGCTTATTTCTAGTTGGAAAAATCACCTCAGTAGCCTCATTTTCCCCTGCACCACAGTCCCTTAAGGTTTGATTCAAGTGCTTATTGGCTGATTGGTTAGCTTTTTCAGTTCATTTTGGCTTATTTATGTTTGCTTTTAGTTAATATAGCTTATTTCAGTTCTATTTTAGCCTTACATTAGCTTATTAGATTAATGTCCTATAGCTTTAGCTTATTTTCCCTTTTTCGTTACTGAACTGAATTTCTAGAGCTGTTTCTTAGCTTATTTCATAGAACCTAAAATAGTTGTAGTTATAATTATTGCTTATTTTCATTGGTCTTTCAAGTTTCCAAAAAGAAAAAAATAAAAAAAAAAATAGTTTTACAAAAAAAAGAGGTGCACCAGGTTCGAACCTGGGACCTCTTGCTCAGAACCTCAACACACACACACCCTATACCAACTGCCCTTGGGACTTGTCCTGGTATATCCTTCCCACTTAGTTGTTTTAACCCATTTTTAGCTTCCTTTGCTTATTTCACTCTTTGGCTTAATTCCAGCTTAACAGGATAAGCTGTTGCCTCCCTTTTATTTTTCCAAGTATTAGAATTCCATTTAACACTTTCCTGTAATTTTTCATAATTTTCCACTTCCATTTAGTATTTTTAATTTATTTTTCTTTTTAATTCAGTTTTTAATTCATAAAAAATTAAATAAAAGTAAAAAAAATATAATTCTTTTTTCAAAAAATTTCTTTTATCATTTAGGACTTAGGAAAAATAGATTTGCATTCCTAGGGTTTATATTTCTTAGATTTCACGTTTTGGCTCGGGTTTTCCCGGTTTAATCGCGTGTTTAGTTTTTCTTTACGTTTTTAGCCTCTTGTGCTTTAGTTTAACATTTTCCTTGCTTATTAAATTGTTTTTACTTAATATTTCATATCTTTAGTATAAAAATCCACAATCTCTCTTCTATTTCCATTCACGACACGTTTCACGAACCCGATATCACAAACTCCATTCACACCTTCGTCGGGACAACGAACCGGGTTACACATATTTCCTTTGTGTTTCCTTTGGAACTAAATTATCACAAACCACCTACCCATGTTGAAATATGACCAACACTTTTGTGATACTTGCAAAATTGGGAAACAAATTCATAATAGCCATAAGGCTAAAAACATTGTGTCAACATCTAGGTGTTTAGAACTATTGCATATGGATTTGTTTGGTCCATCCGCTATACAAAGTTATGGAGGAAACTTTTACACTTTGGTAATAGTAGATGATTACTCGAGGTATACTTAGACTAAATTTTTGAAAACTAAAAATGAGGCATTTGATAAATTTGAAATTCTAAGTAAGAAAATTAAAAATCAAATAGGAAATAGCATTGTGTCAATAAGAACCGACCACGGTCGTGAATTTGATAACAAAACTCAATTTGGAGCTTTTTGCGATGTTAATGGCATAACTCATAACTTTTCAGCTCCACGTACTCCTCAATCTAATGGTGTAGTAGAACGTAAAAATAGAACACTTCAAGAAATGAGTCGAACAATGCTAAATGAACAAAACATACCACAAAAGTTTTGGTGTAACGCCGTTGATACATCCACATATATCCTAAATAGAGTTTTAATTAGACCATTCTTAAATAAAAGTCCATATGAACTTTATCGAGGCAAAAAGCCTACATTAGGATATTTTAGAGTTTTTGGAAGCAAGTGCTTCATTTTAAACACTAAGGATTATCTCACCAAGTTTGACCCAAAGTCTTATGAAGGTGTATTCCTTGGATACTCACAAAATAGTAAAGCCTATATAGTTTTGAACAAAGAAACCTCAAGAGTCGAGGAATCGTTGAACGTAACATTCGACGAAAGTCCACCTCCCTCTAAGACAAATGGTTGAAAACCAAGAAAATGTTGAAAATGACAAAGAAGATGAACCTGAAAATAGAGAAATAGTCAACGTCAAAGAATCCAAAAGTCATCAATTAGACAATGTCATAGGAGAAATTAATGAAAGAACATTAAGATCAAAAGTCCAAAACCAAAGTAATTTCTTTTGTTTTGTTTCAACTATTGAGCCTAAAAATATAAATGAGGCCATAAAAGATGAATCTTGGGTCATAGCGATGCAAGAAGAATTAAACCAATTTGTTAGAAATGACGTTTGGACATTAGTCCCTCAACCTAAATGTCAAACCATAATTGGAACAAAATGGGTTTTTAGAAATAAAATGGATGAAAATGGTGTAGTGTCTAGAAAAAAAGCTAGGCTAGTAGCTCAAGGCTACAATCAACAAGAAGGTATAGACTACGATGAAACATTTGCACCGGTCGCTAGGCTCGAGTCAATTAGAATACTACTTGCATATGCATGTGCACACGACTTTAAACTTTTCCAAATGGATGTTAAAAGTGCATTTCTTAACGGTTTTATTAATGAGGAAGTGTACGTAGCACAACCTCCCGGCTTTGCCGACTTTGAAAAACCTAATCATGTCTACAAACTTAAAAAAGCTTTATACGGACTTAAGCAAGCACCAAAAGCATGGTATGATCGACTTAAGACCTTCCTAGTTGAACATAAGTATACCATGGGACTAGTAGACAATACTCTTTTCACTAAGAAAAAGGGATCACATATTATCATAGTTCTGATATATGTGGATGACATTATATTCGGATCAACTTGTCAAGAGTTATGCGACGATTTCTCAAAAATCATGCATGACGAGTTTGAAATGAGTATGATGGGGGAACTAAACTTTTTCTTAGGACTCCAAATTAAACAATTAGAAGATGGGATATTCTTCAACCAATCTAAGTACATCAAAGATATGCTTAAGAAATTTGGTCTTGAAGATTCCAAACCTATAAAAACTCCTATGTCTTCGAAAACCAAACTCACAAAGGAAGAAGAAAGTGAAACCGTAGATAGCACTAAATATAGAGGAATGATTGGTAGTATACTCTATCTAATGGCTAGTAGACCCGACATTATGTTTAGTGTTTGCCTATGCGCTCGCTTTCAAGAAGATCCTAAAACATCCCATCTTGAAGCCGTAAAAAGAACCTTTAGATACATTAAAGGTACTACACATTTAGGATTATGGTATCCCAAAGGAACGGGAATTGAAACCATAGTGTATGCCGACTCAGACCATGCCGGTGACTATGTTGATAGAAAAAGTACAAGTGGTATTTGTACTTTTGTTGGACATTGTCTTACCACATGGTTCTCCAAGAAACAAACGACTCTAGCAATTTTAACAACCGAAGCCGAGTATGTGTCTGCAGGAAAAGCATGTCAACAAGCACTGTGGATGAAACAGGCTCTCGTCGACTATGGGATTCAACTCAACGACATCCCCATTCTCTGCGACAACAAAGGAGCTATTGACCTTAGCAAGAATCCAACTCAACATGCTAGAACCAAACACATAGAAATTCATCACCACTTTCTACGCGACAATGTTCAAAAAGAAAACATCTCAATTGAGAAAGTATCCTCAGAAGACAACATTGCCGACATCCTTACTAAACCTCTTAAGAGAGAACCCTTTAACCTTAGTTTGAACCTTAGATTAACAAAACACAACAAAAACCAAAAACCAAATCTGATCCCGCGGAACCAACCGAGAACAAGGACGGAACCCTGATTTTGGTTCCGCCCTATCCGCGGGTCTCTGAGTCAGTTTTTTAAATATACTAAACAAACCCTCCTGTACTGCTCATCACATTCCCCAAAAACACACAAGCTACACCAACTCGACCCATAGTAAACCAAACTCAGAACTTAGGCATTCTACCACAACCAATTTATGCTTTAATCCTCTCTGTAAGTATCCTAACTATATCTACATTCCTGATCTGAGTCTAGGATTTCTATTTCTTGCACAAAACCAAAACTTGGGGTTTATGCATAATTTTTAATTAATCATGAAGCATATTCAACAAATTGCATAACAAATCATGTTTTCCATAGTTAGGAATTGCATCTTGTAGGACATTATCATAATTCATTAAAAACCCCATGAGATTTTTTTTTTATAAAAATCTTCTCACGACTAGGAAAAATGGTTTTTGCACATTGTTCATACAAATAAAAACGTTATGTTTTTAACATCATTTGCATAATGTCTCTTGAATGAATGCATAACTAATATGTAATTTCGGGTACATTCAAACGAAGCTATATTGAATTAGGAGCGTTTGGGTTATCTCTCATTTTTATTTTAAAATTTGCATAAATGAAATTTTCATGCATTAAAAGGAGTCGAGATAACCGCACCTCCACATTGTCCCCATATAGGCACACACTAGAACTTTATATAAGTATTCTCGTTAGTTTTACCTAAACTATGTAATTTTCGTGTCTAGGATAACATCATGCCTCCCGCAACATACTACGACCACAAAGACACCCTTAACTACCTCCCTAAACACCATAAAACCAAAGGACTCTCAATCGAACAAGTTAAGATTTTTAAGGCTTTAGAAAAGAGGTACGTTCACGAGGGTAGAACAATAGATCCCTCCTTTTTAGAAGGAACCAACATCCAACAACAACTAGCCGCCATCAACTTTGATTGTCTTTTGGACATAGATGAACCTATTTGTCCTAGATTTGTGCTAGAATTCTATGCTAGTGTTGTTCTTAGTTCCAATGACTATGGACTCATCTCCATCCATTTCAAGGTCAACCAACACCAATTTAACATTCCTTTGAACCAATTCGCGGAAGTTTTAGGAATTCCGGGTGTAGGCACTTGTCTTTACACCGACAAGTGGTCGTTGTCAAGCCTAGATTCTATCATTGATCGTATGCCTCCATACGACACACCCTTGACTTCAAAAGAGATCATTCGGGATCATCTCTTAGTCCCTAGGAACACCCACACTAGGACCAACCGACAAGGTCGTCAAGTAGATCGAGACCCGTTTGGCATGGAGCTAAACGAGCTTAGGCCCCAATTCAAGAAGTTGGAAGAAATTCTTCGGGAAAATGTTTTATGCACCATAGGAAATAGGGATCATCTCAATGCTAGTCTTTGTTATATGCTTTATTGTGTGTCACCCATCAACCCTTCAACCTAGCTTATTATGTCGCCAAGAGAATGGCCGACATTCCGGTGTTAGGAACCACTGCCATGCCATATGGGATGCTTCTCACCCGTCTCTATAGAGCTTTTTCACCCATTCCTCCTAACGCTAGAGGTTTCCTCCCAGACTACTCTCTCATTCCCCATACTTTTGTACCCCTAAGTGACAAGAGAGTAACAGTGTCGAAAGGAAAACGCGCTCATCCTCCAAACTCATCATCATCATCATCTGTGAGTGAGGATGATGGTCTGCCTAACTCTAGGATTCCTCCTCCGGAATATTTGAGCCAACTTCCACCAATTGAGCAACAAAGTGAAGAATTCAAGCAGACACGTGGAATGTTCAAGAACATTGGGCGTTGGATAATGAAGCTAAACAAGAAACTCGACAAGCAGTGAGGGAATAGGGAGTGTTTGGTACAAACAATTTGAAACAATGATGTGTTGAATTGTTATGTTTTTAGGATATTATCTTGTTAAACATGTATGAAAACTAACTTGACTATGCAGGACGATAACACTTTGATGTTATCAATTTTCCAAGTTTAAGCCACTGTTTGGCTTAATTTCCATTAATGGTAAGTTCAAAATCCTCCGTTCGATCTATATGTTACCATGTGTTAGAACCTGTATTTTTGTTTTTAGTCAACCACAACTAATTAATTACATATGATTTAGGATAATTTTTGGGATTTCAATGGGTTTCGGGTACTTAGAAATGCCCTCTGTAAAAAAATTATGCTTGGCGGAAATGGCGGAACCAACTTTATGGTTCCGTCTGTTGAGATTTTTGGCTCCGCCAAAATAAGCCCCACGGATTCCGCAGAACCAAAAACAAGGGTCCGCCTTTGTTATCGTTTGGCTCCGCGGATCAACAGCTATTTTTTAAAATTTCCCGTCTAATCCCGCACTTTAGATTATTGATTCTTGAATTAGGATTCCTTTACTGATAATTCATCTCATTAGGATCATCTTAGCAACATTAGACCAATAGGAACACAATTTCCCACCAAATTTTGAAAATTCAAATTTCCACTCAAGTTACCTTTCTGTAACAAGCAAGGACCCCTCAATTTGGTTCCTTGCAATCTGTGGATCAATCAAATCATTAGATTTCCTACTCACCCTTTGCATTTACTGCATATCTTCTCAAACTTACTCAACTCCATCTCTATGGATTGACTTTGGTGATATGACAAGTACATTTTCTCCTTCTAAATCATTAGGAACCAGCTTTTCTCTATGGATCAACATCACATCCAAACACAATCTGTCACAACTCGTAATTCCAGGCCATTTTTCCGAACCTCGACAATTTACTATTCACGAGTTACTATTCATTTTTACTATTCACTGGCACTATTCATTCCAAAATTTTTATTTCATATTCTCGTAAGTTAAACTATTTTAATGATAACCCGAGATTTTTGGCACTCGTCGGATAATTTCTGCAAGAATCACGAAACCGTGTCCGAGATTTACCTTAAGGTTTAAACATCATTTAGGCATCCCGATATGTCCAAACAACATTACCAACAAGAGAAATATATGTTTTCCACCTTCTGTGACATTTTCATGAATTTAGGAATTTTAGGATACCCGGTTTTAAGTTTTGTGACTTTACGACTTACAGTTAGCAATTAACGGGACCAAAACCCACTCCGTATGTCAAAGATAAATATCCAACCTAAAATATCTAGATATTTTCTCAAAAATATCTAGATATTTCAAAAATATAGTGAAATTACCATTATACCCTTTCATTGAAATTACCAAACTACCCTTGGACTATATAAAGCCTAAACTAGCTTCTTTTTTCACAAAAAAATCACAAACACACTCTTTTTTCTCTCTATACTCCACGGCTCACAAGAACAAGGAGGAAGAACACAAAATTTTTTGAAGATCTAGTGATTATCAAGTCCCCTTTACATCCCTTGTTAGGATTTTGAAATAAAAATCCCAAGGTTCTTTAAGTATTTCATCCAAAACTCTTCTAATCTTCAAGTAAGCTTCAAGAAACATTTTCAATCTTTTCATGCCTTCATTTGTTATATTTTCTAGTTTTGATAGTAGCTAGTTGTGCAAATAAATATGTTATACATACCACTTTACACAAAAATTCATTTTAAACATAGATCCATCATTTTTATTATCATCCTCATGAAACCCATCATTTTTGGTGATGTTTAGGACCCCATGACATCTTGAGAAGGTGTATGGTAGGTTTAGAGTACTTGTGGAGTTGATTGGAAGTGGTATAAACAAGTTTAGAACCAAGAAAATGAGTTTTTAGCAATCTAAATAAGCTACTGTCCCTATTTGCAAAACGTGGGAAACTCAGGGGCTAGGGTGTAACTTTGGACCAAAGATTTAGAAAATACTTTCAAAAACGAAACCGTGGGCGCTTGAATCACTAAAAACCGACTTATAACGAAGGAGATATGATTTTTACAAGTTAGGCGACGAAAAACTATTTTCTGAAAATAAGCTTGCTGTTTGCCGAACTTCAAGGGACAAAACGAGGCGTTAGACGTGATCTAGGAGAGCCGAGCTACTGAAAACATGTTAGTTCATGCTATGACGAATCCGTGGATATAAAGAACGTCGCAAACGGACTTGTAACGACCAAGATATGAATTTTTGAAAAGCCGACGAACTATACTTATTTTGACAGCACCATTTTAACACATATATTTTCTAAGTGTAAAACTAGCAAGTCGCTAAATTGATAGCCGATTTTCTATATGATCGAGGCGCGTATGATCAAAAGTCAAAAGAGACGACATGAAGATTATGTTACAAGGATTTCAAAAACGTCAAGTTCTATTCCTAACTCTTAACGTACAATATTTTGCGACTAGTTTTGCGAGGCCGTTTGGTCATATTTTCACAAGTTATAAAAAGTATTATTTTGAAACGAAAACATTATATTAACCAATAAAACACCAAACAAGGATCGTGGAGTACCGTTTCAACATATTTACACGAAAAGTAGTTTATAACTTGCCGAGGCGTCAAAAATGTAGTTTTCGACGATAAGCATTATTTTCAAAACTAACGAGTGGTATCGTTAACATACGTATTTGCATGTGTAGCATTGTATCATTTCTTACGCTAGATCATATCATTCATAATAGGTCGCAGTTAGAGACCGAGCCTCATTTTCATCATATACATTGTGATCATTGTGCTATCATATCAGGTGAGTTTCATAGCCCCTACTTTATACGTTTTGAACTTTTGAGGGAGATACATGCTTAAACTGCTTGCTTACATACATGATTGTGTTAAACTTATTTGCGTTATTCTTGAAAGCAACTCGCGGACCTAAGTATCTATCACTTGGGGTAGCCGTACAGTACATATCGCGGACCTAAGTATCTAACACTTGGGGTAGCCGTACAGTACATATCATGGACCTAAGTATCTAACACTTGGGGTAGCCGTACAGAACATATCACGGACCTAAGTATCTAACACTTGGGGTAGCCGAACATAAGTCTCCTCGTGAGCAACATAAGTCTCCTAGTGAGCAGCATAAGGTCTACTAGTGATATAGAACGCATATCGTATACTTACATGTCTTACTCAAGCTATGTTTTAGCAGTGGGTTGTAAACACACAGGTTGCAAGTGTTGTTATGGGCGGGATTTGCAACTGAGTGGATTTACAATGCCTTTGCTGGGAAAATCTTATTTCAAATATTTTACTTGTCAAACAAACTCTATGAACTCACCAACCTCGTGTTGACACTTTAGCATGTATTTTCAGGAACTAAGCAATAGCACGCTACTGGAGGCTTTTGGCAGGGCATGGCATGGTCATAGAAGACTCTGATAAAACATTTGGGACCGCTTAACTTATTTTATGGGCCAACTTCCGCACCACTTTTTATAATGTAAATTTAACACTTTGGAATTCTCAAATATATTCTAAATGATTGATGTGAAAACCGTTCTTTAAACTTGTGTTATGATACCAATTGAGTTGCACCCCAGCGACACGTAAGCTTCGGCTGGACCCGATTTTGGGGGTGTGACACAATCTTCCATAAACCTTGGAGCCTATAAATTGGAACCTTTAGGATGATCACAATTCACACCTTCACCATCATCTCTAATAGCAATTTCTGCATATATCACCATCACTTCTCTTCTCAACAATGCCTAAGTCAAACAACTCATCCACAAGTAGACCACACAGAAGGACGGCTCGAATGAGTGTTAGACCTTGTTGTTTCATGAATCTCAATTCTTCATTAGAAGAATCTTCACCCTTGAACATTTCCTCACCCATTGCTAATGAAAACTTCCTCACCCTATCAACTCCAACACCACCCCA
Organism: Artemisia tridentata subsp. tridentata; assembly: GCA_021014915.2. NCBI lineage: Eukaryota > Viridiplantae > Streptophyta > Magnoliopsida > Asterales > Asteraceae > Artemisia > Artemisia tridentata. Next base: position 176,325,202 of record CP139503.1, read on the forward strand.
CTTCATCATCAACACTCCACCACCAACCATAACTCCAGTGGCTACCACACCACCACCCGCACCATCTCAACCAACTAGATCACCATCACCTCCACATTCACCCAAACTTCAACCCATGGAGTTATTTGCTACTCAACCAACATCACCACACCCCTATCTTGAAACCTTGGAAGACCTTCCACCAAGCGCCACCAATCCACCACCAATGCCTTTTGAGGCTCAAGAACCACTTCTCTTCCATCCCATTTATAGGGACATTCATGGTCCACTTTACCGGGATCAAGCTCCACCACAAGCTCAACCTCAACCCCTGATGAGTGTCTAAATACTCATCATTTCTATCACATTTAGACTGCAAAAACATTTAAAAACATGCAGATATGCTTCAAAATACAGGAAATATCATTTGATTGTGTTTTTATCTGTTTCATGTGCAAAAGGATTGAAAAAGTTGAAAAACGAACATAGTTTGCATAATTGTCAAATTCAGTCCTTTAACTTTCAGAAATTGGCAAAAATAGTCCCTGGTGTTAAAAATATCATTCAAGGTCCCTAAGCTATTTAACTTTTACAATATTGGTCCTTGGATGAAAGTTTTAAAGAAATGGCAGTTTTGGTCCTTCAAGTTTCAAAAATGGCAAAACAAGTCCCCCGGATTTTAAATATTGAAATTTAACATCTTAAGTCCTTGGGGAATTAAAACTTGACATAAATGGTCCTTGAATAATCTTTGGAAAATTATCACTTCAGCCCCTAAAAATCCAAATGTTACAAAAATAGTCCTTGAGCTTATTTAACAAACCAACCGGACCCTTTACTAAAATTAAACCCAAACCCTTATATAATAAGCCCAACCCACTTAAATAAACCCAAGCCCAACCCTAAATAAACCCGACCCAACTCCCTTTATTAATAAACCCAGGGTCAAACCCAGTCAAACCCACACCCCTTTCTCCTTCCCTCTCCCACCTTCACTGTAACAAAACCATGGTGGTTTTCACCACCACCTGTCCACCACCTTTCCACCTCATTACCTACTCCTCACTCTCACCTCTTCCACCTCACAATATAGCCCATTATACCATTAATGCTTTCCCACCCTAAACCACCTCACTTCCCCTGTTTTTGTTACTAAGTGCCAACTTGGCTACTAACCTTTTCTTTCTTGTCTCCTCCACCAATACAACCATCCAAAGTTCTTTAATTGCAAAATTTCGGCTGCAAGATACATATCTCACTTTTGGCGCCAAAAGTAGATTAAAAGGATAGGATCACTTTGACTCATCCAGTGGTTGTTATTCTTGATGGGAATTGTTCAGAAGCATGTGGGGAGTCTCAAAATTCTATAAAGAAAGAGAAGGAAGCAGCATTGCAAGATATCTAGTGTAATTTTAGTTTCTTAGTGTCGAATTAGTTAAATTTTAATTTCCAGTCTTAAATTAAGCTTTCAAGAACCTTTGTTAAGTATTATCAGTTGTAATCAATCTTTTGTAAGTCTCAATTACAGTGTTAATCATCAATATATGTTTATGCAATTTTCTTGTTCAAATTTCATGTTACCTTGAAATGTTGTTTGTAGTGTTGTTATTGGATTCATAAGCTCATATAAGCTCCTTATATAGCTTCTGAAAGCTATTAGAAACCTTAAAAATCAGTTTAGAGTTAAAAACCAAAAATACAAAAAAATCACAAATATTAGATAAAAAAAATCAAAAATGACAATGAAGATGGTGATCACAGCTGGAGCAGGGTAGATTTTGGATGGCCTTGAGTTTAGAAGCTTAGTGGTAAGCTATTAGGATTGATCTTGGTCCTTGTTCTTGGTTCTTTAGCTGAATTGCAAAAAAATTGTAAGCTTTTCACCATTTTTTGCATTTCACTGTGGTTCTGTGTTTCATGTTGTTATTGCTATTGTTTTATGCTCATATGGTCTTATGTTATCATCTTATAACTTTTGAAATCAGTTGCATGGTCTTAATCTGTCATTGGCTTTGAAAATCATCAAAATCAGTTGTTAAAGGACTGTTTGGATTTGCTGTGGTTATCTGTGATTCAGGTTGTTTGTATTGTTGTTTGTTGTTGTTATATGCTATATTAGTTGATATTAGCTCAGTGAAACAATAAAAACCAGTGCTCACTAGATAGAAAGTCAAAATAGCCTTTGATCTCACTTCATTTGCTAACTGTTAGGATTTAAAGTGTAAATTTCATCACACTAGTTCATAATCTGATAATCTAGCTTAATTCAACTTCTTTTCATCATAATATAACATAATCAGTAAGTAGAGTAGGATCAAAGTTCATCAAGGTCAACTATTTAGTTTTACTTAAAAAGTCAAACTTGCCCTGTGCACAGTTCAACTAGTGACTTTTTAAAGCTTGCATAAGCTTCATTAGTGCTTGTTAGCTTGTGTATTTTGGTTCTTTGTGAAGCCCCTCTGGCTAGTTTGCTGCTTGTATGCTTATATTTCCATCTCATGCTTATTATAACTGCTTATTTATGCTTATCATGTTCATCAAAAACCACTCACTGCACTGAGTCATCAGTGCAGTTGAGACCTTTTTCATAAGCCCTTCATAAGCTCATTAGTGGTCCCCACAGGGTGAGCTTTGGCTTTTTGGAAAGCCAACCAACCCATCTTGCTACTCCAATATTCACTTTGTGCTCTATAGCTTATTTCATAAGCTTATTTTGCCTCCAAAACTAGCAGCAGGTTGGTACACTAGCAGTACCTTGCTTTCATCAGCAGTACCTTGCTTATTTGCTTATTCAGAGCTTCTCAGTGCTTGTTTCTTGTCCATCTAGCTTATTTCCAGTACCTTTTATCTTATTTTTATCTCATTTCACCTTTGTTTCATTTGCATAGCTTATTTCAAGCTTATTCAAAGCTTAAATTCTCAATTTCAAGCCAAAAGCTCAACTGTTAAGCTCATAAGCTTCCATACTGCTTATTTTTAAGTTTTAATAATTTTGTCTTCATTAAAGTTGTTTATTAGCAGTAGTTAAATAGTTTTGTAAAAAGAAAATCAGAAAACCAACACATAAAAATAAGTGATAGCTTCTATTTAAGCCATTTGGCTTATTTTCAGCTTTTTCAAAAAGCACTTTTCAATTTTATATTTTTCTTATCTTCGTGTCACCTTAGAGTATTTATAGAAAAAGTTTCAGATTTTTCTTTGTTCATTTAGTATTTATTATAATTTAAATTAGTTTAAATAATTATTAATTAGTAATTAATTAATAATAATTAGATAAAAAGTGTAAAAAATATATTTTCAGTCTTAAAATAAGTTTTAGGTTATTTTAGATTTATCTAAGTTAAAATTTTAATTTTCTAGGATAATTTCCTATTTTCTTTTAATTTAGTGCATTTTAAATAATTAATAAATAGTTATTAATTAATAATAATTAATTAAATAGTTAAATAATTAATTTTCTTTTTCTTAAAATTTTCTTTTATCTTTAGGTTTATAAAAAAGTTATTTTCATATTTTTAGGATTAATATTTCTTCATTTTCATTTTTTATTTTGTACGTTTACGTTTATTTAAATTTAAACGTACGTTTCTAGGTTTCTAAACGTTTTTAAGTAATTTGGTTTCCTGTATTTATTCCTATAGCTTGTTTAAAGCTATTCTCTTTTATTTCCTTAGTCCAATAATTCAAAAACCCCTTTTCCATTCAATATCACCCGATCACAAATCCGTTTTACTACAGAATTCAGATCTCGCTAGGACTTAACGACCCGGGGATACACTAACTCCTTGGATAATTGCATTGTGCCCTAGATTTTTTGACTCTTGTTGACCATTTACTTGGTCAATATTAGTTAACCGTTTAGCCTCGATCAACCCCTTTCACCAACATCCACCCTTCAAGCCATTGATGAAGGAATGTGGATAAACCAACCCCAAACCCAAGGCGAGATCAATGAGGAACTTGATCGTCTTTACGCCTTCTCCAATATGGTGGATTCCCACCTTAATGAAGCTATGGATTTACAATCTACTTTGCTAGCTTCCATCATGTCTCCCACCTATATCCCACCACCTCCACCATCAAACAACCAACCAACACCACCACCACCAACTAATGAACCAACCCTTCCACCACCTAGACATGGATGTTCCATGTGTGAGAGGACCGCCCACTTAACTCAACGAACCAACATTTTGGTTCACGAGTTACAAAACAAAATGCGGTTCATTTTGAACCACATTCTAGAGCGCCTAAATGCTCTTTCACATCCTCCACAATAGACGCTAGAAGTTTCTCCTTTTTTTTCCTTTTATACGACCTTTTAGGACTCTTCTTTTTTAATTTTTAGGTTATTTTCTTTTTTGTAACACCTTAATTTGTGACTTTGGTCACAAATAATTTTCAATGGAAGGATGTTATATTAATGCTTGTGTGTGCTCACTTATTTTGCATTATATTTGGTTGGTTTGAACTACTAACATTTGCATCATTATATGGTTGGTTTGAAGTATTGACTTTGTTTTACCTTTGTGCTTGGTTTGAACAAATATACTTAGTTGACTTTTTTAGTCAAACCGGTTGAACTACTATTCTTAGTTGAACCTTTACTCATGCATCATATTACTTGGTTGGCTTGAATTATATACAACTAACCTTTGTTTTGTAGCATTTTTAATCCTTGGATCATATACGTTGGTACCCTAGCAACGGGGAGTATTGATCAAGGGGGAGCATATCATGTACTAATCCTTGCATCATATACGTTGGCACCCTAGCAAAGGAGAGTATTGATCCAGGGGGAGCATATCATACACTAACTATTGTTTTTGTAGGTCCATTCATGCATCATAAACTTGGCACTCCAATTAGGGGGAGTATTATCCAAGGGGGAGCTATTAAGTTCTCAAAATCCAAGAATCATCATACTTGGTACTCCAAATTAGGGGGAGTAATCACCAAGAGCCATTCAGCACATTCCGCTATGCATTTCTTCTTTTTGTTTCGACAAAAAGGGGGAGATTATATTAAACTCATACATTACATTCTGATGATTACATGTTTTATGCCTAAATAATTTTCAAAACTTGCATAAAACTAGTTTAATCTATAAAGACTTACACTTTACTTATTCCATTGCTTAAAAATAAACTTTATGTTTTGTCATCAACAAAAAAGGGGAGACTTTTAATACAAATATCGTCCTAAAAATGTTATTTATATTTTACGATCTTTGCTATATTTTTTTGATGACAATTATAAACTTTATCTTTAGCAAAACATAAATATAAGTTAAAGTCTTTTACATTTATAGTAACAAGCTTTTAAATCTCATCATAACATGCTACATTCATCACTAGGATATACATAGGACATACTTTTATACATTTACATGTTTATTCTAAAAATGGAAATATGTACATGACATCATTGCATACATCATTTGGATATCTTTAGGATATCTTGAAGATTTGTAGAATATCATGGAAAGATCTTCAAGCAAAGAATTGGATTTAGTAATATCTTGGATAGATTTGGAAAGATATGTGAAGATTTGCTGTCAGGTTCTGGCGGAACCAAACAGCATAAGGGAGGAACCCTTTATTTGGTTCCGCCCAATCCGTGGCCTGTTTTGGCATTTTGTCTATAAATAGCAGGCCACTCATTGTTGTTTACTCATCACTCACATAGCATAAACTACATTATACATTCTTTCATTTATTACTAACCCATTCATATTACAATTTCATTTGTAGTGATCTTTCTTTTGTAACAAAGAGATCAAAGCATCACAAGCTTCAACATACTGTTGCAAGACTTGTTATTGTAGATACTGTGATTTTGTAGTTTATCACACGTCATTGTTGTACCAAACATTCAGTAGTGATCGGTTAGTGTTTTAGTCCTCAAAACACATAGAGTGTCGGGAGTGGTTGTACCCTTGTAAAAGAACTCGGTATCTAGCTTTGTACAGGAAAAAGAGTAAGCGACATGTAAAGGTTTTCTCTGCCTAGAAGGGAGCTTGTTTCTTAGTGAAGAAAAACTCTCGAGTTAGAGGCTCGAGGAGTGGAGTAGGGCAAGGAAGAGAGTCCTTGTAGGCCGAACCACTATAAACATCCGTGTTGTGGTTTGATCGTTTCTTTCCTTACTTGCTTTATTTATATTGTTTGATTGTTTGCATTAACTTGAAATCACGTTAAGTATTCAAAGCAAATTAATTTTAAAGCGGTAAAAACTATTCAACCCCCTTCTAGTTTTCCACAAGTGTATAAAAAATAGTGACTTTCACTGGACACCAGAAGCGGAGCTGGCATTCAAAGAAATGAAGAAGCACATCGCTAACCTTCCCATGCTAACGCCCCCCGACCAAAAGAAGAACTGATAATGTATTTATCCGCGGCGAGGGAAGCCATTATTGCAGTTCTGCTAGCAGAAAGAGGGTCATATCAGGAACCTATATTTCATAAGTCGCGCCCTGCAAAGTCCGGAGATAAACTACAGCCCGATGGAAAAATTGGTGCTAGCATTGGTTCACGCGGCTAGGAGGCTCAGAAGGTATTTTCAGGCACACCCGATAGTTGTCATCACGGACCAACCAATTAAGCAAGTGCTCGCAAGAACAGAGAATACGGGCAGGATGGCCAAATGGGCCATTGAATTGGGTGAGCATGACATCAGTTTTAGGCCGCGGACAGCTATAAGGGGGCAAGTGTCGGCAGATTTCATTGCAGAAGTTGCGGAGGAGGATACCCCTACAGCAGAAGTACCCATAGAAGAACTACCATACGCTGAGCCGTGGAACCTATATACGGACGGATCTTCTTGCCAAGAAGGTTCCGGAGCAGGCTTGATCCTCACAAACCCTTAAGGCACAGAGTTCACCTATGCCCTGCGGTTTGAGTTTGACACGTTCAACAACGAGGCGGAATACGAAGCATTGCTGGCTGGTTTGAGGATAGCTGAGAAAATGGCGGTGAAGGACCTATCCGCGAATATAGACTCTCGGTTGGTCGCAAACCAAATAAATGGAGTGTACGAGGCAAATGAGGAAAGCATAATACGATACTTAGCAAAAGCTCAGACGCTAATATAAGGCTTTCGCACGTTCTAGATAAGGCAGATTCCGCGGAGCCAAAACAAGCAGGCAGATGCGTTAAGTAAAATAGCCTCTGCCAGTTTTGCTCACTTGACGAAACAAGTTTTGGTTGAAGTTCTAAAAGAAAAATCAATTGTGGAAAAAAAGTCATGGCAGTAGTAGAAGAAGAAGGGGACACCTGGATGACCCCACTCCTTGGATACTTGAGAAACGGAGTGCTACCCGCGGAACAGAAGAAGGCTAGGAAGCTGAAGATCAAAGCAAGGCAATATGTCATCATTGACGGAGTCTTATTCTGCAAGTCCTTCCTGGAGTCGTGGTTATGGTGCATGGGCCCAACACAAGCCAATTATGTGATTAGGGAAATTCACGAAGGGTCATGCAGCATGTACTCCGGACCACAGGTCATCGTGGCAAAAGCAATTAGGTCCGGATATTATTGGCCTAGCATGCACATAGACGCAAGGGAAGTGATACAAAAATGCCAAGATTGCCAAGTCTACCGGCCAGTGCCCAAGAATCCGCAACATAAGTTGACCCCCATCACCTCCCCTGGCCATTCTATAAATGGGGCCTCGACATCTGCGGCCCGTTCCTAGAGGCTCCGGGGAAGATCAAGTACTTGATAGTGGGAATAGACTACTTTACCAAGTGGATTGAGGCAAAACCCCTTGCAACCATCACCGGTAATCAAGTGAAAAAGTTTGTGTGGGATAATATTGTATGAAGGTACGACCTTCCGGGGGAGATTGTGTCGGATAATGGCAAACAGTTCAGAGACAACCCTTTCAAGGACTGGTGCGAAAAACTGAACATTAAGCAGCGGTTTGCATCAGTAAAGCATTCACAGGCAAATGGGCTGGTTGAAAGGGAAAACATGAGCCTAGGAGAAGGAATAAAAGTAAGAATTGACCAAAGGAGTAGGATTGGTTGGAAGAAATACCGCACGTCATATGGGCCCATCGGACTATGATTAAGTCCAGCAATGGAGATACTCCGTTCTCATTAACCTACGGGACGGAGGCCGTGTTACCCGTAGAGATAGGGATGCCCTCTTTAAGATGTGCCCTCTTTGACCCAATCGTAAATGATGAAGCTCTACGCCTGAACCTAGACCTCATGGAAGAAAGGAGGGAAGTCGCGGCCAATGAAGAAGCAAGAAGCAAGGCGAAAATGGAGAAGTACTACAATGCCAAAGTCCGCGGCATATCCTTCAAACCAGGAAACTTCGTGTACTGGAGCAATGATGCCAGCCGTGCTGAAGACACTGGGAAATTGGGCCCCAAATGGGAGGGCCCGTATGAAGTCACAGAGGCATTAGGTAAAGGGGCGTACAAGCTCAGAGGTCCGGATGGCCAAGATCTTCCCCGAACATGGAACATCCGGAATTTGAAAAAGTGTTACTTGTAATCTTGACTTAGTGTAAGTGCTCCCACCTCTGTAAGCTGACCGCGGTTATCACCGGCAGCGGGAGCTCATTTCAGTACGTTTTAGTTTTTTAAGACTTATGTACTTCTTTTTTATCAATGACATGTGGAGTCTAATCAACTCCACAAATTTTCCAAACTTCCTTTATTTTTCTTTTTTCTTTCTCATTATTACTTATTCTTATCATATGCATGCATAATCTGGAAACCAATTCCACAATCACAAAACGCGTAAGACGTATTGCAAACCCGGCAGGAGATCAAATAACCTCACAATTAACTAAGGCATATAAGTGGTATTGCAAGCCCATTGACCAAACAAAACTATCCCCGGAATACTAAGTACGGATACATCAAGATAGTAAATCAAGTCCGGACATCCAAAGTCCGGCAAAAAAAAAAAAAGGGAAGACAACCAAGTACAAATACGATAAAGTTGTTTTAAGATTCATAAACATCCTAGTACAATGTACACGGGTGTATACACCCGGATAGGCAATAACGCCATCAGGCAATAACGCCGTCGGACAACGGAGGTCCGGAACAACCACAAGAACAATATTGGAATAAGCTTCACAAACGTAACAAGGGTGGTATAGTTGAAATACCATCCGGAAAACAACTGCATAAAAACACCAAAGACCAAGGATAGGAAGCAACCGCGGATACCGCAGGCTCAACTATCCATAAACCAGCAGCTCAGGAAAAGTCCTTGGGATCAACCTTACCAAGGATGGAGTTGTCAAACATGTCATTGTCATCCTTTTGGACCGCCTCATCCCTGTGCGGCCCAGTAATGGGCACGGATGGATTCTGATCTGGATAAGCGTGGTTTTGCAACCTTACAACAGGTTTTACCTCTCGAGGGATCTCAAGAGGCTTACAACCCCACCAGGTAGTGTACCTGACCGATGTAGTATAGTGTAGTGGTAAGTATGGGGGATTGATCGTTCTCCACAGGGAATAGTGTTCGTTAGGTACGAAAAACTACTTTAGTAGGTCTAAGGGTGAGGGAAGATTCTTTTTGTATTTTTATAATTTTTTATGAAAGCAAGTAAAATCTCGGGTTTGAAGGAGTGGGCGGAATTAGTTGCTAGTCAACTAACCCAAATTACTACGAATGCAAATAAAATAAAATAACTGAAAATGAAAAGAGTTGTGAAACTTATGTGGAGAGAAATGTGTTTACTTAGATTTCCTTACTCCCTAACTATCTTTTACCGGTTGATTAGTGCGTATTAATTGCGTGGATGACGGGTGTATTCCTTAATACCAATCGTGGGGTGGCGTACGTACTTTCCCAACTCTACAAGCTCCTACTTCACTCCTATGTCGAGCCGGATAGGAAGCTCCTAACATGGGATCACTAGAATTCGCTCATGCATTAAATACAACCATAAAAACCTTAATACGCATTGGTTCATGTTTCTTAAGACGTTCAAGCAAGTTACCGAATAGGAAGTTAGCCAGTTTTCTTAAGCCTAACATCGATGAACAATCATCCAATACAACTAATAACACACTAATAACCAATAATCAATAGCTAGGTTTCATTAGATCTAAGCAAACACAAGATAAATCTAGCCTAGCATGTTAATTAAAAGACAAGAACAATATATAATCAAACAACACATAGACATATTGATTGATTAAACAATTACTTATCTTCAATTAAACATGGGAGATCCAAGGGTATGAAAACCCTTAAAAATGGCAGAAATTCGTCTTAGGGTTTCTCCTCACAAAGTTGCACACTAATGACAAAAAATTGCAAAACTATATATAGAGTTTAAGGGCTGACGGCGTCACGTTATAGGACTTGACGCCGTCACCTCGCCGTGTCTAGGGTTCCCGGATGGCCTTCTTGACGCCGTCCCTCTTTAGTGCTCCAAAATCCGCTCTGGCTTATCAAAGCTTGACGCCGTCAGAATATGGCTTGACGCCGTCCCTCTTTAAGTTAAACCGTGATGGCCTTGATCACTTCAAAGGGTGACGCCGTCAGACTTTCCATTGTAAAATTCTCTGGCTTATCATGAGTAATTTTCATATCCACCTTTTTTGCCAAGCCATGACGCCGTCAAGGGCAATCCCTGACGCCGTCAAAGGTACTTTTCAGCATAATTTTGAGACTTTGTCGTTTTCTTCACTTTTATGCTCCAAAAACGTCCAAAATGCTTCCTTTTCCAGATTTCTTCTCCAAAGTACCTAAAATGACAAAAGGAACGATTTAGGGCAATATTTGATCAAATAAATACGATTTAGGGCTTAAATGACCCCCTAAAAGTGGTACACTTTTCGCTTCATCAAATACCCTTACACTTGAGATTTGCTTGTCCTCAAGCAAATGCGCTTTTATTCTAATCAAAATACAAGTTAGGGGTCATTTAATGCTAATATAAAAGTAATTACAACAAATATTCGTTCCACTTTAATCATAATAAGCACGGAGATTACAAACTAGCACCTCACAAGTAGTGTTTAGATACTCACATCTCTCAGGTGTCATTAAAATAAATCTCATAAATGAAAACGGATAATATCTCTCACTACCTGTCATAGCAAATAGATTACCATAGGCTTGGGAAAGGATCGAAAACCTCCTCCACTAGGCGTAAGCACCTAAGATAAACTATCAAAGAGGGCTTTTAAATAGGTTATAACGTGAGGTGTAGGGATATGATAAACACGGTTTCGTTGGATAAGGGATATTTTACTGGTGGCGAGTTAAAAATCTTGATCAATTACATGTACAATATGGCGTTGCTAAGCCAAGACTAGACTCGACTCAAGCTAAAAACAAAATATCAAAAACATAAAATAAACATAAAATGAAACGGGATGGTAGTCCGTATGTTTTTTCTATTTTTCTTTTTCTCATTTTTTTTTTGTATTTTTCTTGATTTTTTTTTTATTTATTTTTATTTTTTTTTTCATACACTCTTGCCCTACCATCCAAAATAATACATCATAGGGGCGTTGCATTCCCCTTACACTTGAACTTTTACATAACTTTACAAATAACTATTCTAATGACTCGAATTAAGATAATCGAAACACTTGGAGTACTTTTAAAATATTTAGCACATATGGGGGTAATAAATGATGTTCTTCCCCATTACTCCATTACACTAGTACTTTACCCATGAGTCCCAATCGTCCCAAAACAATATGTACAAGGATATGACTCGACTTAGCAACCATGTAATCAATTAGATAATTAACTTGGGTTTAAACAAATGTTGTCACAATAATGCACTAAAAATGAGTGCATACAAGGTGGGCTAAGGCGATTTGGGTGTACATTTTAGTGGGGTGTAACAAATTCTTCCTTTAAGTAAAATGCTTAAAGGTCGAAACGAAAAGATAGGCTCTGAGGGGTGTACTAGGGGTATCGTGTACCAAAAATGGGTACAACGCAAAGGGTGTGGGAGAATTACTTGACCAATGTAGCCAAAGTAATTATAACAAAAAACACAGGTGTAAAACAATGGGTTAATCCTAATGCCTCTTATCATGTAGTAAATCTAACTACACGAATGTAGTCTCACTTGTGGCCTCGGAATGGTCCTAACGCAAGTTCTAGAATCTAAGTGCTACCGGTACACACATCATAGCATAAATGCTTTTCCTACCAATTCTAGGGGCGAACCTCACATATTTGGGGGTGGAAAATTTTTTAGTGGTACGGTTTTTTTTGTGCTAGTCATATAACTCCTATCCATGAGACGCTCATTAAGATCAAAGTTTCACTCCTATATGTTGTAAAAAAATTTAAATTTGGCACTAAAATTGTCCTAACAGGTATTTCTCTCAGTTTTATTACACATCTACTATTAAACAAACAAAAATCAAGTGCAATTGTATTCTCTAAAGTATCGTATTTTACCCCCCCTCACACTTAAGATGAACATTGTCCCCAATGTTCAAATAACAAGATGTAAAAGTGAAAAGGTAAAAGAATGAAATCAAATACTCCCCTGATTCGCTCGGTGGATAATGTGGCAACATGGTTAGATCTTCTTCCAAGAGAATGTAGAAGCTCCAAGACTAAAGCATCGCCATAAGCTTGATTCCACATACATCTCCTTGTCCAAAATAACCTGTTAAACCTGAGAAAACAAACACGAAAACCTGCATAACATCGGCGGGATAAATTCTATATATAAGGATATAATGCTTGTGGAATGATAATTTTGCAGATTCCTGGAGATTATAAGTTAGAGATTTAATAAAAACTTTTTATGAAAACAAAACTTTCAAAAATTTCAGAAAATTAAAACCTGACGCCGTCAGGTTGTAAATCCTGACGCCGTCAGAAATGATCTGACAGAATTCTCATGTTAAGTTTCCGGAAAATTTATGGAAAAACCTATACCTTACTTCCTGGAAATCCTGCAAAACATCATTATGACTCGATACAAGCATTTGACTCAAACAAATACTAATATGTATGTTAATTTATTATTATTATGATTCATGTTCATTTGTTCTTATAAACTGATTTGGATTCCCCTTACACTTATCTTTTTGCAAAATACCTTTATATGTAGTTAAGACGAAGTTAAAAACAAGATAAAGCATTTTCACAATTTACTTTTGAACATGAATCAATAAGAATAAAAATTAAACACACATACGGAAACAAATAAAATCAAACAAACAAATAAATAAACACACAAAGCAAATAAAGCTTGGGTTGCCTCCCAAGAAGCGCTTTTCTTTATTAACGAGTCTTGTAGCTAGACTCAAAGTCACGGGTTCTACGTTTTTCCGTTTTGCTTCTCAATTGCCCCTCTAATCATCCTAACAACCTCCATATCAACTTTGTATTTAGGCCCTAGGTTCAAGCAATCTTTATAATAAAGGCTTCTCTTATTCTAAACATAGTCCATGCCTTTTTCTTTATCCTCATCATTGATGTCCTCAATCACACCAATGTTGTCCTTGTCAAATCGAGGCACAAAACGAAATTCATTTACCCGATAAGGCATCCTATATGTGATCCTATCAATGTGATTAGAAAACTGAACCGTGCCTCCTAAACGATCATACTTTAAATTGGATGCTTCAATAAACGGCTTACCTAACACCACGCGAGATAGGCGGCAGTCAACAACACTTGCCAGATCTTCTAAGATCATGAAGTTGGTGACAAAGGTAAAGTTCCCAACAAGGATATGCATATCCTTAATCCTTCCAACGAAGTTGCAAACTCCGCCGGGGCACTTGGGGTCTATCCTAGGCTCAAGTGGTGTGTTTATGATCTGGCTATAAAGGCCTGAGGACATCACGTTGATTGGGGATTCACAGTCAATGTAAGCATGCTCAACGTATTGGTACCCAATCATACATGGTATCTTCACATTCCCGGGATCACCTCTCTTAATCTTTGGGTCAATTCTAACAAAAGGTGGTCGAGGGTTATCAACTAGGTTGCTATAGTAAGCAATCTCCTCCTTAGTGGGGTATTCATTGAAATAATCATCCAACCTAGGATCTACCTTCACTTCATCAATATTCTCAATCAACTCCTCAACCGTAAGATTATTACGTTCTAAGTAATTGTCTGAGTATATGGCGGTCTCTAAGTTGTTCAAGGCATAATCAAGCTCTATATCAATCATTCTACTGAGCTCTCTGAGTTCACTAATCTCATTCTCAAGTTGGCTACGCAACAAAGCTACTTCGCCAGGTGTAAGGGGTGGATTCGCGTTTTCCATAATGGCAAACTGAATAGTCAATGAAAATCTTATACGAACAAAAGCACGAAGAAAATAGATAGACTAAAGAAAACCTAGAAAAATAAAATAAAAGTCTCGCTAGAAAGGAATCTAGTGAGTAGACCTAATAAAATAAAAATTCAACCTAAACAATAACTATTCCCCGGCAGCGGCGCCAAAAACTTGATGCGTGGTTTTGCAACCTTACAACAGGTTTTACCTCTCGAGGGATCTCAAGAGGCTTACAACCCCACCAGGCAGTGTACCTGACCGATGTAGTATAGTGTAGTGGTAAGTACGGGGGATTGATCGTTCTCCACAGGGAATAGTGTTCGTTAGGTACGAAAAACTACTTTAGTAGGTCTAAGGGTGAGGGAAGATTCTTTTTGTATTTTTATAATTTTTTATGAAAGCAAGTAAAATCTCGGGTTTGAAGGAGTGGGCGGAATTAGTTGCTAGTCAACTAACCCAAATTACTACGAATGCAAATAAAATAAAATAACTGAAAATGAAAAGAGTTGTGAAACTTATGTGGAGAGAAATGTGTTTACTTAGATTTCCTTACTCCCTAACTATCTTTTACCGGTTGATTAGTGCGTATTAATTGCGTGGATGACGGGTGTATTCCTTAATACCAATCGTGGGGTGGCGTACGTACTTCCCCAACTCTACAAGCTCCTACTTCACTCCTATGTCGAGCCGGCTAGGAAGCTCCTAACATGGGATCACTAGAATTCGCTCATGCATTAAATACAACCATAAAAACCTTAGTACGCATTGGTTCATGTTTCTTAAGACGTTCAAGCAAGTTACCGAATAGGAAGTTAGCCAGTTTTCTTAAGCCTAACATCGATGAACAATCATCCAATACAACTAATAACACACTAATAACCAATAATCAATAGCTAGGTTTCATTAGATCTAAGCAAACACAAGATAAATCTAGCCTAGCATGTTAATTAAAAGACAAGAACAATATATAATCAAACAACACATAGACATATTGATTGATTAAACAATTACTTATCTTCAATTAAACATGGGAGATCCAAGGGTATGAAAACCCTTAAAAATGGCAGAAATTCGTCTTAGGGTTTCTCCTCACAAAGTTGCACACTAATGACAAAAAATTGCAAAACTATATATAGAGTTTAAGGGCTGACGGCGTCACGTTATAGGACTTGACGCCGTCACCTCGCCGTGTCTAGGGTTCCCGGATGGCCTTCTTGACGCCGTCCCTCTTTAGTGCTCCAAAATCCGCTCTGGCTTATCAAAGCTTGACGCCGTCAGAATATGGCTTGACGCCGTCCCTCTTTAAGTTAAACCGTGATGGCCTTGATCACTTCAAAGGGTGACGCCGTCAGACTTTCCATTGTAAAATTCTCTGGCTTATCATGAGTAATTTTCATATCCACCTTTTTTGCCAAGCCATGACGCCGTCAAGGGCAATCCCTGACGCCGTCAAAGGTACTTTTCAGCATAATTTTGAGACTTTGTCGTTTTCTTCACTTTTATGCTCCAAAAACGTCCAAAATGCTTCCTTTTCCAGATTTCTTCTCCAAAGTACCTAAAATGACAAAAGGAACGATTTAGGGCAATATTTGATCAAATAAATACGATTTAGGGCTTAAATGACCCCCTAAAAGCGGTACACTTTTCGCTTCATCAGATTCAGTTCTGGATAAGTCTTGGTTGGAGTAGGGGCGCTCGGCTCTGGATGAGTAACGGCAGGAGTAGGGGTGGCAGTAGAAGCAGCCTGAGAAGAAGTAGCGGAGATGACCAAACCCTTGTCGCTAAAATCAAACTCCCTCCCATATTTCTTATTTTTTGCTTCCTTATACACAACAATGGCTCGGGGACGGGAGGTGATCGTGCTAAGCAAAGAATCGAGAAGAATACGCTCTTCCGCGACCGGGGTCCAAAAGTAAACTCCGCAGAACCAGGATCCCGCTCTTCTTCCAACACTAGTTGGGACATCAAAAATTCCGAGGAATCCTTGCAAGCCTCAAGAGAGTCCAGCAGCGGAAACGGCTCGTTGCCCAACCTCATGACCGCTTCAGTATACCTCTTCTTGGCTTTCGGATTGTAAGCCTCCACAGCCTCAAGTTTAACACCCTTTGACCCATGCACTACTCCTGCCTCCAAACCTTAGCGAAGCCCTTCTGCAAGGGCCGCGGAAATACAATTCCCAAGCCTTGTTTTCAGCTACGGACACTGTTTAAACTTTAAGAAGGCCTCGCGGAAACCATGGCCGATAACCCATCTCTTGCCTTCAATGGCCATTAAACACCGGGGAAAGAGCTCTGTATCAAACTCTTCGTTCAGGGCTGCCAACTTAGCATCCAACTCCGATATTTGCTCCTTAAAACTAGCCCGAATGGCCTCCTCCCTCTCCTCAAACTGCTTAACCAAATACTCCTCACCCTTAACCTGACCCTCCAGGGTCCCGCAAACTATTTCCAACCCTGCCACCTTTTCCACCAACTCTGCCTTCTGAGACTCAAACTCCCTGTTCTTAGACACCAGCCCAGTCAAACTCTCAAACTGGGCAAATTTCCCCGACAACTCAGTATTCTTAGGCCCGCATATCGGCCAACTCCCTGTCCTTAGCCTCCGCGGCTGTCTCCAATTCAGACACTTGACCGCGGAGTTCAGCCACCTGGGAAGACTCACCTTATAGCTCATTAACCCGAGCCCTAAGACAAGCGACCAACTTCTCCCTTCTCTCCAGCTTCTTAGCCAACTTACGGCTCTGCTGGAGCTCATACTCCAGTCTCAGCCTGACCTCCGAGCTCATGCAGACTTGCTGGGAGGTCAACAAATTGTACTGGTCGAGTAAGTCCTTAGCCGCCATATTACGGAGAACAGAGACATACCCCGGTGTGGCAAGATTATCCACAAAGTTGCGACAAACCCAAGGGTCATCCATCTTGAACCCATTGGTAGGAAGCCACTTTGGAACATAAGCAGATGATGCTTCAACAATATCAATCGACACAAACTGGTAGAAATCTTCAGAACCAACAGGGCTATTGACCTCGGCCTCAACGTGCTCCGACACATCTTCAATATGATCAGGGCCGGAGTTCTCTGCAAACTGGCTGGAGGATCCAGGGTTGGCGAACTCAGCGTGGTCCGCAACAGAACTCCCGGAGGCCTTGCCCTCAGAACCTTGATGGGCAGGATTGGTGGAGTCAGAAGAAAGAACAGTTGCATTCTTCATGATGTTGGCGTCAGTGTGCGGACCGGAACGATTAAGTCTGTTGCCAGATTCATCTTGGAGCTCTTGAAGTACGGGCTCAAGATCCGGAAGCAGCACCTGGATGGCAAAACAAGCATGTTAAAAAAGTAAATAAATAAATAAATAAAAGCGCGTATGAACAAAATATAGAAGGAGGAATACCTGATCCATCGCCGGTCTCCTTTTTGGATAAAGGGGCAAGCCTTTTCTTCTTGGGGTGTTTGCTGGGCTTCTCTAGGGCATTGATAGTCACCCTTTTCTTCCCAGTCAGCTTCTGAGCTTTGACAGCTTCCAGCTCCTGCACCACAGTGTGCTCCACCACCGTGATGAGATCCTCCGAGGGCTGAACCACCCTGGGGGCCGTCTCCGCCCTCAAACTGGGCTCACCTTCTTTCAAAGTCTGCTCCCCGGTTGCGACTTTGAAGGGGTCCGACTGGCTAATAAAAGCAAATAAGTCCATCTCTGCAAAAACAAGGACAAATGGTAAAACGCGGATATATATATATATATATATATATATATATATATATATATATATATATATATATATATATCAAGGTTGCAAAAATCGCGAATCGGTAGTTGGGCGGTCGACCACCTTTTAGCTTGTAATCGGTCTAGGCGGATTAATCGGTGATTAATCGAATTGGCATTACCGACAAATTTTAGTTATTTCCGGCAAGTTTTGTGTATTTTCGGTGAGTTTTAGGTATTTCCGGCAAGATATTTTCTAAAAAACAACTTGTAATAGACTTAAACAGTTACTATAAGTGATCAAAATAAGTTTACAGTGAGTTTTGGGTACTTCCGGCAAGATTTATAGGTTTCCGGAAAGTTTGACCACCATTGACCGCGGTTGACCACGGTTGACGTATTTGTTTGACCCAGTTGCATAAATCGGCAAGGTCGGTGGCCTTGTAGCACCTAATCGGCGATTAATCGGCCTTGTAGACCTTTTTTTGCAACACTGATATATATATATATATATATATATATATATATATATATATATATATATATATATATATATATATATATATATATATATATATATATATATATATATATATATATATATATATATATAGGGCGGCAATAAAAAGAAACTCTTCAACAACCCACCCGATTCATCTGGCCACAAAAAAGTCAGACGACTGGTATCATCGTCCCAGGTTTGACTTAACCCTATAACGTTTAGGAAGACGTCCAGATATTTTTTGAAGGCAGCCCTTCTGGTATCAAGAAGCCGCAACAGCTCTTGATACACATCCGCGTTAGAAGAAGGCGGGTCGCGGTCTATTAACACTTTGTCAAACCACGGTATGTAGATAGGGAAGATGGTTCGTTTTATTGAAAAAAATGGTCTTTCCAGTTCTTTACCGAATCAAGGGCGGCAGTATAACAGACGGGGACTATCAAAGACTTAGGGCCTTTCTTTTTCTCCAAAGTCATCCAGCCGTTGTTAATACCGGCATAGTAAAACTTCCTAAACAAAGCCACGGTGGGAGTCCTACCGTGGACGCGAAAAAGGATCTCGAAGTGACAAATCCTACACGCTGCCAAAACGGACAAATGGGAAAGAGGAATTTGAAAGTACTGAAGGACTCGAAGCAAAAATAGGGAAAGGGGTATCCTAAAGTCACCTAACTCAAAAAACTTAGTATATACACCTATTTTCCCCTCCGGCGCATTCCTTATGGTGTCATGAGTTCCGGGTAATTCCGGTAAAAGATGGCCTGGGATGTTATATTTCTTACAAAATTCTTCTAAGGCATCCTGGGTAAGTTTAGAGGTCACGGTGTCTATGTGGTCTGGTGCCATTCTGGGTTATCAGAAAAATGGACTATGAAAGAAAGAAACCTAACCTGAAAATCTAAGGTCGGAAACACAAGGTAGCAAGAAGAGTTGAAGGCGGTGAAAAGCTTTTCTAGAGAGTGGTAAAAATAAAGAGTGTGTGTGAAAAAAGTATTCCAAATGGGTAACCTTTGGTATTTATAGTCACACACACATGTGCCATCAACTAGATCGAAGGGCCACAAAGCTGACACGTCCCCGGATACTTATTGAACGGTCGGAGATCAATCCAGATGAACGGTCGCCATGGTTGCAGAAGACGAACGGCCAACCGTCAAAATGTCACGTCAGTTAGTAAATAAGTGGGTAAAAACGCTTCGCGAATACCAATGACATGCTGTCACACGCGAAGCAAGCGGCTAGTGGAAAGTCCAGTCAGCAAGATGGGACACGCGGCATCGTCAGCCGCAGAACTCTAAAAAAGTATGGAACACTTGTCCTCAAACCAAACAAGTATACTAGACTAGGGGAACTTGATCACGTATAGTACCCCCGGACCCAACATGTCGGGCCGGGCACGCTCGTAATAACTCCGACCCTCGGATAACCCGGACTATGTTAGACTCTGGTCTCGCCAAGCCGGGCCGAACAAGAACACCTCATCATAGGAGGCCGCGTCTCAACATCATGGCCGCGGAAGAACTTTATGTCCGGGGACAATACAAAGGTCGGAACTACGGATGAACCAAAAGAGTAAGGAATATTATCAGCTACCATATAGCTGACCTAGGCCGACCCCAAACAGGGAAAGACTGTAGTCCCCTTCCGAAGGAACCACCACTCAAGGCAAGAGGACAAGAACGAGAGTTGACTTGGGGGTTTACCGCCTAAAAACATCGTCATCATGGCACGTGATCCCAGAAAACCGACAAGAACGACTAGGGTATAAATAGAGTGCATTTGCCACTCTCAACGGTAACATTATCACTCTCTCACAACCTACACTTTATCTCTCTAAACAAATAACTTACTCTCACACCGGAGGTTGACCGCGGAACCCCCCTTCCGGGGTGAGGCTAACGGTGTTTTCTTTCTTAGCAGTTTTTCATACAGATCTTTATTCCGAAATTCACCCCATCAAAAGCTAGCCTAAACTAAGTCTTGCAATATGAGCAACATCCGATATCATGTTACACAAACTCTAGACTCCATAGGCCACTCGCAAGACCATAGAGTCAAACAAATACAAGTTTTCCACGTTATATTTTTATTTCAATAAACTTTGATTTTAAATCCAAAAGTATAAAAAGCGTAATAACTTTAAGTTAAGTATTTACTGAATTTAAGTATTAAATTTACAGTTTCCGCAATTTTTTTATAAGTTTGTAGATTTAATGGAACCCCTTAAACTTTAAAATAAATAAAAAACACAAAGATTATAAGTTTAAAAACAAAAAACACAAAATCAAATTAAATTAATCTCAATATCAAAATATCCGCGAATTATAAATTCGTGAAATGTATATAATTTTTTTTTATATATATCTTAAATCTTTTTATTGCAATTTCAAAAATGATGTAATTTTCTTGAATAATAAATCTTCAGAACTTGTATCTTTTTATCTCAAAATAAATGTTCATGTTTTTTTTGGAGTGTTTCAAAAAAAATATTTATTTTGCATTTTAACCGATAAAAAAAAAGTTTAATACGTGAAGATGATATTTGATCAGCGAAAAGTGTAGTTGTTTAAATTTCTTAAATCTTTATAATCTTTTAACTTTTTTATCCCAATAGTAAAAGTTTATATTTTATTGTGGGTTTTAATACCTGTCCCCTTTATATTTTGTGAATCACAAAAGATTTTATTGGTGGAAAATACTATTCTTATAGATGGAGAACATGAATGTAAATTTTGTGCATTTTCAAATTTATTAACCCTACCATTTTAATATTTGTTAATTGTATTGTTCGCCCTTTATTTCTGTTACCCGACAAACTATTTGGTTTCTCCGGCTAAAGTTTTCATTCACCGGGGCGTAAGAGGATAGGAATCTTCGGCAGTTTCGTTCTAGGTTATATTCTTTTCATTCATATCAAATTCTAGTCAAATTGCAACATAATGATTAAAGTTACTAAACCACGTTAATGTCAAGTGCTCTTTGGTTTGGATTGAGAATTGAAACCTGCTGTCTTCTTATTGCTTATCTCATTTATAAATAATCACTTTTCAAGTGTTTGGGTTGCTAAGTGCTTATTGGCTTATTTTGGGTGGTGTTTATTTTAAGTTAAAATATGCAACCAGCAACCCCCTAAGTAGTTTGGATAAGCAATCTTAAATACCTACGAAACTGTTGGTATTTTAGCGTGGAGAGTGCACACTCGTTTGAGCGAAAATGCTTCCGACCAAGACAAAACCCAACCTATTTTTCAACAGTCATGTCTTTTGGTATTCAAAAAGTTTCTCTTTATTGGTCTCGTTTGCAACATACAAAAACCAACATAATGTGTTTGTTTTGCTTAGTACTCTTGTGTCTAGAAACTAATAAGTGTTCTTCCCGAATTATCCCAGTAAGGATTTTGTGATACCCAAGCATTAAAGGGCCCGAATAATTTATTTGGAAAGTGAACATACACGAATTAAGTAGATTATCCAAGATTATCATCACAACCCTTACCCAGTTTATAACAAAAACTACTTATCTAATGTATGGAAACGCAATAAGTCTAATAAGCAATCCCAAATACCCCTGTAATATATTACTGTACAATTTATTAAGAAGATAAACAGTTTGGAATAGCAATTCCAAACACCCCTGTAATATATTACAAATTCTGCATGTAACGTATTTGAGTTCCGTTTCTTCTAGAAATAACATGTGAACCAAACGCCACCCTAAATACTGCTAGTCAGTAACCATATGCATCGTGTTTACATGTATCTTCTTCATGCAAATTTATCTAGATTTTGAATTTAGTACTGCATCATATGACTTGATTGTTACCTGAATTCAAACTTAATGCTACAATACTTTTTCAATGATCATTAAGGCAACAGTAGATAATTTCGGATGGGAATTTCCGAATTTGTCAAAAAAAGGGATTTTATTGTAGCTGTACTGCTGTAGAATGTAACTGTATTTTTGTGAGAATGTTACTTTTTGGTACCATCTGTATATGGAATAGGGCTATACTCATTGTTTTATCTTTCTTTGTTTACTTTACTTCAGATTTTCAAGAAAAGATGCTTCCGAGGATTGCACAAATACGACTTGTGAGCTCCCATCCTCAAGTTTACGCACCATGTGATGACTCATACGCCTTAGTTGACGCACTATTGGCTGACCGGACCAAATTGTTGGAACACCACCCAACAATTTGTATGGAAGTTGGTTGTGGGAGCGGTTATGTCATTACTAGTCTTGCTCTTATACTCGGATCAGAGTCCCAAAACGCCTATTATTTTGCAACTGATGTGAATCCTGATGCTACAAAAGTGACTCGTGAGACACTTGAAGCTCATGGGGTTAATGCAGAGTTGTTAACTACTAATATCGCTTCAGGGATTGAAAAAAGACTGTCGGGAATGGTGGATTTGATGGTGATTAACCCGCCTTATGTGCCAACACCCGAGGAAGAAGTGGGTAGTTCTGGGATTTCATCTGCTTGGGCTGGTGGTGAAAATGGTAGAAGTGTTATTGATAAGATTTTACCGGTTGCTGATAATCTGTTGTCAGAAAAGGGGTGGTTGTATATGTTATTTCTTGCGGAAAATGACCCGTTACAGATATGTCTTCAAATGAATAAAAGAGGTTTTGGCTCGAAGATAGTTGTTCAGAGATCAACAGAAGAGGAAACTCTTCATGTAATTAAATTTTGGCGTGATCCTGATATTCAGATAGAGGGAACTGAAGGGGGTTCAAGTGGTAAAACGGGTCCACATAGGGGTTGGGAATTTCTGATGTCACAGATTTCTCGATTGTCATTCCGGGACACGAGGCAATAGCAGTTATAGTTGATGCTTATGAGGTGAAATAGCGTAAATTTTACTTTCATGTTCATGGTTTTATACATAATCACATTTCCTTTGAATTTGTCAAGGTTGATTAAATGAAGCAGTTCTTTGTTTGAATTTATTGTGTGAGCTTCAAAATGTCACTAATTAAGTCATTAATTTACTTGATTCGGAGCAGTTTAGGTGCCTGAGTTTTTAATAACAAAAGCTTAGATAAAACCTTCAAAAGTAGATTGTTTATACATTTGTGATTTATATATATGTTTTGAGTAATTGAATATCAAGTTTTATATTAGACCTGCCACGAGGTTGCTTAAATAGTAGAGTGAATCTAATCCATTTTCTATCCATGGGTTGATTGATTGTATGTATTGAACTATACCAATGTTACTATTGTATGTATTCAATAAAAACTTTTCCTACTGTGAGTAACCGGTACATAGAAATGTTCTTTAAAACTGAGCCTAATACCTTTGCACATGTACAAAACTACCCTTCATCTCACTAAATAAAAACGTCTTCATGATAAAATTTCAGATGACATAGTTTCAGCAAAAGCGTCTCAGTGATCGTATAATTATATATTTGAATATGACCCATTCTCCTCTATCAACAATCAACATATAGGACCCGTTGAAAATATATTCTAGACTCACACATCCACATTTATTTGGGTAACGGTCCATTTTGCCGTCTCTACTAACCAACTAACTTGACTTCACAAATTTCCAATTTGATGGCAACAAATAATTCGAAGAAATATGTGTTACACCTGAAATCGTGACACCCAGCTAATTTTGTACTAAAGGACCAACAAACCCTTTGTCAAAATCTCATGATATGGTAAGCTCAAAGGATATAAAATTAAAAAAAAAAATTATTTATCTGTATCAAACATGGATGAATGCCAGGCCAGCATGGAAAACTGTATATAACTGTACATTCATAAAATCATACCCACCAGCATAAACATAGTACATAAACACCACCTTCTACTTTCTGCTGTTAATCGTTGTTGCTAACAAGTTGAAATGAAGTTATATAAACCTTACCATATTTTGCCAGTTATCTTCCTTTCATTAACAGCAGCAACCTCAGTAGCACTTCCAAACTACGGTAAGCCAGGGTGCAATGATAAGTGTGGGAATGTGAGGATTCTGTTCCCTTTTGGAACCTGAGCAAACTGTTCTCTCAATGAATGGTACGTTGTTGATTGCAACTCTTCTACCCCATATCTATTAGCAATCAACCACCTCGAAGTGTTGACTTGGAAAATCAAACAGTCACTGTTAATAATATGCAAAAGATCTCTAATTGCTGTGAGACGGATCAAGAGCTTGGATCTTGGTAGGACTACCTTCATGTATTCCAAACCTCATAATAAGTTTGTTGTTGAAGGTTGTGGTAATGCTTTGATGATGGATGATGATGGTAGTGTGCTCACCGGGTGTTCCACTACTTGTCTCAATAACACTATTAGCGATACAAACAACAAATGTGTTGGCATCAGTTGTTGTCAAACCACGATTCCTCATTATCTCAAATCATACAGTATGAATCTCACGGGTTTGGTAAGTCAGATGGATGGAGATAGAGCTTGTGGGTCTGTCTTCTTGGTGGACAAGGACTTATATGAGCCATTTGCTATCGGAGGTGCTGACTCTGCTATTCCGACATCACCTCTGTGGACTCTAGCAGGCATTGACAAAAATCAAGTAAATTGTTGTGTAACTAGAAACGACAATCTCGTGGTGGATATGGGCAATGGTAGTGCGATAGATACATGGAGCTGTTCCTTTAGGGAGGTTTTCCAAGAAAATCCTTATTTGGCAAATGGTTGCAGTGGTATGAAGTTCTCTCATTCTTACTCGTACTTTATTTGTTTATTTTGCTTGTTTTCGAGCTTAGTTGTGTATACCGTATCTAACATGGATGGATCAACTTTCATTTGTCCTGATATGTACGGAAGAGTGTATAAGGTGCAGGAATAGAGGAGGTTTCTGTAGCTATGGTGGGACAATATATGACATCGATGGCTTAGTTTACAATAGGAGCTTCACTTGTGGTTACGATGGAGTCATGGAGATCACCTTAATTGTAAAAGCAAATCCCTGAGTTTATTAGGTATGTGTTTCACTTTGTTTTTTTTTGGGTTTTCTTATATAATATCGACATGAATCCTCCACATTTTTTTACACCTTTAGGCTACTTAGTTACTAAAATTTCATTTTGTAATATCCTTCATTCAGGTGTTAGCATAAGCATGTGCGTTCTTTTTCTTGTGGCAAATTGGCAATCAGTTATGCATTGTACAATATTATTAAAAATACATGAGAAAGGAGACAAAGAAGAGGTTTTTAAAACGTAATGGTAGTTTACTTCTAAAACAAGAAAATGCGGACCCTTCATTATTAGTTGATAAAACCATACTTTTCACATCACGTGAACTGGAGAAAGCGACTGACACTTCAATGACAACAGAATTCCTGGTCGAGGAGGCCAAGGTACAGTTTATAAAGGTATGTTAGTTGATGGAAGGATTGTCGCAGTCAAGAAATCAAGAATAGTTGATGAAAGCCAATTTGAACAGCTCATTAATGAAGTGTTTATTCTTTCACAAGTTAATCATAGGAATGTGGTCAAACTATTAGGATGTTGCTTCGAGACGGACGTTCCTCTATTTGTTTCTGAGTTCATTCCAAATGGCACCTGGTATGATCGTCTTCACAATGAGACTAACGAGTTCCCAATCTCTTTGGACATGAGATTACAACTAGCTACAGAGATTTCAGGAGCACTAGCCTACTTCATTCAGCTACTTCCATTCCAATATACCACAGAGATATCAAAACCACTAATGTACTATTGGATGATAAATACCGAGCTAAGGTTTCTGACTTTGTAACTTCAAGGTTTGTATCGGCTGATCAAACTCACCTGACTACCGTAGTCAAAGGTACCTTTGGTTATCTTGATCCCGAGTACATCCGATCTAGCCAATTCACTGAAAAGAGTGACGTTTATGGTTTTGAAGTCGTTTTAGTTGAGCTATTAACCGGAGAAAAGCCTATTTTGTCAACTGGATCTGGGGAACACAGGAGTTTGGCTATGCAAATTTTGTTGGTTAAAGAAGAAGGGCATGTTATGTCTCTATTTGATTCTATCGTGATTCGCGAGGGTAATTTGGATGGGCTAATGGTAGGGGCTAACCTTGCAATGCGATGCTTGAATCTCAACGGACGGTATAGGGGACTATAGGCCAACAATGAAAGAGCTAGCTACAGAGTTAGAAACAATACTAATGTCACACATTCCCCCTAATGTTCAAACCAAAATGAGACCCATGATTTATGAGGATTCATTATCCATGCTAATCTCTGGTGATTCAAGTTTAACATTCTTGACTTCCGATGATAACATTACTCAATGATACAAATAAGTCAGTGGTTCGTTGTTTAACAAGTAAACTTCTATTGTCATTCAGTTACAGAGTATGTATTAGACCTTTGTGTAATCACGCATAAATCCATCAGTAGGTTTTCAAGATCGGGATCCTACTCAGGATCGTTTTTGTTTTTGCAAGATCGGAATCGTAAGATCGAATGGGGATCCTAAGATCCTGTCATTTTCTTAATAATTTTTGCAATATTATTCAAATCTACAAATTATTATATATTATTAACACAAAATTATATGAATGTTTTATGAAAATGTTGTTTTAAATTATGAATATGAAATGTTTAAGAAGATTAACATGTTGTTTTTTAAATTCTATGAAATATGATCCATAACTTTTTAGTTTTTTAGTTTGCGATTCGAGAAAAGTAAGATATGATCGGATTAGATCTTAAGATCCAATGGTTAAGATCAGGATCTTATAAGATCCTACATAGGATCCGGATCGTTTTTGCTTCGTAATATCGTAAAATCGTAATATCCTATGATCAGGATCGGGATCCTGACAACTATAATCAATAGTACTAAGTTATGATGGATAAAAGGTTATAACAATTTCATGTTTATGGTTTTATATATGATCACATTTCTCTTTAAATTGTCAAGGTTGATCAAATGAAAGCCTTTCTTCATTTGAAAATATTGTGTGAGTTTCATAATGGTCACAAATTAAGGGGCTGTTTCTTTTTTACTAAATGAGAAGGGATAGTGAGACCTATCAATTTAATAGTATTAATTTTCTAAATGGGACCCACAGTTTCTGTTAGTTCGTCTGGATTCACAGGGCAATATTTATAAGCTTCTCCCCATTCAGAGGCTTAAATAGAGGTGGGTCCAACATGGGCCCCATACTTCTCTTAGCAAACAAATAAAAAGAAACAGACATTTTATGTGATGAAAAGAGGGGGAGATGCTTAACAAATACTTTTCAAATACTTTCTAGAAATAACAGCTATCTTAAGAGACTTGTGCAACTTTTGTGGAATGGAATACTTAACAAATACTTTTCAAAATTATTGAAGCAAGTTTTTCAACAACCGTAAAATTCCAAATCATCCTAATCTTAAAGTTAGAAAATATCCCAGATATTAATTCCAAAGTTTGAGATTATCATGCATTTGGACCTCTACCCACCATATATTTGTTCTTTAATAGTTTATTGGGATAACATTTTACTGATTAAGGGAGCATTTAGTTTTATCACTGTTTTCCCAAGTATGTCATTTCAATTTGGGTATGTAAAAAGCTGGGTTGCATAATTGGTAAACTGGTCATTTTAAGTTAGCCAAACGGATCGGGCCGGTTTTAACTAAAATTTAGTTTGTTGAAATGCTAATTTCATGCTAGCCATAAGCTGCTTATTAACAACCCCTTATTTGTTATACTTTAATGATCCACTTTGCTCCCAATTAAGAAACAAATAGTTAAAGGCATGTGCTTTCTCCATACAAATTCTTGATCAAGATTACTTCAAACATTTTAGTATGCACTTAGTGTTTTCAGCACAATGAATGTCACAAAGATTGCTAAAAGTTATTAATAGTATGGACATTTAATTACATGTAGAAATAATAGTTACTGATAATTTTTTATAGAGCTAATTCCCGAAATAGTATTTTAATTTAACTTTTTCCAAAAAATAGTACAAAAATAATGCCCTTTCCCAAAAAGGTCATGTCCGAATGTGCGAATGTGCGACTTCATTAGATGTGCGACACGTGTCCTATTTTTTAATAATAAAGTACATTGGTAGGTGGGATATTCTCTTCTTTGTCTTATTATTGAAGGTGTTAAAAGACTATAATACCCCCACCAGATCTGTTACTACTCCATCACCACTACCCATCTATAAAACCCAGATTCATCACAAAAATCCTAACCATCTTAGATCTACAAAACCCAGATTCATCTAAAAATCCTCACAAGCTCATTTGTAAAGTGCTTACTCCCACCAAATAAACAAGAAAAAGGATTCTAAGTCTATAAACTTAACATCAACCAACAGTAGCAGATACATATATTCAACCAACAGTAGTAGATACAAAAATTCCGGCCGCCACCCATCTAAAAATTCTGGCTGCCACCCATCTTAGATCTAAAAACCCGCACCATAAAAATCCTAACCATCACCAACACAAACACAACCACATAATCGGATTTGTGGGTTTTAATCGGATTTGATGGGTTTTAATCGGATTTGTGGGTTTTAATCGGATTTGATGGGTTTTAATCGGGTGCCAGAAGAATCGGATTTGTGGTTTTAATAGGAAGTTATACTTTTTGTTTGTTAGCACAGATTGTTGGGGTGAAAGAATCAGGGAAGAAGTAAAGAATCAGGTGGTGATGGTAAAAAAAATATGACTCGCACATTCGCACATTTAATGTCGCACATTTAAAATAGGGTATTTTGGTTTTTTTAATACTCTTATAATAAGACAAAAAAGAGAATATCCCACCTACCAATGTACTTTATTATTAAAAAATAGGACACGTGTCGCACATCTAATGGAGTCGCACATTCGCACATTTGCACATTCGCACATGACTTTTTTGGAAAAAGCCATTATTTTTGTAATATTTTTTAAAAAAAGTTAAATTAAAATACTATTTTGGGAATTAGCTCTTTTTTATATGTTGGAAGCAAGTAGCTTCCAAAACCATGAAGTTTCAAACCATCGCAGTCTTTGATTAGAAAATATCCCAGACATCAATGACGAGTTGGTCTAGTAGTTGGGACTTTCCTTGGTGACCTTTAGGTCTCAAGTTCAAATCCCACTAATGCCAACTTTGAGATATTAGGAAGTCCCTCTATGAGGGCTTGGCTTGGATATACCAAGGTTCAAGTCTGAGGGGCAGGGTTTACCCCTATTAATCGTCGTGCCTTCGGGCGGATTAGTAAGGAGTTTTCCCCCATCGGGTATTTGAATAGGCATTCCTACTTCGAGGGAGCTCTCTAGCGCGGGCCCGGTTAAGACAACGTAAGCTAGACTTCCCGCTGTCGAATCACAACACGAAGTTTCAAGCGAAATTCACCTTTCAAAAAAAAAAAAAAAAATATCCCAGACATTAATTCTAAACATGCACGGCGTAGACTCTCGGATCTAGCTCCGGATAATTTCGTAGTAGGTTCCTCCTATCAATCATAGCTACAGTTTTGGTCAAAAAAAAAAAAGTGTAGATTGGCAGGGACACCTCAACCCTGTGTACCATAATGGTACCCATCAACCCTACCCAGCAAAGGTTTGATGCCTGTGAAATACCTCCACCCAATACCCAACCATGCTGCGGATCGGATTCGAACTCGCGTCCATTGTTTGGTCAAGACATCACATGGTTGGGCCCAGGCTTCTAAGGCAGCTGGTTGATATCATTAGAGCTTATGGTCCCTAAGTGAGGACTTCCCGGTCGGTCACCCAACCCGGTACTACTCTCACTTGAGCACGCTTAATTGCTTAAGCATCTACCACTAGACCACAAAGCCCCATCATAGCTACAGTTATATATAAACGTAAATGATTCCTTCCATTTTGTTATGAATAATCATGTCATTTTTCTTAACAAAACAATGAAGTTATTTCAAAGTTACCATTTTATACTATTAGTTATTCTCCTTTCATTAACAACAATATCGGTAGCAGTTCCAAAATACGCCAAGGCAGACTGCGAAGATAGGTGTGGGGACGTGATAATTCCATTCCCTTTTGGAATCGGAACAAACTGTTCTCTCAACAAATGGTACAATGTTGATTGCAACTCTTTGACGCCATATCTATCTTCACTCAACCAGCTCGAAGTCTTGCGTGTTGACTTAAAAAATCAAACAGTCACTGTTAAAATGCAAAAGTTCTCTAATTGCGGTCAAACAAAGAGTGTGGATCTTGGTAACAGCCCCTTTCTGATTTCCCACTTGCGCAATATACTTGTTTATGAGGGGTGTGGAAATGCTATCATGATGGACGATTATGGTAGTGTGCTCGCGGGGTGTTCCACCACTTGTAGCAATAACACTATTGATATAAACGAATGTATTGGCATCAACTGTTGCCGAAGAACAATTCCTCACTATCTGCAGTCGTACAGCATGAATCTCACAGGTATGGAAAGGCAGATGGGTGGAGATGGAGCTTGCGGGTCTGCGTACTTGTGGGATAAATACGCTAATGCGTTCATCTCTTATATTCCAGCATCACTAGAATGGTTCCTATCAGACCGTGACCAAGATCAAGTAAGTTGTTACTATGTTTGGTATACAATAGATCTGGGTAATGGTACTCGGATGAATTCTTGGTACTGTCCAGAAGCCTTAGGAATCCAAGGAAACCCTTATATGATAGAATATGGTACGTACCTCTATATTTAGTATTTGTCTGTTTATTTTGCTCACAGAGTCACAATATTCATTTCCAGCATTCGTGTATGTTTGTTTTCTGAGTAAGAATATATAGATTTCATATAAACCATCGCTAAATGGTCTAGTGATAAGGTCCTTAGCTTTTAAACAAGAGGTCAACGGTTAAAACCTCTCTAGGTGTGCGCATTTGTGGGTGGCTAGGGAAGGGTCGGAACTCGGGATTAACCCTGGTGAGACCACGTACATCTAAGTCAAAAGCAGGATTGCCCTGGTAATGTGAACAGGAAAAACCAAATTCGTGTACCCATTTCTAATATATAGATATAATAAAAAAGACCTAATATAATAAGCTTAACACATCATTTACCAATTTACCATGGAGTATTCCTTATAAATGCTAGATGATTACCGCACATAACGTAAGGTACCTTACTAGTATCGTATAAGGTATATCGTATATGTCACAAAATATTTTAACTAAATTGTTGGAAAGAACCACTCTAAAATATTTTTTGCTGATTAAGCCATTTAATTATGTTTTAATTGTTAAAAGTCATTTTTTCGATTTTCACTTGTTTTTTTTTAAGCTTAAACGGATTGGTTATGTTGATATGGAAAACTCATTTGACAAAGTTTTTTATTTGTATTTGTCCAACTAAGCTTCAATATCATTAATAGTGTTAAATAAGTCTACAACATCAACCTAACTAATCCATTTCAACCAAAAAATAAGTCAAACCTACGAAAAGGGTTTTTTCAACAATTGAAATATAATTGAATGGATTAATTAATCAACAAAATGTATTTTAGAGTGGCTTTTTTAACTATTTATTCAAAATATGTTGAGCTTTTGTGACATTTGCTCTATAATATAATAAACACGCTAACATCGTCTATGCTATCCTAATTAAATATGCCTTAGAATACGTATATGTGTTTTGTGTATATATTATATATATAGAGTGAGGATCATGTGTGGATTTTTTTTATTTTCGTGCGGACGTACGGATAGATCTGGGCTGTCCGCCCAGATCTGATTCTGACCAAATCACATACGCACGCTAATATCACCGTATCAATTGACCATGAAACGATTTTTTTGATTTTTTTTTCCTTTTCAGCGATCATTACTATTCTTTTCTTCTTTCATTTTTTTATTTTTTCAGATTTTTCTGAGCAATTTTTGTTTTTTGATTATGAGACCTACCGTGATATTAACGATATTATGATACGGTGATAAGAAGAATTTCTAGCCACACATTTCAAATAGGAGGGAGAATTTTAAGAGGAGATGCATCTATTTTTGTAGGTGCATCTGAAATGAGTGGTTATGGTTTCTTCTTATCATTCTTATTTTAAGTTTTCTTTTTAATTGATCCTAACTCTATATATATATATATATATATATATATATATATATATATATATATATATATATATAGGGGCTCTTTCTTTTCAGAACCCATCTTATCTGCGAGAACCACTTATGTACTCCTAATAATGCATAGTGTGCAACATATTAATGCAAAATGACATTTTTGAAAATATCTATATTTTTTTTAAATATTAAACATTTTTAATTAATTCAAAAGGGTATAATAGTAAAAGACAATTTTTATTTTATTTACTTTTTGATTTTTTTTTACTAAATCCCTTTTATTTAATTATTTTTATTTATTTATTTTTTAAATAGTATTTTCCAGATTTAGTGCATATATGTTTTTAAGCTAGCATGTTTAGTGCATATATATATATTTTTTTTGAACGGCGGCTTTTATAAAAACTAGCAAAGGCTAGGAAAAGAGATTACAAAGAAGATAAAGAAGCTAACGGGTATTGTAACCAACTAACCCAACTACAATTAAACTTAGGATTTCTAGAAGAAATCCATAGGTAAGATTGAGAAACTATAGCGTCCCAAATCATCGACTTCTTAGGAGGAGGATTTGAGAAAAGCAAGTGATTGCGGTAATTCCAAATAGACCACAAGAGGGTCCCCCCCACACCTTCAAGAACCAAACGAACCTTACTCGGAACGGAAGAAGAATCAAGCCAATCGTACCACTCCGATATATTAGCACAAAAAAGAATGTCCAACGCCCACCAATTAGCCAATAAACCCCACAAATCTTGAGCCAACCCGCAGTTGAAGAAAATGTGGTTAACAGATTCGATGTCATCGGTACAAATGGGACATAGAATGGAACCAATATCAATACCTCTCCTATCAAGGTTAACCCTCGATGGAAGCCTGTTAAGCTTCAATCTCCACAAGAACACGTTAACTTTAATCGGTATTAAACGGTTCCAGCGAGTGGCCACGAGATCCATGTCAAGAGATTGAGAGTCCACCATATTGCGAACAGAAGCAACAGAAAAAACTATTACATCCGTCTAAAGACCACTTCCATGAATCTCTTTTGTCTGATAAAGAAACGCTCCCAATAACATCCTTTAAGGCATTATATTGAACAGATTCAGCCCCACCCCTCGGGTCACGTCTAAACACCGTGTTCCAGTCAACTAAAGGAACCCTGCTGGCAATGGAACAATTCTTGTCGATATCAAGCATATAAATACGAGGGAATTGAAGTTTAAGAGGTTGGTTACCACACCAAATATCTTCCCAAAAACCAGTCGAAAGCCCATTTCCAATATTGTGGGTACACTTGGAAAGCAAATCCATACCTTGGTTCTTAAGGCTGTGGATAGAATGGAGAATTGCACCCCAAGTAGTGCCCTTGGAACAAGAGGTAGCAGCTAAGGAGATGCCTCCATCGAACCCATATATCCTCTGAATAACACAGCCCCAAAGACCGGAAGAGTTATTCAAAAACCTCCATATCCATTTAAATAAGAGACCAACATTGAGTCCGAATAAACTCCCAATGCCGAGCCCTCCATGCTCCTTACTAGCCATGCATTTCTTCCATTTAACCCAGGTCACTTTTTTATCTTCCTGATCCCCTCCAATAAAGAACTTGTTTCTCATTGCCTCGAGTTTATTTCGCACCAAAACAGGCATCGAGTATATAGACATATAGTATGTGGGAAGATTCCCAAGAACCGACTTTATCAATGAAAGACGACCACCTACCGATAAAAGCCTAGCTTTCCAAGAGGAGAGTTTAGAAGAAAACTTCTTGATAATAGGATTCCAATTGGAACATCTGGACATGTTACATCCAACCGGAACGCCAAGATATTTCATAGGAAACTTAGCCGCCCCGCATCCAATAACATTCGCCATACAAGAAACATCATTATCGGATACACCAATTCCAAGGACGTTACTTTTGTGAACATTAACCTTCAGACCAGAGATTAGAAAGAAGCACCGAAGCATGCATATAAGGTGGTGAGCATTTAACCAAGACCACTCTCCCAAAAAAATAACATCGTCGGCATACATTAAGTGTGAGATGTTCATGTTATCGCGACCAATAGAGGCTCCTCTAAACAGCCCAATTTCCTCGGCCTTAGTTGTGAACGTGTGCAGCCCTTCCATAGCCAAAATAAATAGAAAAGGGGATAAAGGATCCCCTTGTCTAAGCCCTCAAAATAACTCAAATTCAACGGTGGGGGAACCATTAATAAGGACAGAAGATCTAGCATTTTTGAGGCATCCTGAAATCCAGGAACACCATTTGGACCCAAAACCAAGCTTATCTAAGATCAGGTCCAAATAATCCCAACGAACGGAGTCAAAAGCTTTCTCAAAATCAACTTTAAAAACCATAAGATCTTTCTTACGTCGCCGGTACCAAGCCATTACCTCATTCAAAATAAGAGGGCCGTCAAGGATGTTTCTTCCTTTAAGAAAGGCCGATTGCACAGGACTAATGCAGCTTCCAATAATCTTGCTAATCCTATTGGCTAGGATTTTCCCAATAATCTTGTATTGACATCCAATTAAGCTAATTGGCCAAAAATCAGAGACAATTTTTGCATTGGAAACTTTAGGGATCAAGGCTATGAAGGACGAATTGCAGCCTTTGGGAAAAAGGTTGGAATGGAAGAACTCAAGCACAAAGCGGATCACGTCTTCTTCTATAAGATCCCAGAATGTGGTGAAAAACTTAAAAGTGAAACCATCAGGACCTGGAGCGCGATCCCCCCAACAATCCCAAACAGCCTTCTTAATTTCCACACGAGTAAAAGGAGTCTCCAAGGAGTCACGTTGACTCGAAGACAAAGGATTAAAAGCTGTTGTATCAAAATGTGGAGGAATACCATGTGGCTGCTGAAAATGGTTGCTGAAATGATCGAAAAACACAGCCTTAACATCATCCGGATTCTCAATCCATTCACCATTCTTCAAAGTGCCTTTAATGGCAAGTTGACGCCTCCTTTTCTTTAATATACCATGAAAAAAAGTAGTGTTTTCGTCTCCTTCAAGAGCCCACTTGATCTTTGCTTTTTGAGCGATATCTTTAGCCTCCATGCGGTCTATCTCTCCCAAAAGAGATAAAGATTCTTTACGATTCAAGAAATCTTCTTCGGTAGCTAAGCCTTGATCAACCTTAGCATCAATGGAAGATAAACGTTGTTGGTACTCTTTCTTCAATTTAAAAGAGTCAGATTTTTTCATGGCTACCCATTTCCGAATAACTTGTTTAAGATTTTGAAGTTTCTTCTTAAACAAGACCATTCCATTTAGATCATCTATTCCATCATTCTTCCATGTTTCAGTAACTAATTTTTGAAACCCATCCATCTCTAACCAAGAATGAAAGAAGCGAAAAGGGGTAGGCCCATAGTCCAACTCCGACTCTTTAAGGAGAATTGGCCTGTGATCAGGAATGCCTTTCTCCAAGATAACACCAGTAATATGAGGAAAAAAATCATAGAAACTTTCGGACACCAAGTAACGATCAAGCTTACTCATTTTGGTCCCCCATTTGTCACACCAAGTATAATTATAACCGCCTAATGGAATATCAATGAGAGAATTATCACGGATAAACTCGTTAAAGATCATAGCTTGACGTTCGTTAAAGACTGATCCAAATCTTTCTCCAGCTTCGCGAACTTCATTGAAATCACCCATCACCATCACAATACCATCCCAATTAGTAATAAAATTAGATAAAGAAAGCCATAAAGCAATTGTTTTTTTAAGATAGCATATTTCTAGATTTAGTGCATATATGTTTTTAAGCTAGCATGTTTAGTGCATATATGGTTTTTTAATATAATGAAATTTATAACTAACCAAGAACATAAATGTTATACACAAACTTCGATATCGATACAATTAAAATACAAATTTCTAAAAAGCATAAATACATGAATTTAATCGATATATACACATGGGCACTAATAAATATTCAACAAAAAATGGACATATGTGCACACTCATTGTTATCATCATTTTTAGAGGTCGGACATATATGCACACGCGTAGCCGTCAACATTTTTTTCAAGAGTCGGACATATATGCACACTCATAGCCATGAACATTCTTGTAATTACACCTGATAGAAAGAAAAGTACAAAAATTAGCAACAATAATATTATACATACATGTTTAAAAACATCATGTTCTCAAACATATATGATTTTCATTAGTTAGATCCCACTAATGAAAAGTAAAAGTTCAATGATATCAGTTACGCATTAGAAGAAAAAAAGGAAAAAAAGGATAAGCTAAATAACTTATTCTTTCAGGTCTCCTAGAATTATACAATGATCAGTAAAAAAGGAGCAATGTTTTGATATCTTTTAAAAGTACACTATTGCATAGGAACAAGTTGGTCATATAAATCGGATTACGTTTATGTGTAAAAATGAATAATGAATGCACTAACAATTCACTACCAATGAGTAATGCATGAGAACCTGTATAGATACACTTTGGACGAAACAGATTAATATTAGGCCACAATGAAACCCTTTAAATCCAACATTAATAATCCATAATTTTAAAGACCCAAATATCTTTGCATTCCAATTCTAATAACAAAAAGTCGCTTAGGTTTTTCACATAACCCAATCTAATTAACACAACTTACCGAATTCGTACCCAGTGGGTGAAGAGGTCTTCGTGGTTCGTCAGTCGTAGGAGATCTTCGTGGATCTACCATAGTTTTTTTCTTTGTGTGTGGTTGCTGAGAATGATTTTGTTGATCTACAATTATTTTCATGGAAGAACAAAGAAAAAGACTAATGGAAAATCGAATTAGGGTTCATAGGGTTGTGTTTAGTCGCAGTTTAGTTCATCCGTGGAGGAGGTCATTGTGGATCTACAATGTTTTTTTTTTGGTTGCTGGAGATTTGTGGTGGCTGAGAAATATGAAGTAGGGTTAGAGAAACACATACGTAAGAGAGAAAAGATAAATAAAATAAACCGAATAAATCCTAAAAATATGGAAAGAAATTAATAATTTTTAAATTCCAATAATGCCCTTAAATCAATTTAAAAAGTTTACATAATATTCACTTCAAATACATTATTTACACTAATGGCACAAGTCATCTCATCCATTGATAAAATGATCTAATGGTTTAAAGATGGTTCTCGCAGTTCTCGCACTTAAAGTAGGTTCTGAAAAGAAAGTTACACTATATATATATATATGGAGTACTAGGGCTGTAAACGAACACGAACGGAACCTTGTTCACGTTCGTTTATTTAATTTTAGACGGACAAATAAACGAACACGAACGCTTAAACGGACGAAT
Organism: Artemisia tridentata subsp. tridentata; assembly: GCA_021014915.2. Lineage (NCBI taxonomy): Eukaryota > Viridiplantae > Streptophyta > Magnoliopsida > Asterales > Asteraceae > Artemisia > Artemisia tridentata. The sequence goes on from CP139503.1 coordinate 176,362,960, forward strand.
TTTCTTGTTCATGTTCGTTTATTAAGAAATTGAGTTGTTCATGTTCGTTCATTATGACACTAAACGAACGCTAAACGGACATAAACAATCGAACATAAATGAACATTGACAAACAAACATAAACTTTATTAAATTATGCATCTAATATTGTTTTATAAGTGTTGTTTTGTTTGAACAAACTAATTTTAAAATTATACAATTAAAAGATATGATATACGAACATGAATAAATAAATGAACATAAACGAACGTTAACGAACGCATAATCGGACATTCACGAACATAAATAAACGGGCGATACTTTTGTTCATGTTCGTTCATTTAACTAAACGATCATAAAATATTGTTCATGTTCGTTCATTTAATAAATAAACGAACATAAACGAACTTTTTACCGAACGGTTCATGAAATGTTCACTGAACGTTCAGTTCGTTTACAACCCTATGGAGTACACATAAAACAATAACATAGATAACCTGAATTAGGAAGGATCAAAATTCTTAGATGGAGTACTACTCGCATTACATAACTTGGGGGTAATAATTTTATCTACCATGTTTCTCTCTAAATTTAACATTACCACAGTCTCAATCGTCCCAAAACCGACTACTCAGCTCACTTAGGAAACTTAAAACCGTCCAAATGATTAACACTAATTTAAACACATATAACAATAGAGGTGGGCTAAGGCGATTTGAGTGTAACATTTGTTGGAATGGAGTGTAAACAAATAGAAAAGATAGGCTCAACAAGTTTTTTCTAGGGGTATGTTGCACTAAAAATGAGTGCTAAAGGGTGGGGTAATTAACTGACCCATTAAATCATGTAATTATTACAAAGCACGGGTTTAAAACAGGGGTAAATCCTAATAAGCGTTTTATCGCATGAAGAATCCTGATCATATAAATATGATCACACTTGTGGTTTAGGTAGAATAAACGTCTAAAATCGATTGTAATAATGTCTCGGTAGAATTGAGCATTCTGGTTGACCAATAACATTTAAAAACACGTAACTACATTGGCTTCAGTTTTATCTAAATTTCATCGAGCAAAATAAATATATTTAAAAACACGTAACTACATAATGGTGGTTTGATGTCTAAACTGACATTAATAAATTAATTTGTAACAAAAGGGTCATTTCGTGCTATTAAACACGCATAATGTCTAAATATTGATGTCAATAGTTAAATTTAAATAACACCAACCTCAACACCATGTAGGTTAAACAAAGTCAAATACTTACTCCAACAAAATATTAAACAACATTAATGAAAAATCTCTACTCTTTATAATGTATTTGAGACTTTCTATCTTTAAATGTCTTACAAAATTAGGTTAACACACCTTTTATTATTATTAGCAATTATTAAAATTAAATTCAAAAATAAACTAATTGCAGTTAAACTATAACATTAAATTAGATGTTACAATAATAAAATATAACTAATATAATGAATTTAACATGTTTTAAAAAAAAATAGTTAAAATTAGTAATTTTTTTAAATCTGCATATAATGATATGAAATATTAATTTTTCACAATCTCACAACACAAACATACAATCTATAGAAACTATCATCCATTAAAGAAAATCGTTAAACAACATTCGCCAAAAAAGTGTAAAATCAAAAAATCGTTAAACAATATTCGCCTCCGAATCCGCTGCTTTACGCGGCTACAATGATTGTTTATATAAAACGTGCATGTGTATTGTTACTATATATATATATATATATATATATATATATATATATATATATATATATATATATATATATATATATATATATATATATATATATATATATATAAAAGTATAAAAGATGTTACACAATTTTATCCAAAAATCTTATTTAACAACGATGTGTATGCACGATGTTAAAGACTAGTAAATTTAGAAAAGGAGTGTGATATTTATTTAATAAAAAACCAATTGTTTTACATAGGAAGCCAATATTAAATATGGGTAGAAACAAGCCCACCAGACAACGAGCCAGCCAGAGTTAAGCTCTGCTAGTTTCACAAGCTCGAGCTCGGCTCGGGCCCGACAAATTTATTTGACGTGTTGAAGGATATAAAGTTCAAATGAAAATAAAACCGAAATCGAACCATTTTATTAAAAAAATAAACTGAAAAGTCAAAACAAAACAACAGAAACAGAAAGGTTTACAATTCTTAAAAACCGAAGTTTTCAGTTCGGGGTTTGATTTTAGTCCGCCCAAAACCGCCCCACCCTTAAAAAGAGAAATCATAGATAGCTAATAAATACTAGCAACACATTTGTTATAAATTACATTATTATATTCATCCGAGTTACACATATAATCAATCACTAGTAGGGTACCCTCGCGATGCGGCGGCGGGTACCCTGTGACTATATTTTCTGGCAATGTGATGTTATGCGGCCATACTTTTTTTTTTAACAATTAATTTACAAATAATAATAACTTTAGTTAAGACAGTAGTATAATTTCATTTCCTGTTAACCGAAGCTACCACAAACAAAAATATTGATTCTTTCCTTCAGCACAATCACCTTTACATTTTCGGACCTAAAGAAATGTTTACCAAACATTTACCCTAAATTTGGATAGGTGCAAAATATAACTAAGCTACACAACCCAATTTAATCATGACCCTACCAACACAAATATATAACTCATTGCCCTAATTTTTCTCAAGAAAAAATTACACGGATGGTCCTTGTGGTTTACATGAATTACAAGTTTGGGAGCTATTGCATTTTATTTACGCCAGACATACCTATTTTGGGAAACGTTTAACGCGTTTGGTCCCTAAGTTGGATGGGCGTTATCTTTCTCCGTTAAGTGTTTGCATCGTTAGTCCCTCTGTTAGTTTTGTTTGCATCGTTAGTCCCTCCGTTAGTATTTTTTACAAAAATTAATTTTTTTTTCGAAATTATTTTTTTTAGAATTTTTTTTTTCGAAATTAATTTTTTTACAAAAATAACTTTTTTTTCGACATTAATTTTTTTACAAAAATTAATTTATTTTTCGAAATTAATTTTTTTTTAGAAAAATTACTTTTTTTTCGAAATTAATTTTTTTTAGAAAAATTACTTTTTTTTTCGAAATTAATTTTTTTACAAAAATTACTTTTTTTCGAAATTAAGTTTTAAAAAAAAATTAATTTCGAAAAAAAATAATTTTTCTAAAAAAAAAATTAATTTCGAAAAAAAAAATTAATTTTTGTAAAAAAATTATTTTCGAAAAAAAAAGTAATTTTCGGAAAAAAAAGTAATTTTAGAAAAAAAAGTAAAAAAAATTATTTTCGAAAAAAAAGTAATTTTAAAAAAAAAATTATTTTCGAAAAAAATTAATTTTTGAAAAAAATTATAAGGGTTTGAAAACAAAGCAAAAACGGTGATTTTCGGATGAGTTTCGACGACGTTTTCGCGTTTAACGAGGTTCAAATTATATCTAAATGGACCATTTACTAAGTTGTGTTATATAATTAATATTGCATGTATATGTTGAAGTCACACTCCAGCGCAGCTGGAAGTGTGCTTCACTCTCACACGAGAGGTCCTGGGTTCGAATCCCAGATGAGGCAAACTTTAGGTATATTATACATGCCACGTGGCACCACCTCAGTGGTCCACGTGGCACACGACTCGTACCCAGATCTGACCCGACCCGTTTATGACCCGATCTGACCCGTATCCGACCCGTTTATGACCCGATGCCACGTGACACCACTCAGGTGGTGACATGTGGCACCCGACCCATTGAGTTGACCCTTGACCAACATATAGGACTAACGATGCAAAAAATAGGACTAACGATGCAAACAAAACTAACAGAGGGACTAACGATGCAAACACTTAACGGAGAAAGATAACGCTCATCCAACTTAGGGACCAAACGCGTTAAACGTTTCTCAAAATAGGTATGTCTGACGTAAATAAAATGCAATAGCTTCCAAACTTGTAATTCATGTAAACCACAAAGACCATCCGTGTAATTTTTTCTTTTCTCAACCACAATCCCTAATATTTCTTCTCTCTTCTTCGCCCCCATCTCTGTGTTTAACCTTTCACAACCAAAAATAAATAAATCTTGATTCTTTACTTCATTTCAATCCTAACGTGGCTACCATAAAAAATAGATTATTTCTTTCTTTCTTGGTTATCATAACCGAACCTTTAGGCTATCCACAACAGTGACCAAGCGACCCTCAATTTTCATGTCACCTTAACTTTCTCTCTTCGAGACCACGATCGAATGAATTATTTTTGAGCCGACTGACCCCCAGCGACCCTCATGCTGCACTGGCGGTGACCGACAACGACCGAAGAGGACCGATGGGTCGACCGACCAATTGCGCCCAGTATAAGGCTGGGCACAGTCGTGACCAGACACGACCTTGCCACATCAGCTTTCTCTCTCCGGCGACTTGACGACGACCAAGTTGCCACAGTGGTGACCAAGTTAATTTATTATTATTTTTTTTTTAAATTCAAATATTTAAAATATATATCTCTATACGTATACGTATAGGATTTCTAAATTTATAATAGAAACACTACAAAATCTAAATTCATTAAAATGTTTCCAAAAGAGTACTATTAATCTGCTTCTTCGTGAACCATCTCTACTCCATTTTGTTTCCTCTTCTGAATACAAAACAAACAGAAAACAACACATTTTCCTTCCATTTCTTGCTCATTATGTTGCACTGTAAACATATCATGCATTCAAACAACACTTCGACATCTAATCTTTCAAGTTTCAAGTTCAAAGAACACTGTAAACATGCATGCAAATAAACTGTAAACATGCATACAAATAGCCTTCGTCTTTTTGTTTGTTTGTGTGCGTAAATGATCGGTCGAAATTTTGACCCTTCTCTCATCATGCTCGACCGACGACCGACTGTGACAAAATTGCCACAGTGGCCACGACCGATGATGCCCAAGCTCGACCGATCCTCCACGACCGACGAGTGTGCCCCGGCCAAATGGCTTTATTTTTAAGTGCTTGACTTAGTAGCTTGATTAGATTGTACATTGTGGTTAAATAGTTGTATATTTTGGTGAATGGGTGAATTAAATTTTGTATTAATTGTATGTGTGGAATAGTGTTTTTTTAGTTTTATTTATGCATCAAATACTTGTAAATGATGCTTCTTTACTTGTATTTAGTTAAAAATCTATTTTAGCAAGTCTTAAAAAATTAATAGGAGGGAAGTTTTAAAGTGTATGTTAAAACATAAAACTTGGAAGCAACGCATGATCATACATATAAATCGATAAAAACAAAAACTGTTCTTTCCCGTTTGTGGTATAAATATTATCATCCTTCTCTGTCAAAAAAAATAACATTTAAACCTTTGCCTACTTTACCTTCAATTCCTTTCATTAACAGGAACAGGAATTCTGAAATACGCCAAGCCAGAGTGCAAAGACACTTGCGGGAACAACGTGTTGATTCCATATCCCTTTGGAATCGGAGCAAGCTGTTCTCTAAACAGATGGTACACTGTTGAATGCAACTCCTCGAAGCCATATCTAGCTGCATTTAATCACCTCCAATTGCTGGGTGTTGACTTGCAAAATCAGACAGTCACTGTGAATATGCCAAAGTTCTCTGATTGCAGTCAGCCGATCAAGAGTATGGATCTGCGTTTTAGCCCCTTCCTGTATTTATATAATAAGTTAATTTATGAAGGGTATTGTGGTAATGCTGTCATGATGGATGATGACGGTAGGGCTATCACAGGGTGTTCCACTACTTGTAACAATGACACTACAGCTAATACTACTGTTATCAACGATGCACAAAAATGTTATGGCATCAATTGTTGCCAAACAACAATTACTGGTTATATAAAGTCGTACAGAATGAATCTCACGGGTTTAGAAAGTCAGCGGGGTGGAGATGGAGGTTGTGGGTCGGCCTTTTTGGTGGATCAGAAATTATATGATAAAGGAAGCTTTTCTCGACAATCATCTGCTGGAGAGGGCAGCTCATATGTTCCAACATCACTGCTGTGGATCCTTTCAGAAGATGATAAAGACCAAATAACTTTTTGTAATGGATATACGCCCTATAGGTTCAATGACTTCTATGTAAATGCTACGACGGTGGATACTTGGAAAATTGAAAACAACTACCTAGGAAACCCTTATTTGGTTGATGGATGCGCTGGTATGCTTTTCTTAAAAAAAGTAGTATTTCTTTGCTTATTTTCCAGATTTTTATTTTTTATTTTTTATTTTTTTTAATTAATTTATTTATTACTTTTTTTCTTCTAATATGGAACTTTCTCCTACAGCTACACTTGACATAGGTGATCCTGTAGCTACCGAATATTGTGCAAGGTGCCAGAATAGAGGGGGTCAATGTGGCTATGTAAGAATAAACGACATTGCAGGCTCATCTTATAAAGAGCACTTCATTTGTTATGGAGGTAATGAAAGCAAAACATCGTTGGGTGTTATTCTAGGTAATGACTTTTCTCTATGCTTATAAAATTGTCTTATACGTACCCTAGTTATATTCTACTGCAACCATACATAGCTTAATTAAGGAGTTTCAAAAAAGTCCAATATCATTAATTTTGATGAACTGTTAATTTATTGTCATTGAAGACGAGGTTTAGTGCCCAAGAATAAAAAACACTGTTAATTACAGCCATGGAAATAATTGGGCTAATTACCCAAAGACGACCTTCAATGTGCTTTTCAGCTTTCAAATGAAGAAGGCGCTCACATGTGTCCTTTGATGAACACAAAAGAATTAAAAAATCGTTCAAAATTTTATTTTTAAAATTTTCTAACAACAAATGTCAAACAAAATAATATGCGTAATCTTTTGTTCAAAATTTTTGCAGCTTTATGAAGAAGGCGCTGACATGTATCTTTTGTTCCAATCTTTTTTGTTCATAAAAAAACAGCGTAATCTTTTCTATATAAAAATAATATGCAGCAGTTTTGTATTCACCAGTCTCCTCTTTGTTATCAGTTTTCTTTTTCGCAATGCTTCAGTAATTTTTATGAAACGGATTAATTATATTTACTAATTTGGCTCGTTTTGTAAAATCCTAACTCTTTTTGTTGATTGTAGGCTCCATATAATAGTTGTAATTATAATGCTAAATCAAATTACAGGACTAGTTTGTCATTCGATCCCTTATCAGATTGAAACCGCTATTTAATTTGATTTGACATTTTTCACAAGTTATACCAGTTGCATCCATTCTTTGTTTATTGCAAAAAAGTGACAAAATAAAGAATTTTATAGTTTATCCCTTTTGAACAACTTCTGCCTTCAAAAATAAATAACGAAGAGGAAATATATAGCTAGTGTGATAAATACAATTTTAGTTTTAAGGAAATATAAAGCTTTTCTCTGTCTTTGTAATTAAGTAGCTTCCATTATCAGCATAACGAATTTAGAATTCCAGATAGTTTGGACATGAATCATTAACATTTTCTCAAGTCAAGGCTACTTACTTTTGTGTATTGGCCTTGGTTCAGGTGTTAGCATAAGCATGGGTCTACTTTTTTTTGTGGCCATCGCCTATATATTATACAAGGTGATCAAGAAAACGAAAGAAAGGAGACGAAGAAAGAGGTTTTTCAAACGCAATGGTGGTTTACTTCTAAAACAGCAAGAAGAAGCCGACCCATCTTTGGTTGATCAAACCATACTTTTCACATCACGTCAATTGGAGAAGGCCACTGACAACTTCAATGAGAACAGAGTTCTTGGTCGAGGAGGCCAAGGTACAGTCTACAAAGGTATGTTAGTTGATGGAAGAATTGTGGCAGTTAAAAAATCAAAAATTGTTGATGAAAGCCAATTAGATCAGTTCATCAATGAGGTGGTCATTCTTTCACAAGTCAATCATAGGAATGTGGTCAAACTATTGGGATGTTGCTTAGAGACCGATGTTCCTCTATTAGTTTCAGAATTCATCCCAAATGGAACATTGTATGATCGCATTCACTGCAAGACTGATGAGGGCCCAATGTCTTTGAACATGAGATTGCAAATTGCTACAGAGGTTGCAGGAGCACTTGCTTACTTACATTCAGCCACATCCATTCCAGTATACCATAGGGACATTAAGACGGCTAATATACTTTTAGATGATAAATACAGGGCCAAAGTTTCTGACTTTGGAACTTCAAAGTTCGTATCAATAGATCAAACTCACTTAACTACCTTAGTCAAAGGTACATTTGGCTACCTAGACCCCGAGTATTTTCAATCTAGCCAATTCACTGAAAAAAGTGACGTTTATAGTTTTGGAGTTGTTTTGGTTGAGCTTTTAACAGGAGAAAAGCCAATCTCATTAACTAGATTTGGTGAAAATAGAAGTTTGGCTACGCACTTTATGTTGGCTGTGGAAGAAGGACGAGTTATGTCTATATTTGACGCAATGGTTATTAAAGAAGGCACTAGAGATGAGCTACTGGCAGTAGCTAACCTCGCAATGCGATGTCTGAATTTCAATGGAAAGAATAGGCCAACAATGAAAGAAGTAGCTGTCGTGTTAGAAACCATAAGAACGTCGCATATTCCATCTGCGGTTCAGACTAATACCGAGTCAGTGACGTATGGGCATGAATTATCAATGCTATCGTATGGGGAATCAACATCAACATTCTTAAGTTTCGATGAGAACATTACTCAATGATGCAAACAGAGCGGTTTTTTGTTTAATAAGTTGTTATATAACGAGGATTTGAAGCCCGTGAGTTGTGACGGGGCATCTTTATATGATAGTAATATATATGGTTGATGTGGATACCCATATATATGGTTGATGTTAAATATACCTTTATTATAGTTTGGTTACTTTAATTTGTATTAATGATGTATAGTTTATACTGTAAATAAGCTTCCTCTTGTATCTCTATATATATTGAATGAATATATACATGAAACCCAATAGGGTATTATTCTACATGGTATCAAGCCTAGGGTTCCATCACAAAAGAAAAAATTCGGCAGCCACAAACAATCCTCAACTGCCAAAATATAATTTTTTTTCTCCATGTCACCGGAGATTCCTTGGACAAGGGTAGAACGCCGCCAAACATCAAGAAAAAACCACCACGTGCGCAACACCAACCAACAACAGTACCAACGACACCAACAATATCAAACAATTCCAACAACCGAAAACCAACTGACCATCACTTTACACTTCACTAATTTCCCATCAAATTGGACCCAATCAATCATGTTTGAGGTATTCAAACGATACGGGAATGTGACACATATCTTCATCCCCAACAAGAGAAATAAGCTTGGTAAAATGTTTGGGTTCGCGAGGTTCGCTGGAGTGTTTAACCCCACTGCCTTTGAAAAGAAGCTTAACACCATATGCATTGGAACACAAAGACTTGCGTGCAACATTGCACATCACCAACGCAATACAGACGGCCTCCATAAAAGTAAAGACGCCCAAAACTCTAAACCATCGTACGCCGGCATGCTCTCCAACGAAAATACAACTTCCACAAGGCACAAAATACACGTCCCCTTGCCACCAGCACCTTCAAGTGAACATCTTTCATCCAGTTTCATTGAACTTATAACACTTGACAGAGCCACTAATCTACACAACATGATACTAGACGAAGGCTTTACCGACTTTGACATTAAGTATGTCGGTGGTCTCTGCTTACTAATCTACACAACATGATACCAGTTCTAGTGGGAAACGAAGAATATTTGCACAGTTCTGCTCCTTTTTTGCATAAAGTACCTGATGTTACTTTGTGCGGGTCAGTTGATAAGTCAACAACAAAAAGATCCCTCATCTCAGTTGTCTAGGTCCACTACCTCAGTTAAGTCACAACATAAGCCCAATTCTGTTCAAGCCCATCCTGTCAATAGCCTAGCCCCGAACAACACACTACTAATAAACCCATTGGAGCCTAAAACAACACCCATTAGATCCAATAGAACCTCTCCTCAACCTCCAGCTAAAAGAAGATCCTACTCTGTTCCACCTCCAGTTAAACACGACCAAACTTCTAAACTCGAAAAAATTTGTGTCACTCAAATTCTTTGACCCTTTGAAAGGCAATAATACACAATAAAAAAATAAGCAAAACATCCATGGCTAAACCGCTAAACGTAAAAGTGCTTCTCAACCAAAACCTCCCCCTGCGTTGGCCTCGGATGGTGAGATGATCTCTGACTCTTTTTCTTTAATCAGAAGATGTAATATGCGCATTCTGTCTCCACCAGTTGCCTCGACTGATTCAAAAGGTATAGTTTCTATCGAAGTTGATAAAACCTTTGAAATCGGTAATGACCTAGGTTTCAACATGACTGGTAAGAAAGACGATGTGGCTTTCATTCTTACCAACGGTGACCGTGTCTCTAAATTTAACAAATTCATTGCTAATGCGGGCCTTGTGGACCTTGAAATGGGAGGCAAACGATTTACTCGTATCAACAAATTCGGCTCCAAATTAAGCAAGTTAGACTGTATTCTTGTTTCGAACCACTTTGTCAACAATTGGCCTCATGCTAACGTATTAGCCTTCACAAGTGAGCAGGGACGGAGACAAGGAGGGGTCACAAGGGTCACGTGCCCTCCTGGCGAAAAGAATTGTAGTGTAAATTTTCTAGAATATCTAGATTCCACTGCAAGTGAGTTCTCCGACCACTCCTCGCTCCTCCAAATTAAGTCATTTATGTGATTCTGATCAGTTTATGTACCAAGTTTCTTGAACAAAAGCTTAGATCAGACCTAGGTATATAGCTAACTTGCTTATACAACTGTGATTCATACATATGTTTCGAGACTTCATGAGGTTGCTTGAATAGTATAGTGATTCTAAATCATTTCCTATCTATGGGTTAATGATGGCAAATGCATTGAACTATATCCATGTTGTTTGTACCCATCACATGGAAATCTGCAAAATCGTCTTCAATGATCGGATAATTATAGTAGTTTGTGACAGGCAAGTAACTTTGTATGCTTCTAGGCTACTTGTTCATCACTTTTAGGTAATATAACTGATTAGAATGTATACATCTAACATCTTCTTTATTTGCGTTTTCCAATTTGTTAGTTTCTTTTTATCGGAAATGGTTACAGTGTTTCTTTTCACATTCTCATGACCGTGAAGGTAGTAATATGTTTGTTGGTAACACTACAACATTCGATGCTTTTCGAGGGGACTTTTTGGACCTTTCGGCAGTGAAAATTTTGTAAACAGTCAGCGATAGGTTGTGCCAGCTCAGCACGGGTTTTGTCGTCTAGCGGCTTTCGGCGGGGACATATGCGTCCCCGCCAAAAGCCTCCTCGCCCGTCATACATTTTGTTGTAGTGAAACTTGTACAATGTGACTGATGAAATATATCATAAATTAAAATTAACTAAAATTGTACTATTGATTTTACTAAAAATGGTAAACAAATTAATGATATTATTAAGCTTAGTTATTGGATTTGATATTTTTTTTATTGGGCTATTATTTAATACTAAAAATCGAAGTCAAAGACTCAAGGGAATTTTTAACACTTACATAGTTACATCAATGATCAATCTAACGTTTAACTTGCAGTATTTGACCACAATGACTCTTTGGAATGGGAGGTTTGTACAGAAACATGTATGGCCCAACTGCTTCTTGTCGGACCCCTATGGATAAGGAGCAAGTTATCCCCTGATCAACATAACTGGTATATCCTACGGTTTTGTTGGAATGCCCCCAGCATCGACAACAAACATAGCTGGCTTGTTATAGAAATGATCTTTTAACTACTCATTAGTGTTTAAGTGCGGAAAACATTGGTTGATCGAAGAAGTACGACGATATCCTTTTAGCCACGCTAAATGCAGGAACGGCCTTGATGGGGGTAACTTTGTTTTGCAAAAGGAAGGTGCTAGTTTGAATTAGTGGTGGGCAAACCACCAGTCATATCAACACGCTTGTTTTTCAGCAAAGAACAATAGTACCCCCATGAAGGCTGTTCCTGCATCTAACAGAGAGAAAAGGATTCAGCTGTACTTCTGCTTTTGACACCATAGTTTCAGGTATTTAAACACAAAGTAGTTAAATATCATCACTCTGACAAGCCAATTATGTTTGTTGGAATTTTTGGGGGCCTTCAAGCAAAACCATGGGATATAACATGTATGTTAGTCAAGGGTCTATTTATTTTCCTGAAAAAATTTGCTTATTACCAAATGGGTACTAGAAAATACTCTCTGTTTAAGGGAATCTTTCCGTATCATGGTGGATGCCTAGCAGTATAGAAAACTTAGGTGGCTATTGTGATGAAGTCCATCAATATCACATAAGTTTTCAATATTGTTAGACACCCACCATGATATCGCAAACTTGATACTGCAAGATTCACCGTCCCAAAAGCTAAGCTTTGATGTTGCGTAGGTTGCTACATAGAAAAAGCTTCATAGGATTAATTTTACCTGGTAATTAGTGTGCTCGCAGTCACCTTATAAGATGAAAAGTGGGTTCTAACAAGTGAAAAAAAAATTGTTGTATCACAAATAACAATCTATATATAATCTAAGTCGGCCCTCGTAATGTAGCTTGTGGCCGCAATTGGGGATGCCGTAAAGCGGCATTGTTTGTCAAATACGGGGACCACTTACAACTTGTATATTCGATAATCTTGTTTTGGCAAGTTGTTTTACGTATTTTCTAAAAGAGTCAATTTTATATCTCCCCAACAAAAACTTGAAAATTTCATATTTACCCAAGTCATGCTTTAAAAGCATTGTCAAAATGCTATTAATGATGAAAAGAGGGGGAGGTATAAAATTCTCTCTAGAAATAACCGCTATTAATACTTTTCAAAATTATTGAAGCAAGTTTTCCACCACCATAATATTCCAAACCATCGCAATTTTATTTATTTATTTATTTATTTATTTATTTTTCCGAAAGGCCATTGTAATCTTAAAGTTAGAAAATATCCCAGATATTAATTCCATAGTTTTTGATTATCATGCACGACGTAAACTATTGGTCCTCTTTCTCAGTACATACATTTGGACCTCTACCCACCATATATTTGTTCTTTAATAGTTTATTGGGCTAACATTTTACTAATTAAGGGAGCATTTAGTTTTACTAGGCGAGTACCCGTGCATAGCAACGGAAATTCCTAGCGGTAGACAATTAACGATATGCGATATTGTAGTAAGAGTTTCGTATAACATTCAAAATAGAACGCGAAAATATCAAAATGTAATTGCGAAAAAAAAAATATAACGCTTTGACATCCACCATTACATTATAAAATCAGCAACACTTATTTTCTCGGCTTGATACCTGAAGAAAAGGACCAAAGAAAAACCCATGCACAAAGTATCCAAAACAGGATAATAGACTAATATATCATGTATTCACACAAGAACTTTAGTGGACTCAAATCTTTTATTAAATTTTCCAAACCAAAGCTAAAAGACATCAGAAATACGTAATAAATCCTGTATTCAGAATTAAAAAAAAAAAAAAAAAAAAAAAAAAAGGCAAAATATCATCAGCTTTAAACCTTTCATGTTCATGCCCAAAACCGATTTATAATTAGTTATACATGTGGGAGGCTCAATGGTTGATAACCGTGGTATTCACCCTCCCTAGTTACAGGATTTCAAGAAATTACCTTTTTTAACCCTTGACCAGTCTATAATCTCATCCTAATAATTCTACAGCTCTTCTTTTGCAACATGCTGTTCATCGTGTACCTGTTATTTTAAATGTTTGTTAATCAGTTTCGCCAAATCCTTGGAGCTCGACTTTGTAGGCAGTGTAATCTGCACAAATAGACCACAAAGTTAGCCTTAAAGACAAGCTTGACGACCAGACCAGAAATAATGTCATGAAGCAAACGACTCACTGGATTTGACTTGTTGCTTATTGGGTAGAACAAAAGTGTCGGATAGTCGTCTACCTGCAGGATAGTAACACATCAGAACATGTTAGGTGCCTTTTTGCAGAGTATATCTGTTTTGTCTTTAGAAATCTTCAAGTAGTTTATGACCCATTTAATAAAGGGATTATTAGTGATTAAAACCTCCAACATTATTTTCATTTCAAAATACTAGATAATCATTAAATTTAATATAAGTATTATAATGTAATCACAATAAAAAGAATATTCGAGATGTTTTTTGGGCACTGACCTCCAATTTTGGGTGCTCGTTTACAGAAGCGTCTATCCTTGCAAACACCAGATTTTCCAACCCTTTGAAGTGCTTTGCCAACTTTTCAAGTTGTTTGGTAGTGGTTTCACAGTTCAAACACCATGGTGTGTGTATCTTGAATATGATCAATAGCGAAACAAATCAATTCAAGGTTCTTTTACTGGTGGAATGAAGTAAAATTAGAGCAGAAATTGAACTTTTAAAAAGTCTGTGAAACACCCACATACCTCTAGAAGGATGTTCTTGGAGCTGCTTAGAACCAAGTCATCAAATGTTTTTTCGACAACGGTTAGAATGTCTGCGTCTTTCTGTGATTTCACAATCAAGATTGATGAATATTAGTATTATTATGAGAAAGATAATTATGATCAAAATACCAAGCTCCAAGTAACATACTATAAGTGTACAACCTGAGTCATTTCGGTTATATTTTCTTGCTTAGTCAGATAGGTATAAATAAGACGGGGCAGTTTAAAATTAGCGGATAACATCCTCAAATGTTCACAAACTCCTAAATTACATTATCGAAAAGAATTTATTAATTTGATAACAGTTTAAGGTATCATATTTCATATATTATTTATTTGAGAACTACAAAAATATGCAGATGCGCCTTGACCCATTACACAACCCACGCTATATTTCTTAACCACTCATTTTGGCACTTAAATAACAAGATACAAGGATCTTACATTACCTGGTATTGCTTGGGACTTGTAGAACAAAGGCAAATTACCCTTAAGAAGGCCCGTGCCGAACTCCTGTAGGAAGTAATTCAAAATTAGATAGTCAGATTCACATCCATAGAAGTAACATTAAAAAAAGTGACTGAATTAGTACCTCTATTCTTGCTGGTGTTGGATCCGACTCCAACAAATACTTCGCACCAGTTTTGTAATCAAAAGCAGTTACCTATCAAATATAATTAAAAAACATAAACTTCATCAGTGAATCTTTGAACTAAGTTGAATAAGAAAGATATTTAACTGGTGAGGTGGCAATTGCGACACACTGACTTATAAATGGGTCAATCCGGGTTTTTTTGTGTCATTTTCAAAAATAGTGTAAAAGGAAATGGGGTTGAAAAATTTAGCATAAAACCTCCTAAACGATTCCAATAATTTTTTTTATTAATGAAATAAAAATAATTTTGGTAATCATATTTGGCACCCTAATTACTAATACAACTCAAAATTTTGGACAAAGAATGTTTCGGGGTCCAACCTAACCCATTTTGACCCGTACCAAGACTACCCATTTTGACCAACCCAACCGTCCTACCCATTTTGCCACCTAAAGTTTTTGAGATGTTGATAGACGATGCTTACAAGAGTGTCTTCTGAATCTTCATCAAATATTAACTTATAGTGTTGCAAACAACTAAAACAAAAAATAAAAAAAACTGATGCTAATTGTAACATACACCGGAGTATGCATACACTCTAATTCGGATCAAACAGACAAATATTCCCCTAACACTATGACAGACAGAATGTGCAAGCAAACCCCACCGCTAGACCAGATGTGAACTTTGAGCCAACAACCAAACCCCACATCATAATAAAAGCAACAAACACAAGTCTTCATCTTTACACATATAGAGAGTGACACTACACTACAATACAACACAATTCATTAGTTCTCAAAACCTTAAATTTGTAGAAAAAATATTCATTAAACCTCAGTCTATGTTCTTTCTTGTCATATGTGTGCATATATCCATCCCAAAAGGTAAGCAACGAAATTAGAATCATCTGCTTCAAAGATTCTTTTAATACACTCACCAACTCACACACACACTAAAAAGCACACAGATAAAGCTTCTAGAACAATAAATAAACATCAAGATCCATTCATTTAGGACCCCACTTGAATCAAAACATGAAACCCCATGAAAATTTGAAACTATTTGATCAAATCAATTATACCCACTTCACATAAGTAATAAAGACTCAACTTTATACACAAAAACAAATCAAAGGTTCCATTTTTATTAAAAAAAAATGATACCATTTAACAAAATAAACTATACCAACTTCAAATTAACCATAACTTCACAAACTTTATAAACAAAAATAAATCTTTATCACCTAAATGTTCCATTATCTTGAAGCAAACAAAAAAAGCACAACAAAATCACTAATAAATTATTTTATCTTTAAACCCAAACAAACTTGAAAGCATAAATTATTTTAACAATAACAGATTCAAGAATACTCGAAACCACAAAAATAACAAACTTCAAGAACCAGAAAAATTAATGTCGGCCACAGAAAACACCATTGGCACATTTGTAAGAAAGTTAGATCTAAAAGAAATGACCAACAAACCAAAAGAAATCCAGTTCGGTGGCTGGATATATGCCAAAACCACCATTGAAGTCACCAGATCTACAACCGAAGCCACTTCTATTTATTTCTCAAAACCACCAAAACAAACAACAAAACACCTAAACCACCACCATCACCACCATTCCGTTCACATAACCACCCAGCGAAGCCACCTAGCCAAATGAAACCACCTAACAGATGTGAGACTGTGGCAATTTCATAAGGCGGCGACGACGACAATGGAGGTTATGGAGGTGGTGGCGAAAGGCGGCGGCTGAGAAAAGCTAGGGTTTATGTGTGAGTAGAGAGAGAGAGGAGTACGAATTTTGTGCCTTTTTTTTTTTATTAAGTAGTATAGATTAAGTTTTGATGGGCAAAATGGGGAATACATTAATTTCAACATTTCACAAATGTTGACTTTTCACTTTTCCACCTTTGACCATTGCTCCATTATATGTAGTTAAGATAACTGTTTTCCCAAGGTATATCATTTCACTTTGGGTATGTAAACAACCCTAAACCCTAGTAAACCCAAACGGATTGGGTCGGTTTTAACCAAAATTCATTTTGTTTAAATGGTAATTTTATGTTATCCATAAGAGACTTCAGCAGGTTGACCTAGTCTTTCGAAGCATAGTATTCGAGAGAGTTCGAAGGGGAGACCTTCTCGAAGGGTACGTCATCATTCACCAAACTCTAACATAGCAAACACTACGTTAAATTATTGAAACCCCAATTTTTTTAAAATTGAATTAGAGTCATAGATTTCAAACATGCTCTAATACCATGATCAAAAACTGAGTTTACACACACAAAATAGTTTATTAAATCTCAATTTAACAAAGAACAAATAAATTGATCTCAATCAGAAAGAATATCAAATCACCACAATCTATCACGGCTAATAAGGTGTTGATAATTCACCTAATTAGTGAATGTACTATCACAAAATTAACAACTTGAATCAAACTCAGAGAACATTTTTATGTGTGTGTAAAAGAGAAACGAAAGAGAAATATGCTTAAGAGAGAGAAATTGACTACGTGTTATATATTAGAATAATCTGGAAATCTGATACTACTAATGCTCTAACTTTGACATTTTGACAAGTCCAGTCCTTCCGTGCTTTTCCTCTTTGCAATTTAGACCAAGTCTTCCAACTTAGTTACAATAACAACCAAAACTATAAAACAACCAATAACACAATCCCTGAAATATAAGATGTTTTTATAATGAGATTACTCATTTTAACAACTTGCTATGCATATAACAAGTTAATGCGTCTAACAAGTAATCTTCTTTGTTCTCTAAGCTCTACAAGTTGCCTGTGATACTAAGAAATTAAGCATTAACACAGTTTGTGAAATAACCTTTTCCTAATAAAGGTAGTATCTACTTTTATCACTATTTTTCGATGGCATTTCATTTTACATCGTTATGTGAGTGGGTAGGTTGTAAACGGCTCAAAAGTTATCTATAAAATCTTAATTTACGCTAGCCTAAACGGGTCAGGCCGGTTTGACCCAAAAGGCTTCTTGCCCAAATGATATTTTATCCATAAATACTTCTAGTAGAATTATTTAGGAGTCTGTATACTTTAAATTGATATACTTTGTGCTCAGGAAACATAAAATTATTGTCGTAAGTTTTCTCCTACAATATCAAGATAAAAGTTTACTTCAAACATCTTAGTATGCATGTAGAGTTTGCTGTTGCAATTTTGATTAGACAAATGAGCATATTTTTTAAACAAATAA
The DNA here is from genome assembly GCA_021014915.2 of Artemisia tridentata subsp. tridentata. Classification (NCBI taxonomy): domain Eukaryota; kingdom Viridiplantae; phylum Streptophyta; class Magnoliopsida; order Asterales; family Asteraceae; genus Artemisia; species Artemisia tridentata. Next base: position 176,381,227 of record CP139503.1, read on the forward strand.
GGTACAATTAATAGTCTACAAAGGTATAATAGTGAGTAAAAAGATTGTAACGGTCAATGTAATATTCATTCTTTCACAAATCCATCTCAGGAATGTGGTCCTCAATATATATGTGGTCATTCTTTCTAGCTAAATTATTAATCTGTAACATTTATAAAAAATTGATACTGTTTAGTACTATGAAGTAAATACTTCTTATTTATAAAATAAAAATAGATTTGATAACTTTTACTTTAGGTTAATTGTTTGACTGATCATTGCTTAAGTTTGGAGGACAATGGATCTCACATAGTTTGTTAAATATTACTACGTATTAATAGATATATAAATGATGCTACAGGTTGATAGGGTTAGACGTAGTGTTACTTATCACCTGATCAAGTTAGATTTTTCATGGCATGAACTTTTCTCTGATTTTAATCACAAATGATTTTCCATGCATTGATCAGGATGATAAGCCTTTTGTAAAACAATCATATGTATAAACCCCTTTTTATAATTCATAATCAGTATTAATAGTTGTTGTTGACAAAAAAAAAGTAATTAGACCTATCTTAACTTTATTATAAAGTATGATTGTAAACGAAAAAGAATTACTTTACAACAGTAATTATAAAGTAATAATGTGGTATTTTTTTAGATTAAATATGGATATGTAATTTAAATGTAGAAATAACAGTTATTAATACTTTTCAAAATTATTGAAGCAATTTTTTCCACCACCATAATATTCCAAACCATCGTAATCTTTGGATTTAGAAAATATCCCTGATATCAATTCCAAAGTTTCATATTATCATGCACAGCGTAGACTATTGGGTCTCTTTCTCAATACATATACTTGGACCCTCTACGCACCATATATTTGTTCTTTAACAGTTTTTTCGGATAACATTATACTGATTAAGGGGAGCATTTAGTTTTACCACTGTTTTCCCAAGTACATAAAACAGTTGGGTTGGATATTTGGTACTACCTTCGTCCTAAAATAAGTGTCAGGTTTGACTTTTTATAGTCTTTATAGTTCAACTTTGACTGTAAATACTTTTATTTGTGTTATATAATAGTTGATGCAAAATATATGAACGGATTGGGTTTCAAATGTATTTTCATTGGTATAATTTTCATAAAGTATTATATAACACAAATAAATATATTTAAGGTCAAAGTTGGACAAAAAAGACTCGGAAAAGTCAAACCTGACACTTATTTTGAGACGGAGGGAGTAAACGATAATTTCAAGCTAGCTAACCGGTCTAGTCGGGCAGTTTAAATTAAAATTCATTTTGTTCAAATGGTAATATCATGCTAGCCATAAGCTGCTTACAATAAAAATAAGCTTAGACAAATACCCCCTTGTGAGTATATTTTAATGATGGGATAATTCCAGAAATACCCCAGTTGCCTTTGTGATATTTACATCCGATACCTAAACTTTTGTGCTTCTGAAACTAGACCGGGCAACTGGGCAACTTGAACTACCCAACCATGTGTCTCCATGTGTCCGAAATTATTTTAACAAAGTAGATCAGTTGCCCAATTGTTATACTGTTGTAGACCAGTTGCCCTATGACTCATCACCTCGTAATCAGTAAAAGTCACACTTGTCACTTACTGGTTTGAGTTGCCCAATTGTACAGGGCAACTCGGTCTAGTTTCGGATGCACAAAAGTTTAGGTCTCGGATGTAAATAGCACAAACGCAACTGGGGTATTTCTGGAATTATCCCTTTAATCATTTACTTTGCTACCGATTAAGAAACAAATAGTTAAAGGCATATGCTTTCTCCATACAAACTCATGATCATAGATTACTTCAAACATTTTAGTATGCATTTAGAGTTTTCAGCACAATGAATGTCACAAAGAATGCTAAATGTTATTAATAGTATGGAACTATGGACATTTATATTACATGTATAAATAATAGTTACTGATAATTTTATATATGTTGTAGCAAGTAGTTCTAAACCATAAAGTTTCAAACCATCGCAGTCTTTGATTAGAAAATATATATATATATATATATATATATATATATATATATATATATATATATATATATATATATATATATATATATAGATAAAGATCAAATAAAAAGACAAATATCCGTACATTACGTAAAAAAAAAAAAAATTTCAAAAATTTTCTCTAAAAATTCCAAAAGATCAGGTATGTTGGTGCATGAAAAAGTTGTAAAGAAAGTTTTTCTAAAAGTGGATATTTTTTCCCAAAAAAAATTATAAAAAAATACGTTTGTGCATTAAATCGTTTTTTTTGTGCATCAAAAATTCGTTTTTGCACCCAAATTCTTTTGACTTTTTTAATCAAAATAACATTGCGCATCTAAATAAAACAAGTTGAAATTTTTGTGCATCAAAATTTTTTTGCGCATCAAAATTCGTTTTTTTTGCATTAAAAAAACGTATAAAAACTCAAAATCAGAAAAACTTCTTTCACAAAAGTTTTATGCACCAACATACCCGATCTTGTGGAATTTTTTTGGATTTTTTCGCGAACTTTTAAAAAAAAATTCTTTTTACGTAGTGTACGGATATTTGTCTTTTTATTTTAACTTTACCATATATATATATATATATATATATATATATATATATATATATATATATATATATATACACACACGTAAATGATTCCTTGAGATTGTCATTCATGGCGTAGACTCTCGGGTCTCCAGATAATTTCGTAGTAGGTTCCTCCTATCAATCATAGCTACAGTTATATATATATATATATATATATATATATATATATATATATATATATATATATATATATATATATATATATATATATATATGCGTTCATGTGATGTACAAGCTTAAAGTAGATAAAATAGGTACACATGTGGACCGTTGGATCAATCTTGATAGATGAGATCAAATTTAATAATACTAATTAATTAGATATTAATATTAATTAATTTGATATTTAGTTTAAGGGTATTATAGTAATCTTTGTTTTCCCAATTATCTCATTTTTTCCATTGTAATACCATCTTAAATGCCCCAACTCATTCATTTGGGTTTTGGCTTTGTTTCTTTCATAATTCCCTTTATTTAAGTTTTTACCACACTTGTTCACACAGTTTCCAGTCCAGGCCCACAATTGTTAAACATTTGTGTTTATAGTGATTTTTTTAACAAAAGTATGGGCAATACAAATCAGCCAAACCCCAAAGATATCAAATTTGGATCACTCTTTCAAAATGAAGTTCAGTTATCCCATCATAACAACCACTACTTAACAGAATATTACATATATCATGCCTGTATAATTACAACTTATATAAACATAAGAAAGAAAAGATATGACCACCAAAAAGAAAGCGTAGAAAGATTTTATAGCCAATAAACAGAAAGCAGAAAATTACAAAGATATGCCCAGAGATATCCAAGTTACAAAATTTCACTAGGGTAGTTGGCTAGGTGCAACTCCTATAGATTTTACCCACTAGCAATGTCATATTGGGATCTAAGATTCTATGAAGGCGAAAATGAGAAGTTAAATACTTCACCTCAAAAAGAAAATTTGTATCTTACATTAATCTTGCTTTAGAGCCTTCGCAATGAGAGTTTTAATGACAACAATTATAAGGTATGATAAAGCTGTGACAGCAACACCTGCCACTAAAACGAGATGATCATAAGAAGCGCCCTGGACTGAATACACACGAAGACTAATAATATTCCAATTACTCTCTGTCCAAATGGGGTCCGTTACCCCCATTGGATCTGAAGAATTGGGGGGCAACTGTTACACCCGTACCCCGACAAGGTACCATTAATATAAATATTATGTTATGTAAATGTGTTAGGGATATTTATAATTTAAGGTATGGCTAAATGAGAAGAATAGAACTAAAGGGACTATTATTGCCAAGAGGCCAAAGATGCAACTAACTCCATATTAAATAACTAGTTAGGAATTGTCTGGAAATATTTAGAGAACTCTTGGTGGTTCGACATATAGAAGAGAAATAGGAGGGAAAGCCAAAATTATCATCTTGTCTCAATTGCACATCAAGAAGTGATCAAGAAGCTTTAAGGAAACCTTAATTGTGTTCTTTTCAACAAGTAAGTAACTTTCCCCAATTGTGGAAATTAGGGTTCATATGGTGGGTTTGTGGATTATGGTAAAAAGTGGTGAAATGATGATCTCCTTAGTTAGATAGTGGCTAATTGTAGTTAATCTTGTGATATGAAGCATTTATAGAAGCCCATCCAAGTCAAGTAGGAAGCTAGTAGGAGTAGAGGTAAGTATATGAGTATAATCTTTGTAATGTTATGTTATTAATGTTATGGTTGTGTTAATGTGATGTTTTATGGAGCTTGTAAAGATGTGTTAGCTTGGATCCAATGCTAGACTTGAAATGTTTTATGTAGATTTTACTTACTTGGTTAAGGTAAGTAATAACCCCACTTTATGCTCCTTGTTAATGTTATGATTGGTGGTAATTACCAATCTTGTCTAAATGTGATGTTGATTATATCTTATATACTTACTAAGCGTTTTCGCTTACGTTTGAAGTGAATGTTATCTTTGTAGGTTCTAGCGGTGGAAGTAAAGGTAAGGATTTGGCGTAGTGGTAGATTGGATGTAAGTAGGAAGGTAAATAGAAGCTAGCTTAGAAGATCGGATCTCTTTTGGACCAAGCGTATTGAAGTTGGAAGCCCCAAGTGTTCTTTTGGTGTCGTGGGTACACTTCTTTTATATGGTCATTTTTGTTAGTTTTCGGTCTTGTCTTGATGTCTAAATTATGGGTCAATTATGTGTGTAAGTCATGAAGTTTTATGGTACATGTTGGTAGTTTAAGTTCTCATTAAGGGGCGTTTGGTACTAACATGAATTTACCCATTTTGAGAAGTTAACGGGTCATGTAAGCATGGAACGCCTTTGATATGCTAATATAATGGCTATGGTCAAGTTATTTGTGAATTGGTAGTAATATAAATGGTCTTGTAGTGTAACGGGTCATTGTGGGTAATTATGCATAACCCGTCGAAATTGGAGGTACTATTCCGGGTAGTCGAACGGGTAATGTTTTTGCATGAAATTAATCTTATGGACATATTTGAGTATTCTGGAAAGTTTCGTCCAGTTTCGAGTCCGGGAGGTCGGGTTTCCAACCGAGGATTTTGAGTGTTTTTGGAATTGCATATTTTGATCAGTAGGGTCTGTCCGGATTTCTGTGATGCAGGGTAGATACGGCGCATCTTCTATGAGATGCGGCGTATCAGGTGATGCGGCGCATCTCCTGTCGGGATGCGGCGCAACGTAGCCAATTTCTTGTAAATTTCGGTCTCAGTGGGTCGATGCGGCGTATCTAATTCAATAGGTGCGGCGTATCCGTGTTTAGGATAATACGGCGTATCACTTTATATAGATACGGCGCATTGTCTCTCAGCCTCGATGCGGCGTATCCCTAAAAATGGATGCGGCGTATCTTGACCTCAGAAGGGTTGCCTGTTTGTTTTAGCAAAGTTGTGTCAAATGTTTTGGAAGAGTCTTTGTGTAGATGTTCTTGCAAGAGTGTGAAAAATGTTTAAAAGTTATATGTTATGGTCATTTCATGAAGAATATGTATGAGTTAAATGTAGTCAATCGTTTCCGCGTTCAAAGTTCAAAATTTTTGGTCTATTTGGGCACGGGGCGTTACAGCAACACACTCCAGGTTCCGGATGAGTCATATTTCAAGCGAGTGGAATAAGCCGGGATGTACCTAACAAATAGTAACAATTAGTTTTAGTCACCAGATTACTAAAGACATGAAGCAAATTGGGTGTGTTGGGTTGCACGTCAAAAGCCAGAATGGTAAACCAACCCAACCGATGCGATACCCGGCACTCCCAATTTGCACCTCTAGTAGGGATGCATTAGAACATGTAAGATACCTGGTGGTGGACATGACACATTCTCCTTTCCCATCTATCTCTTGCTTAATGCAGATACCACCCGTCTTTCTGCAGTTTTCAGAGCAAGGACTAACATTATTCGATTGAATAGATGTTTTATCGGCCATATAATTCCAGACAAATCTGGAAACATCACCCACATAACCAAGATAGGGTTCTGATGAAGGCTCCCCTTGGATAACACCAACATAATGGCTCGGGCAGGTAGAGAAAGGAGATATATAGTGGTTCACAAGCTCACATGACAGACCCGGTTCACAATTTAGTAAGCAACCCAAAAGTTCATCGACCAGAGAGGTGTTGACTTTGATTGAGTTGATGGATGAATTACTCAAATCTTTATTATTGCTTGCAAGAATGTAAAGGGTGCGAGCAACAAGTGAAGCAGCTGCCACTATGGCTGACGAATTGATATTAGCTACACGCAACAAAATGGCATTAGAAATTTCTTATATGCTTAAAGATATAGAAAAAACAGATGAACTGAAGGACGATGTGTCTAAAAAAGATTAAGCAACTCACAGAGATCATCTAGATGACTATGGTAAAACTTGTTTGTGAAGGATGTATCAAAGTCTTCTAATACAAACACCAGCAGATGCGATCATTTCCTCATTTTCTTCCATTAATATTGAACATGTACTCGTATTGAACCACTTTGACCCATATTGAACATGTACTCATACATTTTGACACATATTAAACAGGAACCATAAATTAGAATCCATACTCATTAATTACGAGCAGGAACCATATTTAGAACATAATTATAATAGAATTTACCTTTATCAGCTTGTTTTTCCTTTACTTTTTCAACTAGTGCCGCCAATCTCCCCTTTAAAAACATCAAATACACATAATTACACATACACAGGTTTATTCCATCTAATACACATAATTAACTAGCACATATACTCACCTAATAGCTTATATTTGAAAACATCAATAGCTACAACACACAACAACTATATGTAGCTAATACACCATTATATCTTACAACACACAACAACTATCAGTTGTTTATTTCAAAACACCTAATAGCCAATACACAATGTATTACTTCAACCAGTGTTGCAAAAATCGGCCGAATCGGCCGATTAATCGTTAATCGGCCCTGGAACTTGGAGAGAATTCCAAGGTAATCGGCCGATTAATCGGCCGAGTCAAGAAAATCGGCCGATTAATCGGTAAAAAAATGGCTAATCGGCCACGGACCGCCTCAGTACCGATTCACGATTTTTGCAACATTGACTTCAACTTATACACATAATCAATTCAAGTCATACATAACAAGTGACTAATACACATAAATCAACTCACTCACAACCCAATAATTAAAAACGTATATTTTTAAGAAGAAATACACAATACCTTGTTCGTCTTCACTATCTCCATCAAGAGTTAGATCGATAGTTTCATATTCCTCATTATGTCTGTTTGGTCGTCTAAGATTTGACAACCTTTCACTTCGTCGGACTGAAACCAAAAACCAACCATTTATTGTTGAAATTAAAAAAAAAAGAAAAAAAAAGAAAAGAAAAACAAATCTTTATTGACTGAATAAAAAAAATAAAAGAAGAAGAACAATATATCAATTACTAAACATTATTTCTTCTTCATTCCCATTGTCGTTCATTCCCATTTTCGATCACCTGAGGTTCACAATTCGCCATACTTGTTTCTTATGATTGCAACTACACCTTTGCTACCTATATTTAAAGAAAAAATGTAGAACAAAAATTTGAGGATTTTTTATTGATTGATCGATTTGTGGATCTTTTGTTAACAAGTGAGAGTGAGTGTTTATAAATGGTGAGTGTGTATAGGGGGTAGGGGCTCAATGCCACGTATAAACTTGTATTTGATTGTTTTGTGTTTTGTAAATTTTGTTGGTCCATTTAATCTTCATATGGAGTCTTATGATGTTAATTTAGAATTGCATAATATCCAGTTCAATTGTTGGGGGTGCCTTAATTTTTCTTGTAACTGATATAGGCTCCTGTAAAAAAATGGTACACAAAAGCCATTTGTCTTTCACTTAATTACAATTGTGCCACTCATCTATTTAATATCTAATCTCATTTATCAAGTTTGATCCAACGGTCCACATGTGTACCTATTTTATCTATATATATATATATATATATATATATATATATATATATATATATATATATATATATATATATATATATATATATATATACACACACACGTAAATGATTCCTTCCATTTTCTATTATGAATAATCATATCTTTTTTCTAAACAAAAATATGAAGTTATCTCAAGCTTACTATTTTTTACTACTAGTTATCCTCCTTTCATCAACTACATTGGGTTCAGTTCCAAAATACGCCAAGACAGGGTGCAAAGATACGTGCGGGAATGTGAGGATCCCGTTCCCTTTTGGAATCGGAGCAAACTGTTCTCTCAACAAATGGTACAATGTTGATTGCAACTCTTCGACGCCATATCTGTTGGAAACTGATAATGTCAAAACCATAACAGAGGTTGTTAAGTATTGTCATAAGTATGTTTATGTATTTAGAGTCAAGTTTGTAAGGTTTATAAGTCAAAGGTCGTATTGTGTCAAGAATAAAGTTAGGACCAAAAGTGTCAAGTTAGAAAGTTGATAACCGAATGGAAGTTATAAACGGTTATTGACGGTTATTGTTGAAGGGTTGTGACGGTTGGAAGAGTCACAATGTTTCGTGTCATTGTCTATATATATGTATTGAGTCTGTAGAAAACAAATAACCCATATTCAGATAATAATATAATTAGTTTGGGTTCAATCCTTTTCTTGTTCATATAGTTATTGTGATTCTTGATTATGGTTTGGCATCAATGAAGGGCTGGGACAATAATTGGTATCAGAGTCGATGGTTCAAAGAAGATCAAAGATCATTGTTGCAATCCAGAAATCAAAGAATCAAATCGTTTTCTGATCAAGGTTTCAGTTTGCGTTTTCTTCATTCAATAAAGAGAGAGATGGCCGATCATCATCAGAGGATTGGTGGTATGGTTTTCTGTTTTAATCCAAAAGAAGAATAAGCGGTTTGCTTTATCGAATAGAAGAAGAAGAATAAGCGGTTTGCTTTATCGAAGAGAAGAAGAATAAGCGGTTTTCTTTGTCAAAGAAAAGAAGGTTGTTTTGAATAGCAGAGAAAGACAGAGTTACTGTTGGCGATGCAGTCAAGAAGATAAAAGATCGTTGTGTATGTGTGGGATTATGGCAGAAATTGGTGAAGAATTGAAGAGGGATGTCCGGTCAAAAGGAAAAAGATAGATGGTTGAATTGAAGGAAAGGGAAGAAGATTTGTTGGATACATTAGAAGGAAGAAGATCAGAAAACACAAAGGAATGGTTGTTGCTTGTTGTTGTGCAAGAAGGATTCTGTTACGGTACATGTGCAAATCCAAGAGAAGGAAATACGTGTTCGAGATTCAGAGAAGAGAAGAACCGGTCGGGAGTAAACCGATCAAGAGAAAAGAAACAAAAACCGTTCGAGTGAAGATCGTTTCAGAAAAGAAAGATAAAGAGATTATTTGAAAAAGAAAACACGGTTGGATTATCAAAATTTGCAAGATGGATTCGTGAAAGGAGAAAGTAAGAGTGGCATGCAACAAACAGTGGTGTTATGGAACAAGAACAAGGAAAGATTGAAGTTGAAGATGCTTTTGACATTAGGGAGGAGATGTTGGAAACTGATAATGTCAAAACCATAACAGAAGTTGTTAAGTATTGTCATAAGTATGTTTATGTATTTAGAGTCAAGTTTGTAAGGTTTATAAGTTAAAGGTCGTATTGTGTCAAGAATAAAGTTAGGACCAAAAGTGTCAAGTTAGAAAGTTGATAACCGAATGGAAGTTATAAACGGTTATTGACGGTTATTGTTGAAGGGTTGTGACGGTTGGAAGAGTCACAATGTTTTGTGTCATTGTATATATATATGTATCGAGTCTGTAGAAAACAAATAACCTATATTCAGATAATAATATAATTAGTTTGGGTTCAATCCTTTGATTCTTGTTCATATAGTTATTGTGATTCTTGATTATGGTTTGGCATCAATGATTTGCTGGGACAATAATATCTATCTTCGCTCAACCAGCTCGAAGTTTTGCGTGTTGACTTACAAAATCGAACAGTCACTGTTAAAATGCAAAACTTCTCTAATTGCAGCCAGATGACAAAGAGTGTGGATCTTGGCAGCAGCCCCTTCCTGTATTCCAAATCACAAAATACATTTGTTTATGAGGGGTACTGTGGTAATGCTGTCATGATGGACAATCATGGTAGTGTGCTCACTGGATGTTCCACCACATGTAGCAATGACACTATTACTACTGGTATCATCGATACAAGCAACTGTTTTGGTATCAATTGTTGCCAAACAGATAATCCTCAATATCTAAAGTCGTACAGCATGAATCTCACAAGTTTAGAACGGCGGATGGGTGGAGATGGAGCATGCGGGTCTGCGTACTTGTTGGATAAAGAATCATACACTGAAGGAAGCCACTTATCACGCCAATCTGCCAGAGATGGCACCTCTTATATTCCAACATCACTAGACTGGATCCTATCAGACCGCGACCAAGATCAAGTAAGTTGTTCTCGTGGGTGGAGTTCAGACGTAATGGATCTGGGTAATGGTACTCTGATGAATTATTGGTATTGTTACCCCCATTCAACAATCAAAGGGAACCCTTATTTAATAGATGGATATGGTACGTAACTCTATATTTACTCCGTAGTATTTATCTGTTTATTTTGATCACAATATTCATCTCCAACATAGCGTGTGTGTTTGTTTTTTAGAAAATAGACCAAATACAATATGCTTAACTATCATATAGTTAGCAATTTACTATTCTTTATAAATACATAAATACTAGATGAATAACTGCCCATAATCAGCTGTGTATAATTTTGATAAAATCCACTTGCGTCGATATTGTGTGTGTATTTTAGAGGTCACGAAAGAATTATGTAACTTTGTAGAACTTAATTATTAAATATATATTCAAAACATTTTGCAGAATCCTATAAAAAAATTTCGCCTCTTGCAAGGATCAAGTTAAAGATTATGCAACATGACTATGATTATCACACAAAAATATGTAGAGGAGAGTTATTTTACATACCAAGAAACACATCTCTACCATTCATTTAAAATGAAATCAATGTTGAGATTAAAAACATTTTAATATTTCACTTTTTTTTATAATTTAAATATCTCTTAAACCGTTAATCGTTAAGCGAAATTAATTACACCATCGCGACGAGCATTTAGTTATCTTTCTATAAACGGGCACTTTCATATACTTTTCGACGAAAAAAAAAAATCGTTTTTTCACTTTTTTTTTTTCTCTTTTTTTCGGTTTTTTATTTTATTTATTTTTATTATTATTTTTTTTTTCCATTAATGAAATTTGCATGAAAAATCACATGTGATATTAGTGTTAAATCACATATGATTTTTTCGTGCAAATTTCAGTAACGAAAAAAACGTAAAAAAAGTGAAAAACACGAAAAAAATTATTTTGTCGAAAGTATATCGAAGTGCCTATCTATAGAAAGATAATTAAATGCTCGTCATAACGGTATATTTTTTTTCGCTTAACGATTAACGGTTTGAAAGATATTAATATTTGAAAAATAAAATAAAGAATGAAAATGGGTTTTTTAAATTGTTGGATTAATCTCATCCATTAGATCAAATAAAGATGGAGGGTTGAGATTAATCCCTTGGTATGTAAAAAAAGTTTGATCCTCAAATGATCTTAAATCAAATTTGTAATGTCTCAAGTTTAATTTATGCTAGTTGTAAACAACACTAGAACGGCTGAATCTGAATATGCGGTAGAACTGATTTCCATCTTATTCTGAATAAGTGGTTGAGAAATCTGAATCTGACTCAAATAAAACTCTTTGTTTTTGTAAAAATGTCTACATGTGGTAAACTATGTTTTTTTTACAATTTAAATATAAAACTATTGCATTCGCAAAAGAAATAAACTTTATTAAATATAAAAAAATAAATTTTATTATATAATTAATTTAAAGTTAAAAGTATTTTAAACAAAATGTGCAATCTTATGTTTATTTGACAAAAATAAATGTGTTGGAGTTTAGCTTGAGCTTTTTAAAATGATTAACTAAATAGGTCGTGTTATAGTTGATATATATAAGTCCAAAACCGAACCTTTCAGTTTGAACAAAATATATATTGTCATATACATTTTTTTTTTTAATAAAACAAATGCAATAATTCTATTTATTACTTTTAGGGGTGTTTGTTTAAGCTTTTACATGTTGCTTTTGAGCTTATTTGTTTTTCGGTTTATATTTCATAAGCCTCAATTTTCCGGTTTATTTTGAGACTTCTTGGCTTATATCAGTTTATTATAAACAACTTTTTTTTTTTTTTTTTTTTTTTTTTTTTTTTTTTTTTTTTTTTTTTTTTGACGATATTATGATATAACTAGTATAAGCCTATAAGTTTCAAAATAAGCAGGAAAATTGAGGCTTATGAAATATAGCCGAAATCAAATAAGCTAATAAGCCCACATATAAACCTAAACAAACATCCCCTTAATACGAAAGAAAAAAGTGAAACAAGACAAAAAAAAAAATGTACATAAAACACCATAATAAAAAAATTGTAACAAAACATAAAAAAAAAAATAAAAAATAAATAAGAATAAAAAAAGAGACATTAAGAGGTGTTAAAACACCCCCTCCACATCTAGTTCAGTAAGAGGTTTATGCCTCTTATTGCCTCTGAATGATCAGAAAAAAACAAACGCTCTTAACACTGGTTGCCTCTTACCGCCTCTGAATGACATGAAAAAAAACAAACACTCCTAATGACCCAAATGTCTGACCGTGTCAGAATAAATCAGATTAAGATGCTGTTAAGAGGCATTTTTGAAAAAAACAAACACCACCTAACTTTTCGAAGAGAGAGGACTTTACGTGGTTTGAGTCTGTGTGGTGGTGAGTTCAAATCATGTTAATTAGTCGGCCAAAAAGATCAAAAAACAATTGGTTACTAATAAAAGTTATACTCCCTCCGTCCCAAAATAAGTGTCCAGTTTGACTTTTCAGAGTCAAACTGGTTAAACTTTGACCTTAAATATATTTTTTTGTGTTATATAATAATTGATGAAAAATTATACCAACGAAAAATACACTTACAACCCAATCCATTCATATATTTTGCATCAAATATTATATAACACCCACAAAAATAAATACGGTCAAAGTTGAACCAATTTGAATCTGAAAAGTCAAACTGAACATTTATTTTGGGACGGAGGTAGTACTAATTTTAATTAATAGAAGAAAATACAATTTTAAAAAGATGAGACATTTTTTAATTAATATAAGAAAATACAATTTAAAAAAGATAGAGAAGGAAAATTTGAAAAGAACATAAATGTGGTATTTAACCGGTGTATAGGAGCTCATTTAAAAACTTGATACAAATTTAAAAAAATGGCTAAAAAGTAATCACATCTATTGATTTTGCAAGATTATCTAAAGTATTGATTATATCGGTCCATAATCAACCACTCCACTCTCCATTATTTTATTTTATTTTCAAAATTTTCGGTCAAAGGGCAGTTTAGTCATTTGACCCGTTTTAAATTTCACACATAAAATCTAAATTGTCATAACTTTCAAACGACAAACTTTTATTAAAAATCGATTTCACCATAATTTATAGAATTTAATTCTCAATAAAATTTGGTACGAATTTTGATATATAAATCGAAACTTTGTTTTTAGATTGTAAGTGGGTATTATTTTTCTTGAAATTTTTGGCATATTCGGCTCTAATTTTGTATAACTTAAAGGCTGAATTATGTAAAACTTAAAACACGAAAGTTGTAGCATTTTGGCCATTCTTTATCCCAAAAATTTGAATCACTCAAATCTGATATGATATGAGTAAGATATCACATTTTGAAAATGACGTTTTAAACATATTTAGTGCACACAATGTATTTGATAAAAAATTTAAGAGATATTTTTCTTGTAAAAGTACATTTAAATGCATTAATTGGGGTACCACAATATATTTTTAGTTATTTGAGATCGAGAGGTGGGATAGAGGATGAGGTTCGGACATAAAGTATTTTGTGTAGGACATTTTCTTTCTTTTTTTTGGTTTGAAAATAGTTATGAAAAAATAAAACGACCAAATAGAAGTTTGTGAAAATTTGTTCATGACGTAGATGCAAGTTGATGATGAAAAACATTGATAAACAAAGTATGTTGCTGAAGAACATTGATGAACAAAATGTAGATTAATGTTGTCTTGTTCATCAGTTCATTAGATTTTTTTTTTTTTTTTTTTTTATTTTATTTTTTTTATGAACAACATCACAATGTTTTTTTATTAGATCACGTTGTTTATCAATTTTTCTTTAAAAATTCACCTTATTCATCAGTTTTCTAAAATAAAAAATTAAAAAATTAAATTGTTTATCAGTTAGACCACAATATTCAGTTAAGAGTGAAAATACGAAAAAGAAAAGATTGACAAAAGTAAAAGGGGGAAACTTATCACCATGTGATGACTTTTTAGACTTTTTATTTTTCTTTACTTTTTAGAGGATCACGACTTGTAAGTGAGAAGTAACCATTTATATATATTTTTTTGACTTTAAGGTATTTTAGTGAAATCATGTTATTGTTTTGTAAATTTTACACCAAATGATTTTATCTCTATCTGTACTGCATATAATTGGTCTATCGCATTTCTTGAAAATTTAAAAATCTTGAAAACTTAAAATTTATTTAAGGAAACACACAATTTAAAAAAACAAACAAAAATATAAAAGATGACTTGAGAATATATTAATGTAAAAGTTGACTTGAGAATACATGAAACTGAAAAACAGTTTGTTAATACTAGACGAGTACACGTGTATAGAAACGAGATTTTTATATAACCAAAATATCACTATAACTATCTGCCGTTATAAAATCCTGTTGTTATGCACGGGTACTCGTCTAGTATATAATAGAGATTAAAGATTTTGTTGCAAGTAATTTTCATTAAAACTTTTAAACTTATAATTAGTTTATCGTTTTGTAAATATTCAGTTCTAACCCTTATAGTATCCACTAAAGACAAAAATGTGCAAGTTTTAATTTAAATATAACAAATGCTTAACTACATATAAAGAGTGTATGGTGAAAGGAGAATGTGGAATGTTGAATTTTGGGTGAATCACACGGTTCAAACTTATCAACACAACTGGCAAATTGATTTGTATAATCGGATATTCAATACATTCTTCCTTCATACACTTCTTCTTTAATAAATCACCCAAATAAAACCCACAACACAAACCCTAAATCAAACCCACAATAAAACCACAAGACAAAATCAATTCATCATTTAACAATAAAGATCTGGCAGAGCGGCGTTGGCGGCGGCGACGGCGTACAAGGGATTCCGGTGGCGGCGTACAAGGGATTCCACCGGGAAGTGTTTTTACATGATGTCTTGTTGTTCAGAACATGTTGGATAGTATAGCTGATCGCCATGATATTGTTCGATATGATGTAACTCAAGTATGTTTTCTTTTTCAGACATTGGTTTTAATGTTATTATATGTTTGGGATTGCTTATTTTAAACTATGTTTATCTGCTTAGCAAGTAAGCAGGTATTTGGGTGTTTGGGATTGCATTTTGGAGTGGATTATCTGATTATTATGCTGTAAAGCGTATGTAATTTTGTGGCAAATGAAAAAATTACTGTAAAGCGTATGTAATTTTGTGGCAAATGAAAAAATTACTGTAAAGCGTGTGGCAAGTGCGTATAAAAAATTACATATATTGAAAGTTTAAATGTTAAAGTTTTGATGTTTTATATAGTAAAATTATAAAAGTTTTAGTGTAATTGTTAAATTTTTAGTGGTTATGGGATGAGGGGATGTTCCTGACCACTAGGCCACCTTGGCAGTGGTTTGATTATCTGATTATATTAGGGTCAAATAACCAGTTTTGTGATATTGTGGTGAATTAATTGACCACTAGGCCACCTTGTTGGATTCTTTTTACTGAATTAATTGACATCACAATTCTGAGAAAGATAATGTATTAATTTTCTATCTAGCAGGTCCGTTACTAGCTAGGAGCAAGTTGCAAAATGGATGGACTTATGTCAGAGCTACGAGGAACTAATGGCTGTGAAGATGGTCATGTTCACGGGTTATGGTCATCCCGTGAAGGAAGGCAACCAATTGATATAGGCAAACAAATATTCTGTAACAACGCTGTCAATATGAAGAATATAGATGCAGTTGGATTTGATATGAACTATACCCTTGCACAGTACAAACCTGAAACTTTTGAATCACTTGCATATGAGGGTACAGTTGAGAAGCTTGTAACCAGTTTGGGATATCCTAGAGAGGTTTGTTAATTTGTTTGAAGTTCATAATAATTACTTATGCAGAATTATTTTTTATAATATTTTTTGGTATTAACTTAATTCTGTGGTGTAGAAGGTATGTGATTCTTCATTTTTTAGATTTTTTCCTTTGTGAGCTTGTCTATTCTGAATGCTGAAATTGAAACCTTTTTTTCTTGCAGCTCTGTATATCGAGAGTTGAAAAGGGAGAATGAAAAGAAGGCTTGTGCATTCCATGGCTTGCAGCCTGCAAGGAAAAAAGGTATCACTCTTGTATGAGTCAGTTGTCTTACTGCTGTAAGTGATGATAACATTGCAGCCTTTTATAGATTACTAAAAGGTATCAAGATCTAATTGTTAATCTTGTGCAGGTAAGTCAAGAAAGGGTCTTTACAACATCGTCTAGATGGACAAGTTAATCTGATTTCCACCTTTGGTTGCTGCTCTATAGAGCCTTACAGGAGCCCCACGATTGCTAGCAGCTATAGCCAATGATCACATTCTCCCGGTTCTTAATTACTTCAAGGTGGCAGATGGCGGTGAACCTCATATCACATCGTTCTTCACAGCATTCCTATGTATTGCGTGTGTTGTGATTGGGAATGTTGATCTTATATCCCCAACCATAACTATGTTTTATCTGTTGTGTTACGCGGGTGTGAACTTGTCCTGCTTCCTGCTGGATCTCTTGGATGCTCCTAGCTGGCGTCCTCGCTGGAAGTTTCATCATTGGAGCCTCTCCCTTCTTGGAGCATCTCTTTGTATTGGTATGCAACATGTACATACATTCAATTTATATGTTTTCATCTCTTTCTTTTATAAATTGTCATCTGTGTACTTCTGAATAGTAGTGGCAAAACTGGGTGGGTAATGGATCAAAACAGGTGTTTCTCTGCATGGGTTGACCCATTAGAGAAAAGATAACCAAAATTGATACACTCATAAGTAAATGGGCTTAAATTGCCACTTCTTTTTTTAGATGATTGCATTGACATTATTACATAATAGAAAAGGAGTTGCGATATATAGATGTTGCTGTCATGCATTATTCATGAAAGTGAAAACATAGCAGAAAGGAGTTGCGATATATAGATTTTGGTAATGAAATTACATATGTTTATGTCAAATGGCAGCCTGTGCTGCTACCAGATGGAACACCTGATATACATTTTAGAAATGCGACCGGTGGACAGAAACTTAGGGACATAATGCTGGATTCGAATATCGAGTTATATGGACCATATGTAAGGCTATCTACTTTGATGTACTTTTGTGAATTTTCTAATGTATGTGATAACATAATCTTTTTTTCTTTTTCGGCAATTTTAGTCTAGACCTCTACTGAATTGTGCTGGAGGAGGAACTTGTGCTACTTGCATGGTGGAGGTATTTGATCACCAACTTAATAAACTGAGTTTAAAAACTTGTTAGTAAATCAAACTGTGTTAAATTAGTTGACTTGTTTTATCAGGTTATTGAAGGAAAGGAGTTGCTAAGTCCACGAACAGACAAAGAGAAGGAGAAACTCAATCGGGTATGTGTAGCAAAACGGACAGGTCGGGCTGGTTGGTTAATTGGTAATGTTTCTGAGGTCAAAACGGGTTATGACAAGCTGTACTACACGAAACAGTGTTCCTTTTGTTATTCTTACAGTTTTCTTGCGATTAGTTAGCTTAGTAGACATTAAAGTATATATTAAACCCCACTATAAACGGTGCCGTTTCATTCCTGGATTTCCCGCCAAAAACGTTGGGCCCCTTTTGGCCTTATTTTCCAGCCTACTTTGCCTTATTTTCCAGCCTACTTTGGAAAGGTCGATCCTCTTATGGCATGATTAATAGTCCCGTTCTAGAAATCCCCAAAATTTCTATAATTACCTTTGGTGGATCTACTGTATCAAACCCTAGATCCAAAAATCCCCATCTCACAATTGCAATGGCGGCCATGGTTATGGACTGATAATCGACGTCCGTCGTGATGTGGTGGCGTCGGCCCGCATGCTAAAAAATATGGGCTGTGTTAATCCGAATGATTAACACAACCTTCGGTGTAGTTTGTTGCCACTTATCTCAGTCAAACGAGAAGAAGAAGCTCAATTTAGGTTTGTGATTTTATTGTATCATATGAATTCTTGGATTGTGTTCAATATGTTTTGGGGGTTTTTTTAATTTTGGTTATGAGTAGTGTTTTTAAAGGGTAGAGTTATTTGGATTTGGGTTTATAGCATTGTCTTAAATTAGAGTTAGGGTTAGTTTTGTGACATAAAAATCGGACTGATTTTGATTATGCTATATTTTTTTTATGATTGGTGTAGGGTTCGCTTGCGTTATGCAGTGGTGTTCCCTAAATTGGCTTAGTGTTCGCTTGCGTTATGCGGTAGTGTTGGAAGTTTGCAGCTCTAACCAGCTATGTATTTTGCTATGTATCTTGGGTTGGTGACTTTTGTTCGTACCTTTCGTTTACTGATAGAAATACCAGAGGCCGTGATGATGAAATGTAGATGTCTACAAAAAGATCTTTAGAGGCTGATATGCATCTTGGCTAGGCAATCCGGATGGTAATTGCTACTTGAAAAGGTGGCATTTGCAACTGTGATTGCAGCCATGCCGTATTAGCCCATCATGATCTTAATACAGCATATCTGAGCCTCACTTTAAAATATCGGTATTCTTCGGCATTGAGCATAAATATATATTAAGACATTTGCAACTGTGGTATGAGTATGTTGCGTTTTACTTGCCTGTGATGATTGTTGGAATATGATGTCTTGCTGCATTATGTGGACGGATGGCAGAGTGCGAGAAACACTCGCCTCAGCAACCTTCACGCGTGTACCAACGCAATAAAAATCGCCTTGGTTTATGCATTTATCTGATTTGCGGACACGATCCTCGCAAATATTGATGAACCATGTTCACCCAGATTGGGGTTGCAGGCTTGCAGCCATGCCTGGTATTTCTCTTTGGTTTTACATCCGCACATCTAAGCCTCAATTTGGCCTAGATGAACCGCAAATTGTTTATCTGTCTTTTCTTTCACAGAAAACACAAAATTGTATCGCGTGCGTCGCGATTTTTTTACAATGTTTTGTAGAAGATTCGAGGTATCTGTGTGCGTCATGCACAATCCGGAAGACTCAAGGTGTGTGTGTGCGTGTGACAATCTCAAATATGCATCACGTGCGTAGAGTTTAGTTTCTGATTTGCTCAGTGCACTTTAAAAGTGTGCTTTGTGTTTGAAAAAAAAATTAATATGTTGATGATAGTCTTGGGGCTATGATGAGTTTTAAGGTGTCTGTAAATGCGAGATAAGTCGTATCTTGGCAAGGCAGCCTATTTCGGTCTTCTATGCGTAAGCCTAGCGCAGACCCGCGGCTTGGCAGGGTAACCACAAATTCTATCTGGGTGCAGCCATGGCTGCCGCATTCAGCATGAATGACAGAATGCAGATCTGACCCTTACTAGATGGAGTAGCAGATGTGCGATTCGGGTAACCTTGAGGCTATGATGAGTTCTAAAAAGTGAGCGAAATTCAAGCAAAATATGTACTGCTGAATTTCGGGTAAGCTCATAGGTGTTTTTATGGCAACCAAAGTTGCAAGACATTTACAAACGGTGATACACAATCCAGAAGACTCAAGGTATGTGTCTGCGTGTGACAATCTCAAATATGCATCACGTGCGTAGAGTTTAGTTTCTGATTTGCTCAGTGCGCTTTAAAAGTGTGCTTTGTGTTTGAACAAAAAATTAATATGTTGATAATAATCTTGGGGCTATGATGAGTTTTAAGGTGTCTGTTGTATTGTGTCGATATTTGATTATTTGGTTGTTGATGTTTTGTTTAAATTTAAAATGTAGCCTGTCAGGTTTTCTGATTATAAGAATTGCAGATACATGTCGGCTATGAGGTTTTATGTACATGAAAGTAACATTTTTTTAAAAATTCTAAAGTCAGATTGTTTAACTTTTCCATTTTTAATCATGTGGTTTGTGTACTTTTGCAGGGTATCAACAACAACAACAGGGTATCTCCTTGCGTTACTGCAATGACCATACACTCGCAGAGTCTACACTACTTCAATTATCTTCGCAGGAGGCGGCTGCCGGTTATAGTGACTGTCCAGCTGTATATGTACCGGAAGTGGAGTTCTGAGTTGCTCATGGTTTGTTGGCAACGAGGGAGGTTTGCGAATTTGGTAAAGGTATTTATGCTTTGTCGGTCTCTAAATTGTATGGATCTTTGTTGAATGTTTTTAAATTGCATATAAGTGATTCACAGTTGTCTGCTGATTAAACTATTACAAGTGCTTTTTTATATTTTTTAATTCACTTTTGCATCAAAAATAGGCTACGGAAGGAAAACATGAGGAGGCAAAAATGGCGGCTGCTGATGATTTAGTACTCAAGGTATACGCTACTCATATGTGACTGATATGATATGGCCTTACGAATAATTCCATATAGATTTCTCATTCACTTACTGATGTCATCATACACTACGAAAAAAAAGGCCATCTCGAACGGATGAAAGTCACCGTTATAGTGAAAACGTTAACCAAACTAAAAGTGCTTTACTGCCGTGTCTCAGACAACCGGCTAATTTGTGAAATGTAATTTCATATACATGGATGTCAATATGCTTTTGTCTCAGTTTAATAACTGCTTAGGTAGAGACCACCTTTTTTTTATTAAACAAATATATGTATGCGTTTTACTTGAAAAACAGGTTGCAACAAACATTTGTGGTGCCATAAGCCATGGGCATTTTGGGTTGGTGGTGCAATCGCCTTTATTAAACGAAGAGTGTTATAGGTTTGGCGAATTATATACAAGTAGTATATTTACCTATGTTATTTGACTTATCAAGCAGAGTTGTAATGTAATGACGGGTGGCCTCAAAATAACACATACTATTCATTATCAGAGCTTGCACTCAATGCTTATACAAGACCACAAGAAGTGGCAGCAATGAACTTATTCAATGTAAGTCTTGAATGCTGTTATTATATCTGTGACTTTAAAAACTTATTGTAGTTCTCATTTACTTTGTACGAAATCGAGGTAGTATATAATAGTCAAAACTTTCTTTCAGCAACGTCCCTTCAACTGCAGCACTGGCATTGATTCAGCCAGCACCTGAAGGCAATTGCGACGGTGATCCACAAACGTGTTGATATCAACAATGAGGTGACTACAGTGTACCGTTTCTCAGACTGACGTATCTGATCATAAATGTGAATGTGATAAATGTAAGTCTTCACTTTTTGTTAAAACTTTATTGGAAGATAGTTTTGATTGAAGGCCTACAAGTGAATAATCTATTAATAGAATAACAGCACTATCAAAACTAGCAGTATTAATAGATTATTAATAAAGCCGAATTGTGACCTTGGACAGCCGAATTGTGACCTTTTACAATGTTTTTGAAGCTACTGCAGTACCGTTCTGAAAGCCGGTTGTCCTTGCCTTTCAATCTCAGATGTTTCGTTCTGCTGAAGATGTCCACGCCTATGGTCAGTCGATTGAAACCACTGCCTATATCTGTACCTCTTTGCCTCGCGAAACTGGTCTTCAGCAATGTGTTACTCAGGCTGCTACTCATGTATCCTCTTCTCTAGGTAACTTTTTTTTTTGCAGACTTTTCATATTGTTTGTAGCTTTGGTGTTACGTCTTTGTTCATTTTGGTTTTGGGACAACTTATAGCGTTTATGAAGGTTATGTGTTGTTGATGCAGTTAAAGGGTGAGAGTTCCGGCTTAATTGGAGGCGATAATAATACGGTTGTTGGAAGGACGGTTATAGCGTTTATGAAGGTTATCTTCAGTTGCTGAAGGACGGGGAATGTACGGAGCCCAAAAAAATTTTAAAATGTCATTTCTTCTACACGTTTTTTTTACAAGAAGGTAGTTAGCCCCGTATTTTTTTTTTTTATTTTATCTTTTTTTTAGTCTCAATCTGAAACACCGTAGGATTCACTTACTATTTTTACATATATGAAGTCAGCAGATGGAATGACCAGGAATTTCGTGCGATTTCTATGGACTTTAAGGAGACATCATGATGCGTTCCACGTTGATATTATGGTTGATACCGTTTCTGTACAACAATTTGGTACGTTTTATTTGCTGTAAAATAAAAACAAAGATATGATTTTGGTAGTAAGTTATATTACCTTAAGGTGAAGTCGTAAATTGTGCACAGCTGCGCATGAAGGACAAGACGATATGCACAGGTCGTATGACGCGCAACATACATGGCGAATAATACAGCAGGTAATCTTTATTATGGTCTGCAGCGTGTATGTTTTGCGCAGAAAATAAATATAAAATCACATGATTGGTATTGAAATTGTTTATGTTCATCTGACCATGACAGGCGGGTCAAAGTATTAGAATTTGGTTAATGTTACATGGAAATTGTTTCTTTAAAGACGCCTCTCAGTTTGTTTAATGTCGGAGATTATGATCGCAATGGCCGAAAACTCAGAAAGGAGAGGAGAAAGCAGTTTACTAGAAAAAGGTGTTACTAGGTCCATAACGTTGATACAGGATGAGCGACAACTGAAGCGGGATTGGAGAAAACAGTTCAATCGAGAGGCTGCTGTAAGGTCGACATTGAAGAAACAGGTATCAAGTATTCTCCATCCCGCATTAATAGACCTGCATGATTACTCTCTAAAATATTCTGATAATTTTTGGTTTCAAATATTAACGCTGTAGGATGTAAAAGACCAACTTACTGCACAAGTCAAAGCTCTCAATACCGAAAATTTGAGCCTCAAGTCTGACATTAATTGGCTAACCGTTAACTCAGAAAAACTGAAGCTTCAAAATGCCAATTTAATGGTAAGACTTGGTTCCAAAACTTCAATACACAGTTTGGAACATAGAATTGTTTGTAGGCAAATTGAACATAGAATTGTTTATTGACAAGTTTGTCTATGTTTCCATTTGTAGTCCCATGATAAAAGAGTTGGTGGGGACACAGGTGTACAAACATGTCAACCTCAACCCGGGACATCAGCGGACGTGTACAGCCAAAATATTGAACCTTTATCCAGCCTTGGTGCGAACGCCTTTCTGAGAGTATTGCAGCTTGCAGGTCTTACAGGTTGATGCAACAGCCACTTCCCATCTCTGCCTTTATTATTACACCATTCCTTAAAGGTTTGCAAAAATGTTGACGCAGGAATGCCGGAAGCAAACAGCGTACCTTACCCAAACGCTCCCATCCCAACAAGGAGGCGGCAGAGGCAAAAACATGGGCTGACACAAGGTACAGGAAGGCCGAGATATATGTACAGATTTGTATGGTATTTTATTGCTATTTTTTCTTAAATTTGTCTTGAAAGATGATTCGAGTTATGGACGTCAATATTTTATATATGGTAACTTTTTGTTTCTTTACAGATCACGGTCGGAAAGATTGCGCTGGAAACATGGACCATATCTATTGTCTGGGTTTATAAATCTCGCGTCCAAGGCAGCGGCATATATCAATGCGGGTTGTGCTTATGAATGTAAGTAGGCTGAGTATCCATGGCTGCTACATATGGTGCCATTGCTTTGTGACACAAACTTATGTTTTGGCACTATTATGATAGGTGTATCACGTGTCTCTACCACCAGTGCTTCGGCTCCTTCAAGATGCCACAGGTGCTTTGGCTCCTTCGTTAGCAGGTTGTGCTCAAAGACAGCAAAAAACATTTGACGGAATAAACAGCCGTGCAACCACTGAAAAAACATTTGACGGAATAAACAGGCACGCCAGCAACGCGGCGACCATCGCCAATCTTGTTTTTACAAAACCGAAATATTGCAATTAGTATCTCTCATAATAGAAATATTTAAAGAAATTTCTATGAATTAAAAAAAAATACACGTTGGTCCGTGACTTGTTTCCTATTAAGTTAATGCTGCTTGTTTGACCCAAATTACTTGTTCATGACTAAATGGGTTGAAAAAGTTATGACTACATAAAATATGGTTTTTGCATAATCTTGATGCAAAAAACAGTTTAGCTTAACTAAACATATACCAATTTTCGAAATGGAAATGGACTAAACCTTTCTAAAAGAATCTTTTTTTTTTTTTTTTTTTTTTTTTTTTTTTTTTTTTTTTTTTTTTTTTTTTTGTAATGTGAACTGCAGAATCCAAAGAATTGGAGGCTCGCTTGTCAGACAACAGTGGGGAAACCGGATTCCACGGGCATGGTTTGTATTTTGTCAACAGATTGAGTTTGACATATTCAATGTTAAATTTTGATATTTTCGCAATTACATTTTGTTGTATTTTGTCAACAGATTGAGTTTGACATATTCAATGTTACATTTTGATATTTTCGCAATTACATTTTGATATTTTCGCGTTCTATTTTGAATGTTACACAAAACTCTTACCACAATATCGCATATCGTTAATTGTCTGCCGCTAGGAATTTCCATTGCTATGCACGGGTACTCGCCTAGTATAACAAATGCGTATACTAAATTAAATATTTACTATAAAAAATTATTAAAGTTAATAATAAATTCAATTCCGCATCAAAACGATTTGGTTTTTGTATGCTTTTACTTAGACAAAGATATAAAAAATGTTGGATGGTATTATAAGGGATGGACCTAGAATTATAAGTCAATAGGTGCACAAACTTGTTTTACAACTATAAAGGAAATACAAACGAACAAAATGTACGATTACTCCTAGTAAACAAATTAACAAGACATGTTTTAGCATATTAATGGAGTAACTAAAAAAGACATGTATTTGTGTAATACAAAATTAACAGACCAGGTTCATTTTAAAGAAATAGGGTATTTAACAAAAAACTGCACTATGCGGCGAACATCTATCATATTTTCGTAAACACCGAAAACAAGTCCGCCCCATGTATTATAATGTTTTAAAAACGTATATGTCATTTACACTCTAACCATCTATCAATATCTTTTTTTCCTAATGTTATCTTAGATTAACTCGCATCCAAACAAAATTTAATATATACTTTTTAGAATGTTTAACGTTTAGAAACAACGGTCAAAGTGGACCAAATATTGTAGTACCTTTTAATTCTAATTATGACAGAATTCGTTAAATCCTATTACGTTATGAAACTTTTCTTTATCATTTGAGAACAATTCCTATTAATTAAATCGTACATGCATTACATAATGCATCGTCATAACAGTATCACACTAGTATTAATTTTTTACGGTTGCGTATCTACAATAAATACATCGCAATAGCCACTATCGATAGACTCGGGCTATTTTTTTATGGGTTAATATACAAAAAAAGTTATTAAAGTTTGAAAATTTTTTTGCGTAAGTTACTAAATTTAAATGTGTTCACTTAGGTTAGTGAACTTATAGAAATCATACACTTCAATATTTTCAGCGTTAATCGATTAACTTGAACATATTTTTTGATAAGTTAAGTAACATAAATGTCGTGTTTTTACAAGTTTAGTGATGTTTACATATATTTTTATAGGTTCAGTAACCTCATAATGTCACGTTTAATAAGTTCAGTAACTTAAGTGAACACTTTTAAACTTTAGTAACTTAGGCGATTTTTTTTTTTCTTAAAATTTTAGTAACTTCTTTGCATATTAACTCTTTTTTAATTTTTTTTAAATGTTGTCCTTCACTCACGACAAATGACTAAAAAAGAAAGAGGAAAAAGAAAAGGCAAACGTTGTTTGTATTACAGCTGTGTTGGCTTTCATCATGTTTGACGAAGAGCCACCATTCATTCGTCAATTCGAGTGTCCCATTCTTTCTTGAAATTAGGAAGATCATCCTTCTTTTCGTCTTTTTCTCTTTATCAAATGAAGTGATAAATGTTTTTACGATAACCACTGTTCAAAGGAATCCAACAGACCATTTTCTAAACAACTCCAACAACATCTTGACAAAGGGTTATGATCCTTTAATGTTGAGGGGCACAAATACACACATTAGATATTTTACACTCAAAGTTTTTGATCGTGTATAGTATCCCGGACCCAGCATACTGGGCCGGACATGCTCATAAATCATAACTTGAACCGCGGCAGAGTCAATATACATTATAGACTCCAGTCTTGCCAAACAAGGACAAGAGCATGCCCCGGTCTCTCCAGACCGGGACATAACACATCCTCAGCCGCGGTCAATCCACCGAAAGCCAGATCTCGTGGGATTTTGTCTCCCACTTGATCTGACACTTACCTACTAAGGTAAGGTGCAAGTTGACTCTGCTCTGACATCTACCTACCCAGTAAGGCGCATGTCAGCCTGCTAATTCCCGAGGCAGCTACAGTAAGTATATGGGTAGTATAAATACCCTCATCTCATTTATTACTCGACCTAACTGCATTTACTACCACCTAATCCGCTCTTACACCTTATATCTCAAACAATATACTTACTATCACACCGGAGGCCAACCGCGGAAGCCCTCTTCCACGGTAAGACTAACGGTGTTGCTTTTCTTAGCAGCTCACGAAGTACTTAGCACAAGATCTACACCCGCCAAGAGCTAGTATAACCTAGGTCTGGAGGTGTGCCCAAGATTTGTACTAACAAGTTGGCGCCATCCGTGGGACCAGTTACACAACTGCGTTTCTAAAAATAAAAAAAACTTTACCATGAGCAATCAAGCAAACAACCCCTCCCCATCCCGAGAACCTTCCACAGTACGAGGCAATAAGGGCGTTCTGCGACAAGCATTATCATTGTTTCCCTTAATGAGTGAAAGGGTCCATGCGGAGAAGATGGGGCAAGTAAAAACCCGTCTCAACTTCGATGAGGAGTCGCAGGGGAATTCACACTCCCGAGCACCATCTCGATATGTCGAGTCAAGAGATAGGAGAAAGCGGAAGACAAGCCCCAGTGCGCGGCCTGAACCTTCCGAAAGTAATGATGGAAGGCCCAGGCATCCCCAGTCGGCCGTTTTCACCCGTTTAGGAGAGAGAAGAGAAGGTGTTAAATCACGTTTGGGCGAGAGAAAGTCGGACGTATTTTCTCGGCTTAAGTCTAAGAGCTGCGCTCGAAGGGAGCGTAGGAGTGAAGCTGGACGTTACAGACGAGACGAACGATCCTTTGTGGAAGGGAGTCCGGATAGCCCCAGAAGTAGGACTCCGAGTCCTACCCATAGCCGCACCCCCCGCTCAAGGGAGGGAGGCGTCGGATCTGGATCCGCCGGCTCCGGTTCCAGAAGGCGAAGGGACCGGACACCGGAGGAAAATGGAGGATATTGGGAAGCCGGGTCGGGGAAGAACAAAGGGAACGCGGACGATCTTTATCGCCCGTACGACATCGATGACAAGGACCCTTTCACACAAAGGGTCAGAAATTTCGAGTTCCCAAAGAGGACCCGAATGCCTTCCAATGTCATGACTTACGATGGGACGGGAGATCCGGAGGATCACTTGAAAAATTTCTGTACCGCGGCCAAAGTGGAGCGATGGGCTATGCCCACTTGGTGCCACATGTTTAACTCCACCCTAATGGGCCACGCTCGGATGTGGTTAGACAAATTGCCGGCAGAGAGCATAGATAGCTTCGAAGATCTCCGCTGAAGTTTCTTATCCTATTTCCTCTAGCAGAAAAAATACACCAAAGATCCGGTGGAACTCCACCTTATCAAGCAAAGGGAGGGAGAAACCACGGCAGCATTTGTCGACCGCTTCAAAACAGAAAGTATGCATGTGAAGGGCGCCCCTGAATGCATGAAGGTTTCGGGTTTTGTGCATGGGATCAACAACCCAGAGCTGATCAGAAGGCTCAATGACAAAATCCCGAAGACAGTGGACGAGATGTGGAAGGTTACCACAGCTTTCCTCCGTGGTGAAACAGCCGCGGCGAATTTGTCAAGAAAAAAGCCAGACCGCTCTTCGTGGAAATCTCATGAAGGGGGATCCCGAACATCCAACAACCAAGCTTTTGAAAGAAAAGCAGAGTTCAAAGGTTATTCGAGGGCGGACCGAAGGAAGAATGACCGGTTCACACCTCTCACGAAAACACCGAAGGAGATTCTGGCAATGGACGCGGTAAAATTCACAGCTCCACCACCTATGGCAAGCCCGGTGGAATCAAGGAACAAAGACAAGTATTGTGAATTTCATAAAGAAAAGGGACACCACACGGATGAGTGTTTCCAATTGAGAAGGCAGATTGAGGACGCGGTTAGATCCGGCCAGTTGGCACACTTGGTAAAAGAGATTAAGAACAGAGCCCAGAAGGGCGGGACCGCTAAAATGGCAAGAAGGAAACCGCAGCCAGGGACAAGGCTCCGGCCATATTCATGATACAAACTTGGCAACAGAATATCAGAAAGAAGGTCTCCTCTAGCACTGAACCCAATCTGAAAATATACTTCCCCCCCCCCATAAAGGAATATGATTGGGATGACCATCCCTTGGTAATAAAGGCTGGAGTAGGCGGACACCACGTGCACTGGATGTACGTGGACAACGGAAGCGCCTCCGAAGTTCTTTACGAACATTGTTTCAACCGACTGAGTCCGAAAATCAAGAAAAGAATGATCCCCGCTACTACCCCTCTTCTCGGGTTCAGTGGTGAACTATCATGGCCCTTGGGGCAGATTTTGTTAGAAGTTACCTTAAGTGATGAAGAGAACTCAACTAGCGCGTGGATGAATTTCATGGTGGTTAGATCATCCTCTCAATACAATGGTATAATCGGCCGGCCGGGGATAAGACAGCTTAAAATGATCCCTTCCACGGCCCATGGAATGATCAAATTCCCCACCCAGGGTGGAGTGGTCACGTTATATAGTGACAAAATCATTCCGGTAGAGTGCCAAATGGTCGCGGAACCCCAACCGCATCAAGATCCTGAGGAAACCCCGGCAAAAGATGGGATTCAAGTAGCAATACACCCAAAATATCCGGACCAGACAGTCACCATCGGAGGAAGCTTGACAGATCCGGGGAAGAAGGATCTGTATGAATTATTAAAGAGCAATATGGATATCTTTTCCTGGAAACCGTCCGACATGACCGGAGTACCGCGGAGCGTGACAGAACACAAACTCAACATCCGGGAAGGGTATGCCCCGGTAAGGCAAAAGAAACGCGGGCAGGCGCCGGAACGGAACAAAGCAATTAACGAGGATGTTGCAAAATTAGTCGAAGCCGACATAATGAGAGAAGTCCACTACCATGACTGGCTGTCAAACCCGGTCCTGGTCAAGAAGAGCGACGGAAGCTGGAGAATGTGTGTAGATTTCAAGGATCTAAACAAAGCATGTCCGAAAGATTATTACCCTCTTCCGGAGATCGATTGGAAAGTTGAGTCACTCTGCGGATACACATTCAAGTGCTTTTTGGACGCATACAAAGGATACCACCAGATCCAAATGGCCACGGAAGATGAGGAAAAAACCGCCTTCCACACAAGCCAAGGTATTTTTTGCTATAAGAAAATGCCCTTTGGATTGAAAAATGCAGGGGCCACATACCAGCGTCTAGTGGACAAAGCGTTCGAAAGACAGATTGGAAGGAACCTTGAAGTGTATGTTGATGATTTGGTAATCAAGAGCTATTCGGAGGCGGAAATGCTGAGGGACGTGGAAGAAACCTTCGTAACACTCCGGAAGATAAACATGAAGTTAAACCCAAAAAAGTGTACCATCGGGGTAGAAGAAGGAATATTCTTGGGGCACGTAATCAGCAAGAAGGGAATCAGGGCTTGCCCAGAGAAATCTGAGGTCGTCGCCCGGCTACCCTCACCACGGACTCTTAAAGAAGTGCAAAGCTTAAGCGGAAAATTGGTAAGTCTAAACCGTTTCCTATCGAAGTCCGCGGAAAAGTCCTTACCATTCTTCAAAACACTGAAGAAATGCATCAAAAAAGTGACTTTCACTGGGTACCGGAAGCGGAACAAGCATTCAAAGAGATGAAGTAACACATCGCTAATCTTCCCACCCTCACGGCTCCCCAGCCAAAAGAATAATTGATCATGTACTTGTCCGCGGCTAAAGAAGCCATCAGTGCAGTCCTTTTGGCAGAAAGAGGACCGCACCAACAACCCATCTACTTCATCAGCCGCACGTTGCAAAGTCCGGAAATAAACTACAGCCCAATGGAGAAATTGGTTCTGTCACTAGTTCACGCGGCCAGGAGACTCAAGAGGTACTTCCAAGCACACCCAATAGTGGTCATTACAGACCAACCAATTAAACAGATGCTGGCAAAAACGGAAAATACTGGTCGAATGGCTAAGTGGGCTATAGAACTAAATGGACATGACATCAGTTTTAGACCCCGGACAGCCATATGGGGACAAGTATTAGCTGATTTCATCGCGGAAGTTCCAGAAGAAGAAACCCCGTCAATGGAAGCAACCGCGGAAGATTTACCGTATGTCGAGCCATGGAACTTATATACTGATGGATCCTCTTGTCAAGAAGGATCCGGGGCAGGCCTAATCCTTACAAACCCCGAAGGTACAGAATTCACTTACGCTTTAAGATTTGAATTTGATGCATCCAATAATGAAGCAGAGTACGAAGCATTATTGGAGGGCTTAAGGATAGCGAAACAGATGGGGGTAAAGGACCTATCCGCAAATGTATATTCTAGGTTGGTCGCGAATCAGATCAACGGTGCATATGAAGCCAAAAAAGAAAGCATGGCGCGATATCTCGCAAAGGCCAAAGCCTTGATTGAGAACTTCCGTACATTCTCCATAAAACAAATTCCGCGGAGTCAGAATAAGCAGGCGGACGCACTAAGCAAAATAGCCTCCACCAGTTTCGCCCACCTGACAAAGCAAGTTTTGGTTGAAGTCTTGAAAGACAAATCAATAGAGGAAAAAGAAGTGATGGTCGTGGTAGAAGAAGAAGGGGATACTTGGATGACCCCGCTCCTCGAATATTTAAAAGATGGAGTCCTTCCTGCGGATCAGAAAAAAGCGAGAATGCTAAAGATCAAAGCAAGACAATACTCCATCATCAGCGGAGTCTTGTTTCGCAAATCATTTCTGGAACCATGGTTACGATGTGTGGGCCCGATACAGGCAAATTACGTGATTAGGAAAATTCACGAGGGTTCGTGCAACATGCACTCCGGACCCCGGGCTATCGTAGCAAAGGCAATAAGATCCGGATATTATTGGCCAACCATGCATACGGACGCAAGAGAAGCGATCAACAAGTGCCAAGACTGCCAAGTCCACCGGCCGGTTCCAAGGAATCCACAACATAACTTAACTCCTATCACCTCCCCGTGGTTGTTTTACAAATGGGGCATAGATATCTGCGGCCCATTCCCAGAAGCTCCAAGGAGAATCAAATATTTGATAGTGGCAATAAATTACTTCACAAAGTGAATTGAGGCTAAAGCCCTTGCAAGTATCACCAGCAATCAAGTCAAGAAGTTTGTGTGGGATAGTATCGTGTGCATGTTTGGTCTGCCGGGGGAAATTGTGGCGGACAACGCCAAGCAGTTCAGAGACAATCCCTTCAAAGATTGGTGCGAAAAACTTAACATAAAACAGCGGTTCGCATCAGTGAAACATCCGCAGGCGAACGGGTTAGTCGAAAGAGCTAACAGAAGCTTGGGATAGGGGATCAAAGCAAGAATTGACCAAGGAAGCCGGGATTGGCTGGAGGAGCTGCCGCACGTACTCTGGGCGCACAGAACAATGATCAAATCCAGCAATGGGGACACGCCATTCTCCCTAACTTATGGGACGGAGGCCGTGATCCCCGTGGAAATTGGGATGCCATCTCTCAGATGCGCTCTATTTGACCCAATAGCGAACGACGAAGCCTTACAGCTGAACCTAGATCTCCTGGAAGAAAGGAGAGAAGTCGCGGCTATTGAAGAGGCAAGAAGCAAGTCCAGAATGGAAAAATACTACAACGCCAAGGTCTGCGGCAAAAGCTTTAAGCCAGGAGACTTTGTTTACCGCAACAACGATGCTAGCCTGGTTGAGAGCACCGGAAAGCTAGGCCCCAAGTGGGAGGGTCCGTACGAAGTTGTGAAAGCATTGGGAAAAAGGAGCATACAAACTCCGAAACCAAGATGGACAAGATCTACCCCGGACATGGAATATCCGGAATCTCAAAAAATGTTACTTATGATTTAATGTAAGTATTCCCATCTTTTGTGGCTGACCATGGTTAAATCGGGCAGCGGGAATTCATTTTAGCACTTGTCATCTTTTATGTATACAGTTCACTAAATTAATGATATGTGGAGTCCGATCAACTCCACAAATTTTCTAAAAATTTACTTGTCATTTTGTATTTTTATTTATTTGCCATATGCATACGTAAGCCGGAAAACAACTCCGCAGTCCTAAAACGCGTAAGAGGCATTGCAAGCCCGACATGAGGACATTGCACCTCCCAATTATCTAAGGAATATAAGTGGTATTGCAAACCCATTGACCTACCAAACTATCCCCGGAAACCCTAAGTACGGACACACAAAGATAGTATATTAAGTCCGGCCACATGAGCGTCGGTAAAAACAAACACATAACATAAACAACCAAGTGTTAATACACATCAAAAGTGGTTAAGTTATATTCATCAGAGATTACAAAATACACAGATACATTCATCCGGATGACATTTCCAAAGACTAAAGGATTAAAAGCTTCACAAGATTTGCGGCAGGGCAGATATAGTCAAAATATCTCCCAAAGAACAGCCGTAGAAAACTAACTCTCAAGATTCTGGGACTCGAGAACAGAAGTATCAAACATGTCATCATGCTTGATACCACCATCTCCGGTCGAATCAGCCACTGGTCCAGACGGAGTAACAACATTCAAAGGCTCAATAGCCACAGCCTCAGCAACCTTAAGATCAGAACTGGATGAAGGTCCGGACTTGGTAGGCACAGGAAGAACAGCGGCGAGACCCTTATCGCTATAATCAAACTCCTTCCCGTACTTCCTGTTCTTCTGCTCTTTATAAGCTTCAAGGGCTCTAGGGCGGCAGGTGATCAGCCTGACCACGGATTCCGGAAGAACATGCTCTTCCGCAACCGGAGGTTTAAAAGTAAACTCCGTAGAGCCCGGGCGACGATCCTCCTCAAGTACCAGCTGCGACATAAGAAACTCCAAAGGGGCATCCTTGCAGGCCTCAAGGGAGTCCAATAGGGGAAACGGCACATTGGCCAACCTTACCACGGACTCGTCAAAGCACTCTTTGGCCTTAGGGTTGTAAGCCTCCACCTGATCAAGTTTAATGCCCTTTGCTCCATGAACAACCCCGGCCTCCAACCCTTGGCGAACACCCTCCGCTATTGCCGCGAAAACACACCCGCCCAGCCTGAGCTTCAGATCTTCGGATTCCTTAAACTTGCGGAAAGCATAGCGGAAGCCGTGCCCAATGACCCAACGGCGGCCCTCAGACACTGAGGAAAGAGTTCCGTGTCAAATTCTTCATTGATAGCAACCAACCTTTTATCCATCTCGGCCAGATGTTCTTCAAAAATGCCAAGGGCAGAGCTCATACTTTCCTCAACGAGCTTCTCCGTCTGCGCTTGAACCTGCTTTTCCAGGGTACCGCAGATAATCTCCAAACCAGATACCTTTTGACCAAGCACCTCATTCTTTCCGCGGAGCTCTATAATTTCCAAGGCCAGGTCCGCATTCTTTTTACCCAATGACCCAACCATAGACACCGACGGAGACAACTTCTCAAGCTCAGCCCGGAGCTTACCCAGCTCCTCATCCTTAGTCTTCACGGCCGCTTCCAGAGTGGATACCCGACCGCGGAGCTCAGAAGTCCCAGCACACTCGCTTTCCAACTTGGCCTATTTAGCCCTCAAATCAACAATCAGCTTTTTCTTCCCCTCCAACCGTCTATTAAACTTATCATTCTGATACAGCTCATGCTCCAACCTTAGGCGGACCTCAGAGTTCATACAGATTTGGCGGGAAGAAAGCAGGTTGAATTCGTTCATCAGATCCTCGGCAGACATGTCCCTCATTACAGATGCATACACCGGGGTCGCCACATTGTCAACAATGCTGCGGCAGACCCAAGGGTCGTCCATTTTAAAACCATTGGTGGGTAACCACTTAGGGACATAAGTAGAGGAGGTCTCCGCGGTGTCAACTGAGACGGACTGATAAAAATCATCGGAGTCGCTTAACCTTTCCTCCTCACCCTCAGCATGACTAGATGATACATTCAAACCCTCAGCATGTCCGGACGTACCCTCCTCATGACCTTGGTCTGGCATATCAAAAAGCGGGCCTGAAGATTCAATATGCAGAGACTTAGTGTGGTCCGTGTGAGGTGCCTCAGAACCTTTACCCTCATAATGTTCATGGGTAGGGGTCTGGGATGAGGAGGTGAGAACGGTTGCATTCCTCATGATACCAGCGTCCGTATGAGGTCCAGAACGCACCAAATCGGACCCCGACTCATCATGCAGCTCATATACAGGGATGTCTTCCGCAGGAATATCACCTAAGCAATAAAAACAAAACGTATGTCAGTACAGACAACACACGCAACAAAACATAAAGAGAAGAAATAAAAACCTCAAACCTGATCCTGCCGCGGTTTCCTTACGAACAAGTTTCTTCCTCTTCTTGGTCTTTTCGGGCGCATCAAACACCACCCTTTTCTTTCCAGTTTTCTTCTCAGCCTTAGCCGCCTCTATATCATCAGCAACCGTGTGCTGATGAGTATGTAAATACTCATCATTTTATACCCATAAAAGACACAAAAATGACTAAAAACACCCAAATAGACCATATATTGTTGCAAATATTCTTGGTTTGTGTTTTTATGTGTTTCAGGTACAAAAGGATTGAAAACAAGGCAAAACGGACAAAAACCGAGCACAAGATTGGAAAGTTGTGAAAAGCCGAGGACGGGGAAGAAATTTACGAGTTTGGATCGGGATATTGCTCAAGTTATCAAAAGTCAACCTCCAAGAATACAAAGTGTCACAAATAATCCTTGGAGATAAATTTCAGATTTGGCAAGAATGGTCCCTGGATTTTCAGATTGTACATCAATGGTCCCTAAACTTTAAAACCAATTCCATTTCTAATCCTAAATAATCCTAACCCTTATCCCAAAACAAATAAAACCCAGCTACTAACCTAGCCCAGCCCAATCCTAAAAACCCAACCCGGCCTTATTTTTTTTGAGATAGTTAATACCAGGTTTGACTCACAGTCAAACCCACCTCCTTCTAAACCACGCCCGCTCAAAACCATACCACCCCCTCCTCCTTATCCCTGACAATACCACCCCCCTCCAAGCTTCCTTTATACTTCTCCTAACAATCCAAAAGAATTTAATGCTTCGTTGCCTTATCAAGTTATCAGACCAAGTGGTTTTTACCCACTATCCACTTTTCCCGCCAAAACTGAAGTTAACGGCTGGGATTAATTGAAGCCAATCCTAGGGCTAGGAATGATCAGAGATGCTTTTTGGATAGCTATTTAAAGGAATGAAGACATCAAGATAGAGTTGTCACTGCTTTTAGACCAATTTCGTAGTGTAATTTATGCTTATCTCTGTTTTTAAGCTTATTGCCTTTGAAATTCTGTCTTTCATTTTTCCAAGTATTGTAACTTTAATTTCAGTCTTAATTTACTTTTAAAAACTTTGTATTGTTTTAACTTCAATAAAATTCGAGTTAACTGCTAATCCAGTACTTTAAATTTATTGTTGTTTCAAGTTTAAAAGTTTATCTTTCCAGTTTAAATAAGCTAACATAAGCCTGTGACAGCTTATTGTTAGTTTATTGCTGCTTAATTCTGTTTAATTTCAAAATAGTCAAAAGTCAACTAAAGTCAAACCTAGCTTATTGCTTATTCTCAGTGTTTCATTTCAGCTTATTTTCATTTATTGGTGCTTAATAATGTTAGTTGAATATCCTAGTTGTTAAAAGCTCAGTTTAAATTGGTTATTAGAAGTTAAATTTCAAAACAGCCTATTAGAAGGTGTGTTTGGGTCAAAGGTGAAAATGGGTCAAAACATGCACCCACTGTTCATGTGCCATTTCTTTAACTTTGATTAGTTTTGTTTACCTCATTTTAGCTGCTGTCTAGGAATTTAGAGCCTATTTGAGCGGTATTGTAGGAGTTGTTGATTTCCTAGAGTTTCTAGACTCTTAACCAACCTCAGTAGCTTATTTTGGCAAATAAGTCAAAAGACCTTCTCAGCATCTTTTGTGTTTTAACAGGTACTTGAAAGGTGCTTGTCAAAGGTTGATAGCCACTCATTCAGCCTAAGAGGACTTTGGTCCCTTTTTCACTCAAACTGCTGCACAGAACAGTCCATACAGCAGTCTGCATTGTCTTTCCCAGGTTCCTCACAAGCTCTCAATAAGCTCTAAATTGCTTGGTTGCTGACTTACATGCTCTTTGGTACTAGATATTTATATGCTTGAGTTTTAAGTAGGATAATTTAATGTTTAAAAGCTCTTCTATAAGCTCAAAGTTGGCCTAATTAACTAATGTCTGCTATGCAGCCCACCTCAGTCCCAAGCTTCCTTTAGTAGCCAATTTATAAGCTCTGAACAAGTTTTTTGCTTTAAATTTTGGTCTGCTTGATATTTGATGAGTTTTAATCTTGATTAGTTTAGCCTAATTAAGCTGTTAGTAAGAGTACTTGGCCTGTTTTTAAAGAATTCTAGGATTTGAATCCATTAGTGCAATTATAGGGCATTCACTGTTCTAATAAGCTATTCATAGCTACAAGATGATTTGATGCTTCATTTTAGAGTTCTTAGGTCTTAGTTAGTCTATAATTAGTAGTTCTATTAGTTCCCCAAAAACCTTGTTCTAATATGCCTTAATCAGCCCACAACAAGTATAGCAGACTTGAGTTTTTGATTTTCCAATTTTCAGCAGTTTTCTTTTATTTATCATTTCTTAAATATAAGTTGTTATAAGCTATAAATTGGCACGAATAGAGTTGGCTAGCTTGTCTATCTATTTATATTTTTTTGGAATTTTAGGATTTTATTTGAATAGCGTTTCAATGGCTTGAAAACAGCCATTTTTGCCCTGTGTCACACTAGATCAGCAGACCACAGTAGCCTTTGGGCTTATTTTGATCAATGAGTGCTTATTCTGCTTAACTTTATTGCTTTTTCTTAGTTTCTTAGCTTATTTACATTGTACTCACTCCAAGTTAGCTTTTTCCAATCTCCTTTTAGCTTTTGATAGCCAATCTAGCTTATTAGCCTTTTCATAGCTCCTAGTATAAGTTCTAGCTTCTCAGCTTATTCTGGCTTATTTTTGAGTTTTAAAAATATTCTCTTTTCAAAAGTTAAATATTTTTTATAAGTTTTAAAAAAGAAAAATACCAAAAAAATAAAATAAAATAAAAAAAATTCAATCAAGTCTTTTATAAGCGGCTACCTTATTCTACTTTTTTCTGTGCTTATTTTAAGTTTTCAAAAATATTGTCTTTTATAAAAAGTGCTTATAATTAAGTACTTTATCAGTTTCGAAAAGCAAAAATCCAAAATCTCTTCTTTTTCACTATTCATCACACGCGATCACAAACCAAATCACAAATTCCATTCTAACCTTCATCGGGGATAACGACCCGGGTTACACATACTTCACTTGTGTTTCCTTGGAAATATTTACACATTGATTTTCGCGAATCAATTTTTGGCGCCGCTGCCGGGGAAGGTTGAAGCGAATTTTTAAGTCTCGTTTGGCGATTCGTGTTTTGAAGACCCTTCTTTCGAGAAGTTATCATTTTCTCTCGTAAATACTATCTTATTCTAAAAAACCCCAAAAATATTTTTCCTCATCCTCTTAAGCCGTTTGATTCTATCTTCTTAACCCTCCTTAATATTTAATTCTCTTGTCGTCACTGGCTATCACTGTTTTCATTGTAAAGGTCCAGTGGGTGATAATCTTCGTTGTTCCAAGTGTAAGTGTGAGCGGTGTGGAAATCATGCACCAAAAGGATCATCTTGTTATTGGTGTGAAGTAGCCCTCGAAAGTAAGCTTAATTCCATCGATAATACTCAAAGTTTTCCCGAACACCCTCCACAACCCCAACCATCTTCACTCACTCAGCATAATTGTTTTATATGTGAAGATCCGTTGGGGGATGATTCACAATGTGAACGATGTTTTTGCAAAGGATGTGGGTTTACTCATGGACTTTGTACATGTTGCACTTCTGAAATCGGAGATACATTTACTTATCCAAATTTTCAAAACGATTTCAGTACCCCTCCTCAGGATTCATTTTGGCAAGAACCGTGTTATCAAAACTTCAATGATACATCGTTTCAGAATGTGCCAAATGATCTTTGTGCTAATTGTGGAGGTCCTCACCAAAGTTTTGAGTGTCAAGCAAATAACATGCTTGTCTATGAGCAGGTTTCTTGTAACAGTCAAAATCTCGGTTATGACCAATATCCATATACTTCTATGAATCAACCACAACAATCATACTGTTGTGAGTACTGTGGAGGTCCGCATTATAGCTCTGATTGTCAAATAAGGGACTCGCTTGTCTATGAGCATGGCCCTTAAAACAATTACGACTATTCTTATCATGACCAACCTCCACAGTGCCAAACGATTCAAGCACAACCTCAGCCAATTCCTTAAGAATTATTCCAAGAAATTCAAGATGAAAGGAATAAACTCCAGGAGTTGTTTTTCGAAGATGTATTCCAAAAACTTCAAGATGTGAGGGATACACTTAATGATTTGGCTGTTAAACATGCCCAAGATGATCATCATGGTGAATCTATGGAAGATTTACTCGCCGAAGAACGAGCAGCACAAAGGCGTTTCCTATTTAATAAGGCTGCCATGCTCGATGACGAAGATGAAGACGACGAGGAGAGTACTATTCCTTTGAGCGATATCATTTCTCAACTCCCTCAGTCTATTGCAATCACATCATTCTTTCCAACTTTGGACCCCAAGGACTCTCTTATTATGGGGGATGAGCATATTAGCACCATTCCTGAAAAGGAATCAGACGAATTCATAAAGTCTAGTGCTGAGAACCTTATCCCAATCCCAAGTGAGTCTGAGGATATATCGGACAATGAATGTGATTTGTCTATTTGTGATGATTATCCTCTTGACATTGAGGATGATTTTTCCGGGATTTTCACTAACCCACTTTTCAATTCCAATGATGATTTTTCCTCTAGTGATGACGAATCACTTTCTGATGAGGACGTTCAAAATGAAAGTCTCAAAGTCTATTCGAATTCTCTTTTTGAATTTGATGATGAGTACTTTTCTAGCAAAATAAATCCTCTCTTTGATGAAGAGTTAGAGAACGATGAGGTCAAGGACTCTATTATTCATAAACTTGATGATATGACCTCAATTCTTAATCCCGATATTGTTAAGGACAATCTTTCTCCGACATATGTGATTTTTCCTTCTGAGGACAACCATTATATTGACTTCACATATGTCGTTCGAGTTTTTATACCTTTCTTCGCCTATAAGGTAGATTGTACTTTCCTTCACTCGTGTGGGAGTGAAGACAAAATTTTTGACCCCGGCATCTCCATTTATCAATCTTTTGAGCTGGGTATATCTCATCGGAGTGGAACTTTCAAGAAATTCAATGTTGATCCAAACACATTGAATGAAAGTCTGATGGAGATTGTTCTTCCACTTGCTTC
Organism: Artemisia tridentata subsp. tridentata; assembly: GCA_021014915.2. Taxonomy (NCBI): domain Eukaryota; kingdom Viridiplantae; phylum Streptophyta; class Magnoliopsida; order Asterales; family Asteraceae; genus Artemisia; species Artemisia tridentata. Next base: position 176,421,226 of record CP139503.1, read on the forward strand.
CCCATGAACCAATGAATTCGGGGTCGAGTCAAGCTAGTGACTCGGTTAACAAAAACATTAGCATTGCATGGGTAAACACCCATGTTTCTGACTTCTTTCTATTTTTTGACACTAAGTATGGGGGGATTCCTCTGCTGTGCTTTGTTTGTGTGTTGTTTGCTCTTGGTTGCAGGTTTACCTTGGATTGTGATGATTGGCGCGCCTGTTTTCAATCCAGCCGCCCAATATCCGATCCTTTTGCTAACGATTATCTAGGGATATTTTTTTTTTAATCCTGTTTGTGAAAATAGAGATTTCTTTCACACACTTGGCTATTAGTATTACCTTTTTATGTTCTAAGTGTCGGCATAATAGCCGGTACTTTGAATATTGAGGGCAATATTCAATTCTAAGTGTGGGGGGGAATTCTCTCGAATTTTGTCACATATGTACCTTCTAGTGCCCTAGTACCCCCGTTTTGGCCAAAATTTCAAAAAAAAAAATTTCGTTTTTAGATAAGAAATTGCAATAAAAAAAGAAGAAGTGTTTAGTCTTGATTAGGTTAGAACAAAGGGAATCCCGACTCTGTCAGAGTGTTGATCTGGCTGCTTCCTTAACGATTAGACTAAGGTTTTACGATTTGTGCAAATGAAAATGCTAAGCGTAGAATAGTTGGTTTTCTTTAGAGCTTATATAAGTAATCTATGGCTTTTCCTCCCAGGAGATAACTAATCTGACTTAATTAGTGCTTATTTTCAAACATTTGAACACACAAAATCATTTTTCTTTACGATTTTGAAAAATACTAGTTCAAAGCTTTATTTAAACTTCGGAACAAGCATATGTCATAATAATGTAAAAGTTAAGTAATAAACGTATGTGCTAAAAACCTACGGTTCAAGATCGGCCCTTGGATTCTTATTTTCGGAAGGCGTTTAGGTCTTGGCTACCCTTGGACCTCTAATTCAGGAATGTGTGAGGTCTTGGTCTAACACCCTTGGATCCTCATTTCAGGAATGTTTAGAGTCTTGGAATTCTCCGTTGTAACGGCCCTTGGATCCTTTATTCCGGAAGGTGTAAGATCTTGGTTCCCGTGAAACTCCGTTAGTTTATGTTGCACAAGTTAAAAAAAAAAAAAAAAAAAAAAATGATGATGAAAAAATGAAAAGAAAAATAATAATAATAATAATAAAATAAAATGGAATGATATTGCAAAATGCAATAAGTTTTGATGTGTTTGCTTGTTGTAAATTTTAAATCTATCTTTTTACTAGTATTAGTCAAGATTTTATAAAAACCTCGATTTTTGTTATAAAAAATTTGAAAATCAAGCACAGTCACCTAACTTGAATAAATTGTGGGGATAATTACCAAAATAGACCAAACACCAAATGGTCTATACCATACCCCGGTTGCCCAAAAAATGTCCCCAGTTGCCCAAAAAATGGCGATTGTTGCCCAAAAAATACAATGAAAATCCTTCAGTTGCCCAAAAAATTGCCGGTTGCCCTGGGCAACATAGTTATTTTCGGATTTCGGGATAAATAGGGTACCGCCCATTTGTGTTTGGTCTACTTTTAGAATTATCCCTAAATTGTGGTAGTGAAAAGTTAAGTTTCGGCCTACATAGATTATTAGTATAAGTAGTGTTAGCATTTTACAAAAGCATTTGCACATTGAGTTTAAGCTTAGTTGGGAGTATAAAAAAGAGGATGACGTTTACAATTCCCTGGAGACACCCATTTTGTGTGAATCCCGTTCCATGATACCATTTTTGGAAATCAAGCGTGTTATATATTTTTGTTCTAAGTTTAAATTTCGTGCATTGTATAGAAAATCAAAACGGGGTATGCTTGGTATTTTTTTGATCCTTTAATTACTTTATATGATTGGATTGCTAGGGACTAGCAATAGCTTAGTGTGGGGGATTGATGAGTGTGTAAATACTCATCATTTTATACCCATAAAAGACACAAAAATGACTAAAAACACCCAAATAGACCATATATTGTTGCAAATATTCTTGGTTTGTGTTTTTATGTATTTCAGGTACAAAAGGATTGAAAACAAGGCAAAACGGACAAAAACCGAGCACAAGATTGGAAAGTTGTGAAAAGCCGAGGACGGGGAAGAAATTTACGAGTTTGGACCGGGATATTGCTCAAGTTATCAAAAGTCAACCTCCAAGAATACAAAGTGTCACAAATAATCCTTGGAGATAAATTTCAGATTTGGCAAGAATGGTCCCTGGATTTTCAGATTGTACATCAATGGTCCCTAAACTTTAAAACCAATTCCATTTCTAATCCTAAATAATCCTAACCCTTATCCCAAAACAAATAAAACCCAGCTACTAACCTAGCCCAGCCCAATCCTAAAAAACCCAACCCGGCCTTATTTTTTTTGAGATAGCTAATACCAGGTTTGACTCACAGTCAAACCCACCTCCTTCTAAACCACGCTCACTCAAAACCATACCACCCCCTCCTCCTTATCCCTGACAATACCACCCCCCTCCAAGCTTCCTTTATACTTCTCCTAACAATCCAAAAGAATTTAATGCTTCGTTGCCTTATCAAGTTATCAGACCAAGTGGTTTTTACCCACTATCCACTTTTCCTACCAAAACTGAAGTTAACGGCTGGGATTAATTGAAGCCAATCCTAGGGCTAGGAATGATCAGAGATGCTTTTTGGATAGCTATTTAAAGGAATGAAGACATCAAGATAGAGTTGTCACTGCTTTTAGACCAATTTCATAGTGTAATTTATGCTTATCTCTGTTTTTAAGCTTATTGCCTTTGAAATTCTGTCTTTCATTATTCCAAGTATTGTAACTTTAATTTCAGTCTTAATTTACTTTTAAAAACTTTGTATTGTTTTAACTTCAAATAAATTCGAGTTAACTGCTAATCCAGTACTTTAAATTTATTGTTGTTTCAAGTTTAAAAGTTTCTCTTTCCAGTTTAAATAAGCTAACATAAGCCTGTGACAGCTTATTATTTGTTTATTGTTGCTTAATTCTGTTTAATTTCAAAATAGTCAAAAGTCAACTAAAGTCAAACCTAGCTTATTGCTTATTCTCAGTGTTTCATTTCAGCTTATTTTCATTTATTGGTGCTTAATAATGTTAGTTGAATATCCTAGTTGTTAAAAGCTCAGTTTAAATTGGTTATTAGAAGTTAAATTTCAAAACAGCCTATTAGAAGGTGTGTTTGGGTCAAAGGTGAAAATGGGTCAAAACATACACCCACTGTTCATGTGCCATTTCTTTAACTTTGATTAGTTTTTGTTTACCTCATTTTAGCTGCTGTTTAGGAATATAGAGCCTATTTGAGCAGTATTGTAGGAGTTGTTGATTTCCTAGAGTTTCTAGACTCTTAACCAACCTCAGTAGCTTATTTTGGCAAATAAGTCAAAAGACCTTCTCTGTTGCATCTTTTGTGTTTTAACAGGTACTTGAAAGGTGCTTGTCAAAGTTTGATAGCCACTCATTCAGCCTAAGAGGACTTTGGTCCCTTTTTCACTCAAACTGCTGCACAGAACAGTCCATACAGCAGTCTGCATTGTCTTTCCCAGGTTCCTCACAAGCTCTCAATAAGCTCTAAATTGCTTGGTTGCTGACTTACATGCTCTTTGGTACTAGATATTTATATGCTTGAGTTTTAAGTAGGATAATTTAATGTTTAAAAGCTCTTCTATAAGCTCAAAGTTGGCCTAATTAACTTATGTCTGTTATGCAGCCCACCTCAGTCCCAAGCTTCCTTTAGTAGCCAATTTATAAGCTCTGAACAAGTTTTTTTACTTTAAATTTTGGTCTGCTTGATATTTGGTAAGTTTTAATCTTGATTAGTTTAGCCTAATTAAGTTGTTATTAAGAGTACTTGGCCTGTTTTTAAAGAATTCTAGGATTTGAATCCATTAGTGCAATTATAGGGCATTCACTGTTCTAATAAGCTATTCATAGCTACAAGATGATTTGATGCTTCATTTCAGAGTTCTTAGGTCTTAGTTAGTCTATAGTTAGTAGTTCTATTAGTTCCCCAAAAGCCTTGTTCTAATATGCCTTAATCAGCCCACAACAAGTATAGCAGACTTGAGTTTTTGATTTTCCAATTTGCAGCAGTTTTCTTTTATTTATCATTTCTTAAATATAAGTTGTTATTAGCTATAAATTGGCATGAATAGATTTGGCTAGCTTTTCTATCTATTTATATTTTTTTTGGAATTTTAGGATTTTATTTGAATAGCGTTTCAATGGCATGAAAACAGCCATTTTTGCCCTGTGTCACACTAGATCAGCAGACCACAGTATCCTTTGGGATTATTTTGATCAATGAGTGCTTATTCTGCTTAACTTTATTGCTTTTTCTTAGTTTCTTAGCTTATTTACATTGTACTCACTCCAATTTAGCTTTTTCCAATCTCCTTTTAGCTTTTGATAGCCAATCTAGCTTATTAGCCTTTTCATAGCTCCTAGTATAAGTTCTAGCTTCTCAGCTTATTCTGGCTTATTTTTGAGCTTTAAAAATATTCTCTTTTCAAAAGTTAAATATTTTTTATAAGTTTTAAAAAAGAAAAATACCAAAACAATAAAATAAAATAAAAAAATTCAATCAAGTCTTTTATAAGCGGCCACCTTATTCTACTTTTTTCTGTGCTTATTTTAAGTTTTCAAAAATATTGTCTTTTATAAAAAGTGCTTATAATTAAGTACTTTATCAGTTTCGAAAAGCAAAAATCCAAAATCTCTTCTTTTTCACTATTCATCACACGCGATCACAAACCGAATCACAAATTCCATTCTAACCTTCATCGGGGATAACGAACCGGGTTACACATACTTCACTTGTGTTTCCTTGGAAATATTTACACATTGATTTTCGTGAATCATGTGCTCAACCACCTTCAACAAAACCTCGGACGGCTCAACAACACGTCCAGCAGTCTCCGCCCTCAACGTTGCCTCACCCTTGTTCAAAGTACGCTCCCCGGTTGTTACCTTGAACACATCCGGCTGATTGATGTAAGAAAACAAGTCCATCTCTGCAAAAACCCAAAATATAAAGTTAGACGCGGAAGCAAACGAATAGAAAGCAGAGATAAGACAAAACTAACAACCCACGAGAATCATCCGGCCGTAAAAAGGTCGGGCGGAAACTATCGTCATCCCAGGTTTGGCTTAAACCTATGACATTCAGAAAGACCTCCGGATATTTTTGAAAGGGGCCCTATTGGTATCAAGAAGCCGCAGCAACTTTAGATCCAAGCCCTCGTCGGAAGGGGGAGGGTCGCGAAATTCTACGGACGCCTTCTCATACCATGGAATGGACAAGGGAAAAATGGTCTTCTTTACAAAAAAGAAACGGTCCTTCCAGTTCTTGACCGAATCTAAGGCGGCAGTATAACAGACGGGGACAACTAAAGATTTAGGACCCTTCCTCTTCTCTAGTGTCATCTAACCATTGTTAATACCGGCGTAATAGAATTTCCTAAACAAACTAACACTAGGGCTACCACCGTGTACGCGACAAAGAATCTCAAAATGACTAATCCTACATGCCGCTAAAACCGACAACTGGGATAGATGAATCTGGAAATACTCCAGAACACGAAGCAAGAACAATGAGAGGGGAATCCTAAAGTTACCTAACTCAAAAAACCTAGTATATACACCTATTTTCCCCTCCGGGGCATCCCTAATGGTATCTAGGGGTCCGGGCGCTTGAGGCAAAAGATGGCCCGGAATTTTGTACTTCTGACAAAAACTATCTACATCCGCCTGAGATAGCTTAGAGGTCACACTACTTAGAGGTCACACTACTTAAATGTTCAGGAGCCATTCTAAATAATCAAAAGACGAATTGGAAAGAAACCTAACCTGAGAATCTAAGTCCGGGAATAAAAGAAGCAAGAGGAATGAAGGCGGAAGGTGTTCTTGTTTTTTAGAGAGGAAGAAAAATTATTACTGTGTGTGAAAAAAGATTAAAAGTGGTGAAAACCTTGGTATTTATAGCCACACACACACGCTCCATCAGCCTAATCGAACGGTCACAAAGTTGCCACGTCCCCGGATACTTATTGGAAGGTTACAGATCTATCCAGATGAACCGGCACGATGGTCGCAGAGAATGAACGGCCAGCCGCAGAAACGTCACATCAGTCAGTAAATAAGTAGGTGAAAAACGTTTCGCGACTACCAATGACAGGCTGTCACCCACTAACACGTGCGGAAAGTGGAATGTCTAGTCAGCAACATGGGACACGTCGCAATATCAACCGCGGAGGCTGCAAAAGACCTCAATAAGACACGGTTTCTTAAAGCCGCGGAACGCCAAAGTAAGTCTAGAACACTTGCTCTTCAACAAAACAAGTATACTAGACTGGGGGGACTTGATCGTGTATAGTATCCCCGGACCCATCATACTGGGCTGGACATGCTCATAACTCATAACTTGAACCGCGGTAGAGTCAATATACATTATAGACTCCAGTCTTGCCAAACAAGGACAAGAGCATGCCCCGGTCTCTCCAGACCGGGACATAACACATCCTCAGCCGCGGTCAGCCCACCGAAAGCCAGATCTCGTGGGATTGTGTCTCCCACTTGATCTGACACTTACCTACTAAGGTAAGGTGTAAGTTGACTCTGCTCTGACATCTACCTACCCGGTAAGGCGCATGTCAGCCTGCTCATTCCCGAGGCAGCTACATAAGTATATGGGTAGTATAAATACCCCCATCTCATTTATTACTCGACCTAACTGCATTTACTACCACCTAATCCGCTCTTACACCTTATATCTCAAACAATATACTTACTCTCACACCGGAGGCCAACCGCGGAAGCCCTCTTCCGCGGTAAGACTAACGGTGTTGCTTTTCTTAGCAGCTCACGAAGTACTTAGCACAAGATCTACACCCGCCAAGAGCTAGTCTAACCTAGGTCTGGAGGTGTGTCCAAGATTTGTACTAACAGTTTTATTAAACTTGAGAAAAAAAAAGAATAAGGTACAATTAAATATCACCCCCTCATCTCTATTTATAGAGAATGAGGGGGAAAAGCCTAATCCTTGATTAATAAAGGAATCTATAATAAAGGAGGTTAGGATATTTTTTAATACATGACTAACTTCCTTAAGTTTGAGCTAAATGATGAGTGTGTAAATACTCATCATTTTTGTCCCATCTGAACTGCAAAAACATTTAAAAACACTCAGAAATGCTTCAAAATACAGAAAATATCCTTGGATTGTGTTTTTATCTATTTCATGTGCAAAAGGATTGAAAACAGATGAAAAATGAGCAAAGTTTCATAAATGGAAAAAATAGTCCCTGGGCATTCAAAAATGGAAATTCACATCTATGGCCCTAGTTACTAAACCCATTAAACCAACCCAACCCTTTAAATAAATAAACCCAGCCCAATCACCTTTCCTTTTGCCTAACTCATCCAGTCCAATAAACACCCCTGATATTTATAAACGGGGTTTGACCCCGGTCAACTCCCTCCAAACCATCTCCCCTGTACACCTCCCTCTCTAACACCTGCAACCCAATACCAGGGTGGTTTTTCCACCTCCTCATCACCACAGCTGGCTACTCTACTCCTCCACCTCATTCCCCTTCCTCTTATACACCCAGTGAGCATTTAATGCTTCCCCACCATCAAACACTCCATCCTCACTCACAACCCCTGGTTTTGCTTTACACCTCACCCCTAGCTCCATATCTACTTCCCAACTTGTCCCTTACACCTCCACAACTGAACAAAATTCTTTAATTGCAACAAAACTGCCCCAACCCACTAATTCCACTTTTGGCGCCAAAAAGTGGAAATAGTCGGTTTTGATGAAATGTAAAGATCCAATGGCTGGAAATGTGTGGGAAAGTCTCAGAGGACACCTGGAAGTGCAAAAGATCTTTATAAAGGAAGAAAGGAGCAATGTGGATATATATCTAGAGTAATTTAATTTTGCTTATGTTAACTTAAGTTATTTTTCAAGTTCTAGTGTTAAAATTAGCTTTCTCTTTCAGTACTTTGTTCAGTGTTCTTCAGTGTATGTGAATCTCTTTTAATAATCAATTTCAGTTTCTAAGTTCGAATTCCAGTTTATGTATTTTGTACTTCAAAATCTCAAGTTATCTTTAGTTTTGTTAGAAATGTTGTTTGTGGACTCTTAAGCTCATATAAGCTCCTCATATAGCCTATGTAAGCTATTAGAAACCTTAAATTCAGTTATAGTCATAAAAAGCAAAAATACAAAAAAATAATACAATAAGTTAGTGAAAAATCAAAAATTCAGTGTGCCATGATCAAGAAGCTGGAGCAGGGTTGATTGTGGATTGCCCTGGGTTAGTGGCTTAGTGGTAAGCCTATAGGAGTGGTTCTTTGTTCTTGATTCTTAATTTTCAGCTGAATAGCAAGTTTGTAAGCTTTTCCTCAATATTTGTATTCTACTGTAGAAACTAGTTTATGCTCTTATCTTTGTATTTTTATGTTTCTGTGGTATGTTTAAGTGAAATCAGTGCTTAAATTAGTTTGCTCTTTCATTGGAATTTGTTGTTGCTTAAAATCTTAATTTCACAGTTAAAATAGCATATTGTTCCTTTCTGTGTTTCATGCTGGTATTGTTGTTTTTTTATGCTTTTATGGTCTGTTATAATCATAAAATGGAGTTTGGAATCAGTGTTAAGGTTTTAGTAAGTCATTTACTTTGAAAATCTAGTATAAGTGTTGTATAAGGTGTGTTTGGATTAACTGTGTACACTGTGACATAAGGTGCTATTGTTGTTAACTTTGGTTTACATATATCACTTAAGGTCATTTTAGCTCAGTGCAACAATAAATACAGACCTTGTTTGATAAATAGTCAAAATAGCCTTTAATCTCTATTTGCTAGTTACCTGTTAGGATTTGGAGTATAAATTTCATCAGTAGTTAATTACTTGGTCATCTAGCTTAATTTCATCTCTAATTAGCCTAATATAACATAATCAGTAAGTAGATTAACCTTAAAGTTCATATAAGTCAACTATATAGTTTAAACTTAAAAAGTCAAATATATACCCTGTGCACAGGCTAGATAGCCTTTTTCATAAGCTCCTTAAAAGCTTATCAGTGCATATTAGCTTGTGTGAATTGTTGCTTTGAGAAGCCCTTCTGGCCATCTTCATATGCATGTGCTTTTTGTTCCATTTCTTGCTTATTTGCTCAGCTTATTTTGGACCAAAAATTCTTTCATAAGCCTAAGTATATACTAAGTCAGTATACACTGACTCAGTATACACTAAGTCCCACCAGCCCAGTTCACAAGCTCTTGTAGAGTTTATTTAAGGAGCTTATTCTAAGATCTTTGGATTTTTGAGAAGCCCTTACAGCTAGCTTGTTGTATCAAGGCTTATTTTTGGCCTATGAGCTTTTGCCCCTAGCTTAATCTAGCCTCCAAAAACCTTGCAGGCCTGTTTGTAGCTTTCAAGTTGTCCCATTTTGCTGTGTACACTGAGAATTCAGTGTATTTAAGCTTTTTCATAGGCCCTTCATAAGCTCATTTGTGGATCCCACAGTGTGAGTCTTGGCTTTTTGGGAAGCCCACATAGCAGGCTTTTCATATCTACGCTTACTTTGTGTTTTAGAGCTTATTACAGTGCTTAAAAAATCAGCCACAAGTAGGGTAGTTTGCCACTTTAGTTGCATACTGCTCATTGCTTTTCTAGTTGACGGCCTGGGCTTATTTTAGTTTTTTGAGTTGAATTAGGTTTGTTTAGGTCTATTACACTATACCTGAGCTTTTGGTGCATTCTAGTGCTTATTTGCTTATTTGAAGTGCTTATTTAAACTGCTTATTTGCCCAATTCAGCTTATTAGTGGGCTTATCTAACTTTTTATATTTTTCCTAGTATTCTGCTATCATATAGTATTTATAGAAAAAATTTCATATTTATTACTTTTCATTTAGTATTCATAATAATTTAAATTAGTTTAAATAGTTATTAATTAGTTTTTAATTAATAATAATTAATTAAATAGTCATATAAATAATCTTAATTTTCCAATAATTTTCTTTTATTATTAGGATTCCAAAGATATAAATTTCACATCCGTGGGATTTGTATTGATAAGAATTCACTTTTTATTTCGTTAAGTTACGTAAATTTAAATTAAACGTACGCGTTTTTAAGTTTTAAACGTTTCTAAGTATTTTTCCTTCACATACTTGTTCTATTAGCTTATTTAAGCTATTTTCTTTTATTCCTTAGTGTAAATCAATCAAAACCTTTTCTGTTCAATTATCACCCGATCCCAGATTCGTTCTATTACAGATTTCACACCTCGTTGGGACTTAACGACCCGGGGATACTCTGTACTCCTTGGTTAGTTGACCTCAAGTGTTTGACTTTAGTTGACCAATATCCTTGGTTAATATAAGTTGACCGTTTGGGAGCAATCAAAATTTGGCGCCGCTGCCGGGGAGGTGTGCTGCGTAGAAACGAATTTGAAGAATTAGTGATTGTTGCGTAGAAACCAAAATTATCGTGAAGTTAATTCGTTTGACGGATCGATAAACCAAAAATATCGTATTTCAAGTTTTCATAAAAAAAAAAAAAAAAAAAAAAAAAAAAAAAAAAAAAAAAAAAAAAAAAAAACCCAAAAAGAACCTTCTTCCCCTTTTCTAAGTTTCCATCACTCTAAAGGATTCTTAGATTCGTCTTAGTGCATGCGCACTCGTTCTTCTAGGTCATCAAGCCCTTTTCGTGAGCTTGTAAACATACCTCGAAGACGTCGTAGACGTTCTGCCCCATCAGTCGTATCTGAGGGACGTATTGACCCCAAAAACCCTGTCATCATGGCAGATTTGCCGATGAATGAGCTTCTCCAAGCACCCATCGAGGGTTATGGAGATGCCATTGTTGTTCCAGCCATCGTGGCTGATAGTTTTGAGCTCAAAACCGGGTTACTGAATCTTGTAACCTCAAGTCAATTCTATGGTTTTGAGAGGGATGATCCTCATGCTCACATTCGATGGTTTAACAAGATTACATCTACCATCAAATACAAGAATGTCCCTTCTGAAGCAATCAAGCTTCTTCTATTCCCATTTTCTCTCGAGGGACAAGCCCGGATATGGCTTGAAAAACAACCCCCTCGTTCAATTGAGACATGAGAGGATTTAGTTACAAAGTTTGTAAACGAATTCTTTCCCCCGTCTAGAACGACAAGTCTTAAAAATGAAATCATCAAATTCACACAAAGATTTGATGAATAGTTTAGTGACGCGTGGGATCGTTTCAAAGAATTGCTTCGTAAATGTCCTCATCATGGTTTCACCGAGTTGATGCAAATCGACACTTTCTATAATGGTGTGAGCCAATCTGACCAAGATTCTCTCAATGCCTCCGCTGGAGGTAACTCTTTGAGCAAAACCACCAAAGAAGCTTTAGCGATTATTGAAAATAAGTCTCAGGTCTGTACTGCACGAACAAAGCCATATCATTCTCAGGCTAGTGCTGGTCCTTCTACTTCATCTCCTGTGAGTACTTCTAGCACCGATGCTAAGATTGACAAGCTCACGGACGCTATTCAAGCTTTGGTTCTCTCAAACCAAAAGAAAGTCACTTTCACACAAAATCCTTCACATGCTGAAGTGAAGAAAGTGGAAGCCTGTGTTACTTGTGGTGGCCCTCATGCATACTACAACTGTACTGCCACCGATGGTAGTCCTTTTGAAGCTAATGCTATAGCCGGTACTTCAAATCAGGGAGGTAATCAATACCGTCCTCAAATGGAACCAAGTTACCGAGCTAACAGCTACCAAGGACCACCCGGTTTCAATCAGAACCAGAATTTGCAAAACCGAAACCAAAACCAACCTCGAATGAACCAAGGTTATCAAAACCAAGGGAATTTCAATTCTGGACAAAATCAAGGTTTCCAACACCAAGGAAACTTTAACCGAAACAATTTCAACCAGGGAAATCATTTTCAGGGAAATGGTAATCCAAATCAAGGGAATTTTCAACATCAAGGTTATAATCAAAATAACCGAATCCAAAATTTCCCTAACCAACCTCAAGCCATTCTCCCAGCCCCACAACCATCATCTGATGAGTTATTGAGGCAATTCATGAAAGCTCGAGAGGACACAAACAGGTTGTTGGTCAGCCAGATCTCTGAGATTAAAAAGTCTTTAAATGATCAACCTTCGGGCTCAGGAAAACTTCCGAGCAACACGATCGCTAACCCGAAGGGCGATGTTAAGGCGATCACAACCCGAAGTGGTACTTCATATGATGGACCCACTATTCCTACTACCACTTCTTCTTCTTCTCCTCCCAAGGTAGTGGATAGTGAACCTGAGGTGACTAAGGAAAAGGTACTTCCTACTAATAACGGAGGTACCGACAACGTCCAACCTCAAGTTGTCCGGAAAACCAAACCCAAACCAGGAGTTGTCTTTGAACTTCCTGAAACCCCGGTTGAAAACCCTAAATCCAAACCTTCTATTCCCTACCCATCACGTTTAAATGAGCAAAAGCTCCGCGAAAAGGCTAGTCAACAAATAGATAAATTCTTTCAAATCTTTCAAGAATTACATTTTGACATAAGCTTTGCGGATGCTATCATTCTGATGCCCAAGTTTGCATCCACAATCAAACACTTGTTAAGCAACAAGGAAAAACTGTTTGAAATAGCAAAATCTCCATTAAATGAGAACTGCTCAGCAGTTATCTTGAAAAAGCTTCCCGAGAAGCTTGGAGATCCTGGAAAGTTTCTAATACCTTGTGTATTTCCGGGAATGGTTGAATGCTATGCCTTGGCCGATCTTGGTGCAAGCATCAACCTGATGCCTCATTCAGTGTGGAAGAAACTTTCTCTTCCGGATCTTACTCCTACAAGCATGACTCTTGAGCTTGCAGATCGTTCAATATCTCGTCCACTTGGCATTGCTGAGGACGTATTTGTGAAAGTAGGAAAGTTTCATTTTCTAGCTGACTTTGTGGTTGTTGATTTCGATGCTGATCCTAGGGTTCCTCTCATTCTTGGAAGAGGATTCCTAAGAACGAGCCATGCTCTCATTAATGTATTTGAGCATGAAATCACATTACGTGTGGGTAATGAAGCTGTTATCTTTAACCTCGATCAAACTTCGAGGTACTCCTCAAATTATGATTCTGAATCGGTTAACCGAATCGATGTCATTGATATTGCTTCAGAGGAGTACTCTCAAGAGTTTCTTGGTTATTCTCATAATTCTGTGAGTGGGGATCCCACCACATCTTCTCTGCCTATCATTTCCGACTCTTCCCCTTCTTTCACTCCGTTTGAGGGAAGTGATTTCATTTTGGAAGAGATCGAGGCTTTTCTCAAGTGTGATTCATTTCTGGAAGGAATTGATAACGCTGAGATTAATCTGGAGGGAGATATTCTTCTTCTTGAGAAATTGTTGAATCAGGACAATTCTCCTCCACTCCCTCCCGTTGAACTTCATAATGAGGAAATCAAATCAGTTGAGAAAACCGATGAATTTCCTAAGGTCGAACTCAAAGACTTACCACCTCATCTTGAGTATGCATTTTTGGAGGGTGATAATAAATTACCCGTCATTATTGCTAAAGATTTAAGTAATGAGGAAAAGACTGCTCTAATAAAGGTCTTGAAGTCACACAAGCAAGCCATTGCTTGGAAACTCTCTGACATAAAGGGTATCAACCCTGAATTTTGTACTCACAAGATTTTAATGGAGGATGACTTTAAACCAGCAGTCCAACATCAAAGAAGGGTGAATCCTAAAATCCACGATGTTATCAAACAAGAGGTTCTCAAACTTCTTGATGCAGGATTGATTTATTCCATCTCTGATAGTCCTTGGGTTAGTCCCATTCACTGTGTTCCAAAAAAGGGTGGCATAACTGTTGTCACAAATGATGAGAATGAGTTGATCCCAACTCGATTGGTTACGGGGTGGTGGCGTGTTTGCATTGACTATCGTAAGTTAAATGATGCCACCCGAAAAGACCACTTTCCTCTACCCTTTATGGACCAAATGCTTGAGAGATTAGCAGGGAACGAGTACTATTTTTTCCTTGATGGTTTCTCGGGTTACTTTCAAATTCCCATTGATCCACAAGATCAAGAAAAGACCACCTTCACATGCCCCTATGGAACCTTTGCTTATAAACGTATGCCTTTTGGCTTATGCAATGCTCCAGGCACATTCCAAAGGTGCATGATGTCCATATTCTCCGACATGATCGGGAAAACTATGGAGGTCTTTATGGATGACTTCTCGGTCATTGGGGATTCATTCAAAACATGTCTCTCCCATTTAGAAAACATGCTGAAACGGTGTGAAGACACCAATCTTTGTCTAAATTGGGAGAAGAGTCATTTTATGGTCAAAGAGGGCATTGTCCTCGGCCATAAGATATCAAAGAACGGGATTGAGGTTGACAGAGCTAAAGTTGATGTCATTGCTAAATTACCTCATCCCACTACCGTCAAAGGTATTAGGAGTTTTCTGGGTCATGCCGGTTTCTATCGTAGATTCATACAAGATTTTTCTAAAATCGCCCGGCCTATGACTCATCTCCTTGAGAAGGATGCTCCTTTTATCTTCTCACCCGAGTGCATCGAAGCTTTTGAAACATTAAAGAAAAAGCTTACTGAAGCACCCATTCTGGTTGCCCCCGACTGGGATTTACCCTTTGAGCTCATGTGCGATGCAAGTGATTTTGCTATCGGTGCAGTCCTGGGGCAACGAAAAGCCAAACACTTTCAGCCTATCCACTACGCAAGTAAAACCATGACTGAAGCTCAAACTCATTACACCACTACAGAAAAAGAATTATTAGCTGTGGTGTATGCCTTTGAGAAGTTTCGGCCATATTTGATCTTGACAAAATGTTTAGTGTATACGGATCACTCGGCTCTCAAATATCTCTTTGCAAAACAAGATGCAAAGCCGAGATTGCTCCGTTGGGTTCTCCTCCTGCAAGAATTTGATATCATTATACGTGATAAAAAAGGGGCTGAGAACCTAGCTGCTGATCATCTATCCCGATTAGAGAACCCACACCAAGATGTTTTCGAGAAAAAGGAAATAAATGAAACATTTCCTCTCGAGACACTCAATGCGGTTGCTTTTCGTGGAGATTCTACTACCCCATGGTTTGCTGACTTCGCAAATTACCATGCGGGTAACTTCATAATGAAAGGGATGTCGACCCAACAGAAGAACAAATTCTTCAAGGATGTTAAACATTACTTCTGGGACGACCCCTACTTGTTCAAAATCTGTGCGGATCAAGTCATCCGACGGTGTGTTTATGGACAGGAAGCTATTGACATTCTCAAAGCTTGCCATGCTGGACCCACTGGGGGCCATCATAGTCCAAACTACACCGCCAAAAAGGTGTTTGATTCCGGGTTTTATTGGCCCACAATCTATAAGGATGCCCATGATCTCATCAAAACCTGTGACGCTTGTCAGCGTCACGGAAATATTTCACAACAAAATGAATTGCCACAAAATGCTATTCAAGTTTGTGAAATCGTTGATGTCTAGGGCATTGACTTTATGGGGCCATTTCCATCATCTCGAGGAAACAAGTACATACTCGTGGCTGTTGACTATTTGTCAAAATGGGTTGAAGTGAAAGCTTTACCCACCAATGATGCCCGAGTTGTTGTAAAATTCCTGAAAGCTCTTTTTGCCTATTTTGGAACTCCACGTGCTATAATCAGTGATCGTGGTACACATTTCTGCAATGACAAGTTTGATAAAGTCATGCAGAAGTATGGTGTAACTCACCGTCTTTCTACTGCGTATCACCCACAAACAAGTGGACAAGTAGAAGTTTCAAATCGGGGTATTAAAAGAATCTTGGAATGGACTGTAGGAGAAAATCGTGCATCCTGGTTTGATAAATTGGATGATGCACTATGGGCCTTCCGTACAGCTTACAAAACACCCATCGGGTGTACGCCTTACAAGCTTGTGTACGGAAAGGCATGTCATCTTCCGATCGAATTAGAGCACAAAGCCTACTGGGCCTTGAAACATGCTAACTTTGACATCCAAACTGCGGGTGATCACCGTAAAGTTCAAATGAATGAATTAAATGAACTACGTGATCAGGCCTACGAGAACTCTTTGATCTACAAAGAAAAGACAAAGAAGATTCATGACTCAAAAATAAAGAACCGTGTTTTTAACATTGGTGATCGAGTCCTTCTTTTCAATTCAAGATTAAAGATCTTCTCAGGCAAACTCAAATCCCGTTGGTCTGGTCCATTCACTATTACAAAGGTTTATCCATATGGTACCATTGAGTTATCTCAAAATGACGGTCCAAATTTCAAAGTGAATGGTCATCGTTTGAAACACTACTTTGGAGAGGATATACCACCCATGGTTGTCCCGGATCTTCAAACTTTCCCCATAAACCAATGAATGCGGGGTCGAGTCAAGCTAAGTGACTCGGTGAACAAAAATATTAGCACACCATATGGGTTTTCACCCATATTTCTGTCTTCTTTCTCTTTTCTAACACCTAAGTGTGGGGGAGTTGCCCCTGCTGTTGTATATCATATTCAAAAAATAATAATAATAATAATAATAATAATAATAATAATAATAATAATAATAATAATAATAATAATAATAATAATAATAATAATAATAATAATAATTGTTGTGTTTCCACTCTTGGCTAGTAGTATTACCTTTTTACGTTCTAAGTGTCGGCATAATAGCCGGTGCTTTGAATATTGAGGGCAATATTCAATTCTAAGTGTGGGGGGGGGGGGGGAAATTCTGGCGAGTTTGATCACATGAGTACCTTCTAGTGCCCTAATACCCCCGTTTTGGCCAAAATTTTAAATTTTTTTCATTTGGTGGAAGTGCTTTGCACTAACACAACAAATAGTTATCAGTCCACCATGTCTAACCCACATAAGGACTGGCTAATCCGAGAGCAAACGGCTCTAGGTAAAGATATCTCAAATCCGTTTATGGCTGACAATTTGCCAAAAATTGTATGGTAATCAACTCGCCATATCTTTGATAGTGAAGAGTTGGCTAGCCCACAAGATTATGACTTGTGGATAAGGCAGTAGAAAACCATAATTGGTAATCAGCTCACCAAGATGATAACTGTATTCTATCAAAGAGTTGGCTAGTCCAAAAGCAAACGGCTTTTTGTAAAGACAAATCAAATCCGTTGACAGCTGATGATTAGCTTAAAATCATTTGGTTATCAATGTACCATAGTATCATACTAAAACATTGGCTACTCCAGAAGTAATGGCTATCTGGTAAAGAGACATAAAATCCATGAAATTTTCAAAAAGGATTGCTAGGGACTAGCAATAGTTTAGTGTGGGGGATTGATGAGTGTGTAAATACTCATCATTTTTGTCCCATCTGAACTGCAAAAACATTTAAAAACACTCAGAAATGCTTCAAAATACAGAAAATATCCTTGGATTGTGTTTTTATCTGTTTCATGTGCAAAAGGATTGAAAACAGATGAAAAATGAGCAAAGTTTCATAAATGGCAAAAATAGTCCCTGGGCATTCAAAAATGGAAATTCACATCTATGGCCCTAGTTACTAAACCCATTAAACCAACCCAACCCTTTAAATAAATAAACCCAGCCCAATCACCTTTCCTTTTGCCTAACTCATCCAGTCCAATAAACACCCTGATATTTATAAACGGGGTTTGACCCCGGTCAACTCCCTCCAAACCATCTCCCCTGTACACCTCCCTCTCTAACACCTGCAACCCAATACCAGGGTGGTTTTTCCACCACCTCATCACCACAGCTGGCTACTCTACTCCTCCACCTCATTCCCCTTCCTCTTATACACCCACTGAGCATTTAATGCTTCCCCACCATCAAACACTCCATCCTCACTCACAACCCCTGGTTTTGCTTTACACCTCACCCCTAGCTCCATATCTACTTCCCAACTTGTCCCTTACACCTCCACAACTGAACAAAATTCTTTAATTGCAACAAAACTGCCCCAACCCACTAATTCCACTTTTGGCGCCAAAAAGTGGAAATAGTCAGTTTTGATGAAATGTAAAGATCCAATGGCTGGAAATGTGTGGGAAAGTCTCAGAGGACACCTGGAAGTGCAAAAGATCTTTATAAAGGAAGAAAGGAGCAATGTGGATATATATCTAGTGTAATTTAATTTTGCTTATGTTAACTTAAGTTATTTTTCAAGTTCTAGTGTTAAAATTAGCTTTCTCTTTCAGTACTTTGTTCAGTGTTCTTCAGTGTATGTGAATCTCTTTTAATAATCAATTTCAGTTTCTAAGTTCGAATTCCAGTTTATGTATTTTGTACTTCAAAATCTCAAGTTATCTTTAGTTTTGTTAGAAATGTTGTTTGTGGACTCTTAAGCTCGTATAAGCTCCTCATATAGCCTATGTAAGCTATTAGAAACCTTAAATTCAGTTATAGTCATAAAAAGCAAAAATACAAAAAAATAATACAATAAGTTAGTGAAAAATCAAAAATTCAGTGTGCCATGATCAAGAAGCTGGAGCAGGGTTGATTGTGGATTGCCCTGGGTTAGAGGCTTAGTGGTAAGCCTATAGGAGTGGTTCTTTGTTCTTGATTCTTAATTTTCAGCTGAATAGCAAGTTTGTAAGCTTTTCCTCAATATTTGTATTCTACTGTAGAAACTAGTTTATGCTCTTATATTTGTATTTTTATGTTTCTATGGTATGTTTAAGTGAAATCAGTGCTTAAATTAGTTTGCTCTTTCATTGGAATTTGTTGTTGCTTAAAATCTTAATTTCACAGTTAAAATAGCATATTGTTCCTTTCTGTGTTTCATGCTGGTATTGTTTTTTTTTTTTATGCTTTTATGGTCTGTTATAATCATAAAATGGAGTTTGGAATCAGTGTTAAGGTTTTAGTAAGTCATTTACTTTGAAAATCTAGTATAAGTGTTGTATAAGGTGTGTTTGGATTAACTGTGTACACTGTGACATAAGGTGCTATTGTTGTTAACTTTGGTTTACATATATCACTTAAGGTCATTTTAGCTCAGTGCAACCATAAAATACAGACCTTGTTTGATAAATAGTCAAAATAGCCTTTAATCTCTATTTGCTAGTTACCTGTTAGGATTTGGAGTATAAATTTCATCAGTAGTTAATTACTTGGTCATCTAGCTTAATTTCATCTCTAATTAGCCTAATATAACATAATCAGTAAGTAGATTAACCTTAAAGTTCATATAAGTCAACTATATAGTTTAAACTTAAAAAGTCAAATATATACCTTGTGCACAGGCTAGATAGCCTTTTTCATAAGCTCCTTAAAAGCTTATCAGTGCATATTAGCTTGTGTGAATTGTTGCTTTGAGAAGCCCTTCTGGCCATCTTCATATGCATGTGCTTTTTGTTCCATTTCTTGCTTATTTGCTCAGCTTATTTTGGACCAAAAATTCTTTCATAAGCCTCAGTATATACTAAGTCAGTATACACTGACTCAGTATACACTAAGTCCCACCAGCCCAGTTCACAAGCTCTTGTAGAGTTTATTTAAGGAGCTTATTCTAAGATCTTTGGATTTTTGAGAAGCCCTTACAGCTAGCTTGTTGTATCAAGGCTTATTTTTGGCCTATGAGCTTTTGCCCCTAGCTTAATCTAGCCTCCAAAAACCTTGCAGGCCTGTTTGTAGCTTTCAAGTTGTCCCATTTTGCTGTGTACACTGAGAATTCAGTGTATTTAAGCTTTTTCATAGGCCCTTCATAAGCTCATTTGTGGATCCCACAGTGTGAGTCTTGGCTTTTTGGGAAGCCCACATAGCAGGCTTTTCATATCTATGCTTACTTTGTGTTTTAGAGCTTATTACAGTGCTTAAAAAATCAGCCACAAGTAGGGTAGTTTGCCACTTTAGTTGCATACTGCTCATTGCTTTTCTAGTTGACGGCCTGGGCTTATTTTAATTTTTTGAGTTGAATTAGGTTTGTTTAGGTCTATTACACTATACCTGAGCTTTTGGTGCATTCTAGTGCTTATTTGCTTATTTGAAGTGCTTATTTAAACTGCTTATTTGCCCAATTCAGCTTATTAGTGGGCTTATCTAACTTTTTATATTTTTCCTAGTATTCTGCTATCATATAGTATTTATAGAAAAAATTTCATATTTATTACTTTTCATTTAGTATTCATAATAATTTAAATTAGTTTAAATAGTTATTAATTAGTTTTTAATTAATAATAATTAATTAAATAGTCATATAAATAATTTTAATTTTCCAATAATTTTCTTTTATTATTAGGATTCCAAAGATATAAATTTCACATCCGTGGGATTTGTATTGATAAGAATTCACTTTTTATTTCGTTTAGTTACGTAAATTTAAATTAAACGTACGCGTTTTTAAGTTTTAAACGTTTCTAAGTATTTTTCCTTCACATACTTGTTTTATTAGCTTATTTAAGCTATTTTCTTTTATTCCTTAGTGTAAATCAATCAAAACCTTTTCTGTTCAATTATCACCCGATCCCAGATTCGTTCTATCACAGATTTCACACCTCGTTGGGACTTAACGACCCGGGGATACTCTGTACTCCTTGGTTAGTTGACCTCAAGTGTTTGACTTTAGTTGACCAATATCCTTGGTTAATATAAGTTGACCGTTTGGGAGCAATCACTAAACTACAACTAACCCCCTAAACTTATATCCTAACTATTACATACTAATATTCAAATAATTTCCACTTTAATGGTGATAGTTAGCCTTCTCCGACACGCAGCAACTTCAACCAGTACTGGAATCTCGGACTGGGGACTGCCTTCGCCAAGGCATCAATAGAAATACCCACTACTAACCTTAGTTCAAAACGTGAGTCTGTAGAGAGTCCCTTTAGCCATGTACCCTCCCTCAATTCTCTAGTAAATGTAATATACTCCACTTCAGTTGTTAATCAAGCCATCTTGTGCTACAATATAGCTTCCCAGCTCACCGCACATTCCTGTATTATAAACCCGTACCTTGTGATTGATCTACCCATGACAGTGATCGATCTACCCATGGCGTAGTCAGAATCCACAAAAACTTGTATGTCCATTTGTAATCCAAGATTAAAACCATCCAACATATCCATATCCGCATATGCTATGTCAAGTCTCGTGCAGACTAGTTGATACTCATGACTTCTAACGCATATATACATGACCCTTACTCTTCTTTTTTTCATCACATTTCCCTGACAGACCGACCTCTCACGACAGTGTAGACTATAGAGTGTCCCCCAACAATATCTGAATAGACATCCCATTGAAAAACCTGAATCGTGACACCCACATAGTATACTACTCTAAGTCCTGAAGATCTCCATACCAAGTATATTTTCTTTTGCTTCACCCAGCAAAACCTTGGTAACACATATCTTAACCTTGCTTTCGCAAGTAAACACCATACAATAGAGGAATAGATATATGAACATACCTGGTGCATACTTCCAGTAATATATGTTACTGTCATCACTGCTTGGCCTGAACTATTGCTAAGCATACACATACTAGACCGAGTATTTATATCTTCTTTCATTACAACCATCCACTTGGAAATTATCTCACAAGCAACTGCATCCCTAAAAATCAATGACTCATATGCATATTCTTCTATCACTGCAACAACTCCTCAAGCAGCCATATTACTGTCACCTCTGTACCTGAGTAGTTCTCGTACTGAACATTGCTCCCTTTCGTGTGCAAACTTATAGGCGATTAAATCTTGAGTCTGAAAAACCTGTGAACCATCAACCAGATCGCAACTCCCTAGAGGTCCCACCTCAAATCCACTATCTTCTTGTGGTTTCACCTCAAACTCAACTCCATGCAATGTTTGCGTTGAACCCGTACCTAAACCAGCCCCTTTGAGAGTATCCGTATACCAACCATTCTTGAAGTAAAACATGTTCCCAAACATGACAATGTCAGACATTACTCTTGACATCCCGTAATCCCTTGTAAAATCGATTGAACCTAGTGAAAAAACTCACCCAAAATCGACTAACAAGTATTGTGTGTGCAACCCTTCAAAGTATTGATTTTTCTTCACTCTTCAATTGACTCAAACCTTGTAGAAAACCC
The DNA here is from genome assembly GCA_021014915.2 of Artemisia tridentata subsp. tridentata. NCBI lineage: Eukaryota > Viridiplantae > Streptophyta > Magnoliopsida > Asterales > Asteraceae > Artemisia > Artemisia tridentata. The sequence goes on from CP139503.1 coordinate 176,443,339, forward strand.
AAACTAGAAATTGAATAACCCAAGAGCTTGTAACACCCCGTGCCCGCTTACTTCAAAATTTAAAACTTTTTACGCGGAAACGCTTGAACCAAAACTGACCCGCTGTACTCTTTCATAAACTGACAAAAATACATACACATTCAGCCCTTGAGGCTATTTTTAAATGAAAATACATTCAATTACCTTCGAAACGATAGGTGGTACGACCACCAACGACTTACGGTTTGTTTTATACGACATTTAGAAAATTACCAAATCTGGACTGTTGGATAGATGCGCCATATCCCAAAAAGAGATGCGCCATATCACATGATACGCCGTATCTCAAAAAGAGATACGCCGTATCTACCCTCAGTTACAGAAACTGCTGCAGAAAATCTGCAGAAACTCAACTCTTATCCACAAACCATTTTGACCTCAATACAACATTATAACTTATGCCAAAACACTCATTTAGCATTCAAAACTATAACAAACCATAATACACGGCAAATGACCCGTTTGACCCCAAAAATGGGTACATTCTTACCTTTACCAAACGCCCCTTTACACATTGACTACAATCACATAAATAACACTTAGACACACCATTAGGCTTCCAAACCGTTATGGCTCCATAAACATATAATTCCACACTTGACTCCACTTTGCAAACCATTAAAAGACCAACGAGGGTACAAACTTTATACTTGAGCTCGGTATTCTAACTAAGCTCCTAAATACAAACTACCTTCATTCTCGCCTAACCAAATCCTTATTCCATCATTCCAAGCCATCCATATAAACATGTCAACCTACAAAACGGTTAAACAACTAAACCGTAAGCACAACGGCTTAGTAAGTAAAACGACTATAACATACAATATACTTCAATCCACATGATGCATCATATACATAAAACACTTACAAAATGACTCACTATTCAAATCTCAACTAGCACATAACATCAACATATCCATAGCCTCATCTCATCACATAAGCCATAAACATGGCATCACATAAGCATAGTCCAAGCTCATCTTCTCATCATAAACATACATAACACATAATGATAGAAATCCATATACATATGCTATCATCATTTTACTTACCTTAGCTCCAAGCTAAGCACATCAAAGCCTCATCATCAACATCATCATCATAAACACCTAAAACACATAATGATACATAACATATAATACATAATCATTAACTATAATCATGGTTAATACAACCATAAATAACCTCTAAACACTTCTAATCATCATATAATCATATATTGATTATATGATAATCAATCCCATCATTTACTAACTTAAACCCATTATAAACTCATCACATAATCATCATTACCTCTTAATTATCTTAAAACACCATTTACCCTTTAATCCCAAGTTAAGGTTCACAAACCCTAAATTCTTAATCACCAATTAAACTCTAATTAAACCTCATGAACATCATACCTTATGTAAGAAACAAGCTATAGACTTAACCCTTGAATTATCACCATTAAACCATTATCATCTCATCATCCAAAAGCTCCATTTCTCTTCTCTTTTCCTTTATAAACGACACCACAGAAAACACAAGAGGAATGTGGAGTTGTCTAGAACTATCTCCTATATAAAACAAGATACAAGGGCATTTCTGTCATTTCTGTCCATTTTAGGTCGATACGCCGCATCTATCTTTTAGATGCACCGCATCTACTGATGCTCCGTATCTACATTTCAGATGCTCCGTATCTTAGATGCTCCATATCTATATTTTAGATGCTCCGCATCTAAGCCTCATCAGACATGCACTTAAAAGACTCAACCACATATTCTTAGTCAAACATACTTAGGCTCGGGTCAACTTCATCTAGGGTGGGGTCCCAACACCCGGGAAACGGGTCTAACAGAGCTACCCCGAAAAACCTTTTGAATTAAATCCTTTGTTGATTAAACCCGGGCAAACCTGAAACTTGAAATCCAAGTAACTAACTAGTCAACAAAACCCTTTATGATAAAAGAACCCTAACAGAAAAACCTTGAACAAAATCGATAAAACAAAAAACCCTTTGATGACAACCTTGCTCAAATTGATCACACTTCACCACCAAGTAACCTTCTTTAATCCGAAACCTTGAAGTTGAAACTCTTGAGAAACCTTGTCACATTTGAAGCTCAAAACCGAAACTCCAAGAACTGTGTGACAAAAGAAAATGATTTCCTATAACCCTAGGAGAATCAATCCACCCCCTTGCAAGACAACTTGAAGAACCTTATGGACCAAGTAATCTTGACTCATAAAACTAGAAATCACACAAGATGGTTTACTTTTCAGATTTCTAGAAAGAAAAAAAAAAGATTAGCAGTGATGGGTTTGTAAATCAAATGATGAGAGAAAAGGATATATAAGATAAGGAAAAAAAATAGGATATTATGAAACAACAAAATGACGAATACGCCCTCACGTAGATGGAACTGATCAATGGGCAAAAGTAATAAGCGTTAATGGCTAGGTTGCAACAAAAAGACGAATTTAGGGACATATCAAATAAAAACTTGGTTCGGTAGCCCACGTGCAAAAATCGCAAACTTTAGGGACGAAAATGCAGTTTACCCATAATTATTGTTCAAGCCGGACCAAAAACATGAATTATCATATTGATCCGACTTACGCTTACTATTACATAAAAAGATATGTCACTCTAAAATGTATGTTAAAACTTCGCAGCATAACACAAACTTACATAACACTCGTTACAAAACGAAAACAGTTCTTTCTAGTTTGTGGTATAAATCTTATCATCATTCTCCGTCGAAAAAGAAAATATTTAAACCTTTGCTTACTTACCATCCTTTCATTAACATAAACAGGAGCTCGGAAATACGCCATGCCAGGGTGCAATGACACATGCGGAAACAACGTGACAATTCCATATCCTTTTGGAATTGGTGCAAAATGTTCTATCAACGAATGGTACACTGTTGACTGCTACTCCTCGAAGCCATACCTGTCTGCGCTCAACAACCTTGAAGTCTTAGGTATTGACTTGATATATCAGATAGTCACTGTAAATATGCAAAAGCTCTCTGATTGCAGTCAGGTGATCAATAGTGTGGATCTCGGTAGCAGTCCCTTCCTGTATTCTAAATCACACAATAAATTTACTTATGAGGGGTCCTGTGGTAATGCTTTCATGATGGACAATCATGGTAGTGTGCTCACAGGGTGTTCCACTACTTGTAACAATGACACTAATACTACTGTCATCATCGATACCAACAAATGTAATGGCAGAGGCGTCTCTGAGGATTTACGTATGCCCCTTAGACCCCTTATTGGGCTTATAAATTTATTATGTGTTATAGGTTTAGTTATAAGATTGGAATTTAATTGGGCCCAAGTTTAAATGTTTAATACCTATTTAAAAAAATACATATAATATATCTACATAATATATATAACAATATGGACATGACGTCATCAAATAAAAGATTGCCCAGTAAGCAGCTTGATTGATGAATAAGCAGCTGGATTGCCCAGTAAGCGGCCATTAATGCCACCTAAGCAGTGTTTTAGTGTAAATAAAATTCGGAATATTTATTAAATCCGAAATTAATGTAAATAAAATTCGGAATATTTATTAAATCCGAAATTAATGTTTATTAAATCCGAATTGTTATATAAAAAACTTATATTGGTAGATTCGAACTTTGGTTGATTATAAGGTTGCATGTATATTAACGACATTACCATTGGGCCAAATTATTTTTTGAGTTATATCATCCAAAAAATTATATATGTGTTTCTTGGTCAATGTTAATTTCGGAATTTTTGTTTTTTTAGTTTATTGTATACAATGACTTTTTTAACAAGATACGTTTACTTTTTAAAATATATGATATTCAAAAATTAGAGTATATGTCGGTTTTATTAAGATTTTTTTCCCATTTTTTAGATTATATCATACAAATTTTAAATATCATATATTTGATTTGGAAGATAAGTATAGAATATAATTTGCACAAATCTTTAGTTCCCATATTTAAAATAACTATTTGTTTATTTTTATTTTATCATTATTTAAATTTTTTTTTGGTTAATATCATCCCCTTATTTGACAGTATATATACTTATCGATGTAGATGACTTATTTTCGGTATTCATATAAACCTATATTGCATCAAACGTATATTGCATCATGCACCATCAAAGGCACTCTACGAGGCTCACACGAGGGTCAGCCAAGCAGATCACAAGTACCTCTTCAGAATGTATAGTTCAATAGCACAGTTGATTCATTGAATTTTCGATTTTTAACAAGCAATATATTTCTATTGTTATTCTGTTTTTAATTGTGTTGTTGTATAATGAATATAATGTTTTAGTTTACAATATTTTTTTGATTGAATATAGCTACTAAAGGGAACAAGAGTAGTACCATGCAGAAGAAAAATGCTAAAACTTCTTCGTCGCAAGGTACGTTGTTGTTTTATATCGTTACATGCATCCTACATTGGTTTGGTTTATTCTACCATATAACTGTATGATTTCGTGTTAGGTAAACCTCCACATCATGAATCCGAGACACCATGCAGACAAACTGGCAGCCATGACTCAGATGTTGTTATACAACCAACCGGTATTAACTTGCTCAATCTTTTGATTACATGGACTATACATAGTTTTTACATATGTGTTGAATATATCAGACATAAGATTTGGGCATGTGTTGCTTAATTTATAACTTTTAGATTAACATCAGATATATGCTTGATTCAGCAATGTTTTTAATCTATGATATATTTAGAATAGCTTTTCATATAATAATAGACTTATTTTGTTGTCTATTCTCTGATTTTTTGGTGTTTATACTGTGCTACTATGTTATTATTTTCACGTAAAGGTTTGGACCAACGAGATTCATCATCTATGTATGAAAATTCGGTATTTGAAAGCGATACACCGGGTCGGAGATCCGAGGTACCAATTTCTGATGCTGTCGCTCAATGTAAAGGTAGAATTTTGAATCACCCAATAACTAGAACAATAATACTATGTGTTTATATATAATTAATTGTTATGTTGTTGCGAATTTCAGTGTCTAAACCACCAACAAAGAGAAGTTTTGGAAGCAGCTCATCGTCCTCTGGGTCACATCTAATCCATAAAGGTAATATGTTTCTGGATTAGTTGTTTTAATAGTATAAAGCGTGGTTATAATATACTAATTGTTCGTGTTTGTATATCTTAAACCGTGTTTGATATGTATTCATTAAATAACAGTATCTAATAAACGCCTTAAGAGAAGAGACGTTAGTCAGTCAACACATGTTGAAACACGATCCGTGTATGAAAATTCTAACAATGATTCTTCCAACTATGGACATCGACCAGGTATGAATATTTGGTTTTAAGACCACAATCCTTTATTAATGCATGTTATACATAAATTTATTTTATCATTGTTGCTAGGGAAAACAATGTCAAGCTTTGAATCTAAAGGACTTACATACATTAAACACCAGCAAAATGATTTGAGACACCGGGTAGCATCTTCGTCTGCACCCTCACATATGAACAAGAAATCTATATCGTATTGTGGAAAAGTTCCATCAGGTTTTTTATTAATGCTATAAGTGACTACAATTTTGAATCATTTGCTTTATATAAATTACATGGTAGAGATTTCTTTATGTATCTATAGGAGGCAATTCTCACCCAAGAAAAAACAATGAGAGAAACATGTCCAGTGTTAAAAGTTCTACAACAGGTTTGTTTAAAATTGTTGTTCAATTATAAAATATGATTTTTATGCATTAAAAAAAGAATATAACTTTGATTTACATGTTTAGTAATGAAAGAACGGAATATGATTCTCATTAAAGATATAAATCCGATGAATGTAAACATGGCTATTAAAGGAAGGTGTGTATCCGTATGGCATTCACATAGACTTAACGAAGAACATGATCCTTATAGTCTCGATTGTGTTTTCCAGGACGAGGAGGTAACTTCAGTTTAGTTATTAGATATTTATATTTGAGTATATTTAGTATGTATCACTAATGTTTGGTTTGTATAAACAGTCAAATCGTATCCAAATTTATATCAAAAAGGAGCTTATGTTTAAGTTTGAACCTCTTTTACAAGAGGGTCAGTGTTACATAATCTCTAATTTTGGTGTAGCTGAAAATGCTGGACGATTACCTTTGTTACCAAACCAGTGGAAAATATGTTTTTACAAGGGAACCGAGGTTACCCGGATTGATCACATCGATGATAACTTTATTGGGTTCATTAATGAGCCATTCTCGAGTATCCTCGATACAGATAATGAGTATCACGATCATGATTGTGTTGGTACGTGTTTATATAAACAGTAATAATAGCATTTGATATTATTGAAAATTTTAGTTGTGAAATTTGATAAACACCTTTTTTTTTTAAGATATTGTTGGTACAGTTGTAGCAATTGGTAAAATAGTTAACGTGAACAGTTCCGGTGGTCATAAGTTGCGCAGGACAATTGTTCTTGAGGACGCTGAGTAACTATATTTTACACACTCTTGATCAATTAAAATAATGTATACAAAATAGTGTGCTATTGTATCCATATATTGATTTTATTCTGTGTTGTGCAGGTCTTTAAGAGTTGATTGTACATTTTGGGATAATTGGGCATTAATGTGGAATGACTACGAGAACAAGCATGATGAGCTTGGTCATATAGACATTCTTTTGATGTTGGCAAAAGTGAAATATTGGGATAGTGAGTTTTTAGAAATATGTATTGAAAATTTGGCACAAAAGAAATTATTTAATCCATATTAATACCTTTTAAAATTGATTCTATTTGTTTTGTGACACAGACAAGCCGTCAATACACAATGCTTTGTTTGGCACGAGAATATTTATAAACAGGGATGTTCCACAATTGTTGTCTTTCCGGAAAAGGTTATCACAACGATGTTGTACATATGTTTTTTAGTTTGTTGATCGAGGACATGTTAAATATATTAAGAAACTTAATTATACACTGTACATGTATGAGGAGCAGGATGGGTACAATGCGGATGAATTCAAAATTGGGGAGCATTCAATTGATAATCGTGTTGTTACACCTGCGGAGTTTATGCACGGTTGTGTAAAGAGAGTTGTTGGAACCATTCGAACTATTGAGCCGGTGAGTCAAAATTTGTTATTCGATATGTAATATAAATTTAATTGAATTACTGATTAAGACTGCGTTAGTAATGTTTATATATGGTTTTGTATTTGAATATAGGAATCACACTGTGTAGTTTATGCAACGGTGCATAGTATACAACGTGAGGATGGTTGGGTTTACACGGGTTGCAAAACGTGCAATACCAGAGTAACGCCAATTGTTTCAAAAAGGAACTCGGTAACAAGGAATAAAAAGCAGTTGTGGCATTGCAAAAATCATGGGGAAATGTATGCAGTTGCGTTTAGGTATGTAAAACATCCTTTAAATAAAATTATTTTGGAACTATCCTTAAACGTGGAATAAATAATGCAACATGTTTGAACAGTTTACAATTAATGATAAATTTATATATTTGTAGGTTGAAAATCATTGCACGCATATTTGACCATAGTGGTACAGCACAGGTCGTGATTTTTGACAAAAGTTTGCATAAAATGACACATACAACAGCATGGGAAATCATGGAACGAGAGGGCATGGACACGGAACAATACTTTCCAGATGTCCTAAATCAAATTATTGGCAGGAAGTATCTCTTCAAAATTTTTTTCTCTGAATTTAACCATGACAATAACAGTTACACATATCGAGCGGAAAAGGTGACCGAAGATGTTGATACAATCAACTATTTCAAAAATGGTTTCATGGAAGAACAGGTTTTGTTATTAGTTGTTTTGATATATTTAGTAATGGTACATGCCTGCAGACAGGTGTATACTAATCGTTTTGCATAATATAAAATAGGATGACGATGAGGAAGACGAAGATTTAGAGTATGATTCTGTGTGTTCTGATGATGAATCCGAAACACGATCTGATGATATAAATGAGGTAGTGTGCATTTTATTTTTAAATGCCCTTTACCACAATTGAAATTTACCCAACCATACAATATAAACCTTTACTTCTTTTGCAAAATGTAATAGGAACGCACAAGTGAAGATGTAATTCCATCTGTAGACATAGTAGATGATACCCCATTAGTGTACGGTGATGCCACTGACGATATTCTTAGCCGATCTGATGATGAACACAAAGACATGACGTGCGACGACAATGGTGTCCCTGCAGCATTGGATGATAGATTACAAGCTAATGACTCTGATGAACAAGAAAAGCAAGAGGATGATTGATGTCTCTTTACATTTTTAAAAATAACCTTTGAACAGTTTATCTACAACTCTCATATACCTCACATGTTATTGTGTGCTTATGATTATTCTTTTTGAACTATTTATCTACAACTCACAATTTATTGTGTGTTTACCCTTATTTTTTGGAGCAACCTATCTACAGTTTACATGTCCTCTTATATTTTCTATTTACATGAATAAAGTTGGTTTTTAAAAGGCCATGCATACCATTTCCAATAGTTTTAGGATACTCGATGTTTTGTTTATATGAATTTTTAACTTTTATTTACAGCTGTTATTATAAACGAACAATATTCCACATCACATGCAATAAACAATTGAGTCTATTAAGAAATTGTTAATACTGATAATGTTTAAAGTATTTGTTTGTGGTTCTTTTTCGCTTTGGTTATCCTCTCGGTCTAATTGCAAAATCACTTGATATAGTTACCTTGCTACTAATGAATCAACTATATTGTAAATTCGATAAAGTTGTTTATATAACAAATGGTCGTTGAAAGAGATTGAATATGTTTAATTTGTTAAAAAATTGTATAATCTATAATGAATACCACTTAAATTTAAACAAAATTTTGTATTCCATATCTATCTATTACTATTTAATAGCATGCATTTTTTTAACAAGATATAAACATATATGTTAATTAAATTTTATCATTGTGTTTTAAATATAAAGTTATATCCGGAAATGATTTGTGTATATCATATTTCTAGGGTATAAGATAATTACCAAAGTTTAAATGTATGTAGACGCCGTTTAGTATTTAAATACAATAAATATACAATGAAAGATGTAAATCGGCTTGCATAATGTTTCCAATGGCGCAATTCCAAATTTTATATGATCTAATGAAAATTGCAGGCTCGTCCAAGTTGCATGATTGTATGCGCGTGTGGTTTGTGCAGCAGGCAGATGAGGACTCGGCATGTGCAAAATTGATACACGCTTGCTGTGAGCATCTCAGGAGGGTGATGGCGAAGAACCAAGTTATGATAGCTGACATGGAAGCATTAGGACACCGTGGGGTCGCATTAGATTCGCTTGATGCTTTGAAAAAAACGCAAGAAAGACATCGGGCATTGCATGATTTGCTGTTAGATCTGTGTGCTCAAGCCAAGTCCGGTGCTCGCGAGGAGGAGAATAATGCCATGAAGATGAATGATTTTAACTAAGTTGTTTTAGTAGTTTTTTCCATACACAATGTTTGATTTTTACTAATTTGTTTGGTACAATTTTTACACAATTTACATGAATGTTTTTGCACACAACTCTTTTCTCTTTTAATATATATTTGACCATATAAACAAAATCTAAAAACATTCTTATAATCTAAATGTAATTCAATTTATGTACGTATATGTGGATTAAACACAATAAAAATTAAAAAAATATGTTAATAAGATATCTTATTCATGTTTCTTTCAAAACCTAAACACAATCATATACATATATTTTTAAAATATATATGTATATCCTAAAATAAAATGCAAATTGATTAACAAAGTAAAAAAAAAAAAACTGATCTTTGCACGCCTATTCTGTTTTGCAACAATATGAAAATGGCTCCAAGGTAAACCTACTAAGTGTATAACTAATGTATGTTAAGATTTCATGTATTTCACAAAATAATGAATGCTAATATCGTCTTTACACCAGGTCGAATGATGTTGCATCAAGCAAAGTGAAAGAAATGCGTGAAAACAAAGGTAAACAAGCATATATTAGTTTTTCTGAAATACAGTTTTCCAATGTTGTGTTCATGTTTTAAAAATGGCCTGAATATCCATGTAGTGGAAGTACAAGGTAACCATGGTGAAGAGGTGGAAGAAAGCATAGAGTCTATCTATGATTGGATGGTTTCGAAGAGGCAAGCCATTAAAAAAAGGAAGTGGGAGCAAATTGATGCGTGGTTTTGCGACCTTACAACAGGTTTTACCTCTCGAGGGATCTCAAGAGGCTTACAACCCCACCAGGCAGTGTACCTGACCGATGTAGTATAGTGTAGTGGTAAGTACGGGGGATTGATCGTTCTCCACAGGGAATAGTGTTCGTTAGGTATGAAAGGCTACTCTAATTAGGTCTAAGGGTTGAGGAAGATTCTTTTTATGTTTTTATAGTTTTTATGAAAGCAAGTAAAATCTCGGGTTTGAAAGAGTGGGCGGAATTAGTTGCTAGTCAACTAACCCAAATTACTACGAATGCAATAAAATAAATAACTGAAATGAAAATGTGGTGAGAAACTTATGTGTAGAGAAATGTGTTTACTTAGATTTCCTTACTCCCTAACTATCTTTTACCGGTTAATTAGTGTATATTAGTCGCGTGGATGACGGGTGTATTCCTTAATACCATTCGTGGGGTGGCGTACTTACTTCCCCAACTCTACAAGCTCCTACTTCACTCCTATGTCGAGCCGGCTAGGAAGCTCCTAACATGGGATCACTAGAATTCGCTTGTGCATTAAATACAACCATAAAAACCTTTAGTACGCGTTTGGTTCATGTTTCTTAAGACGTTCAAGCAAGTTACCGAATAGGAAGTTAGCCAGTTTTCTTAAGCCTAACATAGATAAACAATCATCCAATACAACTAATAACACACTAACAACCAATAATCAATAGCTAGGTTTCATTAGATCTAAGCAAACACAAGATAAATTTAGCCTAACATGTTAAACAAAAGACAAGAATAAGATAGAATCAAACAACACATAGACATATTGAATGATTAATTGATAACTTATCTTTCAATGAAACATGGAAGATCTCAAGGCAAAAAGCCCTGAAAAAGTAGCTAAAATCGTCTTAGGGTTTTATCCCAAAATTCCACACACTAAGCTCTCCCTTAATGACAAAAAATTAGAAAACTATATATAGATTTTTGGATCTGACGGCGTCACCTTATGGATTGTGACGCCGTCACCTCGCCGCTTTTAGGGTTCCCGGATGACCTTCTTGACGCCGTCCCTCTTTAGCTCTTCAAAAATCCATTCTGGCTTATCAAGGCTTGACGCCGTCGGATCATGAACGTGACGCCGTCCCCTTATGATTTAAGCCGTGACGCCCTTGATTTAGTTAAAGCGTGACGCCGTCAGAATTCTCATGCTAACTCACTGGCCCGTCATGAGTAAATTTCACATCCAACTTTTCTTGCCAAGGCATGACGCCGTCCAGAGTTAATTGTGACGCCGTCAAGAGTAACTTTTAGCCGATTCTTGAGACTTTGCCGTTTTCTTCACTTTTATGCTCCAAAAACGTCCAAAATGCCTCCTTTTCCAGATTTCTCCTCAAAAGTACCTAAAATGACAAAAGGAACGATTTAGGGCAATATTTGATCAAATAAATACGATTTAGGGCTTAAATGACCCCTTAAAAGCGGTACACTTTTCGCCTCATCAAATACCCTTACACTTGAGATTTGCTTGTCCTCAAGCAAATGCGCTTTTATTCTAATCAAAATACAAGTTAGGGGTCATTTAATGCAAACATAAAAGTAATTACAACAAATATTCGTTCCACTTCAATCATAATAAGCACGGAGATTATAAACTAGCACCTCACAAGTAGTGTTTAGATACTCACATCTCTCAAGTGTCATCAAAATAAATCTCATAAATGAAAACGGATAATATCTCTCACTACCTGTCATAGCAAATAGATTACCATAGGCTTGGGAAAGGATCAAAAACCTCCTCCACTAGGCGTAAGCACCTAAGATAAACTATCAAAGAGGGCTTTTACATGGGTTATAACGTTAGGTGTAGGGAAAAGGAAAACACGGTTTTGTTGGATAAAGGATATTTTACTGGTGGCGAGTTAAAGATCTTGATCAATTACATGTACTATACAATGTTGCTAAGCCAAGACTAGACTCAATCTTAAGCTAAAAACAAAATAACAAAATAACAAAAATATAAAACAAACATAAAATGAAACGGGATGGTAGTCCGTATGTTTTTTCTATTTTTCATTTTCTCATTTTTTTGTGTTTTTCTTGATTTTTTTTTTTTTTTTTTTTTTTTTTTTTTTTTGCATACACTTTTACCCTACCATCCAAAATAATACATCATAGGGGCGTTGCATTCCCCTTACACTTGAATTTTTACATAACTTTACAAATACTAATCTAATGACTCGAATTAAGATAATTGAAAAACTTGGAGTACTTTTAAAATATTTAGCACATATGGGGGTAATAATGTTGTTCTTCCCCATTACTCCATTACACTAGTACTTTACCCATGAGTCCCAATCGTCCCAAAACAATATGTACAAGGATATGACTCGACTTAGCAACCATGTAATCAACTAGATAATTAACTTGGGTTTAAACAAATGTTGTAACAATAATGCACTAAAAATGAGTGCATACAAGGTAGGCTAAGGCGATTTGGGTGTACATTTAAGTGGGGTGTAACAAATTCTTCCTTTAAGTAAAATGCTTAAAGGTCGAAACGAAAAGATAGGCTCTGAGGGGTGTACTAGGGGTATCGTGTACTAAAAATGAGTACAACGCAAAGGGTGTGGGAGAATTACTTGACCAATGTAGCCAACGTAATTATAACAAAAACACAGGTGTAAAACAATGGGTTAATCCTAATGCCTCTTATCATGTAGTAAATCTAACTACACGAATGTAGTCTCACTTGTGGCCTTGGAATGGTCCTAACGCAAGTTCTAGAATCTAAGTGCTACCGGTACACACATCATAGCATAAATGCTTTTCCTACCCATTCTAGGGGCGAACCTCACATATTTGGGGTGGAAAATTTTTTAGTGGTACGGCTTTTTGTGCTAGTCATATAACTCCTATCCGTGAGACGCTCATTAAGATCAAAGTTTCACTCCTAAATGTTGTAAAAAATTTTAAATTTGGCACTAAAATTACCTTAACAAGTATTTATCTTAGTTTTATTACACATCTACTATCAAACAAACAAAAATCAAGCGCAATTGTATTCTCTAAAATCGTACTTTTACCCTCCCCTTACACTTAAGATGAACATTGTCCCCAATGTTCAAGTAACAAGATGTAAAAGAATAAAGTAAAAGAATGAAATCAAATACTCCCCTGATTCGCTCGGTGGATGATGAAATTACACGGTTAAATCTTCCTCCAAAGAGAATGTTGAAGCTCCATGACTAATGCATCGCCATAAGCTTGATTCCATAAACATCTCCTTGTCCAAAATAACCTGTTAAACCTGAGAAAACAAACACGAAAACCTGCATAACATCGGCGGGAAAAATCTACATATAAGGATATAACGCTTGTGGACTGATAATTTTGCAGATTCCTGGAGATTATAAGTTGGAGATTTAATAAAAACTTTTTATGAAAACAAAACTTTCAAAAATTTCTGGAAATTAAATCTGACGCCGTCAGGTTATAAACCCTGACGCCGTCAGAAATGACCTGACAAAAATTTTCATTTTAAGTTTCCGGAAAATTTCTGGAAAAACCTTTACCTTACTTCCTGGAAATCCTGCAAAACATCATTATGACTCGATACAAGCATTTGACTCAAACAAATACGGATATGTATGTTAATTTATTATTATTACGATTCATGTTCATATGTGTTCTAATAAACCAATTTAGATTTCCCTTACACTTATCTTTTGCAAAATACCTTTATATGTAGTTAAGACGAAGTTAAAAACAAAATAAAGCATTTTCACAAATTACTTTTGAACATGAATCAATACTAATAAAAATTAAACATACATACGGAAACAAATAAAACAAACAAACAATTAAATAAACACACAAAGCAAATAAAATAACTAAAGCTTGGGTTGCCTCCCAAGAAGCGCTTTTCTTTATTAACGAGTCTTGTAGCTAGACTCAAAGTCACGCTACCCTATATAAGTGAGCTCGTCATCGAGGACGTCTTTAGGGTTAAGCTTGGATTGAAGTTTCCTATTGGTCCGCTTAGTACGATATGTCTTTTCAAACTTCTCTCCATCCGGGTCATGCAATGTCATCTTGATATGCCATGACCCATCTCCATCTTTGGGTGGTTTATCCCAATTCCACTTATAGTCATCTTCCTCACAAATCCACTTATTCATTCCTAGGTTAATTGGCAAAACTCCTAGGAAATCAATCATCCTTCTAAAAACTAGAGGGTCTTCAAATGGATCCAATTCGGTGTCCCTAGCCAAGAGTTGTTCTACCGTATGTGTTCGGTTAACAAAGTCCTCTTCTAGGTAAAATGGGCGTTGGGGTCCTATGAAGCCTTTATCAATCCAAGGTCCATATCTAGATGGTCTCCTATTTATTTCTAACCAATGGGGTGTCGGTTCCTCACTAGTATCATAGGTGTGTTTCTTAACATCATAGATTGACCAAGTATCTCCTTCTCCTACCGCTATCTTAGATTCCTTACAATCAATCATAGCACTAGCGGTCGCCAAAAATCCTCTACCTATCAACAAGGGGCATGTAGGGTCGCTAACCATATCAAGGACATGGAAATCGGCTAAAATGGTTAGTTTTCCAATGTGCACTAACACGTCCTTAACTACTCCAACCGGGTAAGCAACACTTCCATCCGCTAAGCCTATTATCACCTCGGTTTCTTCAAGTTTTCCTAATTTTAGAGAGGTGTAGAGAGGTAACGGAAGTAGGTTAAGGCTTGATCCAAGATCGGCTAATGTGTCATAAGCCTCCGAATTACCGATCTTGCAAGGTAGAACAAATAAGCCCGGATCATCTAATTTCTTAGGTAGCTTGTTTTGAACAAAGGCGGTCCCTTTTTCGCCTAACTTGAGCTTCTTCTCATCCAACTCATCAACAACCGGACTTTCAAGGTGGAGCTCCTTGAATTCTTCGTCAAGGTTTTGAGTGGAAGGTGTTTCAACTATGTTGTTGACCAATTTGGATGTCATAACTTCTTGGTCATTTGGAACGACTTGGGTTTGTTTGAAACACGTGCTCATGGAATTGACCGAATAATACTGTGGACAAGAACTAGGGGACGAAACCGATGAAATAGCGTTGACGTTTAGTTTCGGGTTCTTGACCGTGTTGCTAGGGAGTGCTCCCATTTCTCGGTCATTGAGGGCTTTCAACAAGGTGTCAATCTTATCGGTCATCTCGCTTTGTTTTTGTTTGAAATCGGCTTCAAACTTGGCTAAACGAGCTTCTTGAGATGCCATAAATTGAGACATCAATCCTTCAAAGTTATTGGTACTACCATTGCCGGAAGGATTGTTGTTGAAAGTACGGTTCGAGTTGGAACCGCTTGATTGGAAACGATTAGGTGGGTTGGAAGAATTGGGTTGTTGTGCGTTTTGGTTTTGTTTCCACCTAAGGTTCGGGTGATTTTTCCATGAGGGGTTGTATGAATCACCGTAATGGTTTGGCTCGGGTTTGAAAGTGTACCACTTGTCTCCCGCTCCGTCGGTACGCGAGGATGCGTAGTCCACAAAAGCTTGTTCGGGGAGTTCCATGCAATCACGAGTGTCGTGGGGACCACTACATAATTCACATGAAGAAGTGATTTTGTTCACTTGGCTTGAAGGTTTAGGAGCCTCGTAGGATTTCATTAGAAACTTGACTTGGTCTTCAAGTTCTATGATCCTACGGTCGGAAGTGCTTGAATTGTTCAAAGGCAAAGATATTGCCTTGACCGTTTTATTCAAATCACGGGGATCACTCCAACTTTCGTTGTCATAAAGAGCAAGATCCTCTAGGAGAGCCCATGATTGTTCCGCACTTAGATCACGTAGCTTGCCACCGGCCGATTGGTCAATGGTTTGCCTCGTGGAGAGATTGATATGGTCATAGAAGATTTGGACTTGGAGCCAAAGTTCTATGCCATGGTGAGGGACTTTTTGGAGTAAGTCCTTGAATCGAGTCCATGCCTCGTAGAGAGTTTCGCCTTGACGTTGTTGGAACATCAAGATATCATTCCTTAGCTTAGTAGTTCTTCCCGGTGGGAAAAACTGAGCAAGGAAACGAGTGGTGAGATCATCCCAAGAGGTAATGGATCCTGCGGGTTGACGTTCTAGCCACTGACTAGCTTGGTCCCGCAAAGAGAATTGAAAGAGACGCAATCGGGTCGTCTCTCGAGTGGCAACATCAAGGTCTATAGAATCAACGATTTTAAGAAAGTCCTTGAGATGTTGATTAGGATCTTCAGAACGAAGTCCATGGAATGCGCATCCGCTTTGCACCAACCGGATGGTGTCGGATCGCAAGGGTGTGATATTGGCTCCTTGAGTGAGCTCAATGGTGTTTCGATAGCCATGGTGGCTAGGACGGGAATACTCTCCTAAAGTACGGGCTCTAGGAGGTGGTGGTGGTTGTTGTGGTGGTGGGTTGTGGGGGTTAAGGATATTACCATCTTCCATGATGTCGGATGGTATGGTTACGAACAAAGACACGAAGAAAATAGATAGACTAAAGAAAACCTAGAAAAATAAAATAAAAATCTCACTAGAAAGGAATCTAGTGAGTAGACCTAATAGAAATAAAAATTCAACCTAAACAATAACTATTCCCCGGCAGCGGCGCCAAAAACTTGATGCGTGGTTTTGCGACCTTACAACAGGTTTTACCTCTCGAGGGATCTCAAGAGGCTTACAACCCCACCAGGCAGTGTACCTGACCGATGTAGTATAGTGTAGTGGTAAGTACGGGGGATTGATCGTTCTCCACAGGGAATAGTGTTCGTTAGGTATGAAAGGCTACTCTAATTAGGTCTAAGGGTTGAGGAAGATTCTTTTTATGTTTTTATAGTTTTTATGAAAGCAAGTAAAATCTCGGGTTTGAAAGAGTGGGCGGAATTAGTTGCTAGTCAACTAACCCAAATTACTACGAATGCAATAAAATAAATAACTGAAATGAAAATGTGGTGAGAAACTTATGTGTAGAGAAATGTGTTTACTTAGATTTCCTTACTCCCTAACTATCTTTTACCGGTTAATTAGTGTATATTAGTCGCGTGGATGACGGGTGTATTCCTTAATACCATTCGTGGGGTGGCGTACTTACTTCCCCAACTCTACAAGCTCCTACTTCACTCCTATGTCGAGCCGGCTAGGAAGCTCCTAACATGGGATCACTAGAATTCGCTTGTGCATTAAATACAACCATAAAAACCTTTAGTACGCGTTTGGTTCATGTTTCTTAAGACGTTCAAGCAAGTTACCGAATAGGAAGTTAGCCAGTTTTCTTAAGCCTAACATAGATAAACAATCATCCAATACAACTAATAACACACTAACAACCAATAATCAATAGCTAGGTTTCATTAGATCTAAGCAAACACAAGATAAATTTAGCCTAATATGTTAAACAAAAGACAAGAATAAGATAGAATCAAACAACACATAGACATATTGAATGATTAATTGATAACTTATCTTTCAATGAAACATGGAAGATCTCAAGGCAAAAAGCCCTGAAAAAGTAGCTAAAATCGTCTTAGGGTTTTATCCCAAAATTCCACACACTAAGCTCTCCCTTAATGACAAAAAATTAGAAAACTATATATAGATTTTTGGATCTGACGGCGTCACCTTATGGATTGTGACGCCGTCACCTCGCCGCTTTTAGGGTTCCCGGATGACCTTCTTGACGCCGTCCCTCTTTAGCTCTTCAAAAATCCATTCTGGCCTATCAAGGCTTGACGCCGTCGAACCTTGAACGTGACGCCGTCCCCTTATGATTTAAGCCGTGACGCCCTTAATCAAGTTAAAGCGTGACGCCGTCAGAATTCACATGCTATTTCACTGGCCCGTCATGAGTAAATTTCACGTCCACTTTTCTTGCCAAGGCATGACGCCGTCAAGAGTAAATCTTGACGCCGTCAAGAGTAACTTTTAGCCGATTTTTGAGACTTTGCCGTTTTCTTCACTTTAATGCTCCAAAAACGTCCAAAATGCCTCCTTTTCCAGATTTCTCCTCAAAAGTACCTAAAATGACAAAAGGAACGATTTAGGGCGATATTTGATCAAATAAATACGATTTCGGGCTTAAATGACCCCTTAAAAGCGGTACACTTTTCGCCTCATCACAAATCAAGGATGAAGAGGCAAGAATGAAAGAGCAAAGGAGAAAATATAAGCAGTTTTTGAGAGAATTTAAGCCTATTAGGAGACAAAGGAGGAAGAAACAAAAGTTAGAAGTCTATTCTTACGATGAACTCCAACTGGCATTCTCATCAGATAAAGTTTAATTTGATATGTTATATCTGTTTTGAAATCTAACTGTTTTGGAATTCTATTGGCACCATGAACAATTTTTTTGTGGTTTTGTTTGTTTAAAATTTTAATTTTATTCAATGAACATGTATGGCACGTTTAACCTTTGGTGTTATAGGTTTATAATCGTAAATTTGATACTAACTGCTTGATTGTAATGTTATTTATAAAAATTCTTATCACGTCTATATAGTGCAACACATATTCATTCAACAAATTAATGAAATTATAATGGTTCACGTTTTTTATCTAAAGCTTAAGTTGTAGAATATAAAATATAAAAACATGTTTTTTGTATATTATAATCACAATCTTTGACTATAATAAAAACCATATTCATTTAGAAAGGTAACCAAACTATACTTATAAAAATATAGACATGAAATCATACATGTATTTAGTATAAACACCCAAAATAAAAAATAAAAATAATCGGCCAAACCAAAACCATAAAGTTATATTACTTACTAAAATCAACCGGTTTGCTCTTATTAAGAGATGATAATAAAAGTATATGTATATATTTATGATAATCACAAACCAAAACCATAAAGTTATATTACTTACTAAAATCAACCGATTTGCTCTTATTAAGAGATGATAATAAAAGTATATGTATATATTTATGATAATCACCCAATATAAATTTTAAAAAAAAAATAAAACGTTTATATTTAAAGCATAATATGTTTTAAATATAGTTATAAACTTTATCCATATTAAAATTTAACAATTAGTGGCCATCTTCCACCTCTATAAATTAAACCACATGTTAGTTGCTGAGCATATAATTTCAGTTGTTGTTGACGAGAAGTAAACACAATGTCGTGTAAACGATCAAACAAGGTATATACTTATAAGTTACGTATGCTTTATCAAGTTAAGAGTGTTTTATTAATTATCATATAAGCTATAATTACTTTAATCACAAAACTTTTAGCAGGGTAATCCGAAAACAGGACACAGTCCTCCATCTCCAAACAATACCTCACTGGATAAGAATATACCGACCATTGTTATCTCGGATGATGAAGAGGTGCAATAGCTAATAACTTAACTTTTTATTTAAATCATATGTGTGACAGAATATCTGATCTTATTTAGCATGATTTGTACCCAGATATGCTGATTTGACATAAAAATTGATTGATTATTTCCCCTTTAAATGATAAAAAACTGATAAAGTTAACTGCATAAAAGGGGCTTATAATTGATACTTTATTAATGTATATCATAGACCGTATTCTAACATAATTTCGTATTATGACACATTCATTAATCACCAAATCTAATTACTTTTAAATATCTTCAGGTTGTTCCATCTGTCGACGAGGTATTATAACATAAACGTGTTTATTATTGACATTTATTTTTGTTCGATATGCAATATTAATTGTTAACACAATGTGTGCAGATCTATGCTGCTGGTGTCAGTGGTTATCCAACTATTTCAAAATGGAATGAACAAAAACAAAACAAACCATATGTTTGCAAAATATTTGACAATGATGTTGATTTGCATGATACTGACGACGAGGTATCACGTAGAATTTTAATTACGTGTTTTTTTTGTTTTTGATCATATTATACATAAAATATTTGTTTATATTGAGATTTCTTATGCACTCTTTAGGTTGTTTGTTTGACACACAACAGTCGACGACTGTTGAATGCGAAATCTAAAACCGGTGAAAACATATGCAAGTTTGACTATTATAAGTGTCAATCTGATAAGGAGGTATTTTTGATTAATTCATGTAATATTTTGTTAGGACAAAGTAATCATTAGTGAGAACTGAATAGCTTTCTAATACTTGCAGCATATTCCAATATAAATGTGATGCATATTATGTAATACTTATCAATATGAAGAACTTACTACCTTTGCAATAATTGCAGCCTATCCTAGTTGCACACAAACATCGTAGATTGGCTAAAGATGGCAAGTTAGTCAACAACATAGTTGTTGATCTCATCTCATCAGACGATGAAAAAACACAAACAAAACAAATTGTAGATCTAGCCTCATCTGATGATATAAAGTCACAAACAACAAATGTGAATACTATGGATGGGGGTGAAAGACCAATTGCGTTTACATGTTCAGAAACAACACAATACTCCACATTATCAACCCGAAAAAGGTATATGCTCTATGATGAAGATAAGGAAGATGAAAATGATACCAACAAGAGTGTATCTGAAGAAGGTGTGTGGGTTAATATAGATGATCTTGATGAGCCCTTCTATCCTATAAAAGATTATAAACCTAGATACACTATCCCTGACGAACTTATCGTTGAAGACTCCTCAACAGGTTGTTTGTTACAAAAATAGTTGTACACTTATATTTATTGGTAATTTGTCAAACATGTTTGAGATTAAAACATACATTTTACTTATATAATTTTACACTTGGCATTTTCGTAGGAGATTCAAAATATACATATATTGATGAGGATTGTGTCGAAGATTATGAGGCTTATGATAGAGAGACAATCGACAAACATAACATGGTTGAAAAAGACATGTGGGATGAGCTGCCTGATATTGATGGAAAAGTGTACGGTAAAAATTTTAACATCAGTAATGTCACCGAAGAAATCTGGGAGTCCGCTTCAAACGCGTATACTGTCAGCTATGATTCTAATGATGATGATACACATAGCTTTATTAACGACGACTCTATTGATTATAGCACGAGTGGGAATGATGATAGCGAGGATGAAATATGATCCAACATAACAATATCTTATATTGCTTTTGTTTTTTGGTTTTGTTAATTTAATTTGTCTAAGACTATTGTTATTTTATAATTTACAAGTTTTCATTATGAATATTTGATTTCCATTTTAAGATTTGCAGCTGTGTACGTTTTTATTTTTACTTTTTTTTCTTTTCTTTTTTGATTTTATTTTTTTAAAATGTTTACAAAATCTCAAAACATATGATAGCCCAAAATAAAACAATAAAAAAAGGCCCAATAATAACAATTTCGAACCAATTAGCAATTATATAATGGATAACTCAATAATGTCGATCAACACATATTTAGCTAATGGAATCATCAAACCCTAAAATCTGTCAAGCTGCAAGCAGTTCACAGCCTCACCATGATTCAAAGAACAAAGCTCGGGATTCAAAGAACAAAGCGCATGCCATTCCTGGAAAAGAAGGTGTGGCACATCAAAAATTGGGAGATGGAGTCCACGAGGGGCACAGTAAACAGCCAAATACTAAGGTGGATGATGCACTGAGATTTCTTGCATCAGTTTTTGAAGAAGGTGATCCTTCTCAAACTAATGGAGGTATTTCATATAGGATTTTTAATATTTTTTTCCAGAAAAAAGTATGTTTACATAATATGCTTATTACTCCATGTACTTTTGATTCAATAGATGAATTGCCCGAATCTGTTCTACTCGATTGGCTTAAATTAAATGTTGGGGATCCTCAGGAGTCTCTTCAAGTTCTTAACAGCGTTCAATCGAGGGTCTTAAAAACAGAGGCTATGATTAATGAATTACGAAAGATGGGTCATGAGGTAACTGGTGATTATCTTGTGGATTTAAACTTCTTCAGCGCTGAAGATTGAAATCACATGTTCACGAATTTATTTACTTTCAGTTTGAATAATAAGTTAGTCGTTTTTGGTATTGAAAAAAGTTTGTTTATTTCTTAAAGTCTAATTTACATTAATAATGTAATGTTATTTGAATTGCTATCTTAATTATTTGGATAATAAATGTTTTGTTGCTTGAAATTATTTTATTGTTCGTAGAAAAATTTAGTTATGAAATAATTATAGATCATAGAAGAAGTGAATTGGATCAATAATTCCAATTTAATTACATTTAAATAATTCAACATATATTATTTCAATAGTAGAAATTCGTTTATCATTTATCTAATTATAAGATTTTCTTAACATAAATGTTACCATATAGTATTAGATAAATATTGTATACAAAATATTATATAGATTTAAGATATCCTCAATACAAACCGTTTTATATAGTATTAGATAAATATGGTATACAAAATATTATATTGATTTAAGATATCCTCAATACAAAATATTTAACTTTTCGTCATCTATAAAAGACGATACAATATCACACGCCATTAAACATACCATGGGGCGTTTGTTTATTCCCCCATCAAAGTCACCACGAAAACGCTCAAGAAGTAATTCCCCACCAAAACAGCTATCATCTAATTCAAGAGGTGACCATGAGCCTGTAAGGTATTTTCTACCTATACGTTATGTTGCTCAGCTTAGACGACATGTAGCATGGTTGGAAGCAGAAATCAGAAGTGACGAACAAACAATACTAAAGTGTAAAGATGATATTGATCACCGACGCGGAGAAATATTGGAGTGCCAAGAAAAGATACAGAATATCATGAAACAAATGTAACTTTCGTAGTGAATTTTTTTATTGTGTCTACATTATTTTCAGATAGGTTTGAATTTATTAAAACTCTATTGTTTGGTGTCCAATGCAAGTGTTGAATAATTACGTATGGACTTTGATGGTTGCATAATTTTATTGTTTGATAACCAATTTGATGTGTGTTAAATAACTGTGCTTTATTGTTTGATTACAAACATAATATACAAATTAGATACAATTCACTATTAAAAAAGAAACATGATAGTTATTATCACGTGAATTTTAAAAAAGGTCCTCATTTAGGGGAATTCTACTTATCGCAATTCTATAGTTATGTCTTATCGCGATTGTGAAAATTGACTGTTATCGCAATTGAAAAAATGGTTGTTATCGCAATTGAGGAAAAACTTATCGCAATTGAGGAGTAAATCCTTTGCGCAATTGTTGCTACGTTTCTATTATGAATTTAACAAAAGGAAAAATAATAATAAAAACAAAAAGGAAGGAAAAAACGAAAAAACAAAAATACTAAAACACAACCATATCCTAAAATAAGATACCAACACACTTATATACTAAAAAATCGTTACTAATATAATTTAGTATTGTGATTAATGTGTCCAAATGACATTTATCTTCGGACTTATTTAAATAGTCGGGCTTATCTAAATACATCCAAACTATGGTAATTATATTATACTATACATATATCATATATACAAATGTTAACAAATAACATTATATTTTGCTATCATATATGCTATTATATAGTAATAGATGATCATATAGTAACCTATAATTATGGAATATCAAATTTTGATCAATTTTGAAACATATTCATTTTATTCTACGAATTATATGGAAATTAAGCATACCTGTGCCCTTGCTTATTAGATATCTTAGATACCTTTTATTTTTTCTTTGAGGCACTAATTGGTATTTCTTGCTTTCGCAGTTCCTTCACTTGAAAACTTTCCCGTTATAGAACATGGTAAGATTCCTGCCAAACTAATCCTTCGAAATGGCCATATATTGCTTAATTCAGGAAGGTTGCGGTCGATTAATTTCGTATGTCCTGATAACGTTAAATTTCTTTAACCATTTCGTATCATATACATCAAAG
Organism: Artemisia tridentata subsp. tridentata; assembly: GCA_021014915.2. NCBI lineage: Eukaryota > Viridiplantae > Streptophyta > Magnoliopsida > Asterales > Asteraceae > Artemisia > Artemisia tridentata. The sequence goes on from CP139503.1 coordinate 176,467,429, forward strand.
ACACCTTTACATTATTATCAGTACAAAAATATTTGATATATCATTAACAATTCTGTGGAGCAGAAGTAATAGAACATGATAGTAGCTATCACGTGAATTTTAAAAAACTCCTCATTTAGGGGAATTCTACTTATCGCCATTCTATAGTTATGTCTTATCGCGATTGTGAAAATTGACTGTTATCGCAATTGAAAAAATGGTTGTTATCGCAATTGAGGAAAAACTTATCGCAATTGAGGAGTAAATCCTTTGCGCAATTGTTGCTACGTTTCTATTACGAATTTAACAAAAGGAACAATAATAATAAAACGAAAAAACAAAAATACTAAAACACAACCATATCCTAAAATAAGATACCAACACGCTTATATACTAAAAAATCGTTACTAATATAATTTAGTATTGTGATTAATGTGTCCAAATGACATTTATCTTCGACTTATCTAAATAGTCGGGCTTATCTAAATAAATCCAAACTATGGTAATTATATTATACTATACATATATCATATATACAAATCATTCGCATGCATAAAATTGTGTTTAAAACGAATAAATAGTACAGTATATTGTTAACAAATAACATTATATTTTGCTATCATATATGCTATTATATAGTAATAGATGATCATATAGTAACCTATAATTATGGAATATCAAATTTTGATCAATTTTGAAACATATTCATTTTATTCTACGAATTATATAGAAATTAAGCATATACTTAATTTCTTTAACCATTTCGTATCATATACATCAAAGACACCTTTACATTATAGTTGCTACATCACCAACATGACAACTATGTCAAATGATTTTGCACTCCAACCTCTAGGAGAAGAAGAAGCAAAAGCAACCAAAAAGAACCACACATATAGGCCGGCCACTTGTGTATCCGATACAAAAAGGTTATTCACATAGCTATAACTATGTAATATGATATTTACAACCTAATTGTACTTGCAAATTACATTTGTTTAACTATAATACTATATTTGTGTGAATTCACGTTACGCCAGATACCAGTGATTTCAGTATACGGCCAACTCGCACGCCCTCTCAAACTAAAAGAACAATATGTGAAAGCATAGGTCGGCCAACAAAATATCCAGTACAAACAGGTAACATAATTATTAAAACTACCCAGCATGATGTTTAAAACGTATATTTGTCTACAATTGTATTTGTTTAATTATATTAATGCAATTTCAAACTACACCAGATAACATAGATTTAAGCATACGGCCAACTCGCACACCTTCTCAAAAGAGAACAATAACACCTGGACACATCGGCCGGCCACTCCTATATCCAATCCAAGCAGGTAATTCAATTAGTTTATTTTAAGCAACGCGATGTATACACCTTATATTTGTTTAGAATGACATTTTTAAAAATACATTAATTCATCCCCAATTTACGGCAGATACAGGTGATTTCAACGTGCGTCCAACTCGCACACCGTCTCAAACCAGATCAACACTAGAAGGAATCAACCAACAAACAAACTGTGAAATTCCAGTACCGGCAAAGAGACCACGGGGGCGGCCATTCAAAGACGCGACCAAAACACGTAATAAACTTATCATTCCCTCGTCAGAAAATTAAGCAATACTTTTATTGATATATTTTAATTCACTCACATTTGTTGCAGCGCTGCCTAAAGAAGTCAGATATCCGGGAACAATTGAATCTGGTGTGCATACTCCAAAACGCAGGTCACATAGGCTACAGGACAACTTAAAAACAACCGCGCATAAAATACCTAGACGTGAGGGTTTAAAAACTACAGGTTGTGCGAACAATCAAGAAGCACAACAAAAATCATTTAAAGGCATATCCAATGGTACAGCCATTAGACCAGCCCCTGTAAAAACAACATTTCGTTCCAGCAAAAAATACCTTTGGATTTTTTTTAAAAAAAAAACAGTTAATCTGTTTTTTCTTTACAGATTATTTTGACCACGGGGATCCTATTTTCACATGCCAATCGTGTGACGCACTATTATGGCATGCCGAGGTTATGGTGGGCTCACCATCTACAGGCGAAGAGTCATACTCTATATGCTGTGGAAGAGGCAAAGTAAAATTAGGAAATGAAGTTAAGAATCCACCTGAATTGTTGAGGCAACTTATGGTTGGTGAACATCCAAAAAGCAAAGATTTCGTTGATAACATTAGGCGATACAATTCGATGTTTGCATTCACGTCCATGGGTGCAAAGCAGGACACATCTGTTAATCAAGGGTATGGAGCCTATTGTTACAGGATACAAGGGGAAAACTACCATAGAATGGGGAGTTTGTTGCCAGAGGGAAATAAAAAACCTGTTTTTGCGCAACTATATATTTACGACTCAAAGGATGAAATACATAATAGAATTAATAACGTCAGGTATGACACCCTTAATTGATAGTGCATTCATCACATAAACAACAGAATGTTAATATAATTATGTTATTTTTACACAGCACTATTGACAGCACGTCAACATCGAGCAACTATATTGTAGACCACCAATTAACTGTTGATTTACGCGACATGCTGGATATTATCAATCCATTAGTAGGTCAGTTCAGAATGGCTGGAGAACGGTTGGTCAGGAGAAATGACGAAAACAAATACAGGATGCGCCTTATCGGTACAAGACAGCGAGATGGCAGAAATTACAACCTACCTACAGCTGATGAAATTGGAGGTCTGATAGTAGGAGATTTTGACGCAACAACTAATAAAAGAGACATTATTTTACACTTACAAGAAGGCGGTCTTAAAAGGATCAGTGAATTGCACCCATCATATTTGGCGTTACAATACCCATTGTTGTTCCCGTATGCAGAAGATGGTTACTGGACAGATATATACCATGTAGGTGTTACTGATCATACACCAACAAACAAGAAAACACGAGTAACAATGAGAGAGTATTTTGCGTATCGTCTTCAAGAAAGGACAGGTGTTTTCTCGATGATACTCAATGCAAGGAGGTTGTGCCAACAATTTATCGTTGATGCGTACACTATGGTTGAATCTGAAAGGATGTCGTTTGTTAAAAAACAACAGAAGGATTTGAGAAGTGAGACATACTCTATGCTCGCAAAACTGGCAGAACAAGAAGATTCTGGTGTCATGTTACGAGGTAAAAAAGTTATATTACCATCGTCATTTACCGGGAGCCCAAGATATATGATGCAGAATTATTTAGATGCCATGACAATATGCAAAGTTTATGGATATCCCGACCTTTTTATCACATTTACATGCAATCCAAATTGGCCGGAAATTGCACGTTTTGTCGCAGATAGGGGCTTGAAGTCTGAAGACAGACCAGATGCAATAGCCAGAGTGTTTAAACAAAAGCTGGACAGTCTGATGAAAGATTTTAAAGACCGGCATTATTTTGGCCACTTGAAAGCAGGTATCATCGTTACATCTATCTAACTATAGCTTTTTCTTAACACCTACTCTGACTTAAAAAAAATGCAACAATCAAATAAACATTCTGCAAACAACAACTGAGAGGGTGTTTGTTGAAGCTTATTTATGGGTTCACGAGTACATGATTATATACTGTAGTTAACATTATCAACTTACTGCAGCTGTTTACACCGTCGAGTTCCAGAAAAGAGGCTTACCACATGCCCATATACTGCTTTTCCTGGAAGAACGTGATAAAATCAAAACGACACGGCAAATTGATCGCTTTATTTCAGCAGAAATACCGGATAAAAAAGACGATCCCGAGCTGTATGAGATCGTTACTGATCATATGATGCATGGCCCGTGTGGCCCCCAACGCCCAACTTGCCCGTGTACAGTAAAAAACAAATGCACGAAGAGATTCCCTAAACAGTTTAACGATGCAACCGTCATAGATGATAGTGGTTATGCACTTTACAGAAGGAGGAACGACGGTTCTTCTGTAACAAAGAGTGGGGTAGAGTTACACAACGGGTACGTGGTACCTTACAATCCAGGGTTGCTTAGACGTTACCAATCGCATATTAACGTGGAATGGTGCAACCAGATGGGTTCTATAAAATATCTCTTCAAATATATAAACAAAGGTCCAGACAGGGCGACTGCGGCTGTGGAAGACAATGAGATTGACGAAGTTAAAGATTATTACGATTGTCAATACCTTTCAGCATGTGAAGCAGCATGGAGGATTTACAAATTTGACATCCATTACAGATTCCCTCCTGTTGAACGCTTGCCGTTTCATTTGGAAGGTGAACAATCTGTTATATTTGATTCGGCGGAAAGCATTGACTGTACGTTGGATAAAGCATCCGTAAATGACACGAAATTTGTACAATGGATGCAAACAAACAAGACGGATGCACAGGCGAGGAAATTGCTTTATCACGAGTTTCCACAGCACTATGTATGGAAGCAGGAAGAGAGAGTCTGGGTAAGAAGGCAGAGAGGGACATCCATTGGGCGTGTACATCATGTGTCGCCGGCAACTGGGGAGCTGTTCTATTTACGAGTTTTAATTAACAAGGTTCCAGGCGCACAAGATTGGATCGACTTTAAAAAATTTGAAGGTGTTACATACTGTACATATAAAGAGGCTTGCCAGGCACGCGGTTTACTAGAAGATGATAAAGAATATATCGACGGGTTGTTAGAAGCCAGTCTATGGGGAACTGGAAACTACCTGCGGAAGTTTTATGTCATATTAATTATGACGGATTGCATGTCCAGACCAGAATATGTTTATGAAAAGACGTGGGAAGTAATGGCTACTGATGTACTACATGCAGAACGAATAAAACGGAATGATCCAGGTGCGAGGTTTTGAATACAATAAAATATGTTAACTGCAACTTATATGCAAAGCGTGTAAAAAATATACAGTTAATTTAAATTTTTATTTTGCAGATTTGGAACTCTCGGACGAGCAAAGAAAGAACATATGCCTTACATATATCGAGCACATGCTTCTTTCTAACAATAAGAGTTTAAGGAACATCCCAAACATGCCTTTCCCAAACGAAATGTTATTTATGGCAAATTATAACAGGCTGGTAGTGGATGAGTTAAAATACAACAAAGATGAATTACGTGAACAACACATCAAGCTATTTAGTACATTAACAGGCGAGCAAAGGAGTATATATAATACTTTAATGGACGCTGTTAATGGCCAAACAGGGGGTATGTTCTTCGTATATGGATATGGCGGCACGGGTAAAACCTACCTTTACAAGACATTATCTGCAGCAATTAGATCAAAAGGAGATATAGTATTAAATGTCGTGTCGAGTGGTATAGCCGCACTTTTGTTGGAAGGGGGAAGAACAGCTCATTCTCGATTTGCAATTCCCATCAACGTAGTCGACGATTCCATGTGTCATATTCCAGCGGATAGTGAGCTAGCCGAATTGATAAGAGTGTGCAAACTAATCGTATGGGATGAAGCTCCAATGACACATAGACATTGTTACGAAGCATTCGATAGGACACTGAGAGACATATGTAGGACACATCCGTCAAACCCGTCGGAAGAGGTGTTCGGAGGAAAAGTAGTTCTGTTTGGAGGTGACTTTCGTCAAATCCTACCGGTCATAACGGACGGTTCAAGACACGATGTTGTACATGCAACAATAAACTCTTCGTATCTTTGGGACCATTGTACAGTACTGAGATTGACTGTTAACATGCGTCTTGGGACAAGCTCAAATAATTCAGAACGCAAAGAAATACAAGACTTTGCAGACTGGATATTATCGATTGGGAATGGAACAATCGGAGGTAAAAACAATGGAGAAGCAAAGGTTGAATTCACAAACGATATGTTGATTCCTGATTCCGAAGATCATGTTGGTACAATAATAGACGAAACTTACCCGGATTTAATCAGGAACCTTTATAAGCCGACCTATTTCCAAGAAAGGGCTATTCTGGCACCGACTCACGACCTTGTGGACATGATCAACGACAGAATGCTTAGGCTACTTGAAGGAGATGAGAAGACTTACTTAAGTTCTGACTCAATTGGTATTGATGACGAAGACACCACCTTCAATCCGGATTTATATACGTGTGAGTTTCTCAACAGCATTAAAATATCCGGTCTGCCGCGTCATTCCTTGACACTAAAAATAGGCACGCCTGTTATGTGCATGAGGAACATTGATCAAATAGCTGGTTTGTGCAATGGAACCAGACTCCAAGTTCGGAGGCTTGGTACTAACATAATTGAAGCAACAATCATATCAGGTGGAAGTATCGGCACTATTTGCGCCATACCACGTATGGTTTTGAGTCCTTCAGATACGAAAATACCTTTTAAATTTAACCGAAGACAATTCCCGGTATCACCGTGCTTCGCAATGACTATTAATAAAAGTCAAGGACAAACACTGACGCAAGTAGGGCTGTTTCTCCAACGACCAGTGTTCTCACACGGACAACTTTATGTGGCAGTGTCTCGGTCAAGAACAAGAAAGGCTTGAAGGTACTTTGTTGCGACGAGGAGGGGAAATACACAAACGCAACAACAAATGTTGTTTATAAAGAAGCGTTGTTTCGCATTTAAAAAGGTATTATGAGTGTACAGGATGGACACATTGCACTTGAAATTTGTTTTATAAGATTGCGTGAAGCTTGGTTACCTAAAGCAACCATCTAACAATGTAGCAGTCCCTCTTTCTAATAAACATATTGACAGGATAAGGAATCAAACTAATCAAAATTTAAGCTTAGATAACAATAACGACTTTAAAACCAGTAATATATAAACTGAAAACAAAAATCAATTTAAATTAAACTTCACATATTCTTTATCATATCCATTCACTAACTGTTAGTGGGAACTTATACTTCACAACATCTTAAAAAAGGAATTACGCGATAGCGATTAAAGAATGCTGGATCCACATGCTGATTCGTTTCACCCCAAATATTTTCACAAGTAACCAATCACCACCGGAATGATACAACACTAAAAGTGTGTGAGTCCAACTATGTAATAGCCCCCTTCCTAATTAATGTGTTGACAAGATAAAAAGTAACAGCAAAAAAACATGCAATCATGGAAATATTTTCAACTGCAAGCTACTTTATTATATACATACACAGGATATTAGTGAGAATTTAGAGTTCACAACATTTTATAAAAGAAATTGCAAGATTGCGCGTACAGCCATGCACTAAGTCTTCGCAAGATCAGAAGCTTTCATAGCAGTTGCCCGTGTAGTTCAAGCCTGATCGGGAGTACAGACTACATCCGCCGTGGCTTAATCACAAGCAAGATGAATAATCTGAGGCCCGATATTTGAGCCCAATTCTACAGGGTTGAGTAAACCGACTATTTATGGTTCAAGGATGCCCGGATCTACACACTGATCCGTTTCCCCCCAAAGATTCCCGTAAATATCCGATCACCACCGGTATGATACAACACTTCAATCGATCGCAAAGACAAGAGCAAAAGGTTTCCAACGCTAACACTTGAAAATTCTTTTAAAAAATTTTGTGAAGTTTGATTCCCTAAAACAGCCATCTAACAATGTAACGGTACCCGTTCATAACAAACGTACTCGCAAAATAACAGGTCAAATTAATCAATACTTAAGCTAGATCACAACTAAAAACATGCAAGCACATAGCTATTTTCGATATTAAACTATTTTAATTTCATCAGCAATATCGACCTACAAAACTTTCCAAAGCTTGCAATCCCCGTTATCTATGGCGATGGCAGTCTATAACAACATGAAATACAATATTGCACATAACAACTACAAGCATACTGCAATAGCTAACCGCTCATATCAAACTACAAGCATACTACTAACAATCGCGTTAAACAACAACGCAAACGTATTTTTCATCAACACCCAATCGAGTACATCTACTTACAACCTGTCTAAAATCCTTTACATACACCTATAATTTTTAGTGTCATGTAGCTATATCCGAAACAATACTACTTTATTTGCCTTCAACAAGATTCAAACTCCCATTATACTCCTAAAAACTTACAGACATCTTAGACTATAACCATTACAGCCTATAACATATAACAGATGGAATGTAAATCCAACAAAAAATTACCTATCTACCTGGTGTATTCTCTTATTATGCTACTAAAAAACTAACTATTAATCAAATGAAGCAGGGGATAATATCAAACATAAAACTCCCGAAAACTCACGGCTGTCTTAAACTATAACCGTTAACTCATAAGATGATTAATCAAATTAAGCAGATCATAATATCAAACATAACTACTCCCAAAAGCTCACGGCCATCTTAAAATATAACCATTACATCCTATAACATATAACAGATGGAATGAAAATCCAACAAAAAATCACCTATCCACCAACTATATTCACTTATTATGCTCCTAAAAAACTAACACAAACGTATTTTTCATCAACACCCATCCAAGTACATCTACTTACAACCTGTCTAAAATCCTTTACATACACCTATAATTTTTAGTGTCATGTAGCTATATCCGAAACTATATTACTTTATTTGCCTTCAACAAGATTCAAACTCCCATTATACTCCTAAAAACTTACAGACATCTTAGACTATAACCATTACAGCCTATAACATATAACAGATGGAATGTAAATCCAACAAAAAATTGCCTATCTACCTGGTGTATTCTCTTATTATGCTACTAAAAAACTAACTATTAATCAAATGAAGCAGGGGATAATATCAAACATAAAACTCCCGAAAACTCACGGCCGTCTTAAACTATAACCGTTAACTCATAAGATGATTAATCAAATTAAGCAGAGCATAATATCAAACATAATACTCCCAAAATCTCACGGCCATCTTAAACTATAAACATATAACAGATGGAATGAAAATCCAACAAAAAATCACCTATCCACCAACTGTATTCTCTTATTATGCTCCTAAAAAACTGATTCATATGATGATTAATGAAATTAAGCAGAGGATAAGATCAAACACAATACTCCCAAATGCTTACAGCCATCTTAAACTATAACCATTACAATCTATAACATACTCCGTATAACAGATAGAATGTAAATCCAACAAAAAATCACCTATATACCAATTGTATTGTCTTATTATGCTTCTAAAAATCGCGAATCTAAAAATCGGCTATCTTGATTTTTACAGACACGAGTATTTTGATCGGTACAGGTTTGATATTTTATATGCTATGTTTGTTTGTCTGATATGGTGAACAAGAAAAGGAAAGTTAATTTATTGACTTTAACTCAAATTTATTTTCACTTATAGGCCTTTGACTGTTGACTTTAATATAAAAGGAAAATGGGTAATTATTTGTAAAAACAAATATTGGTGTATTTACATAAAAACGCGACCATTGACTGTTGACTTTAATATAAAAGGAAAATGGACAATCATTTGTAAAAACAAATATTGATGTATTTACATAAAAATACGCTTACATCAAGCATTACATGGATGCAATTTCTTAACATACAAACAATACAGTTCGTACATTGTGTTTTGTGGTTTTTGATTGTATGGTGCCATTGTATTAGTATACCTTTTGAAATAATCACGTAAAAAAGAGAGTGAAGGATCACTGAGAATGGACGGATTTGATTTAAACATGTTGATGAATTGTTAATAATGATCAAAGGATACTTCAATCACCCGTAGTTAAAAAAAAAAAAAAAAAAAAAAAAAAAAAATACATTTAGTACGTTATGTTTTGTGTAAGGTGCGTTTTATACCAACGAAAGTAGTTTGTGTTTTTTGTTTTTTGATTATATATGACTGATGTAGTATTTGCTCAAATGTTAAATTTTTTTAAAAATTTAATTTTCGTAGCGGGTATGCTATTATTGTTACGGGGTCTCTGTAATGTTGCACTGTACTTTTTATACCAACGAATTTAAGTTTTACTTAAATATATACGAAATGTTTATAAAAAAAGATAATCTTGATGGTGCATAATCACATATCATCCCTCTTAGATTACTTACGACAAATCATTCTTGTCATCACAAATAGTTAAAGACACATCGTTATACACGCGTCGCTACAATATCCGCAACTATGGGACCACTATACGATACCACAATTGACTATCAACAAAAGCTTGATAGAAAGTTCAGTACTTCCGAACGTAACAGAATAAAATACACAACATTTTGGATATTATCAATTAGAAATAGCTAAAACGGATAAAAACTGAATTCGAAGACAATATGCTAATGCCTTGTTCCAAATATCATATTGGTACGATAGTTTAAATAACTTTCCTATAATTGAACGATGATGTATGTAAACCAACCTATTTCCAACAAAATATTATCATGTCACCAATACATGACCATGTCGGTATAATCAATGCCATATTGTTTACACAACTTCTGTGAGATCGTGGTTGTTACTCCAATTCACATTGGTACGATAGTTTAAATATGCTAATGCCTTATTCCAAAAATCATATTGGTACGATAGTTTAAATAACTTTCCTATAATTGAACGATGACGTCTATAACCCAACCTATTTCCAACAAAATATTATCATGTCACCAATACATGACCATGTCGGTATAATCAATGCCATATTGTTTACACAACTTCTGTGAGATCGTGGTTGTTACTCCAATTCACAGTGTTCTCACACATGGAGGTTTATAAGGTGTTATCTCACGTCAAAACGAATAAAGATTTCAACATACTTTTTTGTCATGAGGATGAGAAATATTCGGAAACAATAGCTGATGTTGTCTATACAGAAGCGTTGTTCCACGTTTAAACATGTATAGTAATTATACAAATTAACAGTATCAATCCTTCATTCACAATTGGTTTGTGTTTTTCTTATTTTTTTTCCCTTACAAAGTATCAATTAAGCATATAATCAAAAGCCTTATCTAAGCCTTTTTTCAATATACTATAACAAATATAAATTTACCATTAAATATGATACAAACATCATAACAGGAAATAGCAGCACATAACCAGTTGCAAAAGTGCATAACAACACAATATCAGTTGCAGTTGTTAAGCGTGCTGTTAGTGTCCAAATACCATGTACATACTACTGTCATATGCATTAGTTTGATACCTTATATTCGTACGCCTAAGGGTCATATAAACAAACAACAAAAAAAACATTCCTACCCATACATACCTACGGGAGATATATCCATACTAAAACTGTCTAGAAAATATATAACCAAAAGCTAATACGATGTTTTGATAAACTTAACAAACGTGAAATACCGGAATCACATTTTGCTGTCCTTCCACAGTTTCCAGAATAGTGTTAACAAATCTGAACCGCAACAATTTACCAGTCGTGAACCCACACATGTTCGCAAACGCTCTGAAATTCCCAGTCAGCTTCACTTGATGTTCCCTGTTTGTTCTTTGGGTATCGTTTACTGTACGGACCTTCACGGGAAACCTCTCATCATCATGCACCATAAGCGCCTTATTGTATGCATACATTTGATGATGGCCAGCGAAATCCACGGGTACAGTCTGTCATAAAGGAGGCAGGGGCGACTTCAAACATCAACAGATAACAAAATATATAGAAGCTAAATGGGATAAATCAAGAATACTACTACATATTCCTTGAATACTTACCACATTGTAGAACTCCAAGAAGATTCCATTCAGCTCAACATAAAAGACAACATTCTCATCATTGTGATTGATATGTCCTTTCCAGGTGCAGATATGATGGGCTCTTTTGTCTGAAATTGTATTCAATAAAAACGCACAATGTCTTACAACACATTTATTATATTTGAAACACAAGATGAAACATTAAAGTATACAAACCTTCGATGGCATACAATGGTATTCGACGACCAGGTAACCTCAACAATGTTGGGTAAACAGTCTCTGGATACAAGCATGTGCCATCCTTACGAAATAGCGCCAGGCTTAATTTGTTATCCCCTAGATTGGTGAATACCATGGGCTGTCTTACACCAATTTCCAAGTCATCGACAAGTCTGTCCCATCGGTTGCCAAACAATCTGTTAGACCTTACAACACTGTTTGCATCCAGCTGAACCCTCTCATGTCTCACCTTGACCCTCAACCCGTTAGCATAAATTTTGAACGTTTCTTTCCATATATCTTGAAGAAAATCTCCCGGCAGAATCTGTATTACGCAAGCAGGAAAACAGGCTAACTAAGCAAACAAATCGATAATTTTCATGATACAAACACAGTTTGTTCCTCGCAGGCATCTCTAATTAATATGTATTATATTTTCAATTAAAGGAGTTAAAATGATGCTCAGAATCAGTTTTTTTTTACCAACTTATATTGTACTCACTTTAGTTGAATGTTAACTCATAATGTATACAAATACGCTCAATTCCAATCTATATGTATAAGTGAAAAGACAAAACATTCATACCTGTCCTCCAGCCATGAACCTGGTCAAACACCGCACAACTCTAGACCCAACAACTCGCCTATCGTAACCAGGGCCTTCACTACCATCCTCATTATACCCGGTGACGTAGAAAGTGTCTAATCCCTCCTTCACAAAATGTAGTCTTTTGACTGATGATGGCACATTATCTTCAACAAAGCTTCCCCACTCATCTCCATGAACATGAACTTCACCTTCAACCACCCTAACTAAACACACATATCTGCGTCTGTTATTGCCATTAACAAAAATATACTCTTCATCATCGTAAAATCTCTCCTTGAAAACTTTAGGCAATATCTGCAAAACAAACCGTTTCAATAAGTTATACACTTATAATCCTGTGTTACTAAAAGTGCAAAATATCATCAGGAAAAATTCAACAATCATATATATATATATACACGAATGTGAACCTGGTATTTTGGGTTAGTTCCCAGATTAAAACGACATAAGAATTGCTGATCCATCTTCGTTGTTTCAGTCCTGAAGATTCAAACTGTCAGGCCAATACAATTGGATTAGGTATTACAACAGGTACAATCACATTGTAAAACCATATTCGATTCAATTAACAAATCACAACAGTAATTATCCACTCGAATATCATACACATTCAAAGTTCGAAATACATCAGACCCTTTATAAATCACAGTCCAGTGCCTCATGTGACTTTTTAAAAATTTTGCACCCACTTTAGAAGCTTCGTAACCACATTTAATGTAAAAGAGCTAAGAGAAAACTTAGAATCATACGTAACCACCCCCTGAACTATATTCCACCTTAATCGGCTCACTTCAATATCAACATAAGTAACAACTTTCAATCCTTACAAAACAAATTTCAGTCCCTGCAATATATAACATTGCAATACAACTGCAATATACCAACAACTATTTCATGAAACAATCAACAACGCCATTACATTTTTAATCACGATGTAAAATAAAACACCTAACCACCAAGGATTAAAATAATTCAAAACAACTAAAAATTACATTGGTGCACAGCAACTCAAAACAAACTTCAGTTACATCCTTACACTGTCCCGATACCTTTATATTTACTTGCTTCTGTCCCCCTCAGTTCTTCTTCACACGAAGATGAAGCATTTTGTAAAGTATATATATACCCTCAAATATATCTGCCTTTATAAGTTCACACAAAGTGCTTCATATTCATGTGAATAACAAAGGAGGAAATAGTGACGACTTAAAAAACCAAAGGAGAACAAAACTTATATGATCACGTGAATATCATAACTATTGATATCATTAGGTAGTCTTGAGTTATTCTTACGCTTAACAACTGCGTTAATGTAACCTGAAAGCCCTAACAGATAAACCTTTGTTATCTCCTCACCCTTCAAAACCAAATTTTGGTAACAGATTATGAAGAAATTGTGCATACACTTAAAGATATTTACAGCCGTTTTTCATGTAAAATGCAATAACGGGACATTCATATTACACAAAACAACTGGCTCAGACCTTGGACTACTTTCTTTGCCCACTATGAAACAACGCCGCACCAACATGTTTCACCGATATCCTAACAAACTAACCAGTTTCCTAAAATACATGTTCATAAAATAATCATTCAAGTTTATCAGAACTTAATCTAAAACATAACAAAAAAATACACTCGCGGAACTACTGTAGAGTCTACACTACTTATTTTACCTTCAACAAAAATAAATTTGCCCCCTATCAACTATATTCTCTCTTACTATGTTCATAGGAAAAAAACCTAAAATGATTAATCAATTTAATTGTAATACATGATCAGACACAAAAAAAACACTACATGCAACTACAGATTGTTAGCTTAAATACAGAACTACAATTTGATAGCTATTAAATATTCAGACGATTCAGGGTTTCATTTTTCATAAACTAAATTAGACAACAAATGATACCAAAAACGTTATCAGAAATGTAAGATCAAGATTGCATTGTTCACCTTTTCTTGATTCCGGCACGGATATTTTGAGAAGTGAACAGTTACTTTTTCAATAACGTAATGATGGTTAGTGTGTAGAAGATACAGAGATAATTATAACTGGCAATATGAAAAGACTAGCAACTCTAGCTTATTAATGAGTATGCTAAGCAACTTGCATGTTCTTCAAAGATGTTATCTTAATTTTTTTCAGATACAATGTCAAGCCATAAAAAATAATATTACCAATAATAATCCCTCCGTCCCATAACAAGTGTCCACTTTTATCTTTTTAAGTATTTCTTATTAAACTTTGACCTTAAGGATACACATTTTTTTTATCAAATATAATTCGGTTTATTAAATTTAACAATCAAATTTATTCTCTTGGAAGTAACAAATTAAAATGATTAGCTCAAAATGTATTAAAAGGTTAATTGTATTCTTTCAATAATAGTGAATTCAGATTCATGCTTTCTTTACCCAGATACACATTTTTTTTTCAAATATAATTCGGTTTATTAAATTTAACAATCAAATTTATTCTCTTTGAAGTAACAAATTAAAATAATTACCTAAAAATGTATTAAAAGGTTAATTGAATTCTTTCAATAATAGTGAATTCCATCCGACACAATTATATGCTTCATACGGCAATCCGACACAATTATATACTTCATACGGTAAGTAAAGTATAATGTTTCACTCTCATACAACTAATAGTTAAGGAGATAGTGATAAAAAAAAGGCCAAACAACAAATATAAACAACTACATTATATTGTGTTTACATATTTAACTTAAATTTGACTAAAATAAACCAGTCTATGCTTATAAGTCATGCCCGCCCAACGGGCGGGCTTCGAAGTCTAGTATATATATATATATATATATATATATATATGATTTTTTTTTTAAAAATGTGCCCTCGCGTAAAATGGGCCCTAGCCGGTTGGCCTCCCCGGCTCACCCAAGAGCCGCCCATGTGTAATGGCATCAATTGTTGCCAAACAACAATTCCTACTTATCTAAAGTCATACAGAATGATTCTCACGAGTTTAGAAAGTCAGCTAGGTGGAGATGGAGGTTGTGGGTCGGCCTTTTTGGTGGATCAGGTTTTATATGATGAAGATAGCTTTACTCGCCAATCATTTGCTGAAGAGGGCAACAACTCTTATGTTTCAACAGCACTATTTTGGACCCTTTCAGACCAATTAACTTGTTGTAATGGATATAAGCCTACTAGGTTCAAAGTAAATCAGCTGGGTAATAGTACGTCAGTGGATACATGGAAATGTGAACATTACGATGGAGTTGAAGGAAACCCTTATTTGGTTGATGGGTGCCCTGGTATGTATTTCTTTAAGAAAGTATTTCGTGTTTTTTTTTTTTTTTTTTTTTTTTTTTTTTTTTTTTTTTTTTTTTTTACTTTAAAATGTATCATACTTGTCACTTTTTGTTATTATGTGTACTAAACTTTTTTTTCTTCTTATTGTGTGTACCAAACTTTCAAATTTCGATTATTGTGTATATTTTGTGACTATTCGGCCATGTAAAATGACTATTTTACCCTTCAAAATTTGACAAAAGTAAGGGTAAAATAGTTACAAAATACATACAATAATCGAAATTTGAAAGTTCAGTACACACAATAACAAAAAAAAAAAAAGTTCAGTACACACAATAACAAAAAATAGCAAGTACGATACGTTTTAAGCAATTAACCATTTTTTTTCTTTCTTATATGAAACTTTTCTCCTATAGCTAGAGATGATCTAGATGAGCCTGTAGTTACCGAAGAGTGTGCAAGGTGCGAGAATAGAGGGGGTTACTGTAAATATGACACAATATACGACATTGATGGCTCATTTTATAAAGAGTTAACTACATTTTTGGTCCTCGTGGTTTACCGGGTATAACAATTTTGGTCCAATAGTTTCATTTGTACCGGACCATGTCCTATTTTCGCTGACCCGTAACGGGTTTGGTCCAATTTTAATAACTCCGTTAAATTGACTATGTTTGACCGTCAGTTTTAAGGTTATTTCTGTCATTCACAAGTCTGCTTCCCAAAGTCACCTACCTTTACCAAACAAGCAAAATCACTACTGCTAATCTAATTTAACAAGCAAAATCACATGCTTTTAAATAAATTGTCATTTCCTTGTATGAAACATATATAAATTAACCTAAAGAAATTGTAGTAGTTATCAAAGGAAATGTATGCTCAAGAAGAACAAACAACTGGAAAAACCCAAACTAAAAAACGCCAAACGCACAACCCTTATTACTCAAATAAACTAACAAAGATGAACTTATAATCGTTGTCATTTTTGTATCTTGGATGGACCTTCTTCTTCTTCACGTGACAATTACCGTTGTTAAGGCTCGATATGCACCCAAGTTTCCTCTTCATTTCCCTCCAAACATTCAATTTCTCCTTTTCAGTCTTTGTTTTCCTCAAATAACCTCTTTGAATCTCTTTTCTCATCACAAGACATTCTTTCTCCAACATCTCCCACATAACAGATCTAACACATCAAAATAATAATAATAATAATAATAATAATAATAATAATAATAATAATAATAAAGTATATATACAATCGATTCATCATCATCATAGAATCACCATAACCCAAAATCTAACACACAACACAAACACCAAATAAATTCACTCCAATCTACACAAACATGAAACCCATATCGAGAACTGCAAAAACAAATCATCACTCTCACTCAAAAAACCGATATACATAGCCCGAAAAACCATCACTCTAAACTCACACACCTCATCACTCTCGATATCACAAACCCCATCATAAACACAACATCGAGAACAAAAGAGTGTTGGTAAATCAATCTTTGATTAATAATCAAAACAGTGGGGCGAAAAAAAAAAGGTTGATCGGAATCTGGGTTTATACATGAAGAAGTTGAAGATGAATGGTAGTAACTCAGATCTGTAAGAAAATATCAGATTTATGAATAAATAGATCTGTAAGAAGATATATAGATTTATGAATAAATATATAGATATGTTAAGGTGAGAGAGTATGTATTTGTTTAGATAAAGAGAGTAGTGTATGTTTGTTTTTGGATAAAGAAGATGAAGTAACTTGTTGGTTTGAATAAGAACCACCAAAGATCTGGTGTTTTTGTTTATACATAATAATAATAATAATAATAATAATAATAATAATAATAATAAAAGAAAGGGCATTTTAGTCATTGTACATCATCAACTGAGGGTATTTTAGTCATTTCATGTTTTTTTAACCAGTCAAACTGACGGTCAACGAAAATTGGACCAAACCCGTTACGGGTCAGCGAAAATAGGACAAGATCCGTTACAAATGAAACTATTGGACCAAAATCGTTATACCCGGTAAACCACGAGGACCAAAAATGTAGTTAACTCTTTTATAAAGATGATAACCTCATTTGTTATGGAGACAACAAAACATCATCCTTGGGTGTTATTCTAGGTAATGTCTTTTCTCTGTGCTTATAAAATTGTGTTATACGTACCCTAGTTATATTCTACTGCAACTAGGGGTGTCAATTGGGTCGACCCGACCCCGACCCGAACCCGATAAGACTTTATAGGGTCGGTTTGATTCGGGTCCAACATAGCTTATCGGGTTGACCCGATAAACCCGATAAGATATAATAACCTATTAACAAATTAATAAATTTTGAACTAATGCTTGTTTAATATAGTTCAGTGGTCACAATTCTTGAACAAAATTTAAAATTGCATCTTTAAACTTGATTCTAATGTATTTGCATAATTGCATCAGTAAGGTTAGTTGCTTGCATCAGTAGGTTAGTTGCTTTTCTCTGTATTATAATTTATAACTTGATTACTTGTAACCACTGACAAAATATACGTTAGTTGCTTTTCTGTATTTGCATATTTGCATCAGGCGAAATGGCTATTTATAATATATTTGGACCGCTTGTTTTCTCGTTATCTATTAGGCTCAAGGATATACAAATGTCGTAGTGGTATTTTTTTAAAATTAATTTCATGTTTAGTGCTATTTTAATATGTAAAGCAAATTTTGAGATGAGATTAGCATGTAACCCGATAACCAGATAAACCCAACCCGATAACCCGTAACCCGATAGCTTATCGCGTCGAGTTACGGGTTAGTTTTTATTTTATCAAAACCCGATAGACCCGACCCGATAAGCTGTTAGCTTTAAAGTTTTGTCATATGTAGGGAATTGCATAATTTGTAAATACGAGGACTAGTCTTGCCAATAAGGCATAGATATCTTTGTATAAATACCCTCCTAGTTGTGTAGGAGGGTTTGAGGATTCATTTGTAACACACGAGGTGTGTGTGTGTTCTAGACTTCTCTCTCTAGAATACATACACACCTCGGCAATCAATAAACCGAAAATTCAAAGTTAATCTTTAGTTCGTGTTTATCATGTTTCCTCCACCTCCATACGTGAATCTTGGTCTTTACAATTGGTATCAAGAGCTAACCGGGTGGCTAACGTGGTGTTCTTAAGGTGATATATGTGATTCGTGGTGTGTTTTTATATTTTTTGTGTTCGGTTTTGTTCATAAATACCCAGCAGCTACGCTAGTTGATGTGTTTTCTGGGAATCGAATATCAAAAAATAATGTGTAAGGTTGTGTTTGTTCTTGGTTTTGCGACTTAGTTTTGTGACTGAGTGATTATTCTTGGTTAAAAGGCTGCATTCACTTTGGTGTTCTTAGCCTTTTTGATTGATAATGTTCAAGAATGAATCACGTTATGTGTTTTTGGATATTTTACTTGGATTAATATTTGTTTAGTCCAAGTTGGTACAAGTTGGTGTAAATTGTCAGGAAAGTGGGCAAATGGGTGTAAGGTTTCACGTGGGAAGTGTCTCAAAAGTCAACAAAAGTGGCCAAAATGCAGAATTATCTCGCAATTGGGCTGTTTTCTCGCAATTGAAAGCCTCTCGGAATTACTTCTCGGAATTGCTCAGATCTATCGGAATTGCGCTGATTTCTCGCAATTGCTGCTGTTTTGTCGCAATTCAGGTTGCTGTCTCGCAATTGATCTATCGCAATTCAGTGTCTCGCAATTCCACTTCTATCGCAATTGGTGCATCTTATCGAAATTGGCCTCTCGCAATTCATCAGTTGTATCGCAATTAAGCCTCTCTCGCAATTCAAGTGCTGATCTCGCAATTGGACCATTTTTTCGCAATTGTGTTTCGCAATTGGTGGTATTTTATCGCAATTGATCTCGTAATTCAAGTGTGTTATCGCAATTGGTCTCGCAATTCAACCTTCATCTCGCAATTCAAAAAAAAAAAAGAGTATTTTGTCGGGAAAACTTGAGTAAAATTTATTTTTCACAGGAGACTTAACGGTCCATTTTTACGCGAGATTCAAATTCTGGTTCAAGAGTGAAAATTTTGGCCTAAAATTCAAATTTTTTGGCCAAAATTCGAATTTTTCGGGGAACTTTTGGCGTAAAAATTTCTTAAACTCAATATTTTCCAGCATCATTAGAATGTCATTTTATGGCATATTTCACACCAAAATCACAAATGAAATTATCGGACTGCACCTCAAAATCACCACGTATAGCCGAAAAGATCCTGATCAAGATTCACAATCAGATGACAATGGTCAAATTATCAGCTGTGGCTACAAGGATGATGATTCATTATTACTTATTTGAAGTTGAAGTGGAATATCTCGGGTACGTGTACTTAGTATCTTGAAGATATCGGGGTTGGTTGGATGCATGATTCTTCGAGATCCTTGTTTGTGCACTCATGGGAGCAGTGACTAAGTCTTGGGTTATCTAGTTTTCATAGGTCAAGGGGTGGACGGACGAAGACCTAGTTAACTATCACTTAAAGGAGATACGTTGTAGTACTCAGTGTCACACAAAGATGTGGATAATTCAAGAGATGTTCATATACTGTTAAGGAAGGATGGATGGGTATATGAAACGATCTATGCTATAAGGAGTTACGTTGTAGTGCTCAGTATAGGTTCTTAGTCACACTATCGTGCAAGTTTAAGTCACAAGTTTGGGTTATTCTACTTCAGTCTCAAGTTCGTAATAGTGAGTTTTCTCCATCAGTAGTCACTACATGAAGCCGTTGTTTTGATTCAGGAGGTTAGATTGGGTATATCGACATCTTCTCACGGGCTAATATGATTCCTTATAAAGGGCTTCCAGTTTGTATTTCACGTACACATCAGTATGCTGATTACGATTAATCGCAACCAGCAGGGGAGAGAAATGTACGGGCTGATCTCTCATGGGAAAAATAACTGGGATGCATTTGGTGAGATAAAGATGTTGATACCATATTCCCCCGAACTGCAGGGCACTCAGGGCATTCAAATTATGAGGTTGTCAGTTTGGGGGAGAGCGCTAATTAGGGGAGAGCACACAGGGCACTCTGAATTAAACCCTAATTAGATTTGCTCACTTAGTTCGTCTGCAAGTAAAGAAATGGCGGCTGAGAAGATTATGCAAGCTGAACGAAGTAATGAAGTTTGAAGATCTTTCTCATGTTTTTGTATTGAATTTTACTTGTAGGGAACATTGTAAGCAATTCCCGTATGACATCACTTTGGGGAGAGATTGTTAGCTTTAAAGTTTTGTCATATGTAGGGAATTGCATAATTTGTAAATACGAGGACTAGTCTTGCCAATAAGGCATAGATATCTTTGTATAAATACCCTCCTAGTTGTGTAGGAGGGTTTGAGGATTCATTTGTAACACACGAGGTGTGTGTGTGTTCTAGACTTCTCTCTCTAGAATACATACACACCTCGGCAATCAATAAACCGAAAATTCAAAGTTAATCTTTAGTTCGAGTTTATGGTGTTTCCTCCACCTCCATACGTGGATCTTGGTCTCTACATAAGCCCCAAACACGACCCGATAAGCCCCAAACACGACCCGATAACCCGATTGACACCCTAACTGCAACCATACATTGCTATTTGCTAGTACAGTGTGGTGTCATGGGAAAAGTGGTGCCACCTCAACAATTTTTGCCCATGACACCAAAACACCACTCCACTGGTGCACAATTTTTTTTCATTTACTTAAATAAAACAATATATTTTAAAAATAAAACAAAACTTAGCTAAATACTCCCGCTCTCTTTTAAATTAGATTATATGATGTTGAGCCCAACTTTCTTTCTTATAGCTAAATACTCCCGCTACTTATCTATACTACATATAAAAGAAAAACGGTCAAACCTTGAAAAGTGAAACGTTGAAAGTCAAATGTGAGAGAAATGTATAGTGTAATTAATACTCTTATTCAAACACCTCATTACTTAAAAGTACAATAATTTATTCACATTGTACAACCTATTAAAAGCATATCTACCAAATTAAAAACAACAAATTAAAACACCCCTTACTAAAAAATACAATAAAATTTTCACAATATACAATTTAAACAAGCTACAACATAATCCAAAATATAAAATAATTAAACACACTAATTAATGTTATTTTTAAAACACCTTAAAATAAAAAGTACATGTTATTATACACATTATACAAATTAATAAAACACACAAAACTTCATACAAGCTAACAAGTTGATGGTACATATAGTTTTGAAAACCGGACCAGACCAACGGGTTCAACCGGGAACCAGTGTCGCTACCGGTTCGGCGAACCAATAAAAACCATCCAAAAACGAACCAAAAAGGACCCGTTGAAACCGATACAAACTGGTGAATCAGGTCTCATCGAGATCTATTTCTTCGGTTAATCGTCACAGGGTACCTACCGCCGCAACGCGCGGGTACCTTGCTATACTATATATAAAGGAAAAACCAAAAAGTGAAAAGTTGAAACTCAAAAAGGAAATGTTAAAAACATATATTTCAAAAAGAAACTATTTAATACATATAGAAAACCGGTTGACCCGGGATGCTTCAAACCCGACGGGTTGACCCGGTTTAATTTAACCCGTCGGGTTGACTCGGTTTAAATCGATCCGTTTTTCGACCGGAACAATTCAACCGGTTGAGCTACCCGGGTTGAACCGGGTTTCAAAATATTATGTTTAATCCCCAAATCTTCAAACTTTTATTATTTTTCGCTTATAATCTATAAATATTTTTTTAACATAAAACGATCTGTCGTTATAAAATCCCGTTGCTATGCACGGTACTTATATTAAGAAATAAAAGAAAAATCAAAAAGCTATTGACATTAACAACAAAACACGTCACTTTCTACCAGTCACACGCAATATTCAACAAAACAAAAACCTTATCTTCTTTCTTCTTCTTCTTCAACTTTGTTACTGCACTCTCAGGCCTCAACAACAGTAGCAAACTAGCAGAAATGGTACAAACACTCTTTTGACAAAAGTGAATTTTTTTTTGGACCGTTACACAACGTTTAAAAAAGGGGGGGAAAAGGAAAAGAAAAAGAAAAAAAGAAATGCCCATAGCGTGAGCTGGTATGTACAGCCGAGGCTCGGTATGGTGTTCGTGCTGTCGTTGTGAGCTGGTGGGATGACGCCACCTTATCAGCCCATTGTACCCAAGGCTCTTAAGGAGTTTCAAAAAAGTCCAATATCATTTATTTGATGAAATGTAAATTTATTGTCATTGGAGACGACCTTCAATGTGCTTTTCAGCATTCAAATGAAAAAGACGCTAACATGTGACCTTTAATGAACACAAAAGAATTCGAAAAGTCCGATCATGCACACTCTCATTTTCCAAAATAAGAGTGTGCCAATCAACACTCATTCAAAAATTGTTCAAAAGGTTTTTGACATATTTCTAACAAATGACAGACAAAATAATCACTAACATAAAATAAAAAATGTGCTAAATATTTTAGCTCATCAGATATTTTGGATGTATCTTTTGTTCCAATATTTTTTTGTTCATAAAAAAAAGAGTAAACTGTAAAAGTCATCCTGGTGGGTTTATTGTTATTGGCACATACACTACAAAAAATAGTTTTATTTTCCACACTTATTTTTTTACGGTATGGTCAATTGTGAATTTTTTTTTATATGGATAATAATTTTGCTACATTTATAAGTGTCATAAATATTTAAAAAAATAATCCACATATATTAATGTGTACAATTACAATAAAACTACACTAATATGTGTCACAAATGTTTTCACACTTTTTATTATAAACAGTTTTTGCAATTTTGCTACACTTTTAGGTGTGGACATTCAAAAAACATTTCCACACTTTTAACTATAGAAATTTGGATAATATCTCCACACTTATATGTGTAGAAAAATTTGTCACACCCATTATTACCACATATGAGAAAGTGTAGACACTATAATTTTACACATTCTTAACCGTGACCATTTCACCTTTAAAATGCGAAGAATTCAACTAATTTTTTGTATATCATCCTTATCTCATACTATCTAAGTGGTTAAACCATCACCACTAATCATCTCTGAACACCAACGTCGTTAGTTTTTCCCGCTAAATACTAGGGCTGAGCAAAACCGGCTGAAACCGAAAAGTCCCGAAAAACCGACCGATCCCGAGTTGTCCCGATACCGAAATTATACAATTCAGTCGGGACTCGGTTTAACAAAAGTTTGTATGTCGGTTTCGGGTCGGTTCGGGACGGGAACCGATTTAAACCCGACTAATGCCCGAATACCCAAATAAATATTAGGTTTTATAAGATCTTGTAAAAAGAACCCGCCTCCTTTTTTCCCCTCCATTCAATCAGTCACTCACACTCTCATCTTCTTAAGAACACACCCAACAAACACACCGATTGTCTTCAAAATTCAAAAACACCACATATGGATTGCCGAATACCCGAATCAATGGCATCTTCTGTACCTACGCCTACAAATGAATCTGTGAATCATGAGACCAATGCAATGGAAGTAAGTGTTTTATTTGTTTTAATTATAGTTGTTCTACTTTTACTTATAGCACTTAGAATCTGTAAACATAACTTAACCGATTAGTTTAATTACTTTGCTTTTTTGATTTAGTTAGTTTTGGTAAGACATTTAGTTAAGTTTGGTAGAGTGATTATATTAGTATAATTGGAATTGGATAAACTAATAAGAATAATCTGATTTCATTTACATATATTCGGTGCAGTATCATTTAATCATTATCATGTTCTGATAATTAGATAATATGATTTTTGTTTTAATGTGCAATATCATGCCCTGTGATTTTATAGATATGTGTTACTAATTTTATGTTTTAATGTGTTTGCTTAGGATCAGACCATAGACGTTGAGACGATTGACTGTGATGCTAATAAACGCAAAAGGAAAGCCCCACCGAAACCAAGGAAAACTACTTCTGAGTGTTGGAAGTACTTTGAGCAAAAGTTTGAACCTGATGAAGATGGGGTGTTGATTAAGATGGCCTACTGCAAATGGTGTGACGCTGTTTTCAAAGCCGACTCCGTTAAACATGGTACGAGACACTTGAATACTCATTATCAAAACTGTGATAAAAACCCGGATATTGAGAAAATTAAGAAACAGAAAAAACTCGCATTTAAAAAAAGTATTGGTGAGAAGGATGAGGGTGGTAGTAGCATGGGGACTTTAGAAACATGGAAATATGATGAAAAAGAGATTAAAAAGTCGTTGATTAAGTTAGTTGTTCTTGCCGAGCTTCCGTTTAAGTTTGTAGAACACCCGGCATTCATTGAATATACCACGAACTTGCAACCTAGATTTCATTTGCCCTCTCGGTTTTAACCGCCCACTTTATAGATGATGATTGGGTAATGCACAAAAGAATTATTAATTTTAGACCAATTCATAGCCATAGAGGGGTGGATATTGGTAGGGCACTTTTGGAATGCATAACCGGATGGGGTATAAAGAATGTTATGACCATGACGGTTGATAACATTACTTCAAATGACAAAGCTCTTGAATACTTGATAGAAAATTTACCAACTAAGTATGATAGTGGTAAACATTTTCACATAAGATGTATGGCTCATATCTTAAACCTAGTTGTCAAAGATGGTCTTAAAACATTCAAAAAAGAAGTAGACACCATAGCATTGGCCGTGAAATACATAAGACATTCGAGCCAAAGAGTTACTAAGTTTAAAGAAAGTGTCGAAAAGTCTTGTAGTTCAAATAAGTTTTTGATTGCCGAATGCCCTACAAGATGGAATTCAACACATGATATGTTGAAAACCGCCATTGAGTTAAAAGAAGCTTTTTTTTATTATGATTTTAATAACTCTAGTTTTGCCCGAGACCTTGAGGAAATACCTAAGCGGGCTGATTTTGAGGTTTGTAAGAAGGTAGTTGCATTTTTGGAAAAGTTTAAGGAAACAACCGAACTTGTGTCAAACGTATCATGTCCCGTAGCTCATTTGTGGTTTGGTGAGGTACTTGATATTGATAAGCATCTTCGTGAGTGGGAAGAACATGCGTCTTTTAAGGTAATGGTTGAAGAAATGAGAAAAAAGTATGACAAATATTGGGGTGATTACAAAAAAAATCAACCATTATATGTACTTTGCCGTTATCTTAGATCCCACAATGAAGTCGGAAATAATTGGCTACAGGTTTAGACATTTGATAGAAAATGGTTGTATACCAATGGAGGTTGATGAAAAAAGTGATGAGACGCCAATTCCTTTTTTAACCGATGAAGAATTATGTGACAAATTGGTTAAGAAGGTTGAGAAAGATATGAGGGTCTTGTTTGCCATGTACAAAGAAAAATATGGCACAAACATATCAAGTGACATACCAAAAGCAACGTCAAGTCAAAGTAGTAACACAAGTCGTTGTCGTGGTAATTCTTTCTTAAATGCTTTTAAAGATAAAGTTGGAAATAAGTTGTGCGGGGGTGAAGACGAGTTGACCAAATATCTTAAAGAACCGCGTCTTGAGTTAGCGGATGACGAAGAGTTCGACATACTTAATTGGTGGAAGTTAAATAGTCCAAGATTTCCAATTGTATCAAAGATGGCGAAAGGTAATAACTTATGTTTTTTTTATTAAATTTTAGATATCTTTGTGCTTTGTTACTATGTTTTTAATTAACTTATGTTTTTTATTAACTTTGTTTTAGATATCTTGTGCATCCAAGTATCCACTGTGGCTTCCGAATCCGCCTTTAGCGCGAGTGGTCGAGTTTTGGACCCGTATAGGAATTCTTTAGCGCCTAGCATTGTAGAGGCTTTGGTGTGCACACAAGATTGGGTTCGTACATCAAGTAAAAACATCACTGTGGATACGTTAGAGGATTTAATGAAAGACGACGAGCTTGCTAAAGGTAAACTATTTATATGTGTTTGATTCTGTTTGATTCTGTCGTGTTCCATCACAGACAGTTTTATGAGTTTTATCATGTTCTGTGCTTTATCATGTTCTGTGTTCTTAGCAAAACAAGAGTTCTATCATGATCTTTGTTGTCGTGTTTATTCTCAGTAGATTTAACAGCAGTTTTAGGCATATGATATTTGTACTTTTAGACAGACCATTTTAGCGTGCAGACCAGTTTAGCATACCAGTTTAGCAGACCAGTAGATGTTACAGCAGTAGATGTTACAGCTTGCAGACCAATTGGCGTAACCATTGTATTAAGCATGTATATTTGGCTGCTGCAATATCATGTTCTAAGTAACTTTGTTAATGTAATTTGTTTGTTATGTTTTTTATAGAAATTTAAGAGGGGTTAGACAAACAAAAGGGAGAACTCAGTCATGGAAAAGAGAAGAATGTTGCAACATGATGCTCTACTGGAAATTGGAACTGTATTTGTGAATTGTAGTTGTATTCTTGTATTTGGATTTGAACTTGTGTAGTTGTATTTGTGAAACTAGGCTGGGAAAAAATAGCCTCAAAAAACTGGGCTTGTATTTGTGACAGTGGGCTTGTAATTCTTTTTTTGTGATTCAAAAAACTGGCCTAAAAAGAAACTGGGCTTGTATTTGGGATTCTGGGAAAATTTGGCCTAAAAAGAAACTGGGCTTCTAAATCGGGCTTTGGCCCACTATCCCGATAACCGACCGACTAAACCGAATAATACCGAACCGACCCGACTAAAATTCGGTTCGGTATCGGCATTGTATTCCAGTGCTTCTCGGTTTTGGGCTTTTTCGGGACGGGTCGGTTTCCGGCCCGATGCTCAGCCCTACTAAATACCCTACATGCATTTCACATGAGGGTATTTCTATCATTTAAGCTAATAAAGGCTAGGGATATTAGTGCCAAAACATAAATCACAAGGATGATTTTTGCAGTTTACTAGAAAAATAAATAAAACATATTATTATTATTATTATTATTATTATTATTATTATTACTACTACTACTACTCCATCTGTCCTACATTAAGTGTCCATTATGATTTTTTTAAGTCTTTTTTCTTCAAATTTGACTTTAAATATTTTTGTTCGTGTTATATAATACTTGATGAAAGATATATGAATGGATTAAGTTTTTAAATGTATTTTTATTTGTATAATTTTCATTAAGTATTATATAACACAAACAAATATATTTAAAGTCAAAGTTGAAGAAAAAAAACTTATAAAAGTCATAGTTGACACTTAATGTGGGACATATGTATTATTATTATTATTATTATTATTATTATTATTATTATTATTATTATTATTATTATTATTATTATTATTATTATTATTATTATTATTATTATTATTTTATACATTTTATTTTTGTTTACTTATTTATTTTACTTATTTTTATTTATTATTTTTATTTTTAATTTTTAAAAATTTTTATAAAAATTTAATTATTTTTTATTTATTTATTTTTAAACGAATCTATGTAATTTTTTTAATTTTTATAAAGAAATCTATGTAATTTTTTTAATTATTACTTTTTTTTAGTTATCTCTACACAATCCACCACAAACACCCATTTATCTCTATTTTCTTCAAATAATAGAATACCCAAATTTTCATCGTTTTTAACTTTATTTTTTTATCTAGTATCAACCACTTCATTTTTTCTTTTAACCCTACTAATTTAATCATCTCAAAACACTCACATAGGTGTTAATAAATAAATAAATAAATAAAAATAAAATGAATATAATAATAATAATAATAATAATAATAATAATAATAATAATAATAATAATAATAATAATAATAATAATAATAATAATAATAATAATAAACGCGTCATGTATGAGGCTAAGTGCGCAGATATTGGATATGTGTTTCTCCTCTTCTTATTTTTCTCTTTTGGGGAACTTGAGAAGGATGCGGTAACCTTACTGAAGCGGATCCGAAGGTTCTATGTGACTTAAGACATTGGGTGCGTGCTGCTACTCATATATTTAGTAGGATTAGCTTTGCTATAGCTAGAGGAGTCGGGGCCCAGATAATATCTCGGCTTCCCACTAATTTCTTGTAAATCATATTAATTTCTGATTAAGTAATAATAATAATAATAATAATAATAATAATAATAATAATAGGATAATAATAATAATAATAATAATAATAATAATAATAATAATAATAATAATAATAATAATAGGATTTGCTTTGCTATATCTAGAGGAGTAGGGGCCTAGATAATATCTCGGCTTCCCACTAATTTCTTATTAATCCTATGATTTTCTAATAATAATAATAATAATAATAATAATAATAATAATAATAATAATAATAATAATATGTTTTATTTATTTTTTAGTAAACTGCAAAAATCGTTTATGTTTTGGCACTAATCATCCCTATCCTTTAGCTTAAATGACAGAAATACCCTAATGTGATATGCACGTGGGGTATTTAACGGGAAAAACTAACAACGTTAGTGTTCAGAGATGATTAGTGGTGATGGTTTAACCACTTAGGAATGATTAGTGCCAATAGTATGAGATAAGGATGACATATGCCAAAAACTATAAACCACATGGATGGTTTTTGCAGTTTACTCTAAAAAAAAATACTAGTCTTTGTTGTCATTTTTCTTTTTTCAATGTTTCAGTAATTTTTACGAAGCGGATTAATTATTTTTACTAATTTCAGAATTTTGCTCGTTTTATAGAATCCTAACTCTTTTATTTGATTGTAGGCTCCATATATACCTTAGTTGTAATTATTAATGCTAAATCAAATTACAAGACTAGTTTGTTATTTGATCCCTTATCAAATGGAAATCGCTATTTAATTTTATTTAACATTTTTCACAGGTTATACCAATTGCATCTTTTGACGATGGCAATATATATTATTCTTTGTTTATTGCAAAAAAGTGACAAAACAAAGAATTTTAAAGTTTATCCCTTTGGGACAAGTTCTGCCGTCAAAAATAAGTAACGAAAAAGAATATGTGATCGGTATGGTTAAAACAAAAAGACAATTATTTGTGAGAAATATATAAATAAGTTGTTAAAAACGTAGATGGGTGAATACGTTATCGTTTAAAATCTTAAAGCTTGTTGTATCAAATAACCGATCAAGTTTGACGTAATATGAAAAGTGACAATATAAATACTACACTATACCAATTGTGTATTTCACACAAGAGTAAGTATCACAATATGAACATAAGCTACAAAGATAAACACAACGCAATAACACAAAGCAATAATGTAATGCAAGTATAAAAGTGAAGCAATAAGTAAAAGAAAGTGCAAACCAGACACGATGATTTATAGTAGTTCGGTCACGGAGCTCCTCTCCGCCCTACTCCACTCCCGAATACCCAACTCGAGAGTTACTTCACTAGATCAACAAGCTCCCTTATCCGGCGGAGAAAACCTTACACGTTGCTTATACACTATTTCTGACACTAAGCTAGATGTCGAGTTCTTTCCCGGGTACAATCACTCCCGTTATGTTTTAAGGCCCAACATAACAAACCGACCAACTTGGTGTTTTACAACTAACACACACCAAACAATATCCCTTGTGTTTTGAGGCCCAACATAATTAACTAGCTTCCATTATCAGCATAACTAATATGAAAAAAGATTTTCTGTGTCTTTGTAATCCAGTTAAGGCTACTTAATTTTGTGCATTGGCCTTTGTTTAGGTGTTAGCATAAGCATGGGTCTACTTTTTCTTGTGTTCATCGCCTACACATTATACAAAGTGATCAAGAAAACAAAAGAAAGGAGACGAAGAAAGAAGTTTTTTAAACGCAATGGTGGTTTACTTCTAAAACAACAACAAGAAGCCGACCCATCTTTAATTGATCAAACCATACTTTTCACAGCACGTCAACTAGAGAAGGCCACTGACAACTTCAGTGACAATAGAATTCTTGGTCGAGGGGGACAAGGTACAGTCTACAAAGGTATGTTGGTTGATGGAAGGATTGTAGCAGTTAAGAAATCAAAAATTGTTGATGAAAGCCAATTAGAGCAGTTCATCAATGAGGTGGTGATTCTTTCACAAGTCAATCATAGGAATGTGGTCAAACTATTGGGATGTTGCTTAGAGACCGACGTTCCTCTACTAGTTTCAGAATTCATCCCAAATGGAACATTGTATGATCGCATTCACTGTGAGACTGATGAGGACCCAATGTCTTTGAACATGAGAATGCAAATTGCTACAGAGGTTGCAGGAGCCCTTACTTACTTACATTCAGCCACATCCATTCCAGTATACCATAGGGACATCAAGACGGCTAATATACTTTTAGATGATAAATACAGGGCAAAAGTTTCTGACTTTGGAACTTCAAGGTTAGTATCATTAGATCAAACTCACTTGACTACCTTAGTTAAAGGTACATTTGGCTACCTAGACCCCGAGTATTTTCAATCTAGCCAATTCACTGAAAAAAGTGACGTGTATAGTTTTGGAGTTGTTTTGGTTGAGCTTTTAACAGGAGAAAGGCCAATCTCATTAACTAGATTTGGTGAAAATAGAAGTTTGGCTACGCACTTTATGTTGGCTGTGGAAGAAGGACGGGTTATGTCTATATTCGACGCAATGGTTATTAAAGAAGGCACTAGAGATGAGCTATTGGCAGTAGCTAACCTCGCAATGAGATGCCTGAATTTCAATGGAAAGAATAGGCCAACAATGAAAGAAGTAGCTGTAGAGTTAGAAACCATAAGAATGTCTCATATTCCATCTGCAGTTCAGACTAATACCAAGTCAGTGACGTATGGACATGAATTATCGATGCTATCGTATGGGGAATCAACATCAACATTCTTAAGTTCCGATGAGTACATTACTCAATGATGCAAACAGGCGGTTTTTTGTTTTATAAGTTGTCATGATACAATATATCGTTACATAGTAGTATGTAATATTAGTTATAAGTAATCATAGATTTATCAAAAGTACTAAATTTGGAAAGATAAATATGTATTCATAAGGACATAAGGCCACCTATTGTAAAAATCCTTTTATACCAGGAGCTAGTCGATACAACAATGGAATACATGAGAGTATGATCGACATGTCACTATGTCAGATATTGAATATAGCACCTCATTATTATCAAGTGAAGGATGTAGAGAATTTAGCATAAAAGAAAATATATGTATGTCGCATGTATCCATTAGTTTTACTTAATTTTTGTGAAAGGCTGGTTGTACTTAATATTGATATTTTTGTTGTTCCATACGAAAGGCATGTACATCAACTGTATTACATTTCTATATGCAATGTTGCTAAGCATCATTCATTCATTTGTATTAGTTATAACAGTCTATGGGGTGTCTCCATATAATATGATATGCAATTTTATTTGTACAGGGTGATTAGAAAAGAGTCTTTGTAGGGAATTATCTTGTTTTTCAAAGATGTAAACATTTACATGTTTATTTATCTTTTTGGTCTTGCAGCTACGATCATAATGGGCAAGCTCGGCTAATTTAGGGAGCATTCCGTTTCATGTAGTTTGAACATGCGTGTTGTCAATGGGTCAAAAGGGCAATTTTATGCTAGCCTGAACGGGTCAGTCCCAAAACGCTTTTTGTCCAAATTTTAGTTTTCATCATAAACAGTTACAGTATAATATACAATGATTTAGTAGGCATTATGTTTATACACAAAAGTTGTCACAAAGGCAAAAGATGAGGTCAAAAGTCAACGAAAAATCAAACACTCATTTTGGCGGGAAAGACCTATAAATACTCATTTCATCTTGTAATTGAACCTCAAATTCTCTCAGTAAAACTCAATCATTGTGTAAACTTCATAATTCCAATAACAAACCCTTTCGAATCTTGTTTCTTCCTATAGATTCCTAATTCGTTTGTTGCCATTGAATGGTGTTCTTATTCCTTAAGTGATTTCTAGAACGCATCGTTTCAATTGGTATCAAAGCTGCCTTCATGGCAACTCTATTGTCTTTTCTGATCAGTTTTCCGGCGATTTGTTAATTTTCCGGTGGAGTTTGTTGTTTTTTCGGGCGATCAGTTAGTTTTCCAGCGAAATCCAGTGACGGACCCGTATGGATAAGGAGCAAGTTATCCCCTGATCAACATAACGGGTATATCCTACGGTTTTGCAGGAATGCCCCCAACATCGCCAACAAACATAGCCGGCTTGTTATAGAAATGATCTTTTAACTACTTATTAGTGTTTAAGTGCGGAAAACATTGGTTGATTGAAGAAGTACGACGATATCCTTTTAGCCATGCTAAATGCAGGAACGGCCTTGATGTGTGGTAGGGGGGTGTGGGGTGGGGGGGGGGGGTTTACTAATTCTTCTTTGTTTTGCAAAAGGAAGGTGCTAATTTGAATTGGTGGTGGGCAAACCTCCAGTCATATCAACACGCTCATTTTTCAGCAAAGAACAACAGTACCCCCATGAAGGTTGTTCCTGCATCAAACAGAGAGAATAGGATTCAGCTGTACTTCTGCTTCTGCCACCATAGTTTAAGGTATTTCAACACAAAGTAGTTAAATATCATCACTCTAACAAGCCAATTATGTTTGTTGGAATTTTTGGGGGCCTTCGAGCAAAACCATGGGATATAACATGTATGTTAGTCAAGGGAATCTATTTATTTTCCGGAAAAAATTTGCTTATTACAAAATGGGTACTAGCAAATACTCTGTGTTTAAGGGAATCTTTCCGTATCATGGTGGATGCCTAGGAGTATAGAAAACTTAAGTGGCTATTGTGATGAAGTCCATCAATATCACATAAGTTTTCAATATTGTTAGACACCCACCATGATATCGCAAGCTTGATACCGCAAGATTCACCATCCCAGAAGCTAAGCTTTGATGTTGCGTCAAGGTTGCTACATAGAAAAAGCTTCATAGGATTAATTTTACCTGGTAATTAGTGTGCTCGCAGTCACCTTATAAGATGAAAAGTGGGTTGTAAAAGGTGAAAAAAAATTGTTGAATCACAAATAACAATCTATACATAATCCAAGTCGGCCCTCGTAATGTAGCTTGTGGCCGCAATTGGGGATGCCGTAAAGCGGCATTGTTTGTCAAATACGGGGACCACTTACAACTTGTATATTCGATAATCTTCTTTTGGCAAGTTGATTAATGTATTTTCTAAAAGGGGCAGATTCATATCTCCCTAACAAAAACTTGAAAATCTCATATTTACCCAAATCATGCTTTAAAAGCATTGTACAAAATGCTATTAATGATGAAAAGAGAGGGAGATATGAAATTCTCTTTAAAATAACAGCTATTAATACTTTTCAAAATTATTGAAGCAAGTTTTTCCACCACCATAAAATTCCAAACCATCGTAATCTTAAAGTTAGAAAATATCCCAGATATTAATTCCACAGTTTCTGATTATCATGCACCACGTAGACTGTTGGGTCTCTTTCTGTTAAACTATATCATATCACTTTCATTTTTATCCTTCATAATATAAGGACTGATCTTGTCTTTTCTATATTGTAGCCTTACCCAGAAGTTATGACTTGCTTTAGAAGATATAGAAGTCCAAGGGCTAAAGTTGTTAATTCCTATCTTGGTTCAAGATATACTCCTCACGCTTGCTATATCCAAGATATTCTCCTCACGCTTGCTGTATCCAAGAGATGGTGGGAGTAATTCTATCTGAAAGCTATCAGATTAGATCCGTTATGTTCTCTCTCCATGTTGTATATATTGGTCTGCTTGGTTCCTTGTTCTATCATCTAACTCAATTGAGTCTTGTAATCTTTCTCAATCATAAATAAAGAGTTGGTTCAGTGTTATTATCTTTTCTTCATGGTATCAGAGAGGGTTTGCTCTTGATTACTTATCATTTGGTGGCCTACGGTGGTGCTTAATCAGTTGGGTTAAGTGTTTCATCAATTAAGGGTTTCGACCAGTATTTAATTGGTCAGTGATTACAACTGACTTGGTGGTCCTACGGTGGTGCTTAATCGATTGGGTTGAGTGTTTCATCAGTTAGGGTTTCGACCAATTTTTAATTGATCAACCGGTGGTTCTGGAACGATTAGGGTTTCGATTCATTGGGGGAATTGATCAAATCTTATTGATTTGAGGTTGGATTGTGCTGAATTGACGAATCCGACTCTTGGGTATTAATTAGGGTTTCTTCGCAAACCCTAATTTTTGGGGTTTTTTCATCCTTCATCTTCCGCTGCTACTTAATCACTGTATTGTCCTCTTCCTACCTGATTTTGGTAGAATCAGGATCTCTTGTGTGACTAATTATTATTTTTTATTTGCCTGCTAGCTTTTATCATATATGTCTAGTAGTGCTCCCCCTCCTGGGGAAGGTATGGCTGCAAGTGCAGCTAGTAAATTGATCTTTGGTGATGAATTATTTCTTCACCCAAATGATACTAATGGCACACCCATTATTCCTTTAAAACTAAGTGGGGCTGAAAACTATAATGTCTGGAATATTTCCATGACCATTGCTTTACAAAATAAAAATAAACTTGGTTTTATAAATGGGAAGTGTACTAGACCTACTGATGCCTCATTAGCTAACCAATGGGATATGTGCAACTCTGTTGTCCTTTCTTGGATCCTTGGGGCCATCTCACAAGAACTTTACATGGGGCAAATTTTTTCAAAAAATCCACAGGATGTGTGGGATGAACTTAAGGAGACCTATGATAAAGTAAATGGTAGTGTGATATTTAATTTATATCACCAAATTAATTCTCTCAGAAAAAATGGCTCTGGTGTTTCTGATTACTATCAAAAACTTAGTTCTTTATGGAAACAATATGATGCTTTGATTAAACTTCCTAATTGTACTTGTGATGATGCTAAAGTTTTAAAAGGCCATAACCAACTTATCAGATTAATGCAGTTCTTAATGGGTCTTGATGATACCTATATGACCCTTAGAAGTAATATTTTGACTACTGAGCCCTTACCAGATGTTAAAACTGCCTTTTCTCTTATTGTTAGAGAAGAATCTCATAAAAACTCAGTTCTAACTAACATCTCAAAAAGTCAAATATCTTCTTTTGTGTCTAAAGCTGTTGATAATAGGCCAGAGGTCCTAATCCAAATGTCACTTGTGGGCACTGTGGTTACACAGCACACACAATGCAAAAATGCTATAAACTTGTTGGTTTTCCTGACAACTATAACAAAAAAAGATTTGCCAATAAAAAATCATATAGTAACAATGCTGTTATGAATGATAATGGCAATCATGCCAGTTCTCAGAATAATGATGTATTTTCACATGAGCAGATCATGAGAATTATGAACCTTATCAGTGACAAATCAGGATCTGGATCTGGCAATACCCAAGCTAAGGCTAATATGTCAGGTATAACCTCTCTCCTAAGTAGATTTAAAACATTTGAAGAGTTTATAAAATGGATTATCGATTCTGGGGCAAATCAACATATGGTCCTTTCTGAGGACCTTCTTGACTCTGTTGTTGATATCAGTGAGTTAAATCTCACTGTTGAACATCCAAATAGAACTTCTGCAAAAATAAAAAAAAATTGGGAATCTAAAACTTAATGATCACATTACTTTATATGATGTTTTAGTAGTTCCTGAATATTCTGTCAATCTAATCTCTGTTTATAAGCTTGCTATATATAGCAAGCTGTTTATTGGATTTGACGAAAACAAGTGCTATTTTCAGGACTTAGCCAACATGACAAGCATGGGGACTGGTAGTCAGTCTGATGGGTTATACTTTTTTGATTGAACCTCATATGGTAACAAATCTGTGGAAAACTAGAAGGGGGTTGAATAGTTTTACGTCTTTTTAATTTATGAAAACTTTTGTTTACTTTTTAAAACTTCGATTCTATCTTATGTGAATTCAACTCTTGATCAATATGAACATATATACACAAATATAAATAAGTAATGCAGGTAAGGTAAATATAATGAAATGAAAGAGAGAGATGGAAAGATCAAACCACAACACGGAGATTTATAGTGGTTCGGCTACAAGGACACCTTCCTTGCCCTACTCCACTCCTCGAGTCACCTACTCGAGAGTTTTCTTCACTATGTCAACAAACTCCATTATGGCGGAGAAACCTTACACAACTTTAGCTTACACCGGCTTAACGACACAAAGCTAGATGTCGAGTTCTAATCGTAGCTAGAACCAATCTCACAACTAGTACACAACTTCTACACAACTTAATCACGACTTCTTCACGACGGCTTCACGACGGCTTCACGACTTCTTCACGACTTCTTCACGACTTCTTCACGACTTCTTCTTCACGACTACTTCACGACAACTTCACAACTACTTCTACACTACTTCTTTACAACACAACTAGTTACTTACACTTAGATCTACTTATCACAACTATACAACACTTTACACAACAACACAATTGAATGAGGTATGTAATAACACTTCTTCACTATTTGAAGTAGAGTTCTTCTTTTGCACTTTTGGTGGTGGAAGCTTGGATCACTTAGAAACCAATGCTTGAGAAAATATGATAAAAGGATTTACAATGTTTAGAAAGGTTTTAAAACAGAAAGTTTTAGTGTGCAAAAGGTGAGTAGAAATCCAGGAGAAGGCTGGTATTTATAGGAGAAAAACTGGACAATTGGAGACCTACTGGAGCGTGGCCGGCCCCCTTAAATAGAGGGGCGGTCCCCTTAATTTTAAGGGGGCCGCCTAGTAAAATTAAGGGGGCCGCCCAAGGTGTCCGTTGCCCAGATTTGTCCTTTTGTGGGGAAGGTTTTTCTGGAACATTTTAACTGATTTTGGTTAAAAATTTGAATTCATATTTTTATAAAAGATTAAACATTTTTATTTAATACCAAAAATGTTTTTCAAAAATATATAAAATGTTTTTGATGTTTTATAAAAAATCTAGTTATTAAGAAAATGTTCCTTTGATCATATAATGCATTAAGCATTAGTTCATTCATACCTTAAGTGATTTGAGTTGTAGAAATAGATATTTACAACTAAATACTTGTTTACGTCCTAATTTTCCGATTAATGATTTTACATTTTGTGATTATCAAAACGTAGAGATATCGAAAAATATTAATAACGTGTTTAGGCATTATTTATATCAACAATCTCCCCCTTTTTGATGATTACAAAATCTAAACTCATTAAATCTAAAAATTAGTTTTTAGACAAGTATTTAGTGAGTTTACATCTATTTCTCCCCCTTTTTGTAGAATCAAAAAGGTTATGCCGACAAGTTTTAGAATCTAAATTTGTCGGGACGAGAACTCCCCCTTGATGTGTACTCCCCCTCGTTTGGGGGCACCAAGGAAACGAGCTATGGAACGCTTGCAAGAAAAATGTTAGAAGCACAAGTATATGTAACAACAATAAGCAAGCATATAGAATAAGAACATTCATTTAATAAAATTGTTGTGTATGAATACACAACCAAGAAGATTACAACATAAGGCATGGAAGCATTCAAACAAAAAAATAACTAGTGATACTACATAATCGTCCTAGGAGTACATGATCTTCCATGGAGCTTGCATACAAAAAGGGTTTGAAAATTATTTATAAGCATTGCATATGCTTAATTGGGTGAAAATGGAGGTGGTGGTGGTGTAGTGGGTGAAGGTGGTGGAGGTGGTGGTGGTGGTGGGTTGGTAAGCATGTGTTCAAGAGATGAAAACATGTAGTGTATCTCATCTCTAAGACCAAAGATTATGGTCCGGTTATGGATGCAACAAAGACAATTGTCACCATGGGCTTCAAGCAATGCCCAAGGTATAGGAAAGAATGGTTGTGGAGTTGGTGATGGTGAGAAGTGAGCATCAAGAGGTGTGATGGGTGATAAGAAAATGGCAAGTTGGGTGTATGAAGGTTCTTGAGTGGATGGTGGTGATGATGCTCTTGGTGATGATGTTAGGTGAGTGTGGATGTAGTCATTGATGGATGAAGTGGATGGAATGGAGGAAGATGAAGCTCCATGGGTAGAGGGTGTTTTTGATGGTGCATTAGGTGCACTTGGGGATGAAATTTGAGGTGGTGGTGATGGAGTTTTGATGTCATCTTGGGTTAGGTCTATGAAAGGTTGTTTTGGTGGTATGATAACAAGTCTTTGCTTCCTTGGAGTCTTAGAGATGGAGGATTTTGGTGATAACATGGTGGTTTTGGATGATGAAGGATGATGGAATGAGAGGTGATTGTATGGAGGGAATTTATAGTATGAAAATGTGGTTGGTTTAGGTTGATTTTTGAGGTTTTGTAGGAAGATTCCAATACCAGTTCGTCCATAAGGAGAAATGGTAGCTGGGGCTAGGTAAAAGTGGTCACAAGATGCAAAAGAAAACAGTAAATTTTACTGTCCAGATGGCCGGTCTCCTTAATTGTTGGGCGGCCCCCTTAAAATTAAGGGGACCGCCTAGGAAATTAAGGGGGCCGCCCATCTGGTGTTTTCCCAGGCGACCAAATTTGAAAAATTTCCAAAAAAAGGTCATTTTTAGGGTGTATTTGCAGCAAGTTCCATTTGGATCATGTACATCAAGAATGATTAAATATTATCAATAGCATATTAAACAAATAATATACATATTTAAGACTAGAAAAAAAATCATATTAGAAGCATAGGCATATTATATCAAATAAACTAGTAGCTTAGTTCTAATAAGTTTATCATCTAACATAATAAAAGTCATAGCAAACAAATGTTAAGATAATAATACTACATATAAATGTCTAATCATAACATCAATAATAATCAACTAAACACTCATCAAACATGTCTATTTCTTCTTCTTTCCAAACATCCTTCCAAGTGTCTTTCCAATAGACTTGAAACCGCCTCGTACTTCTTGGTGCATCTGCTGTGTGGTGTTGAGTAGTTCGGTTTGTCTTTCAAACAGTAGTTCGTCTGTTCGTTCGGAACGAGAAGGAACTTGATACTCGGTGTAATCAAGATCCGGAAGATTTTCAACGAAGGTCCTAGGTGATGGGGTACTAGCACGTGTTGTGCCCTCCTCCTCATCATCATCATCATCGTCTCCTTGATGTGACGTGGAACCACGAGGTGGAAGTGAGACAGATTTACGAGATTTTCCCTTGTCGCTTCGGGAGCGACGGGCACGGACACGAACAAGTGGATTAAGGACCGGTTGAATAGACTCATAAATTGGACTCTGAAGATGTGGATAGTGTATCATGACATGATTGTAGAGGCGAGTGAGAAACATGCCATACGGAAGATTTGCATTATGAGTGTTTTTGGCGGACATGATGCGGAAGACAAAGAGATATGCCAAATTGTACGGCTGTTCAGCGACAATACAATACAACATGTGAGCTATGCTCGCCGTGACATGATCACGGTGACCACCGGTACCGAACGCATTCTCACGAATTAGTTCTTCCCAACGCTTCATATCGGGGCGTAACTCCTTGAGGAGAATTTGGTTAGCATGGATGTCAACATCTTTTGACTTGATTCTCCGGCTAGTCGTACCACGAGCTAGCCCAAGATATTGACGAATTTCTTCAGAGGATGGAATCTTAGAGTAGTAAGGACCCTGTTGAGGTCGATATTGCTCAAGAGATGAGAGATCCCACTCATTAGAGAAGACGGCTTGACCGGAGTAGGGGATTCTTAGAATTTGACCGAATTGAGCGAGAGTAAGAGTAATGAATTCGTGTTGAATCATAAAGGATATGAGGATACAGCCATTGGGATCGGTTTGCACCGTCACTTGGCTATAGAAGTCAAGAACAAAGCGGGGAATGATAAGCTCATTGATTTTGTAGAGACAATCAAGACTAACGTTGGAGAACATTCGTTCGATATAGTCGGATTCATAGAACGATGGATAGACAACTCTCCCTTCATGAATGTTTCTATCTTCAATGGGACGATAGAAACAAGCAACAGCGGGAGAAATGCCTGGAGTGGCAGAGACTTTTGGAATGTATTCTTTTGTTTTTGAGACATCACCGACTGTAGTTTTGGGCATTTTCACCTATACAAGAGAGCAACACACAAAGAAAAATAAGAAAAAGACATGCATATATTTTATATGCTACTCATGTGGAACGTAAACATACTTCGACTCTAAAACTTAAATCCTAAGAAGTAGTTTACAATGTTCCTTAGTTTTAATTTTTAACTCGCTTAAAATGTATTTTATGATGTTAAAGAATAGTTATAGGGATATTATGATAAGAAATCAAAAATATCCGAACGTTCTTTTATACGTCATAAGCTACTTTGAAATGTGGCTAGACAAACATTGGATTGTATATCTAGCTATTTCTTACGAGTGTTTATGTTAAGTAACTTAGATTTTGACTCAAAAATTTCTTTCAAAATGTTGTGCCAAACGCTCCTTTAAATATGAAAATAACTAGTAAAATTTCAATATACATATGAATTATGTATCTTGATGACTTAAAACAACTAATTGCGTGTTTATAAACTTGACAAGTAGTTGTGAACTTAATTTTGATCAAATTTTGATGATTCTAGCTCCTAATCCAAACACTCTCTTATATTTAACAAAAACATTTTTATGATTCGAAAAATATATTTTTAGGATTAGTGAGTTGTAATAAACCAATGTGATTAGTTTTAACAAGTGTTTATGGCATAATTCAACAATGTGATTAGTTTTGAAAAGGAGTGATTAGTTTATCAAATGGTTTTTAATTACTTAGTTTCTAGGTTGATTAAGCATTCTAATCCTATGGGGAGCATTTGGTTATAAGATTTCTAGACTTAATTTTAACAAAATTTGGATTAAAAGAAAATTGAGTAAAAGACCTAATTATGATTAGACTCAAAATTGAATGGAATTAGATGAAATGTGAATTAGAAAACTTACAAAATGTGTTGCTAATCAAGATACAAGTGTTTGCCCCTTGCGAAATTAGTCGGAAATGGTGATTTGGTGAGTGGTTTTGGAGTTGAGGTTCGTTCACAGCAGAGGAAGAGAAAGAGTGTTTTGTGAAATGGGATGTTTGGCAAAAAATTTTAGGAGGAAAAACCATTTTGGCAGCAACAGTAGGCCGGTCCCCTTAATTATTAAGGGGACCGCCCCCGTTTACTAGCCGGTCCCCTTAAACATTAAGGGGGACGCCTGCCAAAAATTGATTTTTGTCGGGTTTAGTTTCTGATAACAAAATATTTTTATGTATATAGATAGATTCATTATATATCAAATATACGTTGGGTTTTATTGGCACGAGGGAGGAATACTTGACATTTTATTAACATTTCGTTAAGAAAATATTTCTTGAGAATTTTGGATAAAATGATCAAGATGTCAAGTCGACAAAGTTTTTAGGGAGTGAGAGTAAATGTGCATATATATATATATATATATATATATATATATATAATATATAATATATATATTATATATATATATATATATATATATATATGTCACTAACTCAGTACTTTCTCATCTTATTATATTTATAGGCAATTGTCAAAGGAAACAAATGGTCATCTACAAAATGAATCCGTGTCAACGAGTATGACGCTTAATTATGGCTCAACAGGTACTTTTATAAACCTTAAACAAGCTCTGTAGTATTCGTTTGTAAAATAACTTTGGAATCATAGCATAAGTTTGTGGAAACATGTTCATGCAAGGAACAACTGTACATATTATTCTCTAACGTGCCCAATGCATAAAGTAAAACTATCTAAAAGATAAATGGGGACACGGGTAAAAAAACAACATAATGGCAACCTATTGGATTGATATTTGAATTCAAATTAAAAAAATTATTTCAAAATATTTGTTCCCATTTTATATAAGTTATGATGACTATTGTTTTTGAGGGTTGTTAATCTATATTTTAAGAGAATTGAACATGAGGCATTAGAAATAATTCTTTTGAAGTTTAAGGTATGTACCCGTAGAGAGTTTAGCATAGTATATGTCAACAATAATTATAATTCTACATTTGTGAATAAAACGTGCACAACCCAAACAGCTAAAGCTAATAATAACCTATGAAAAACTACAAGTGGTTAATCATCATGCTTACAAATCCATAATGGAAACTATTCGTACCTGCAACAAAATACCATGAAAATCCAAAACTTACTAACAGTACTATAACTAAAAAGTCACCCCCGAACTTTATCATGATGTCTCAAAACTTAATAACGCTAACACATTGTATTAATTAAAATTAACATAAAAAAGTTAAATGATCCCGGCTTCTATAAAACATATATAACCAATACTGTATCTTTATAAAATGATATTCGTACATGACTAAAATACAATCTAAATTTATTCTAAAAAACAATCAATAGTAATAATAATAATAATAATAATAATAATAATAATAATAATAATAATAATAATAATAATAATAATAATAATAATAATAATAATAATAATAATAATAATAATAATAATAATAATAATAACGACAATAATCCTATTATAAATATAATTGAATTGTATATATGCATTATTTTCCGTGATCGAATATTATCCAAAGAATAATTACAAGTCATGCATGTCTCTAAGTAATCATAGACCTGAACTCAAACTCCCCTTTATTTGTAAGTTTTCTTTCAGTTAACAAAATGAGTAATCAAATTGTGTTTTTTTTCATGATATTAGCTATAAAACAATTTACCATTTTATTTTTTAAGAACCTGTACTTTATTTATTGATCTTTGACACTTAAAGGGTTTGTGTAGGTTTATCATCCTATTCATGATCAATCATTTTACCTAACATTGGAGCATAAAAGGAAGCTAAAAGAGGAATATGGTTACTAACATTTTTTTTTTTTTTTTTTTTTTTGCAATGAGCACTGTTGATATAAAAACAAATGTTTCTTAACATGTTTCACCTGATGAGATGTGAACATTTTAGGTGTGGAACCATGGGCATTTGAACAACGTCTGGGAGAGGCGGTTTTTATTCCTGCTGGATGTCCGCACCAAGTGAGAAATCTTAAAGTAAGTACCTTTTTTCCTTTTCATATGTCTCCAGCTACAAGCCCAATCCAAGTGTTAATAAGTTCTCATCGAGAACTATGACAGTATTGAGCATGTAAGTTAAAGTACATTGAGCTGTAAATAATGAGTTTTTGCCCCTATGCTAATTGCTACATACCATTTTGCTTAAAATACTAGACCCTCTTCAATGAGTGCATGTTTTTCGTTTGACCAAAGATGTTACCATACTCCCTCTTAGTCCCTTACAAGAGTATACTGTAGGAGAAAAGATACGTAGACATTTTGCAGCCATTATTGACACAAAAGTTCCATAAGATATTATTAGAAAGTCAGTAGCAAGCATGCTTGGTCGGAAAAAACCTGTTACAGCTGGTGTAACATGCATATAACGTTTTCTTGTGATGTTTTGTGATGTTTTTTGAATGTGTAGAACATGG
Organism: Artemisia tridentata subsp. tridentata; assembly: GCA_021014915.2. NCBI lineage: Eukaryota > Viridiplantae > Streptophyta > Magnoliopsida > Asterales > Asteraceae > Artemisia > Artemisia tridentata. The sequence continues at coordinate 176,511,489 of CP139503.1, forward strand.
CTAAATTGAAGCATGCTATCATCATTCACGGTATTTGAAAAAAAAAGGTTTCTGGATGGCAAACTTATAGTCCAAAATGGGCCGCGCTTGAAGTACTCATGTCTCATACCATGATGCCCGCATGCCAGATGTATACCACCAGATCCACCACCACAAGGAGTGGCCAGCAAAGGTTCACCCAACGCCAAACAGTGAGTTTAAAAAAGCAATTTGATACGCTTCAACGAAGGCTTATGCAGAGACAAAGCCAAAAATTAAATAAAGATTTGCTAAGTGAACAACAAATGAGTGCATGGTCTCACAACATTTTTTTTTATATTCACACTTTGTATATTTTAATTATTCTATAATTTTTAACTTTCATTTATTTTCGTTGATAATGCATTCAATATAAAAATTGGTACGTTTATATCTTATTTTTCGGTAACTTATTTATTTCAACGATTGCATTCAATATAAGAATTGGTATGTTTATAACTTATTTTTCCCAACGATATTCATAAGTCTAGCCCGCCCATCGGGCGGACCATGCAAACGATATTTATAAGTCATGCCCGCCCATGGGGCGTGCCATGAAATATCGAAGATTAAATTCGTCTTTTCATGGTATATATGCATACACATTGAAGAATAACATTTAATAAAGAGCAAGCTTATAAAATTCCAACTACTAAAAAAAACAACGAGTACTTTTACATATGTTGATATTTTGTGTTCGTAGATGTGATAGATGGTTTCCCTACCATAATATATTAACAGACATAGAATATAGGTACTTGTTGCAGTTCACCATTGATAGATTGAATCTCATTACCCAAACAATAGGGTTAAAAGGAAACTTTATCTTTGTCGGAAAACATGTAGCGAATAATTGAGTTTATCTGGTGTTTGGATATGACCGAAATCTTTGGTAATTATATTAAAGAGTTATAATTAACATATAAGTATATAATCTCTTAAAACTATTTTTCAGTGTTTAGTTTTATGATTTTGAGGTTGAATGTGTGTTATTTTGATTTCATTAGAAAACTATATATAGGTTTATGCAAATATTAATAATGCAACTTTATTTACATTTGTATAGAATTAATATTGAGTTGTGTAATTTTTTCATTAGAAGGTGTTTAAAATTTTTAGTTTTGGCTTTTTCATCTTTGATCTTATATGTTATATTTAGTTATATGTTTGAATTGGTAAACTGTATTGTCTTGAATCTTTATGTTTTTGTGTTTGTTTTTAGCTTTGGCTTTTTAGTGTTTGATGGTTCTGGTAAATTGTATTGTCTATAATCTTCATGTCGTTGTGTCAGTTTAGCCATTTTTTTAGATTTGTTGTGTTATATGTTATACTTAGTTATATGTTTAAATTGGTAAATTGTATTGTCTTTAATGTTCATGTCTCTGTGTTTGTTTAGTGATCTTTTTAGATTTGTTGTGTTATATGTGATATTTAGTTATATGTTCAAATGTTGGGATGCATATGTATCGTACAACCAAGCAATGCACTCTTGATAAAGTGTAGGTGCAGCTTTGGCATAAAAACATAGAAAATGAAATCCTAACAGGCTTATAAACGAACCATTTTCTAGGGTGATTCCAAACTGCATCAGGAATACCTCATACCATGATTTCACAAGTTCAGGGAGTACATAAAAGTGATGCATATGTACAGTACAACCAAGCAATGCACTGTTGATAAAGTGTTGGTGCAGCTTTGGCATAAAAAACATAGAAAATGAAATCCTGGGTTGAGAGTCAGAGGGTCCTGAGTTGCAGGGACCTGAAGGTCCAGCCACTGGGTCGAGTCCTGGCTCATTGGGGTTCACCTGCAAGGTTGGTGATTCAACTTTTGCAGGAGAATCTGGAGTTCCGTTAGTTACATCTGGTGAAGCCTTAAATTTGTCAATTCCTGATTTACATTGCTTCTCGAACATCATTTGTAGGTGTCTGCCTTGTTCTTCTAGTCTCAGTTGTAGGTTTCTTTGGATCTGCATAAAGATGTTGTAAGGAAAACATTGATAGTATAGGTGGCAATTTCGATCCCTTATCTAAATAGGGCTGATTTGGGTTATGTTTAAATCGCCGGGACTTGAGGTTTTGCTACATCTAACTGATAGTATTCAACAATCCTAAAACGCAGAGGGTGCAATTCCGACCCTTTACGCAAAAACAGATAAATTTGAGTGTTTAATGCAAGACTTTCTAAATTATACCAGATATTATTAAATTATAAATGATGACAATAAGTTACCTGTTTTGACCCGAACCATGCCTGTCCATTTTGGATACCTAAAGTAAAGTGACTTGAGAATATATATAAATATGCGGGCATTATACCTCAAGCTGTTCATGTAGTCTCTTCTGAACTTACATTTGTAATCGTAATGCTTTAGTGATCTCCAAACCCCTGTTAAATGGAAAAGTAATCATTAACAACCTACAAATAATAACCATACAAACACGACATGAAGAACTAAATGTCAAATGCCTTAAACATATAAGCATCAAAATTACACTTTGGGAACTTTAGATCCATTTAGCATTATAGATTAAAACATAACCCGTACGATCGATTCATAAAGAAATGGGTCAAAATTTGCTACAATTCTTAAGCATTAAGTATCAAGAGAGGCCCTTGAAAGTCACTTTTAACAATTATAGATTTCTCGGGAAGAATTAAGTTAATCAACGTAGCATTTACGGAAGCAATATGTTATGAGTGACATGACAACACGACACAGACATAAGCTATATCAAGTCAGGATGTAATTTAATCAGTCTGACTTACGTTTTCAACTCCAAAGATGAGAAATCTGCAACAGTAGTCTACTGGATTCCCACTCTTTCCCCTCGTAAACTTGTGGTATAGAAGAGAAGCTGTCAAGTAACCTGTCAAAATTTGTGGAGTTTGTAAGGATACAGGTGGAACTTATTGTGATTTCGGGTTACACTGCAACATTGGCTTAAGTACTCACCGCTGTACAACCTGAGTTATCATCAAAGAATGGAACCGTGGGGTTTCATGGTGGCTCTTTTATTGCAGGTGTGACAGTTAACAGCCTGAAATTTGAAGATTACAGGCATTAACCATACTACTCGAATGATGAATATGCAAAAGTTTTAAAACAAAATAAGATAACCATTTTATCATTAAATTACCTGCCCAATGTTCCGCTTGTCGTAGCTAGCCCTTAGCAAGTTAGTCGTCATTCTCTCACAATGTTTGATTTTCCATGCTCATGCACCATATTTGCAATCTCAGGCGTAGCCACTCCTCCCACCTCCCGTCTGATTTTCCATGCTCACCTCATTTAATATCTTTAAACCATTTTGAAAGCTTGAAGAAACATTAGCTACAAATACACCTTTGTTTCTCTCTTGAGTCTTGACTCCCAACTTATGTACCTCTCGAGTCAGCAGCTCTTCTTTTCTCTAAATCCGCCATACTTTTCTGATTAAAACTACCAAATATGAGGTTCAATGGCTGCCTTATCTGTTGTATATTTATTGCTCATCACACCAACTGATGTCGAAGCTTCTTCAGACGTTTTTGATGCATCTCGTGCAGCTTGTTCCTAAACAACGGAGAAAATAAAATGAAACCTGATTTTTTTTAAAGAAATCAAAATTTTCACTTGTTCAAATGCATTTGCATTTTGCATTTTTGCTTCAATAATATTAGTAATAGACCCCAAGTGGTGATCAGTTAAGGGGTTGCCTGTTTTTCAAGAAATCAGAAAGTTCTCCAATATTAGATGGCAATATATTATTTGCCTTGCTGGACACCTGGGAACATCATATGCTTTTAAGATATAAAAACTTTTAAGTACGCGTAAACTAATTATGTTAAAATATTAAACACCCCTAATGAAGATGACAATCTATCAATTTATAATTTATAATTATTAATTCAATAGTACATTATTTACATATCAATTCAACTTTATAATTGGTTTTTGTTACCTAGTCAATTCTCAAGATGGCCTCACACTCTAATTATGTCGTAACAATTTGTTGGGTTCTCGTTCTTTCAACTTACTTATAGAAATCAACTTCAGCAGACCTGCAACATCATTAAAATGGAATGTCACAACCAGTCCACCCTCTATGGTTTCAAGTTGCTTATACAGCTGTCACGGGGATAAACTGAATATTCAGGATCTATAAGTTTATCAGAAAGCTCATTATAGAAGATAAACGATATATTGAGTCATTTAGCAAGAGTAAACATCTTAGCCAGCTAGAAAAAAAATTCTTTGATACCTTTATCTATAGCTCCTTCACGTCCATCTTTCTTAGACCATTGCTTTGGAACACGCTGTGAAGGCGCGTATTCAACAATAGTTTTGAACTGGGTTCCTGAGACAAGTTACAAAGATTAGCCCTATTTCTCGATTTAGCAAAGAAAAGTAGGAACTATAAGTTTTAGGTAACTGCCAGCATGAAATTGGTTTTGATGCTTTTTGAATACTTGGTTGTAAGGACAGAGCTTCAGAAATCTTAATCATATGTTACAACCTCAAGTGAACAAACGTCAAAACAACTGGCAAAAAGATTGTGATGCCATTTGACCTCATAATAGATGAACGATATTACCTTTCTCATTGACAAACACATGTCCATCAAAGAACTCTGCAAACTCAAGGACATCCTCAGGCTGCTTAAAGTCGATGTAGACTCTCGCGTAGGATTGACACTTCAGACTGTAAAGGCGTTCAGTGAAAATGGTTAAAGCCATATCCAAAAGGGGATGCTTTGACATGTTATAAGAATTCTTATGTTGTTCATTAGTTCCAAAACTAACTGAGACATACACGACGATGGTGTGTCCCTAAGTAGGAAAAGTCAGAGAGAGCTCATGGATATAGCTATTAAGATGACTATGACACTCTTAAAAACACAGATGCAGAAGAAGAGTGTGAACGCAACTTTCCCTCTCTTAGCACCAAAACAATAGCATGAACAAAATCACATATAGCAAACAGAGAGCATTAAAAACATCCTTTATGAAGGTAGACAAAAGCTAACTCACATACGATTTCTAACTTCTCTTGAAGCTGGAAAACAGCATACTGCCCAGAATAGTAAGTAGAAGAAAAGTTTTATTCTGACATCTTACTTTTTGATATTCTAAGAAGTAGATGCCTATGCTAACTGCATCATCAAGAACATGCATCTCTTATCTTTGTCATTGTTGTACGCTTGGTCCAAAAAGACTCTTAAATCCTTAGGTGCCTAAATCACACATAATAAACAGTTTTTAGGGGGCAAAATAATCAACTTACAATTAAAATCAAGAAATCAACAACATACGCAAATCAATAACATAAACCGATTATAAAGTTCAAACCTTTATCAAACAAAACCCACAAATTGATGAAGTAAAAAATTAAAAAATACTATCTCTGTCAGATACATACCAATACGATGAGCACGTTCGGAACCCCAAACACAAAATCGTTTTTTGTATCATGTAGCACAAAATCGTTTCTTTGTCATGCCCAACCACATAACATGTATAGAATACAAAAGATAATACATAAAAAAGAAGTAAAAGACCTTTCTGGATGTTGGATGTTGTAATCAGCAAGAGTACGACCATCCTCAAGTTGTTTTCCTGTAAATATAAACCTTTGCTGATCCGGTGGAATACCTATATAATCATTCATTAATTATTATCAGATATATATACATATATACAGAATCGAAACTTTTTGATAATAAATATAAGGATGATAACCTCAATGGTTATTGTCTTCCCTGTCAATGTTTTCACGAAGATCTTGATGATTTTTCTTTTTTAGGTTATGAGAATGAATGAGAGAAATAAGGGTAAAAGAAAATAATATTCTGGAACTATATTTAAGGAAGAGATATGTGTGATTCTTTTATCTAGTATATTTTTTTTGTTTTCTGTTCTTGATCACAATTAATGGCTTGGCTCCATTGGTTGAGACGTTTATATGTTAACCTAAAGATCCAGGTTCGAATCTCACTATGTTCATTTTTATACTAATTTATCCGAATTTTTATGATTATGTGGCATTGAGGTGGCATTAAAATGCCAAGTGGCATTGAGGTGGCATTAATGACGTCATACGCCTCCTGTTATATATATATGATTATATATATATATATATATATATATATATATATATATATATATATATATATATATATATATATATATATATATTGTGTGTAAACGTGGGATGTTGAATGGAGTCGAGAAATGATGAGGTAATGACGGAGATAGGTGCTGACAGCGACGGGAGTTTGTTTCATCCATAGTTTTCTTGACGCGACGGTCGAAGTGCTACTTCTACGTTAATCCACTTAACTCACTTCTCTTCATCACCATGAGTTATGTGATAGTGGACACGGAAGATTTTCGTGTTGAACGTTAAAGTTCAAAAGAAACAGAGGTGGAAGAAAAGGTTCGAGGACGAACAATTTCTTTTAGTTCTAGATAGTCAACAAATGACGTATCTAGGTTATGTGCGGATATATTTATATATGTATAATAATATGGATATATATATATGTATATATTTATATTATGTATATGTATAAGGGATTATCTACTAACTACCATACAAGTACTAACTAAACTAGGCATTAAAAACTTATGGGGGCATGCAATTGGCTAGTTCATTAATCTACGCACATAATGATGAGCATGAAAGAGGGGCGTACCTTTTAGTCTTCAACATGTGGTCTTCAAGCACTTCAAAGCGTTTATGTTTGACTTGTAGAAGTCAATCAAGGAAGAGATGCCAATAATCCAATGAGATAGCAATTTAGCCACTTGGTCCCCATTGTCTCATTGATCCAAAGTTGTTTGAACCAAAAATGGGTTGTAGTTGACTAGGATGCATGTATGGTGGAAGTATTCCCCAAGGATTGAAGCTTGGTGGATTCGGGTAATTCCACATTGGGTAACTATTATTATGACGGTTTGGTCTATTTTGGTTTCTTTTAGGTTGAGGTGTTTTAGGCCGAGGGTGAGGACTAGGTGGTCTTCTAGGAGGAGGTGTTTTTGACCTAAGCTTTGGTTTAGATTTTTCTACTTCGGTTTTTAAAGATGGTTTGTAGAAAGCTTTTATTTCCTCATTATTGGCTATGGGTATTTTTCTATCTTTTATAAGTATATATTTAGGCTTTGACTCTAATATTTTTTGATTACTAGTTTCACTTTCAAACTTTACATTTTTTGTTTTACTAGTTGTAGCCTTAGTTGAGTTAAATCCTAATCCGGTTTTATCTCCTGATATTCTTTGAATGCTTATTATATCCCTAAGTGAATTACTACTATTTTCAAATTTGTTAAGTCTACAAATTTCTTCCTTAAGTATTTCGTTTTCATTTTTAGTTTCTTGACATGTTTTACATTCAAAGACTTCTTTGCCTTTTTCTAAGTTATGTAGTTTAATTTTTAATTATAGTATTTCTTTTTCTAATTGGTTATTTATGTGTTTTAGTGATTTATTTTTAGTCATTACTTTTTGACCTAATATACATAACCTATTATATTCGTTATCTAGGTCTTTTTCATCTAATGATAAATTTTCATCACTAAAGGATTTGGTTTCGGAACGTACCTCACTTGATGTATTAGCCATAAGACACTTTTCCTCTTTTGTGGTTTCTTTCTCGTCTTCGTCACTGTCACTCCATGCTCCTCCAATGAACGCCTTTTGGTTTTGCTCCTTTGACATCATAGGACATCTTCCAATGAGATGATTTGGATCACTGCATTTGAAGCACTTCCTCTCGCTCTTGCTACCTTTGTCATCTTTGTTTCTTTGGAGTGTCTTTCTTTCGTCATGTGGTTGTCTAACGAATCTTCCTCGTCTTTTGAAAAACTTCTTGAAGTCTCTTACGGCCATGGCATATTCTTCATCATCACTTTCGGAGGTTGAGCTATCCTCGTCACTTGATGCTTTCCTAGCTTTCAATGCGATTGACTTGCTTTGCTCTTTCTTTCCTTTGACCATCTCGGAGTCTTTCTTGATTATTGCTTCGTAGACTTTCAAGTTGCCAATCAACTCGTCAAGTTGAAGAGTTGACAAGTTCTTCGATTCTTCAATCGCCGTCACTTTAGCTCGCCATTTTGGATGAAGAGCCCTAAGAAATTTCCTGAAAAAATTCTTACTAGAAAAACTCTCATCAAGTGCCTTTAAACTTGTGATGATTGTGTTAAACCTAGAAAATGCATTATCAATTGATTCCTCTTTCGGAATCGTGAATTGTTCATATTGTTGAACAAGAAGATCTATTTTATTATCTTTGACTTGACTATTACCTTGGTGAGTTATTAGTAAAGAGTTCCAAATTTCTTTTGCGGTTTCACACATAAAGATCCTTTCGTATTCTTTACGTGGTAGCGCATTATAAATAACCATTTTTGCCTCATTATTTTTAGAAAGCTTTCTTTTTAAATCATCACTTTGTTTTTCAAAAGGTACAACTTCATCCTTTTTAGTTTCAAGATTATGTTGAATAGGTAAAAAATCACCATTAGTAATAACATGCCAAAGATCTAGATCTTTTGACTTCACATAAGTTTCGAATCGATTTTTCCAATATAAAAATCCATCACTTTCAAATAGTGGTGGTCTTTGCATAGATTTCCCTTCTAAATATTTTTCAGATTCCATAGATCGTTTCAAGTTTTAAAATACAGTTTATTTTAAAAATCTTGTTTGACGTGGCTCTTGATACCAATTGTGGAAAACTAGAAGGGGGTTGAATAGTTTTACGTCTTTTTAATTTATGAAAACTTTTGTTTACTTTTTAAAACTTCGATTCTATCTTATGTGAATTCAACTCTTGATCAATATGAACATATATACACAAATATAAATAAGTAATGCAAGTAAGGTAAATATAATGAAATGAAAGAGAGAGATGGAAAGATCAAACCACAACACGGAGATTTATAGTGGTTCGGCTACAAGGACACCTTCCTTGCCCTACTCCACTCCTCGAGTCACCTACTCGAGAGTTTTCTTCACTATGTCAACAAACTCCCTTATGGCGGAGAAACCTTACACAACTTTAGCTTACACCGGCTTAACGACACAAAGCTAGATGTCGAGTTCTAATCGTAGCTAGAACCAATCTCACAACTAGTACACAACTTCTACACAACTTAATCACGACTTCTTCACGACGGCTTCACGACGGCTTCACGACTTCTTCACGACTTCTTCTTCACGACTACTTCACGACTTCTTCACGACTTCTTCTTCACGACTACTTCACGACAACTTCACAACTACTTCTACACTACTTCTTTACAACACAACTAGTTACTTACACTTAGATCTACTTATCACAACTATACAACACTTTACACAACAACACAATTGAATGAGGTATGTAATAACACTTCTTCACTATTTGAAGTAGAGTTCTTCTTTTGCACTTTTGGTGGTGGAAGCTTGGATCACTTAGAAACCAATGCTTGAGAAAATATGATAAAAGGATTTACAATGTTTAGAAAGGTTTTAAAACAGAAAGTTTTAGTGTGCAAAAGGTGAGTAAAAATCCAGGAGAAGGCTGGTATTTATAGGAGAAAAACTGGACAGCTAGAGACCTACTGGAGCGTGGCCGGCCCCCTTAAATAGGGGGGCGGTCCCCTTAATTTTAAGGGGGCGGCCTAGTAAAGTTAAGGGGGCCGCCCAAGGTGTCCGTTGCCCAGATTTGTCCTTTTGTGGGGAAGGTTTTTCTGGAACATTTTAACTGATTTTGGTTAAAATTTTGAATTCATATTTTTATAAAAGATTAAACATTTTTATTTAATACCAAAAATATTTTTCAAAAATATATAAAATGTTTTTGATGTTTTATAAAAAATCTAGTTATTAAGAAAATGTTCCTTTGATCATATAATGCATTAAGCATTAGTTCATTCATACCTTAAGTGATTTGAGTTGTAGAAATAGATATTTACAACTAAATACTTGTTTACGTCATAATTTTCCGATTAATGATTTTACATTTTGTGATTATCAAAACGTAGAGATATCGAAAAATATTAATAGCGTGTTTAGGCATTATTTATATCAACAAAATCTAATCATGGTTCTTTTACCTGTTCTCTATCTAGATATACTTGGCATCATAGACTTGGTCACCCTGCTGACCAAGTCCTGAACTTACTTAGTACAGACCTTAATATTAACAATAATGAGGCTCTTCCTCCTTGTGAAATTTGTCACAAGGCTAAACAAACTAGGGAACCTTTCCCCATTAGTGACCATAAGTCCACTAACATTGGGGATCTTATTCATCTTGATGTCTGGGGTCCTTATAGGATCCCCAGCAGGGATGGTTTTAGGTTTTTTTCTCACTATTGTTGATGATGTGTCTAGAGCTGTCTGGGTTTATCTCTTAAAAAACAAATCGGAAGTTGGTGAATATGTCATATCTTTCTATAACATGTTTCAAACTCAGTTTAACACTAATGTTAAAATTTTTTGGAGTGATAATGGTACAGAGTTTATTAATCATAAACTTCAAAGTTTTTTTGATTCAAAAGGTGTCTTGCACCAAACCTCCTGCTCTTATACACCACAGCAAAATGGTGTAGCAGAGAGGAAGCATAGACACCTGCTGAATGTTGCTCGGTTTCTTCTTTTTCAGGGGGGGGGGGGATTCCTCTCTACTTTTGGACTGAGTGTATCCTCACTGCTGCTTATTTAATCAATAGGCTTCCTTCATCTGTTTTAAAAGGTAAATCTCCTTTTGAAGTCCTATTTGGTTTTAAACCTTCTTTAAAAACTCTAAGGTGTTTTGGGTGTCTTTGCTTTGCAACCATCCTGAACAACTCAGATAAACTTAGTAGCAGAGCCACTAAAAGTATTCTCATTGGTTATGCTTCAGACAAAAAGGCTTATAAACTTCTGTCTTTGGAAGATAAACATGTTTTTTATTCCAAGGATGTGAGGTTTTATGAAAATATCTTTCCTTACAAAATGAATAAAACTGAAACATTTCAAACTGATTATGAGGGTACTGATCACCTAATTTTTTTTGATTCTCCTTATACTTCTCATAATCTATCCAATGATGATCACTCCCATTCCACAAATAATGATGATCCTCATGTTCTTGGTAGTACTTCTGAAACAGATCTTACTCATTACTCCTCTGATGATGAATCTGATTCAGATGCAGCTGCCAGACATGATCTTTCAAGTAATGAAGGTAGACAATCTCAGTCTGCTACTTTACTTAATCCAAACAGAGATGGTAGTCAGTCTCAGTCTGCAACTTTGTTTGAGTCTAGTAAAAAAGGTAGTCCTCCTAAGTCAGCAACTTTACTTGAAATCTCAGAGGATCCTACTGATTCTAATGGGATGTCTGAGGATAATAGAAGGTCAAAAAGAAGCTCTGTGATGCCACAGAAATTCCAAGATTATGTTGTTGAAGGAAAAGTTAAATATGGGATTGAAAAAGTTGTTAACTACTCCAAACTGTCTTCTAAATTTTTTTTGCTTTGTTTCTAAACTTAATCAAGCTTCTGAACCCAAAAGTGTCCATGAGGCTTTCCAAAACCCTAATTGGAAGGCTGCTATGAATAATGAAATGGAAGCCTTGTATGAAAATAAAACTTTTACTATCACTGAATTACCAGTAGGAAGAAAACCTATAGGTAACAAATGGGTTTGGAAACTTAAATTTAAATCCACTGGTGAAATTGAGCGATACAAGGCTAGACTTGTTGCAAAAGGTTTTGGTCAGAAAGAAGGTGTCGATTATGATGAAACCTTCTCCCCTGTTGTTAAAATGGCCACTGTAAGATGCATTATCTCTCTTGCTGTTAACAAAGGTTGGAATTTGTACCAACTTGACATTAACAATGCTTTTTTGTATGGTGATCTTGATGAAGATGTGTACATGACCCTCCCTGAGGGTTATTTTAATAAAGATGATAAAAGAGTGTGTAAACTCAACAAATCCTTGTATGGGCTCAAACAAGCCCCTAGGAAATGGAATGAGAAACTCACTGGTGCTTTAAAAGAGAATGGTTTTGAGCAGTCTAAAAGTGATTACTCCTTGTTCATCAAATCTCAAGGAGATCTATTTATAGCTCTCCTTGTGTATGTTGATGATATTGTTTTGACTGGAAATAACTTGGGTGAAATTGAAAAGTTTAAAAGTTTTTTGAAAACAAAATTTCAAATCAAAGACTTGGGTAAACTGAGGTACTCTCTGGACTTTGTTTAAACCAGAGAAAGTATTGTTTGGAGCTGCTTGCAGAGTATGGCTTGCTTGCAAGCAAACCTGCAGCAACTCCCATTGAAACTAATGTTGTGATTTCAGATATTGTTAGAAGGAAAAGGAAAGGCAGGAAAAGTAAAGCTGTGGAAAAAGAAGATCTTCCCCTCACTGATCTTACTGGCTATCAAAGGCTGCTAGGGAAGTTGATCTATCTCACCTTAACTAGACCTGATATTTCATACTCTGTGCATTCTTTAAGTCAATTTATGCATAAACCACTGCAGTCTCATATTAAGCTTGCTATGAGAGTCCTTAGATACTTAAAAGGGTCACCAGGTAAAGGAATTGTGTTTGATAAAAAAAACGACTGTAGTCTTAAAGCCTATGTTGATTCAGATTGGGCCAAGTGCCCTTCCACTAGGAGATCTGTTACTGGTTTTTTACTGTTCTTTGGTAATTCTCTTGTGTCTTGGAAAAGTAAGAAACAAAAAACCCTAGCCACTTCTTCTGCTGAAGCAGAATATAGGGCTATGGCCTCAGTAACATGTGAAGTTATTTGGATCTTAAAAATCTTAAAAGAACTAGGTGTCAACAATTCCTTACCTGCTAAAATTTACTGTGACAACAGGGCTGCAATCAAAATTGCAGCCAACCCTGTTTTTCATGAAAGGACTAAGCATCTTGAGATAGACTTGCATTTGGTGAGAGAAAAAATTGCAGCTGGTGTTATTGAGTCTATTTGGGTAGATTCACAACATCAACTTGCAGACATTCTAACCAAGGGGTTACCTACTGCTCAGCATGATTTCTTGTGTAATGAGATAAACCTTTATGATCCTTACCAGGATAAAACTGAGGGGGGATGTTAAACTATATCATATCACTTTCATTTTTATCCTTCATAATATAAGGACTGATCTTGTCTTTTCTATATTGTAGCCTTACCCAGAAGTTATGACTTGCTTTAGAAGATATAGAAGTCCAAGGGCTAAAGTTGTTAATTCCTTTCTTGGTTCAAGATATACTCCTCACAATTGCTGTATCCAAGATATTCTCCTCACGCTTGCTGTATCCAAGATATTCTCCTCACGCTTGCTGTATCCAAGAGATGGTGGGAGTAATTCTATCTAAAAGCTATCAGATTAGATCCGTTATGTTCTCTCTCCATGTTGTATATATTGGTCTGCTTGGTTCCTTGTTCTATCATCTAACTCAATTGAGTCTTGTAATCTTTCTCAATCATAAATAAAGAGTTGGTTCAGTGTTATTATCTTTTCTTCACTTTCTCAGTACATATATTTGTTCTTTAACAGTTTTTTGGGATAACATTTTAGTGATTAAGAGAGCATTTAGTTTTATTACTATTTTCCCAAGGAATGTCATTTTCACTATGGGTATGTAAACAGCTCGGTTGGATAATTGGTAAACTGGTTATTTTAAGCTAGCCAAACGGGTCGGGTCGGTTTTAACTAAGTCTTCCATCTTAGTTACAATAACAACCAAAACTGTAAAACACACAATAACATAGTCCCTGAAATATAAGATGTTTTCATAATGAGATTACTCATTTTAACTACTTGCTATGCATATAACAAGTTAATGTGTCTCACAAGTAATATTCTTTGTTCTCTAAGCTCTACAAGTTGCCTATAATGCTAAGAAATTAAGCATTAACACAGTTTACTGAAATAACCTTTTCCTAATAAAGGTAGTATTTACTTTTATCACTATTTTCCGATGCCATTTCATTTTACATCGTTATGTGAGTGGGTGGGTTGTAAACGGATCAAAATCTTAATTTACGCTAGCCTAAACGGGTCAGGCCGGTTTGACCCTAAAGGCTTCTTGCCCAAATGATAATTTATCTATAAATACTTCTAGTAAAATGATTTAGGAGTCGGTATACTTTAAATTGATATACTTTGTGCTTAGGAAACAAACAATTATTCTGGTAAGTTTTCCCCTACAATCTCAAGAGAAAAGATTACTTCAAACATCTTAGTATGCATATAGAGTTTGGTGTTGCAATTTTATATGACAAAGGAGCATTTTTTTTTAAACAAAAAAGGTACAGTTAATAGTCTACAAAGGTATAATAGTGAGTAAAAGGATTGTAACGGTCAATGCAATATTCATTCTTTCCCAAATCCATCACAAGAATGTGGTCCTCAACATATCTGTGGTCATTCTTTCTAGCTAAATTATTAATCTGTAACATTTATAAAAATTTCAGATTGTTTAGTATTGTGAAGTAAATACTTCTTATCTATAAAATAAAAATAGAATTGATAACTTTTACTTTACATTAATTATTTGACTGATCATTGCTTATGTTTGGAGGCCAATGGATCTCACATAGTTTGTTAAATTTTATTAATAGATATATAAATGATGCTGCAGGTGGATAGGGTTAGACGCAGTGTTACTTATCACCTGATCAAGTCAGATTTTTCATGACATGAACTTTTCTCTAATTTTAATCACAAATGATTTTCCATGCATTGTTCAGGGTGATAAGCCTTTTGTAAAACAATCATATGTACAAAACCCTTTTTATAATTTATAATCAGTATAAATTGTTAGTGATTTGAGTCACTAATGTTATTTAAGTGTAATGGATTGACTTAGATGACCAATGTATGATCATAGTAAATGTTCAACAAGTCGGGGTTGTGTGGAGTACACACTTGTTTGACGTTATTATGGTTATGGATAAAACCTGCTGCTAGTTTGTTAACCTGCTGCTAGTTGTGTTAACATGCTGCTAGTTGTGTTAACATGCTACTAGCTTAACCTACTGCTAGTTTAAGTTAGCCTGCTGCTACCTTTGTTAAACTGCTGCTAGTGATGCTAGCAGTTATATATAGCAGTTTTTTGTATAGCAGTTAATATAACTGCTATGGCAGTTGTGGTTATGCATCAGTTATCTTTGATAACTGTGAAACGGTTATTGTATTGGTCATATTTATGTTACACTTATTCTGGTTCAGGAACATAACTTACATAACACATTCTCGGTTCAAATCTGAGTTTTATCCGATTTAAGATTTCGATAGAACCATCGAAATACTTCAATCTGAAAGTGTTTACACGACTCTCAGATTACTGTGATCATCATAATATATACTAACTCCCTAACAAAGATTGAAGTATTTAGTGATCATGACAACCAGTCAATCCGTGAAAGACATGACGAGCAAGTTTGATAAGTTGGACAAGTTTGAAGGGCAAGACTTTCGTCGCTGGCAAAAGAAGATGCACTTTCTTCTTACCACTCTGAAAGTTGTGTATGTTCTGAGTACATCAAGTCCTGTTTGGTCCGAGGATGAAACCTTGGAGGCAACTAGGAAAAGGATGAAGTGGGAAAACGATGACTACATATGCCGTGGTCATATTCTAAATGGTATGTCTGATTCCCTCTTTGATGTCTATCAAAACTCTGAATCTGCAAAGGCTCTGTGGGAGTCTCTAGAATCCAAATACATGGCTGAAGATGCTTCTTCTAAGAAGTTTCTTGTTAGTAATTTTATGAATTACAAGATGGTTGATACCAGGCCTGTTATGGAACAATTCCATGAGATGTTAAGGATTCTAGGACAGTATGCCCAACACAATTTGATGATGGATGAAGCCATCTCGGTTGCAGTTATTATTGATAAACTGCCCCCTTCCTGGAAAGAGTTCAAACATGGTTTGAAACATAAAAAGGAAGAGTTAAATTTGGTTCAACTCGGAAGTCATATCCGAATTGAGGAAGGATTAAGAAATCAGGAACTTGATAATAATCCTAAAGGAAAGAACCAAATTGGGTCATCTTCTATCAACATGGTTGAAAGAGATGGAGCCAAGAATTTCAACAGCAATAAGAACAAAAGAAAATTCACAAGTGGTGATGATAAGTATGCCAACAAGAAGGCTACTTTGACTTGTTGGAAATGCAACAAGCCTGGTCATATGAAGAAGGATTGTCGCTCTCATAAGGGCAAGAATGGCGCTGGTTCAAATGGGTCTAAGGATCCTGAAAAGCAACAAGGTTTTAATTCTGGTCTTATGCAGAATTTGTATAATGTTTTACATTATGTTTCTGTCATTTCTGATACATTTTATGTGCAGGATGATGAAGTTGCTTGGTGGGTTGATTCGGGTGCAACCACTCATGTTTGCAAGGATCTTCGTTGGTTTCTAGAATGTAAATCAATTGAAGATGGATCATATGTAAAGATGGGAAACGTTGCAACTGAACCAATCAAAGGAATAGGGCGTGTTTTATTGACATTCACTTCTGGAAAAACTTTATGTTTAGATAATGTTTTGTATGTACCTGGGATTCGAAAGAATCTTGTTTCTGAAATTGTGTTGAATAAGTGTGGCTACAAACAAGTGTTGGAAAGTGACAAGTATATCTTGTCAAGACATGGGTCGTTTGTTGGATTTGGTTATGTTTGTAATAGTATGATTAGATTGAATTTGAATTATCCTTTGTTTAATGATTCTGCTTGTATGATATCTTCTAGTAACAACAATAGTTTAAACAAATTTGAATTGTGGCATGCTAGACTAGGTCATGTTCATTACAAGAGAATGAAAGATATGTCTAAAATGAGTTTAATACCTGGTTTTGACATGACACCTTCAAGTTGTAAGACTTGTATGTTAACAAAGATAACTAGACAACCATTTAAAGGTGTTAATCGAGAAAGTAAAGTATTAGATCTCATTCATAGTGATTTGTGTGATTTTCATGCTAATCCTTCACTTGGACATAATAAGTATGTAATTACTTTTATTGATGATGCCTCTAGATATTGTTATGTCTATCTTTTGCATGCTAAAAATGAAGCTCTTGATAAGTTTAAAATTTATAAACAAGAAGTAGAACTTCATAGACAAGGTTTAATAAAAGTGTTGCGTACTGATAGAGGTGGTGAATACTATGATCCTGTTTATTTCCAATCAACTAGTATAGTACATCAAACCACAGCCCCTTACACACCACAACAAAATGGGGTGGCTGAAAGGAAGAATAGGACTTTAAAGGAAATGGTGAACTCCTTGTTATCCTATTCTAGACTCAGTGAAGGGTTTTGGGGTGAGGCTATGTTAACAGCCTGCTACATCTTGAATAGAACTCCAAACAAAAACAACAAACAAACTCCTTATGAAATTTGGACCAAGAAGGTGCCAAATTTGACTTACATGAGGGTTTGGGGATGTAGAGCAGTTGTGAGACTAACTGAACCCAAAATGAAAAATCTGGGTGAAAAAGGTCTTGATTGTATCTTCATTGGGTATGCTGAGCATTCCAAGTGTTATAGGTTTTATGTCATAGAACCTAATGAATATGTCTCTGTAAACTCTATAATAGAGTCAAGAGATGCTATATTTGATGAGGAACGGTTTACATCTATACCTAGACCACGAGGTATGATTCAATCATCTTCTAGTAAGATGGTTGAAGATGATGTTGAAGGTACTGCTGATGTACCAGAAGGTACTGCTAATGTACCTGGTCCACTTGTTCCTAGGAAAAGCAATAGAACAAGAAAAGCTAAGTCTTTTGGTGGTGAATTTCAACTTTATCTAGTTGAAGGAACAAGAGATAAGACTTTATCTCAACATGAATATTGTTTCATTATTGAGGAGGATCCAATGTCCTTGAGTGAAGCAATGGCTTCAAGAGATGTTTCCTTTTGGAAAGAAGCAGTTCAAAGTGAGATTGATTCCATCATGCATAATGATACTTGGGAATTAACTGATTTGCCTCCTGGATGCAAAGCATTGGGATGTAAATGGATCCTTAAAAGGAAAATGAAAGTGGATGGTAGCATAGATAAGTATAAAGCCAGATTGGTTATCCAAGGCTTTAGACAAAAGGAGGGTATTGACTTCTTTGACACTTATGCTCCTGTTGCAAGGATTTCCACTATCAGATTATTAATAGCTCTTGCAGCTATACATGATCTGGTTATTCACCAAATGGATGTGAAAACTACATTCTTAAATGGTGAGTTGGATAAAGAAATTTACATGAAACAACCTGAAGGGTTTGTGATGCCTGGACATGAAGGCAAAGTGTGTAAATTGAAGAAATCATTGTATGGTCTGAAACAAGCACCAAAACAATGGCATCAAAAGTTTGATGATGTTGTCTTGTCTAATGGTTTTTCTTTAAACCAAGCTGACGAATGTGTATATAGTAAATTCAATGCTTCTGGTAAAGGAGTAATAATTTGCTTATATGTGGATGACATGTTGATCTTTGGTACTGACCAAGATCAAGTGGATAAGACAAAGGAATTCCTGTCATCCAACTTTGATATGAAAGATCTGGGGGAGGCTGAGGTGATTCTTGGTATTAGAATCAAAAAAGGAAACAATGGTATCTCTATTTCTCAATCTCACTATATTGAGAAGATACTATGTTGGGTCTAAAGATGCTGCTGTTCGTGAAATATGCTAAGTGTTACTCTGCTGATTAGTTAAGTAACTCTGCTGATTAGACTATTACTCTGCTGTTTTGTAACTCTGCTGGATTGGGATAATAAGCTTAGTATAACTCTGCTGCTAGCCACGAAGACTCTGCTGCTAGGAAGATTATGCTACTGCTTATTGGATATGTATAGTATGTTAAGGATATGTATAGAAAAGATACGTAAAGATATTTTCTGTGTATAGAAAGTTTTGTAACCGACTAGAACTCCTTAGTCTATAAAAGGAGGGTCTAGGGTTAGGTTTTAGATACGTATCATTATTGTTTTACACTTCAAGGTTTCTTGTAACCCTATTGCAATCGAGCAGTCGTATTAATATATTGAAGTGTTGTTTGAGAATTCGTTTGTGTTTTATTCTTCTTAAGATCAAGTATTAGTTTCCGCATAATATTTGATATACAATTCAAGATCAGTTTCTATACCGATTGCTTTAGGTTTATATCTAAAGTAATTAATAAGATCGTTTGCTCAACTGGGATCAACAAGTGGTATCAGAGCTTGTGATCTAGAAACTGGTACCAAGAAGAATTACTGAATACAAGATCTGCTAATCATCAAAGTAAGCAATGGAATCCGATTCTACACACATGGTTACTGCATCAAGAGTCCCCATGCTCAAGACTGGAGAATATGAGATCTGGAAGATGAGAATTCAACAATACATGAGAATGGTTGATTACTCACTTTGGGAAGTTGTTCTACATGGCGACAGTTAGCCAGCCAAGACTGCTACTGGATCAGTCTTGACTCTCAAGACAAGTGAAGAGAAAGCACAGAGAAGATTGGAGGTCAAGGCTCACAGTATTCTCATGATGGGAATACCTAATGATTATCAACTAAGTTTTAATCATATTGAGTCTGCTAAGGATTTATGGGAAGCTATTGAACTTCGATTTGGTGGGAATGAAGCTACCAAGAAATCAAGAAAGAACCTACTGAAGCACCAGTTTGAAACTTTTACTGCTTTGAGTTATGAGAATATTGAGGGAACTTATGATCGACTTCATAAGCTGACCAGTCAGATGGCTCTATTGAAGATTGATGTATGTCAAGAAGATATCAATCTAAAATTTCTGAGAAGTCTATCTTCTGAATGGAACACTCACACAGTGATTTGGAGGCACAAGGAAGATTTTGAGAAGATGACATTGGATGATCTGTATAACAACTTGAAAGTATATGAATCTGAAGTCAAGGGATTGTCAAGTTCATCTTCTACCTCAAACAATCTTGCTTTTGTTTCCTCAAGCAACAAGAATTCTGGTAGTCATCAAGAACAGCACTCTGCTGCTGGTACTTTTGTTCCTGCTGCTGGTTCACATGTCTCTGCTGCTGACTCTACAAATACCAACACCATCAGTGATGCTGCTATTTGTGCTTATTTAGCTGAACTTACTACAAGTACTTCAGTTATGCCTCAAGATCTGGATGAACTTGATCCTGATGATGTTGAAGAGATTGATATGCAATGGCAGTTTGCAATGCTAACTATGAGGGCTAGAAGGTTTCTTAAAAGAACTGGTAAAGAAATGAAGTTTAGAAGAAACAAGAATGTGGGATTTGACAAATCAAAGGCTGAATGTTTTAACTGTCATAAGAAGGGACACTTTGCAAGAGAGTGCAGAGCACCAAAAAGGAACAATGAGAATGTCAAGAAGTCTACTGATGAAGAGCCAAATCCTACTACTGCTATGGTGTCATGTGATGGGTTAGGAGAGTATGACTGGAGTGATCATGCTGAAGATGGTCCTAACTATGCATTGGTAGCTGAAGAAGAACCTCAAGCACAACACTTTGCTCTTATGGCCTACTCTTCCTCTGGATCAGACTCTGAGGTATCCAATGAATCATCTTGTTCTTTTAAATCATGTTCTGATACAATAGAAATACTTAAGTCTAGCAATGGAAACCTTAAAATGGAAAATGAAAAACTTAAGTTAGACAATCTTAGTTATGAATATGGTTTAAAGAATTTAGAAGAGAAGCTTGAATTTTATAAAAAGACTGAAATTGAATATCTTGATAAGATCACTAGTCTAGAAATTGAGCTTATTAAGAAAGATTGAGAGATTAAGGTTCTTATGGGGAAAGTAGAAGAGGCTGAACAGGCTAAAGATTCAGCTATAAGTGAGACTGAAAAACATATTGTTAGGGTGGAAAAACAACAATTTGCCACTGACATTCTCAGTAAACCAACAGGAAGGCACTTTGCAGACTCAGGCAGTGGTCTAGGATATAATGCTGTTGCTCCACCTAAGAAACTTAGTGCCAATGCCCCTCCTACTAGGACACTATCTTTCATACCTGAGTCTGAGGCCAAACCTGTAGGTGAAACTAGTGAAACTAAAATAGAGTCACCTAAGGTTGAGAAAAAGTGGTCTGATGCACCCCTTATTGAAGATTGGGAGTCTGACAGTGATGATGAAGTTGTGGAATCTGATTTAACCCCTAAGAACAAAAAGGAAGAAATTCCTGCTGTTGTTGAATCTAAAGTACCTAAGGCTAAAAAGGTTGAGTTTGTTAAGCCTAAGTTAGGTAAAGGTATCTCTAGGAAGATGGCTGAGTATGAAAACACACCTAGAGTATATCCTAAGAAAACCAATAACTTGCCTAGAGGAAATCAGAGAAATTAGAACAACCTAGTTTCAAAAAGATTAGGTACTGATTTTCAATTACTTAAAAAGGCATGTTATAGTTGTGGTAGTTTTGATCATCTGCAAGATGAGTGCTACTACTATCAAAAACCAGTTTGGAACCAACATACAAGGGTGAACCATAGAAACTTTGCTAGAAAGACTCAACCTCATCCCAAAAGAAACATGGTTCCCAAGGAAGTTTTGATGAGAGATGGTGCTTCTAGAGTTATCTCACCTATTGCACCAAAAGGGCCCATAAAGAAGGACATAGTTGACTCTGCTGCTAAGGCAGACTCTGTTGTTTTGCCAAAAGTTGTTACTGATACTGTTGTGGGCAACCATTTTTATGCTGTTAAGGCCTCAGCTTGCTGGGTCTGGAAACCTAAAGTTAAAGTTTTGGATCATGTTCTCAGACACAGCAGTGCACCAATGTAGTTGAAGAAATTTGACTACTTTGATGCACAAGGCAGATCCAAGTCAGTAATGGCTTGGGTCCCAAAGAGAAACTAATTCTCTTACTTTTTGTGCAGGGCAATCTACAAAAGGAGCTAAAGGATAAATGTATTTTTGATAGTGGATGCTCTTCACATATGACTGGAGACCAAAGCAACTTGGAAAACTTTGAAGCTTTGGATGGTGGATATGTTGCCTTTGGGAATGATCCTAAAGGAGGTAAAATCGTTGGAAAAGGCATCATCAGAACTGGAAAATTAGATTTTGAGAAAGTGTATTTGGTGAATGGACTAAAGTTCAATCTTTTTAGTGTCTCACAAATGTGTGACAGAAAGAATTTTGTTCTTTTTACAGACACTGAGTGTCTTGTCTTATCTCCCGACTATAAGATACCTGATGATAAATTAGTACTTCTTAAAGTCCCTAGAAATGACAATATATACAGTGTGGATATAAAGAATATTATTCCCAAAAGAGATTTAACTTGTCTGTTTGCCAAAGCCACTATTGATGAATCCAAACTTTGGCATAGAAGGCTTGGCCATTTGAACTACAAGGCTATCAACAAGTTGGTGAAAGGGAACTTGGTCAGAGGATTACCTTCAAAGGTCTTTGAAAACCCTGAAGTATGTGTTGCTTGTCAGATGGGAAAGCAACATAGAGCATCTTGTAAGTCCAAATTGGTGAATTCTATTACTGAACCCTTGTTTATGTTACACATGGACCTATTTGGACCTACTTATGTGAAAAGTTTGAACAAAAAGATGTATGGCTTAGTGGTCACTGATGATTTTAGTAGATTTACTTGGGTATTCTTTTTAGCTACTAAGGATGAGACTCCTGGCATTCTTAAGGCTTTTATTACAAGGATAGAAAACCTATTTAATCACAAGGTTAAGATCATCAGATGTGACAATGGAACTGAATTTAAGAACCAAGTGATGAATCAGTTCTGTGAGGAAAAGGGTATAACTAGACAATTTAGTGTGGCTAGAACTCCTCAGCAAAATGGTGTTGCTGAGAGGAGAAATAGAACATTAATTGAGGCTACTAGGACCATGTTGTCAGAGTCTAAGTTACCCACTATCTTTTGGGCTGAAGCAGTCAACACTGCTTGCTATGTGCAAAATAGAAGTAAGATAGTTAAGCCTCATAACAAGACCCCTTATGAGTTATTGCATGGTAGGAAACCTCTGATAGATTTCTTTAGACCATTTGGGTGTCCTATCACTATCTTAAACACCATTGACCACTTAGGCAAGTTTAGTGAGAAAGCAGACATAGGTTTCTTTGTTGGATACTCCACTGAAAGTAAGGCTTTTAGAGTCTTCAATCAAAGGACTGGGCATGTGGTGGAAATTTTACATGTTAAAATTAGAGAAACTACACCTAATGTTGATGGAAAAGGTCCTGAATGGATGTTTGATATTGATTCTTTAACCAAAAGTATGAATTATCAACCAGTCATTGCAGGTACTACTAACATGTCTGCAGGTACACAAACTAACCCCAATGCAGGTACACAAGCAAAGAAGGATGGATCCGCAGAGGAGTTTGTTTTGATTGAAAAGTGGAAGTTTGATCAGTTCTTCACTCCAACAGATAAAGAGGGAAAGAGTTCAGATGATGATGCTGTTCATAAGGAAGTACCAAAGGTTAATGCAGAAGGTGATGATGAACCTTCTCATGATGACAAGAATGATGATAAGGAAAGAGATGAAGAGTCACAAATTGATGGAATCCAAGGGAATAAACATAGCAGCAGTTCTCTCAACTCTGCTGCCAGGCCAAAACACTCTGCTGTTAGGCCAAAACACTCTGCTGTTAAGCTTGGTAACTCTGCTGCTGTGCCCAAGGACTCTACTGCTGATAAAGATGGTGATTCTTATGATGATTCTTCTAATGAGATGCCTGAATTAAAATTGTTGATGTCTTTGGTGCTGAAGCTGATTTATCCAATTTGGAGACTGATATACCTGTTAGTCCCACTCCAACAACCAGAATCCACAAGAATCATCCAAAGGAGCAAATTATTGGTGATGTTCACTCTGCTGTACAGACCAGAAGTAAATCAAAAGGTTTGAGTGATTTGCTTGATCAGGGATTGTTTGCTCAAACTCTTAAAAAGAGGAATAGCCACAAGGATTTACAAAATTGCATGTTTGCCTGTTTCTTATCTCAAGAAGAACCCAAAACCATTCACAAGGCTATGAAAGATGAAAGTTGGGTTGAAGCTATGCAAGAGGAGTTGCTGCAGTTCAAGCTTCAAGAAGTCTGGACATTGGTGGATTTGCCTAATGGAAAAAGAGCAATTGGTACTAAATGGGTGTTCAGATGCAAAAGAGATGAAAGAGGCATTGTTATTAGAAACAAGGCTAGATAGGTGGCTTAGGGATACACTCAGGAAGAAGGAGTAGATTATGATGAGGACAGACATGAAACAACTACTGAATTGATGGATGATACAGTACAAAATGTCAATGCCTATGATACACCTCTCGGACCAGGTCACACAGGTCGAAGTGTTGAGGCTAGTCTTGAACATCCACATATTGAATTGATGGCTACTCCACTTGTACAAAATGTCAATGTCAATGATCCACCTCTCGGGTCAGGTAACACAGACCGAAGTGGTGAGACTATTCTGAAAAAACTTAATGAATTGACGGATAAATGTACCAAATTGTCATCAGAGGTTCTTGCTCTTACTGAAGAGTTGCAGGTTATGAAGAATACTCAACACTCTCAAGATAACATCATTCATAGACTGAAATTAAGGGTAAAGCATTTGGAGAGTGTTCGATGGAAAAGAGCAAGATTTCCTCACATTCTAAAGTCCAAGAAGAGGAAGAGTTCCAAACCATGTTTGGAAGAGGATGCTTCCAAACAGGGGAGGAATGATCAGGAGGATGTAGCAGGTTCAGGGGAGGTACTCAAGGATTCAGGGGAGGTTGTAATGGAAACAGATGAAATGGTTGACTCTGCTGATGGGAGAAAGAATTCTGCTGATGGGCTAAATCACTCTGCTGGTGAATTTGATGAAGACACAATGCCCTTAGCCCAAGTATTGCTAAACCTTGGAACCAAAACACCTACACCAAAACAGATTTCACCTAAACCTGCACCACAGCTGTTACAACCGTGATTTTTAGCAGGTTAGTTTGACCTATAGTCTCAACTCATTTAATTTTGCTTGGTGTGTATTACTTGCTTATATGTGATATGTGTATTGTATGTGGTATATAAGTGGTATAAATGCGTGTGTTGACCACTAAATCCCTTGGTGTGAGATTTTGTCATGTTGAGTAGGGTTGGATTTTGGGATGAGTTCATTTTGATCGCCTTTGTGGTGTAGAAATGACTCGTGTATTTGTTTGGAGTTTTGTGGTTTTGTGTGACGATTCTTCGTTCAAGTGTTTTGGAGCGTAAGTAAGTTACGTGGAGTTGGTTATTATGGTTTATATTAATAATAAGTATGAAAAATCTATTTTTGGAAACTTTGAGTGAAAATGATATTTTTCCGGTTGTCGTAAAATTTAAGTTTATCGCGTAAGACATTAGGTTTTGATACGGGGTTTTTATAAAATATAAAAAATACAAGGTTTTAAGTGTAATAAATAAATTTAAAAAAAAAATAAAAATAAATATATAATTAAAAGGGGCGGCCGATTGGGGGTTTAGGGAGGGATTTAGGAAACCAAATTTGACTAGAAATTCACTTACCTAATTAGAGATTATCTAGAATTCTCCATGACACCCTATAATTATAAAACCAAAACCCTCATTCCCCTCTTGTTCAAAAATTCGGCCAACCATAAGGAGAAGAGGAGAAAAATATTTTTTTTAGGGTTTCATTCTTCATGAGTTAAGGTAAAATTATAATACTTATGTTTAAATAATTTTTATGATTCATGTAATACAATTATGATGGATTAGGGTTTATGTTTAGATATGTAAATTAGTGATATTAAACATGTTGGAGTCATTAATTAGTGATGTCATGATAATTGGTGAAGTGGTTAGGGTTTAAAACATGATAGTTAATGAACTATGAATCTGGCAGATTTAAAGGTCTGTAAAGATACGATTGTAATTAATACATGAAGATGAGTTAGATCACGAATTTTATGTCTAAATTATAGTTCAGAGAAAGAGCTTTCCAAAAAGTCCGACCACGATCAATTTTGAGGTAGGGAAGGCAGTCAAACGATTTTTGTGAGTTAAGGTGTCAAATCAGTTAAACCGGGACAGAATTAGGGTAAAAGTATTGAGGTCAAAGGTGGCTTTGAAAGTGGAATTTGGATAAGGCCTTCTGTGGGAATCAAGTTCTATATTATATTTGACTTCCACGCGAAAATTAGATGATAATAAGTTGTGCGGGTGGGTCTATGAGGTCAAACATTTTTGACGTCTGATCAGATCTGAATCTGGATAGATGACATGTTTTATTTTTCAATGAGTACTTGTGTGGGTTTTTAGTGCATATCCTTCTGGGAAAAGCTTTTATGCTTATGAAGGATCATGTTTAATTTTTGGTGTGAGTTGTGAAGCATTATTCGCCATGATTTTATGTGGGTGAATGTACCCTATAAATCTGTGTTTTCTGAAAGTTTTAATAAAGGGATTTAGTGAGTGTCAAGTATTGGGTGGTGATTAGTATGGTGTCTAGGTAATCCATAGTGGGTTATATGAACCTTAGACATCCATCATATGTGTGTTACATGGACTATGGCTTTTAGCTTGGTCGCGTGTAACGTGATCGTTATTTTTGTGTGATATAGATTTGTGTGTTGATAACTTGGAAGCTGCGGATTTGAGGTGAGTTCATAGCATATTTTTACTTTGTTTTAAACTTGGGATGGAGATGATGCTTGTTAAAATTATTTTTGAGTTACTGTGATTATGTGGTTATAAAATTCATGGACGTGTAATTGTTATTATACTTATACTACATGTGATTATGGTGTTTATTTGTGGTAATTATAGGAGTGGGAAGATGCCCTAGTGGCTCTACTCGTTATTATTATGTCCGGCCGGAAGGGGAGTTATATTGGATCGGTGGGCGCGTTCCGTCCCAATTATTGTGAACTTGGATCGGTGGGCACTTTCCGTCCTAATTGTGGTGGTTATTGGATCGGTGGGCACGTTCCGTCCCAATTTATATTTGGATCGGTGGGCACGTTCCGTCCCGTAAGCTATGATTGCATGCTAGTGTATAATAACTATATATCTTTGTTGTCCTGCTATGCTATGTTTTATAATCACAGTGGACTGATAATTAAGGTGTTTTGTGTGTCTTAAACCTATGAATCTCACCAACATTATGTTGACGTTTTAAGCATCATTTTTAGGTGAGCATTCTAAGGCTAAGATAGAAGGGCGCGATTAGAAGAGACCTAGATTGCATTGTGGATGGCTTATCATTGAGTTTAGTTTGATTAAAAATGAATTTTGTTTGAGATACTTGATTTTCTTTCATTTTTAACTCTTTGTTTTAATGGAGATTCCTTGTAGATTTTATTTGGATTATTTATTTTTGGGTATCGTTACGACATTTTGTGTTTGTACTTTGCTCTATTTGTTTGCATGTAGTATTTTCTCTATTTAGACACCAAGTGTTGTGATGATATCCATGATGTTGCACTCGCGTTTCCGCCATTGGCGAGGTGTGACAGATTGGTATCAGAGACTTGATTATAGAGAATTAGGTGGTTGAGCCTAGACTATAACCTAGGAATCCCTCATATAGTTGCATTTAGGGCTTATGTGTTAGTATAGTACTTTATGTGTTTTTCCTTCTTGAGATTTTGAGTAGTTTCGAATGGGTTTTGATGTCTATTGGATCCTCATACCTGTTATCATATGTGTCATTTGTAGCATGGCACCCCTTGCGAGTAGGAGGCTTCGTTGGGCAATTGTTGTCATGACGGGTTGCAAGGGGAATGGTAACTGGAGACGGGGGGGAACATGAGAATTCAGATTCCTGCAAGTATGTGGCCGTGCCTGATCGAGGAAAAGCTGACAATAGTGAATGTAAGTGGCACGGAGGTAGAAGTGTACGAGACGGAAGTAACCAATAAGGAAGGTTTCACGACTAGGTATCCTGGAAAGTGTCCCAGATTTGTAGAAGATGGAGGAGTAATTCGGGCTGAGCCCCTGAACTTGTATGGATTTGTGGATGGCATAAAGGAGGAAGGAAGGAATCCCGCGAACAGTTTTGCGAGTCGTCAGTTACCGCAGCCCGATGGAAACCGAAATGGATGGGTGAGCGAGGAAGATGAAGTGGATTCGGATCTGGAGTCTACGGCTAGTAGTTGAATTATTCTAAGATAGATGAAAGTTAGGATGGGACTCGGGCCATATGTGGTTTTGTTTATTTAGTATTGTGTTTTGAGATGATTTTCTAGTGACTTTGGATGTTAGTATTGGTGGAATGTGGATTTTATTGGATATTGGGATTTTTCCCGTGTGATTAATAATAAGGCTTGAGCGTTTTTTTCGATTTATATGTCTTCGTGTGTGATTTGTGGTTTATTTGAGATTGTGTATATGTTATTGTAAGGTGTTATTATTGCTAGATGTGGTATTGGAAGCGAGTACGCATGTGAAAGGATACATCTATAATTATGGGTGGCCAACATAATTATACATGTATCACGACACATGTGGACTTATGGCCAATACTACATTGACCAATGGTGACATGTTTCCGTGTGTTAGGAGTTGTGATTAGTTGTGATATTTGTGATATTGGGGAGTACTTGTGTTAAATGTGGATATATATATTCACGAATGTCGTGAATGGCGCCTAACGATTTGCGTGTCCAGGTTATGGCACCAAAGAGACCAAGACACCTATTTAAGTCACCAATGAGTGGAGCTTATCGGACGCCGAGAAAGCGGGCGCCTAAGGGACGAAAGTCGACACCCACCATGGGGGATAGTAACCCTATTTTTCAGCAGATGGTTAATCAGCAATTGGAAACAATGCTGCCGGAAATTGTTAATCAGGTAAGCCTTCAAGTGGGGGATGGTGCTCGACCAAGTGGTGCTGGAAATAGCGGGGGTGGTAATAATGGATGCTCGTACAAGGAATTCATGGCTTGTAAGCCTAGGGAGTTCGATGGTAAGGGTGGTGCGCTAGTACTCACCCGGTGGATCGAAAAGATGGAGGCTGTGATGGACATTAGTGGGTGCTCGGAGGATCAGAAAGTTAAGTATGCGGCGAGTTCCCTGAGTAACAAAGCTTTGACTTGGTGGAATACACAAGTCCAAGCTAGGGGAAGGGTTTCTGCAATGGGTATGACTTGGGAGGACTTCAAGGCTTTAATGGTGGAGGAATTCTGCCCAAGTAATGAAATGCAAAAGCTAGAAGAAGAATTCTGGAATCATGCGATGGTAGGGGCTAACCACGCAGGATATACTGATAAGTTTCATGAGTTGGCCAAGTTGGTTCCACACTTGGTAACTCCTGAATCCAAGTGAATTGAGAAGTACATTCGGGGATTGGTTCCGCAAATACGAAGTATGGTTAGGGATACTGAACCCGCGACACTTCAAAGTGCTATCCAGAAAGCTGGGGCGTTAACGGATGAAGCGGTTAGAAGTGGAGTACTTGCAAAGACGGGTGAGAAAAGAAAGGAAGAGACTGAAGCGGGAAAACATGGTAGTTCTGGGACTGGGAATAAGAGAGCGAGGCATGGGAAAGGTTTTGTGGCGGTAAATCCTGTGGTAACAGCAAGTCCTGCAATGGCAGCCACTCCGGTGGGGACAGGAAATATCGATAGAAGAGGGTACAATAATTTTCCCAAGTGTGCGAAGTGCAATGGCTATCACCATGAGCAAGCTGGATGTCGTATGTGTTTCAGGTGTAACAAACCTGGACATTTTGCTAGGGAATGCCGTGCGGTAATTACTCAAGCGGCAACAATCAATGCGGTTGGCGTAGGGTATGGACGTAAGGCGTGTTATGAGTGCGGGAGTGCAGATCATCTTCGGAATGTGTGTCCTAAGTTGAATAGGGCACCTGGGAAGTCGGGAAATAGGTTGGCTATTGAAGGAGGTCAAGGTCAAGGGCATAATCGGGATGTGGCTAGAGGAAGGATGTACACCATGACTGCAAACGAGGCGAGGCAAGATCCGAACGTCGTTACTGGTACATTTTCTCTTAATGGTCATTATGCTACTACCTTATTTGATACGGGTGCAGATTATTGTTTTGTGTCTACTGAGTTTGCTAAGTTGCTGAATATTGAACCTAGTAAGCTTAGGTCTAGTATAGTGATCGAAATAGCTAGCGGTAGGGAAGTGGAAGTTGATACGGTTTTACGTGAGTGTACTATAGGACTAGAAGGTATCCCATTTTTGATTGACTTGATACCTTTTGGGCACGGGAGTTTTGATGTGGTGATAGGGATGAGCTGGCTATCTAAGCATAGGGCTGAGGTCATATGCCACGAAAAGGTTGTTCGAATTCCTTTGGAGAGTGGCATTATACTTCGGATTCAAGGAGAGAGTGTAGGGAGTGATTCGAAATCCCTTAAGAGTGCGAAAGCCAAAGAAGTTAAGTTAGAAGAAATCCCGGTAGTATGTAAGTTTCCTGGTGTTTTTCCTGAAGATTTGTCGGGATTGCCTCCAATCCGTCAAGTTGAGTTTCGTATTGAATTAATTCCTGGAGCGGCACCTGTGGCGAAATCTCCATATAGATTGGCACCTCAGAAATGCAGGAGTTGTCGGAACAGCTGCAAGAACTTCAAGATAAGGGATTTATTCGACCTAGTCATTCTCCGTGGGGAGCACCTGTGTTGTTCGTGAAGAAGAAGGATGGTTCGTTCCGGATGTGTATTGACTATCGGGAATTGAACAAACTAACGGTTAAGAATCGATATCCTCTTCCTAGGATTGATGATCTTTTTGACCAACTACAAGGTGCTCGGTTTTTCTCGAAGATAGATTTACGTTCGGGGTATCATCAGCTAAGAGTGCACGAGGAGGATATTCCGAAGACCGCTTTTAGAACTCGTTATGGACACTTTGAGTTCACGGTTATGCCATTCGGGCTGACAAATGCACCTGCGGTATTCATGGATTTGATGAATCGCGTTTGCAAGCCTTACTTGGATAAGTTCGTGATTGTGTTCATAGACGACATTTTAATTTATTCCAAGACGAAGGAGGAGCATGGAGAACATCTGAGATTAATTCTTGGATTATTGGAGAAGGAGAAGTTGTACGCCAAGTTCTCAAAATGTGAGTTTTGGCTTGAGGAAGTACATTTTCTTGGACATGTGGTAAATAGTGAAGGAATTCATGTAGATCCTAGTAAGATTGAAGCGGTCAAGAACTGGAAGGCTCCTACGACGCCGTCTGAGATACGCTCATTCTTAGGATTGGCAGGATATTATCAAAGATTTATAGCGAATTTTTCGAAGATTGCTAAACCCCTTACTTTGTTGACTCAAAAGAACAAGAAGTATGTTTGGGGAGAAGAGCAGGAGGTGGCTTTTCAGTCACTTAAGGACAGTTTGTGTAATGCGCCTATTCTGACGTTACCTGATGGGCCAGATGATTTTGTTGTGTATTGTGATGCATCGAATCAAGGATTTGGGTGTGTGCTAATGCAAAGAGGTAAGGTGATAGCGTACGCATCTCGACAGCTGAAGATTCATGAGAAGAATTATACGACTCATGATTTGGAGCTTGGTGCGGTGGTATTTGCTCTCAAGAATTGGAGACACTATTTGTATGGCACAAGGAGTGTTGTATATACGGATCATAAAAGTCTTCAGCATATCTTCAATCAGAAGGAGCTGAATATGCGGCAAAGGAGGTGGATTGAACTATTTAGTGATTATGATTGTGAGATTCGCTACCATCCTGGAAAGGCGAATGTGGTAGCTGATGCTTTAAGTAGGAAGGAGCGGATTAAGCCTAAGCGTGTGCGAGCGATGTGTATGACTCTACAGTCGGGAATTAAGGGTAAGATATTGGCAGCGCAAGAAGAAGCTCTCAAAGATGAGAATGCGACTGCTGAAATGCTGCGTGGATTAGGTCAACAAATGGAGAAAAGGGAAGATGGTGGACTGTATTTCTTAGATAGAATATGGGTTCCATCGGTAGGAGGTGTAAGAAAGTTGATCATGGATGAGGCTCATAAATCGAGATATTCGATTCATCCAGGATCGGATAAGATGTATTATGATCTTAGAGATGCTTACTGGTGGCCGGGAATGAAGAGGGAAATAGCTGAATATGTTAGCCAATGCTTGACTTGTTTGAAAGTTAAGGCTGAGCATCAGAAACCCTCAGGATTATTACAACAGCCGCCGATTCCGGAATGGAAATGGGAGAGAATAACAATGGATTTTATTACGAAGTTGCCTAGGACGAGTAGTGGACATGACACGATATGGGTCATAGTGGACAGGCTGACAAAGTCTGCACATTTTCTAGCCATTCGTGAAGATTATAAGATGGAAAAGCTGGCGAGGATTTATATTAATGAGATTGTGGCGAGACATGGTGTGCCTGTGTCGATTATTTCAGATCGTGATAGTAGGTTTACTTCGCGGTTTTGGCAATCATTGCAAAAGGCGTTGAATACACAATTGGACATGAGCACTGCTTATCATCCACAGACTGATGGGCAAAGTGAGCGAACGATTCAGACTTTGGAGGACTTACTTAGAGCGTGTGCTATTGATTTTGGAGGAAGCTGGGATACTCATTTGCCTTTGGCTGAGTTTTCCTATAACAACAGCTATCATTCTAGTATTAGATGTGCACCATTTGAGATGTTGTATGGGAGGAAGTGTAGATCGCCTATTTTATGGGAGGAAGTTGGGACGAGCCAACTAATTGGTCCTGAAATAGTGCAAGAGACTACAGATAAGGTGTTTCAGATTAAGGAAAGACTTAAGGCAGCAAGAGATCGCCAAAAGAGCTATGCGGATAATCGTCGTAAGCCCTTGGAGTTTAGTGTTGGTGACCTTGTAATGCTGAAGGTGTCTCCTTGGAAAGGTGTTGTACGTTTCGGTAAGAAAGGCAAGTTAGCGCCTAGGTATGTGGGACCGTTTGAAATTACGGAAAGAATTGGGCCGGTGGCATATCGGTTAAGATTGCCTGAGGAATTAAGTAGTGTGCATGATACGTTTCACGTATCTAATTTGAAGAAGTGTTTGGCGGATGCTAGTTTGCATGTGCCATTAGAGGAGATTAAGATTAATAAGACTCTTCACTTTGTTGAGGAACCTGTTGAGGTTATGGATCGAGAAGTCAAGAGTATGAAACGTGGTAAGATAGCGTTGGTAAAGGTACGTTGGAACTCAAAGCGTGGTCCTGAGTTTACTTGGGAACGTGAAGATCAGATGAGGTCCAAGTATCCTAAGTTATTTGCTGAGAAGAGTGATGAGACGAGCTAGTAAATCTCGGGACGCGATTTTCCTAAGTGGGGGATAATGTCACAACCGTGATTTTTAGCAGGTTAGTTTGACCTATAGTCTCAACTCATTTAATTTTGCTTGGTGTGTATTACTTGCTTATATGTGATATGTGTATTGTATGTGGTATATAAGTGGTATAAATGCGTGTGTTGACCACTAAATCCCTTGGTGTGAGATTTTGTCATGTTGAGTAGTGTTGGATTTTGGGATGAGTTCATTTTGATCGCCTTTGTGGTGTAGAAATGACTTGTGTATTTGTTTGGAGTTTTGTGGTTTTGTGTGACGATTCTTCGTTCAAGTGTTTTGAGCGTAAGTAAGTTACGTGGAGTTGGTTATTATGGTTTATATTAATAATAAGTATGAAAAATCTATTTTTGGAAACTTTGAGTGAAAATGATATTTTTCCGGTTGTCGTAAAATTTAAGTTTATCGCGTAAGACATTAGGTTTTGATACGGGGTTTTTATAAAATATAAAAAATACAAGGTTTTAAGTGTAATAAATAAATTAAAAAAAAAATAAAAATAAAAATATAATTAAAAGGGGCGGCCGATTGGGGGTTTAGGGAGGGATTTAGGAAACCTAATTTGACTAGAAATCCACTTACCTAATTAGAGATTATCTAGAATTCTCCATGACACCCTATAAATATAAAACCAAAACCCTCATTCCCCTCTTGTTCAAAAATTCGGCCAACCATAAGGAGAAGAGGAGAAAAATATTTTTTTTAGGGTTTCATTCTTCAAGAGTTAAGGTAAAATTATAATACTTATGTTTAAATAATTTTTATGATTCATGTAATACAATTATGATGGATTAGGGTTTATGTTTAGATCTGTAAATTAGTGATATTAAACATGTTGGAGTCATTAATTAGTGATGTTATGATAATTGGTGAAGTGGTTAGGGTTTAAAACATGATAGTTAATGAACTATGAATCTGGCAGATTTAAAGGTCTGTAAAGATACGATTGTAATTAATAGATGAAGATGAGTTAGATCACGAATTTTATGTCTAAATTATAGTTCAGAGAAAGAGTTTTCCAAAAAGTCTGACCACGATCAATTTTGAGGTTGGGAAGGCAGTCAAACGATTTTTGTGAGTTAAGGTGTCAAATCAGTTAAATCGGGACAGAATTAGGGTAAAAGTATTGAGGTCAAAGGTGGCTTTGAAAGTGGAATTTGGATAAGGCCTTCTGTGGGAATCAAGTTCTATATTATATTTGACTTCCACGCGAAAATTAGATGATAATAAGTTGTACGGGTAGGTCTATGAGGTCAAAACTTTTTGATGTCTGATCAGATCTGAATCTGGATAGATGACATGTTTGATTTTTCAATGAGTACTTGTGTGGGTTTTTAGTGCATGGCCTTCTGGGACAAGCTTTTATGCTTATGAAGGATCATGGTTAATTTTTGGTGTGAGTTGTGAAGCATTATTCGCCATGATTTTATGTGGGTGAATGTACCCTATAAATCTGCATTTTCTGAAAGTTTTAATAAAGGGATTTAGTGAGTGTCAAGTATTGGGTGGTGATTAGTATGGTGTCTAGGTAATCCATAGTGGGTTATATGAACCTTAGACATCCATCATATGTGTGTTACATGGACTATGGCTTTTAGCTTGGTCGCGTGTAACGTGATCGTTATTTTTGTGTGATATAGATTTGTGTGTTGATAACTTGGAAGCTGCGGATTTGAGGTGAGTTCATAGTCCCATATTTTTACTTTGTTTTAAACTTGGGATGGAGATGATGCTTGTTAAAATTATTTTTGAGTTACTGTGATTATGTGGTTATAAAATTCATGGACGTGTAATTGTTATTATACTTATACTACATTTTATTATGGTGTTTATTTGTGGTAATTATACGAGTGGGAAGATGCCCTAGTGGCTCTACTCGTTATTATTATGTCCGGCCGGAAGGGGAGTTATATTGGATCGGTGGGCGCGTTCCGTCCCAATTATTGTGAACTTGGATCGGTGGGCACGTTCCGTCCCAATTGTGGTGGTTATTGGATCGGTGGGCACGTTCCGTCCCAATTTATATTTGGATCGGTGGGCACGTTCCGTCCCGTAAGCTATGATTGCATGCTAGTGTATAATAACTATATATCTTTGCTGTCCTGCTATGCTATGTTTTATAATCACAGTGGACTGATAATTAAGGTGTTTTGTGTGTCTTAAACCTATGAATCTCACCAACATTATGTTGACGTTTTAAGCATCATTTTCAGGTGAGCATTCTAAGGCTAAGATAGAAGGGCGCGATTAGAAGAGACCTAGATTGCATTGTGGATGGCTTATCATTGAGTTTAGTTTGATTAAAAATGAATTTTGTTTGAGATACTTGATTTTCTTTCATTTTTAACTATTTGTTTTAATGGAGATTCCTTGGAGATTTTATTTGGATTATTTATTTTAGGGTATCGTTAAGACACTTTGTGTTTGTACTTTGCTCTATTTGTTTGCATGTAGTATTTTCTCTATTTAGACACCAAGTGTTGTGATGATATCCATGATGTTGCACTCGCGTTTCCGCCATTGGCGAGGTGTGACAACAGCCTACAAGACCAAAAGTCAAAGGAGTTACCATAAGAGAACCTGAACCAGTGTCTAAACCTACACAATCAACATACACTGGTAAAGGTAAAGGCAAAGTAGATGACTCTTTCCCATGGCATATTCCTTTTGAATTCTGGTCAAAAGAGGATCAATCTAGGTATGATTCAGATGCTGCAAGAAAATTGGTAGAAGAAGATGAGCAAAAGGAGCTTGAAAGACAACGGCAGCTGGCTGAGAATGAGGCAAAAACCAGAGCATTACTTGAAAACTGGGAAGATGAACAAGCAAGTAATGAGGCTGCTATCAAATGGGTTAAGGTGAAAGAAGAGTTAGAAGATGATTTTGCTGCTATAAATGAGTTTGACTTCTTGGAAGAGTTTAAAGCAAAACAAAAGAAGAAGTTGGTCAATCAAAGGAAGAAAAAGAAAGTGCTTAAACCTCCTACAAGAAGGGAACTCAGAACTCATCAAGAATATTATCTGAGACATATGAAGAATTGGAAGTTAAAAGATTTGAAGCTTTTGTCATATGAAGATGTTGAAAAGAAGTATGAATCAGCAAGGAAGGAGATAGAAAGCAAAATTGATCCACTGAATGATGATGAGGTTGTTAAGCTTACAAGAATAAAAGTAGCACCAAATGCTTACATGAATCCTAAGTCAATTGTTAAAAAGCCCATAGTGTCTGATGCTGAAAAGGAGAAAGAGGTTATTGTTGAAGCTGAAGTAAAGACTGAATCCTCTGTTGGTATAAAAAGATATAGGAGGAGAGTAAAGCAGGTGGCTAGGAAGAAGAGAAGAACTCAGTCAGTATTGATGAGTGATTCAGAGAAAGAGGATAGTAATGAGCATAATTTTGAAGAAGTGACTGCAGATGATATGAAAAGGATTATGGATTTCACAGTTCATAAACCTCAAGAAGAACCTGGGTTACTTAATGTAGTTCCTTTGTCAACAAAATACCCAATCATTTCCTACTCACATGATGTTCTAGATGGTAGTCAAGCATGCTAGGGGATTAAGAGATCAAATGGTTCAAGTGTGGCATATATCAGTTTTTCTCAAATGTTGCACTACATGGATAGGGATGATATTCTACAACTCTGGAAGCTTTACAAGATGAATTATGGTGATACTAGACTAGAGGTGGTGCATGAAAGACTCAACTATTACTATTTGAAGAATATGTTTGAACCTGATGAAAGAAGTCTTGATTAGAAGAATGTGATAAGTTCAAGCAAAGTTATCAGATGGTATCTATATCAATCATGTGGAGTACATGCATTAACTGGAAGTAATGGTTTGTGTTTATACATGTTAACAGAGAAAGATTATCCTGTGTTCAAGAATACTGCTCTTCTGACTAATATGCTACAACCTGGAATACTGAGTTTGCAAAGACCATTTTTATCAGATCATCAAGCTTTTGTGTTAGTGGAGAGGTATAGAAAAGTGCTGGAATCAAAGACCTCAAAACAGTAAAGTGTTTGGAAGCATCCTCCTAGTGATTAGCTGGGTTTAAAGGAAACTTGATGATTTTTGGAGAAAAATATCAAGTTTAGGGGAGGATTGTTGGGTCTAAAGATGCTGCTGTTCGTGAAATATGCTAAGTGTTACTCTGCTGATTAGTTAAGTAACTCTGCTGATTAGACTATTACTCTGCTGTTTTGTAACTCTGCTGGATTGGGATAATAAGCTTAGTATAACTCTGCTGCTAGCCACGAAGACTCTGCTGCTAGGAAGATTATGCTACTGCTTATTGGATATGTATAGTATGTTAAGGATATGTATAGAAAAGATACGAAAAGATATTTTTCGTGTATAGAAAGTTTTGTAACCGACTAGAACTCCTTAGTCTATAAAAGGAGGGTCTAGGGTTAGGTTTTAGATACGTATCATTATTGTTTTACACTTCAAGTTTTCTTGTAACCCTATTGCTATCGAGCAATCGTATTAATATATTGAAGTGTTGTTTGAGAATTCGTTTGTGTTTTATTCTTCTTAAGATCAAGTATTAGTTTCCGCATAATATTTGATATACAATTCAAGATCAGTTTCTATACCGATTGCTTTAGGTTTATATCTAAATTAATTAATAAGATCGTTTGCTCAACTGGGATCAAGATACTAGCAAAGTTTAACTTTGCTAATTGTACTCCTGTTTATACCCCAGTGGATCCTACTGTGAAGTTTCGAAATAATAAAGGAACTCCAGTGTCTCAGCTCGAATACTCTAGTGCTATTGGATGTCTTATGTATGCCATGATTAGCACTAGACCAGACATAGCTTTTGCCGTGGGAAAGCTTAGTAGGTATACTAGCAATCCTAGTACTATACATTGGCAAGCTTTGGGTAGAGTATTTCAGTATCTGAAGGGAACCATGAATTATGGTTTGACTTATAGTGGTTATCCTTCTGTTTTAGAAGGTTATTCAGATGCAAGTTGGATTAATAATATGGAGGATCACTCTTCTACGAGTGGTTGGGTTTTCCTTCTGGGAGGAGGTGCTATTTCTTGGGCTTCAAAGAAACAGACCTGTATTACTAGTTCAACCATGGAGTCTGAATTTGTTGCTTTGGCAGCAGCTGGTAATGAAGCTGAATGGCTAAGGAATTTGGTTTATGAAATTCCTTTGTGGCCTAAACCGATATCTACCATTTCTATTAGATGTGATAGTGCTGCTACCTTGGCTAAGGCTTATAGTCAAGTGTACAATGGCAAGTCTAGACACTTAGGTGTTAGACACAGCATGATTCGTGAGCTTATCATGAATGGTGTGATATCTGTGGAGTTTGTAAGAACTCAACTGAACTTAGCCGACCATTTAACCAAAGGGTTAGCAAGAGATCTCGTGTGTAAGGCGGCTAAGGGGATGGGTCTAAAGTCCATTTAATTAAATCCTTGTATCAAGATACCCAATTCCCATTTAACGTAATGTTAAATGCTGAATTCAATGTGGAAAGCTTGTTATGTTTGGATTGGAACACATAATTACATCATCCCATGGTATGTGTTCGGAACTGCAAGATAAAGGAGGTTGAAATTATATTTCTTAATGGTTTTTTGAAAAATTGCATGTGCAGGTGCAAGAGTAAAAAACCACCTATATAAGCATGAAGTTTAGCTGCTTCAAGAAGCTTGGGACTTGGCTTTGATATGCTTATTGAAGGATAGGACACAAGCTAGTAAAATATAGTGTCAAGTGGAACATGTTAATGTGTAAGCTGTTGTGTGTATTATCTTCATGTATTCACTATGAATAGAAAGAGTTCAATCCTTTAGTGACACTCTGATATTCGAATATTTGGAATGCTAATATACTAATGTGAAATTCAATCGACTCGATATTTCATTTATGCATCAGTTTGGTGTTTGTTATGTGTTTATATTAAGTTAATAAGATTACACTTAAATGGGGGAGGATTGTTAGTGATTTGAGTCACTAATGTTATTTAAGTGTAATGGATTGACTTAGATGACCAATGTATGATCATAGTAAATGTTCAACAAGTCGGGTTGTGTGGAGTACACACTTGTTTGACGTTATTATGGTTATGGATAAAACCTGCTGCTAGTTTGTTAACCTGCTGCTAGTTGTGTTAACATGCTGCTAGTTGTGTTAACATGCTGCTAGCTTAACCTGCTGCTAGTTTAAGTTAGCCTGCTGCTACCTTTGTTAAACTGCTGCTAGTGATGCTAGCAGTTTTTTGTATAGCAGTTAATATAACTGCTATGGCAGTTGTGGTTATGCATCAGTTATCTTTGATAACTGTGAAACGGTTATTGTATTGGTCATATTTATGTTACACTTATTCTGGTTCAGGGAACATAACTTACATAACACATTCTCGGTTCAAATCTGCGTTTTATCCGATTTAAGATTTCGATAGAACCATCGAAATACTTCAATCTGAAAGTGTTTACACGACACTCAGATTACTGTGATCATCATAATATATATTAACTCCCTAACATTAATCGTTGTTGTTAAAAAAAAAAGAAGTAATCCTATCTTAACTTTATTATAGAGTATGATTGTAAACGAAAAACTCAAAAAAGAATTACAACAGTAAACAATGTATGGAATTTTTAAGACTAAATATGGATATATAATTTAAATGTAGAAATATCAGTTATTGATACTTCTTAAAATTATTGAAGCAATTTTTTCCACCACCATAATATTAACCATCGTAATCTTGGAGTTAGAGAATGTCCCACATATTAATTCCAAAGTTTCAGATTATCATGCACGGCGTAGACTATTGGGTCTCTTTCTCAGTACATACACTTGGACCCTCTACCCGCCATATGTTTGTTCTTAACAGTTTGTTCGGATAACATTTTATTGATAAAGGGAGCCTTTAGTTTTATCACTGTTTTCCCAAGTATGTAAAACAGCTGGGTTGGATAATTGGTAACCGGTAATTTCAAGCTAGCCAACCGGTCGGGTCGGTTTAAATTAAAATTCATTTTGTTCAAATGGTAATTTCATGCTAGCCATAAGCTGCTTACTATAAAATAAGCTTAGACGAACACCCCTTTGTTTGTTATACTTTAATGATCCACTTTCCTCCCAATTAAGAAACAAATAGTTAAAGGCATATGCTTTCTCCATGCAAACTCATGATCGTAGATTACTTCAAACATTTTAGTATGCATTTAGAGTTTTCAGCACAATGAATGTCACAAAGACTGCTAAAAGTTATTAATAGTATAGTATGGACATTCATATTACATGCATAAACAATAGTTACTGACAATTTTATATATGTTGAAGCAAGTAGTTCCAAACCATAAAGTTTCAAACCATCGCAGTCTTTGATTAGAAAATATCCCAGATATTAATTCCAAAGCTTCAGATTGTCATTCACGGCATAGACTCTTGGGTCTCCGGATAATTTCGCAGTAGGTTCCTCCTATTAATCATACCTACAGTTATATATAAACATAAGCAATTCCTTCCATTTTCTGTTACGAATAATCATACCATTTTTCTTAACAAAACAATGAAGTTATTTCAAAGTTACCATTTTATACTATTAGTTATTCTCCTTTCATTAACAACAATATCGGTAGCAGTTCCAAAATACGCCAAGGCAGGCTGCGAAGATAGGTGTGGGAACGTGACAATTCCATTCCCTTTTGGAATCGGAGCAAACTGTTCTCTCAACAAATGGTACAATGTTGATTGCAACTCTTCGATGCCATATCTATCTTCACTCAACCAGCTCGAAGTCTTGCGTGTTGACTTAAAAAATCGAACAGTCACTGTTAAAATGCAAAAGTTCTCTAATTGCAGCCAGACGACAAAGAGTGTGGATCTTGGTAGCAGCCCCTTCCTGTATTCCAAATCACAAAATACATTTGTTTATGAGGGATACTGTGGTAATGCTGTCATGATGGACAATCATGGTAGTGTGCTCACTGGATGTTCCACCACATGTAGCAATGACACTACCACTACTGGTACTATCATCGATACAAGCAACTGTTTTGGCATCAATTGTTGCCAAACAAAAATTCCTCAATATTTGGAGTCGTACAGCATGAATCTTACAGGTATTGAGAGGCAGATTGGTGGAGATGGAGCTTGCGGGTCTGCGTACTTGTTGGATAAAGAATCATACACTGAAGGAAGCCACTTATCACGCCAATCTGCTAGAGATGGCACCTCTTATATTCCAACATCACTACGGTGGATCCTATCATACCATGACCAAGAACAAGTAAGTTGTTTTGCTAGGTGGAGTTCAGCTGTAATGGATCTGGGTAATGGTACTCCGATAATTTATGGGTTTTGTTATCCCTATGGACCCTCAACAATCGAAGGGAACCCTTATTTGATAGATGGATATGGTACGTAACTATATATTCAGTATTTATCTGTTTATTTTGATTACAAAATTCATTTCCAACATTCGTGTGTGCGTTTGTTTTCTGAGTAGGACATATAAATCTAAAAAATAGACCTAATATAATAAGCTTAAGTGCTTAACTACCACATATTTACCAATTTACTATTCGTCTAAATACTTTTCTTTTCAATAAAATCCACTTGAGTCGATATTAATTTTACCAATGTGCTAAGCAGAATCCTATCAAAAAAAATTTATCTGCAAGGATCAAACTCACAACCTTAAGGTTATGAGACATGAAAATGCTTGTGACTATCACACTAAAATGTGTGAGGTTTTAAGTTTAATTTCTGTTAGGTGCAAATAACTTTGAAACGGCTAATCAGCTACGCCAACCTTCTGAAAATGATGAGCTTTATGTGGTTTGAGTCTGCGTGTGGATTAGTCTGTTAAAAAGGTCGGAAATCATGGTTTCCAAAAACAATATATTAATTTAGTTAATACATGTTAAAAAGATAAGGAAAGTTGAAAAAAATAAAAAAAACATAAATGTGATGTTTAAATTATGTTGTAGGTGAGAAATAAACATTTACTACCTCCGTCCCATATTAAGTGTCCATAATGGAATTTTGGGATGTCCCAAATTAAGTGTCTCGGGAATATTTTCAACCAATGAGAAGAGACTTTAGTGGGTAATAGTGATATTTGATTGGTGGAGAGTGTAGTTAGTGGAATTTCCTAAAACTTTGTGCATTTGGAAAGTGGACACTTAATATGGGACGGAGGGAGTAAATTTTTCTGAATGAACGTAATGAAATCACTTTACTCGTTTTGTAAATTTTAAACATGGTTTTGGCTGTGTTTGGTAAAAGTAGCAGTAGCAGTAAGCAGTAGCTGTGAGCAGTAGCTGTTTTTTAAATAAAAATGTTTGGTAACATAGCTGTAAATATCCACAGCTCTTGTAAATATCCACAGCTTCAAAAGGAAGCATCGGGAAAAAAGTTTTCCTAAAAAATTGCTACAACTCATTGCTCCCTTACCAAACGAACATAAAAAATAAAAAAGCTCATTCTCACCGCTCATTGCCCCAAAAAGCTCCAAAAAGCTCCGCACCAAACATCTCTGTAGTAGAGATAACAGCTTTTGTTCCAACTAATTTTCATAAAATCTGCTAAACATAGAAATAGTTTATAATTTTATAAATATTCAAGTCTAATCCTTATAGTATCCACTAAATGTTTTAATCCATATATAACACACTAGACCCCATACCCGATGGAGGGGCTAGTCATATGGAATTTTATATAATGAAGTTGATATATTGAAAATTTATATTATACTAATTTTAACTTCAGTTTCGATACATACAACATTACACACTAATCGAAAAAGTTTTAATCACGCGTTCTAAAGATGTGAGAGCATGAATTAGTGAAATAAATTATTAGAAGATCAAGTTAAAGCTATTTTCGCACAAATATTAAGTTTATAATAAGT
Source organism: Artemisia tridentata subsp. tridentata (assembly GCA_021014915.2). Classification (NCBI taxonomy): domain Eukaryota; kingdom Viridiplantae; phylum Streptophyta; class Magnoliopsida; order Asterales; family Asteraceae; genus Artemisia; species Artemisia tridentata. Next base: position 176,554,661 of record CP139503.1, read on the forward strand.
AACACACATTACCGTAGTAACATATAAAAATATACAATGATAAAATTTCATACCAAAATAATTTTCAGTAAAATAAATTATTGTATCTAGCAATTAGGTACAATAATTGTATACACACATATAATATAAGTACAAAGTTATACAAAAATAATATTTTTTTTAAATAAAACCCCTATATTATATTTAAATATGAGCATAATGTTGATTTAGTTATTATAAGAATTAGTAATTGGCATATTGATTAATTCATGCATTATATAATTAATCACATTATGATTATTTATATTAAGTAGTGGTGCAAATTAGAAGTTGAAATTTTTAAATACTTTTACACCTCCTATATGGTTTTATCTAAATAATGAATGTTTTACGTATGTAACAAATTATATATTTATATTTGTATGAATCGTGACAAAAAGATAAACATAATGAATATAATTATACATATTAAAAATATGAATTAGTATGTGTCTTTGCATACTTCTGTCCATTGTTATTACTCTCTACAGATTAAATATATATAACATTCAAAGTTTAATAGTTAAAAGGTGTAAGATGTAAGTAAAAAAGTGCTTATAAATGCAAATAAAACTCATTTGTTATATAAATAATGTTGAGTTAACTATGCAAAGCGATATCTAATAAACCATGTATATATGAGTAACATGACATATCTATACACTACTTTATAAAAGGTTTATGACTTTCTAAATAAAAAAAGTCTTAAAAATTTTAAGACCAAAAGCATTTCTTAAAAAGAAATTATCAACCCATTAGTCAAAGTTGTTCACAATATTGGTCAATACAGGCTTAATGATTATGGTCAATACGTTTTTTTATGTTATTACTAGCAGACTTTATGGCTGTTAAAAGCCTTTTTGTAAGAGCATATGCAATGGTTGGTTTTTGAAAGACTTTTTACATTTAATAGATCATCTTTTCATTAATAATTTTGTGCTAATGGAAAAGCTTTTTATGATGTGAAAGTAATAAACACAAAGACAAGAACAAATTAAATACTAATATTTCTAAAAGCATCCACAATGGTTAAAACACAAAAGACTTTTTACTATCCTATTAAGCTTTTGGAAAAGCTTTTTAACATTGTAGCAAAAGGTTTTGGAAAAACTTTTTACAAAAAACTTGGCTAACTCCAAGCTTTTGTAAAAACCTTTTAGCCATTAATTACTTATGCATTAAATGCAATAAATGCAACTTCACTAAAAGATGTATAAATTAAATGTAAAAAGTCATTAAACACTTTTAGCCATTGTAGATACTCTAACTTGTATAAAAGACTTCACAAATTACAAGCTTTTACTAAAAGCTTTACAATAAGTCTTTCACTATAATAGTAAAAAGTCTTTTGGAAAACTTTTGCAAATAGTAAAAAGTCTTTCAAAAACCAACCATTGCATATGTTCTAACAACACATTAATTAATTTTGTAACAGCCCATTAACTTCCATTAACTTGTGATCACCACAAACAGGGATATAAATCCCCCTCCCCACACACCAATTTCATCATACCAGAAACCCGAACTCCCCAGATCTGGTTTCAACAATGGAGTTCTCTTATGAAGAAAGCAGACCCAAAATCCTTCTTCAATCTTGATCAACACCCAAATCATCAACAACCCAAAACTAATCCCCACAAACTCTTGATCCTCACTTATCACTCCCCAACTCTCAAACAAGATTTGAAATACCATAAGAAATATTAAAGTTAAACCACAAAAGAAACGAGACCAGAATCAATATAACCAACCAACAAACCCAGCCTTACTGTCAAAATCCGAACAACCAACGACCTACAACATCATCAACCACAACATCTAAATCCCTACAAAAACACAGATAACGACTTCGAACAACAAAACTCTATCCTACATCTAGACAAAAAACCATATACCATCACTTTCACTCCTACAACTCTCATCTAAATCTAAACCACAAACATGACTCGAAAACAAAGAACAAAGATCTCAGTTTCGTGTTCGGTATTAACAAAATATTTTAAAGATTTATAACATGAGAATCATCACAGATCTGCGAGAAACAACCACTTCTCATATATATCTGAAAAGTTAAAAGAAAAGACAATAACAAATCTATTATTATCCTTCTTTCTTTCGTTAAAAGATAAACAAAAAACATTAAAAGGTACCTACCCGAGATCTTTAAAAGACCTTGAAGCTAAATCAGTTGAAAACATGAACCGGGATGAAAGAAATATATAGTGTGTTTAGCGTTAGGTTTTCGACAACAGAAAATCAATAAAAGGGTTTTTGTTTGTGTTCGTTGTGAGCACAAAGGAAGCAAACACAATTTTGGCTGTGATTCGTCTTTGATTAAAAGAAAGGAAGTGTGTTTAAATGGTTGCGTTTGAGTTATATGTTGATCTCAAACACATATCGATTCCTTGAGCTTGTAAGGTTAAGTTACCTTGGATAAATTGAAAACAACTTTGTTTGAAACTTTGTGAATACTAAAGAGTATGCGGAATCTACACTTTAATACTTAGAAGAATGTAAACAATGTATAGAACAATGAAACAGTAAACTTGTTATGAACACAATATCACCAAAATGATTCAATATTATTATATCAATAATACGAGTACTCTGTGTAGTACTAGGGTTTACAACCTTGAAGCTATATTAAAAACGTATATCTAACATCATAACCTAGGACCTCCTTTTATACACTAAGGAGTCATTTACAAGATAACTACAAATCTTCTATTTTGATAAACTTATACTTATCTTTCTAACTATATAGAATATACACAGAATAATCTCCATACATATCTCTTCACCTGCCTTTATCACTTTAGCAGTACTATCTTCATCAGTAGTCTTCAGTAGTCTTAAGTTAATACATTGGCAGTACTAACTTTACTCTAGCAGTACTAACTTATTAGTACTGGCAGTTGTAATCTTGAGCAGTACCACTTCTTTGACTTGGCAGTACTAAGTGTGAAGTCATTTAATTCCCAACAATCCTCCCCTAAACTTGTGATTTACCTCCAAATCATCAAGTTTCTTGAATTAAACCTTTTACTTTGAGAGGATTCTTTCAAACACTTCTTCTCATTGATCTTTCAGCCTGCATGAATATCTTCCTTAGAAGATCTGTTGCCATCTCATTTTATACATCCACCAAGAGCTTTGCAGACAACATCAAAGTAAGTGTTCCTCTTGACAATGGATAGTCTTTCTCCACCATCATGTAGATACCTGTTCCAGCCTTTGTAGACACATGATGCACTCCACATGAATCATACAATTTCCATGTCAAATTATGACCACCTGACTGAAATTTCCACCATCTATCATCTGCATCTGGCTCAAATAATCTCTTCAACTCTACCCATAACATTCTTTCTTTGTTATCTGCTGGTTCTGATGACTGGAACTTTTCTTTAACTAAACTCCATAGCTTTACTAACTCATCTCTGTCAAAAGCTTTCAACATATCATCAAACTATTGATATACTTCAATGTGATTACCAACCCTGATGATCTTCCAACTTTTTATCCTTCCATTAGCTTGAACTTTCCAATCAATGATAGGATATTTGGTCTGTAGGGCTTCTACATTCATTCATTCTTCTGGAACTACTATCATAATCTATTATAGCCTTTCATCAGTCAAATCTTTTTCCTGCTCTTCTGCTGTAGGTAAGTCTTTACTGACTTTTTATTTCTTTGAAGACTCTGATTCCAAGGATATGTCTGCTCTCTTAACTTTTCTTCTCTTCTCTTCAGATTTCATAGGAATAAAATCTTGAACCTTCTTGTGAGCCTTACTATACAAGTCTTCAATTTCTCCATATGATTTCCCTATGAGTTGACTAGCAGTCCAATTGTCTTTGTTCTTCAAATAAGCAGTCATAAACTTCTTTTTTCTGTTCTTGTTGGAGGTTTATTCTTTCTTGTTGCAGTACTTTTTGCGTTCTGACTTTTTCTAATCACTTCTAGCAGATCATTAAGAGCATCCTCTCTTCTTCATTGATAGTTGCCCTTTCATGTTCATACATCTGCTGAGCTAAATATGCATCAGCTTGAAAATGTGCTTGTTCTTCTTCATGAAAGCTCTTAGCCAATTCTTCATCAAGACTCATCTGAATTTGTACTCTCTTCTTGAACTTTTTAGGTTGCTCAGACTCTTGCATAATGCCTTTTCCTTTATCTTTTGCTGCACTTCTTCTAATATATACCAATGCTTCAGCAGCACTAACATCAGCAGTACTTGTAGGACTGGCAGTACTAATTGATGCACCAGCAGTATTAACTGGTTCAGCAGTTTCAAAATCCCCTTTAGCAGCATCAAGATCTGTTTCAACCATACCAGCATCACCCATATCAGTATCAAACCTCCCCTGAGTCTCTGCATCTTCTTCAACCAAGGTGATGTTTGGATCTTGATCAATGTCAGCAATTTTCCTCCCCTGTTTGGAAGGATCCTCCAAATCATCATCTGAATCAGCTTCTTCACTACCAGACTCTACAATGTTTGCCTTTCTTTTAGCTTTCATGGAATTGACCTTTTGCACTAACTTTTTCACCTTCTGAATGAGCTTTGTATAGGCAGCACCATAGATCTGCTTTGTTTGCTGTAATTCCAGCTCCAAGCTAGTAACTCTGTCTGATAACTTGGTACATAATGCCATCAATTCTTTTAGTTGCAGACTTCCCTCATCACTTCCAAGTGTGTTACCTCTTGGGAGAGGTGAATCATGGGGCATTGTAAACTCAGTTTCAACCCTAGGATGATCAGCTGAGCCCCCCATTGTATCCAGGTGGCTGGGGTTTCCATCACCTGAACCAAGTTCATGTGAACTTGACTCATTAGATGTTGCCATGGTTTGGGTCTTATCTATGTTACCACTGCCCTGTCCTGCTACTAAGCTAGAGACAGTAGTGGTAGCCCTTACCATTCTATCAAAAGAGACAGCCTCATCTGCTACATTGGTATGAGTAGGAGGTCTGGGCTGAGGAACCACAGATTCCTGTCTGATTCTTCTCCTATATGTTTGTGAAATATGAGGTTGTGAGGTAGATGGAGCACTTATGGGTGTGTGATGGGACTCAACTGGGATTGTTGATCCTTCACCCTGAATAGTTTCATCCTGAACAAGCATTTCTGAAAACAATGGTACTTCTATCCCATTATAACCCTTAGAACTCATCCACATATTACTAAAAAGCTTTTGAGTAAGGGTAGGAGATTTATAAACAGTTTTGTGAGATAGAAGCAGATTTTTTTGCTTATTCAAAAACAGTTGAATAAATCTTGGATACATTAAAATTTTGTATTTGCTATCCAAGTTTTTAACCATACCATAAAAAATCAAATTTGAAAAGTTAAAAGTCTTTTTTGTGGCTAAACAAATAAGAGCAGTTGCAATATTGCTACTGAATTGCTCCCAAGAAGTTTTCTTTGGACTTAAACAGTGTAAGATGGTATGAATGAGAAATCTCCATTGAGGGGAAAAGTGTCCTTTTTGAAAAGTTAATTTATCAGAATTTGACACATACCCCATCCTAGAAAGGTTTTAAAAAATTTCAGTATTAGGTAAAGAACTAATACCCTCATCATCTGCTAATTTGAGATGTCTCCTAACAGATGACTCAGTAATAGTCATGATTTTGCCATCAACTATAGCATTTATCTCTTGTTCTCCATTATCAAGTGTTCTAGCAGTAGCAGTCTGCCAAAACTGTTTGATTAGAGAAACATAGATAGTAGGATTCTCTGTGAGAGCATACCTGATGTGACTAGTATTGAGAAAATCCACTATCTGGTGAAACCCTTGACTTCCCACTTGTTTCTCCAATTAAGCAACCATGTTATGCTTATCACAAAATTCCAAATTCGCCATTTAGATTGTGAAAAGTTTGATTAGAGTGTTGGGTTATGGTCGTTTAGAAGAGTATGTGTGTTTGGTAAAGCCAATTGAGATTTTATAGAGAACACTTAGGGTTTCGGCCGAATAAATCGTTTCTTTTTTGTGAAGAAATCTTATAAGTTAAAGAAAGATTATGATTTATCCAATTTAGGAAACCTATAAGTGAACTAATTGACAAAAATATCTCAACGGCTAGAATAAATTAATGAAAAACAGTTATAGCCCAAACTGTCACACCCCCAAAATCTGTGTTTGCAGCGGAATGGAATTCCTGGGGCGTGATGCTCGTGGTCACAAAGTACAAGGAATAAAGAACGACCTCTAAGTGAGTCATTTTAAAACAAGCATTTGATTTAAAGTTAACGTTTTACAAAACATAGTTATCAGAGTTCACCATCAAAATGTAAGATTTAAATACATAACCAAACGCTAATAATGCAAGAAAATCTTCATCATGATGTGCTTCCAAAATGTGACTCAAAAGTGCTCCATGTAAGAGGTGTATCGTCATCACCTAATTACCTGAGAATATACGCTAAAAGGGTCAACAATAACGTTGGTGAGAATCATAGGTTTAAATAAACAGTAGTGCGGACCACAAGATTTCAGTAGCAAGACAATACAATAAATATAATGTCACAACCAAAAATAATAAATACAGTGCCTAAGCTCATGACCCCGAAGCTCGACGTAATGGTATGCTATCAAGCACAATAATAATAATGCCCCAAATAAGTGTTTGCCAGACACTCGGAAATAATCCGAATTATATGCGTCCGTTTAACAGGTTGGCGCGACCAACTCGGACGGGGTGTCAACCCAAATAGATCTATTCATAACATCCGCGCTTACAAGTAATTAACGGTTTATGATTCGTAGGGGACTTTAATGGCAATGTGGTAACTTAGGCAAAGTAACAGTTTTAGTACTTGTGTCCGTATGTAAAAACAAGCATTGTATTCCCACCCCGAGGGTTTAGAAATCATGTATAAACAATGTAAAATCGGGGCTATGAAACTCACCTTAGCAAAAGCAATTCCCGATTGGTAAATTTGTAAACGGCAATTTAGTCCGATAACTCTAATCGAGACCTAAATGTTACATGTGTCTTAGATTAGAAAACAAGGCCATGCACGCAAGTTCATACTTCACTTTATCACTTGTATATGTTGTAATATTTGTCGTCAAAATATAGTTGCGTCAATTTGATCATTTATTTAGAAAATTACCACTTTTTAGAAAATGTAACTTGTTTAGCTTGCGACCAAATTTTAATCGTCATGTTAATGGCTATTCCAAAAATCTCTAACGCGCCTAAAAAGTCTATATAACGTTCTACCATTTCCGTTTACGCCATTTTAGCCAAAATGTACTAAAAAAGGTCCAAAAATTCTAACAGCTTTCTAATAGAGAAAATAATAGGCTGTCAACGTATATGTTGACGTAAACATTCGTTAGGCCATAACTTTTGCGTCGTAGCTTCATTTCTTAAGTTTGACCTATCCCCGCAAAGGTATTTAAGTGTACTATCGGATTTTTAAGGTCTCGGCTAGTCTAGTGACCATTTAACCTCAGTTTTCATCTCTCAAAATTCTGGACAGATTCAACTATTTTCTAAAAATAATGTTTTCGTCGTAAAAATTGAAACTAGCGTATCTTTTTCGTTACTAGCCCGTTTTAACTCATTCAATAGGCTACATTTTCGTTATTAAGTCTATTTTCTATATTTCTAATCTATTAATGCCCCTGAGCTACTGATTTTTTCTATAATTATCAAGACAGGAGAGATTGTTTATCAAAAGTGTCAAAACCATATTTCTAATCTTCTAGTTATTTTAGCCACTTTAACCACAACTTCAATTCTAGTCCTAGTTCCTCCATCAACTTCTCAACATAATAATAATGATCTAACCATAAACTTAATAATATTTTAAGGTCCATGTAATAATCATCAAGAATGTTTAAATATACAAGTTTACTAACATACATGTTTATAAGGTTTATTACCACTTTCTTATGAAGAGTTTTACTAACTAGTTTTCTTGTAACACAAACTTGTTAAAAACATAATCTTTGTTAAAGGATCATTGTAAATGTAAAACTTTATCAACATGTACCAAGTGATAACTAAGTATACACTTAACTAGCAAGATGACATAAAGAAAACATGAAATTTTTGTAGGATTACTTACAAAAGTAATTAGTGAGATGTGAGTGTAAGATACTTGGTTAACCTCAAGATCAATGCTCCAAATCCTTGCTAGAATGCCCTAAGTATACTTGATTTTAACCACAACAAGATTTCTCCTCTCCTTGGCTCCAAGAGTGGGTCGATTTGTATGTATATAATGGGTAGGGATATATTTTTTTCCCTTCTTTACTTGAACTAGTTAGTGAAAATGAAGATAGTTTAGGTCAATTTATACTTGATCATTTTCAAACCTTCAATAGTTTAGTCAAGACTCATTAATTTAGCTAGGAGGAGGGGGGCCGAATGAGGTTTTAGGGGGGACAAATGGGAGGCTAAGCCTCCAAATGGAGATTTTATCTTCCTTGTTTTAGGGATTAAAGTGGCTCATTAATGCCATGTGCTAGTTTGTCTAGCTAATTTTATTTAAGACCAAGAGGGGGTGGGGGGGGGGGGGGGGGCGGCAATGGGTAGAAATTAGGATTAGATGAGTAGTTTTGATGCAAAAGTATATGTGTTGTATTTATTGAGTGTTAAAAATATGTATTGGTTGTTGTTTCGGTGATTAACGAAAGTTATACGTAATTATACGTAAGTTATAAAGAATTTACCTAGGGCGTAAGGAAATATTTTTGGAACTTTCGTAATCTTTTTGGAAGTATAAAACTATGATATAAATAATCGTTGAAAGAATTGGGTATATCGGGTGTTAAATTTTTGAACTACGAATTGTGTTTGTTGAATTGACAATCATAAGTAATTTAAGAAAAGGAACTTATTTTAGAGTTTAAAATTATGAACTGGAGCAGGAGCAAGGTACTGGAGCGTTGTGGACTAAATATAACCTAAGTCCTAATGTACTTGAAATATATTCTAGGTTTCACGTCGGTTCAAGTAAAATTTTATATGTAAATTGTTTTCAAATAAATGTCAAGAATATAAATTCGAGTTCGTTGAGTAGTATTGACCTGTAAATTAGCGGGTTGTGATAGTTTATCACCCATAAAATGAATCTCATCCTCGAGATTCAGCCAGTGTTGGTCATTGGAGTGTTGTCGGTGAAGAGATGCGGATACTTTTGACGGATCTGGTCTTCTCGTTCCCAAGTGAACTCGGGACCTCGTTGAGAATTCCAGCGAACTTTGACGCTAGGAATTCTACTGTGCTTTAACTGCTTGACATCACGATCCATAATTTCTACTGGCTCTTCGATGAAATTATGCTTGTCATCGAGTTGAATCTCTTCTAAAGGAATGACGAGGGATTCGTCGGATAAACACTTCTTGTGATTAGAAACATGAAAGGTGTTGTGCACACTGCTAAGCTCTGGCGGGAGCTCAAGTCTGTATGCCACTGGACCGATTCTTGTGAGAATCTTAAATGGTTCAATATATCTAGGGTTCAATTTCCCGTGCTTCCCAAATCATATCACACCTTTCCAAGGCGATACCTTCAACATTACCATGTCTCCAACTTTGAATTCTAAGGGCTTACGCCTCACATCGGCGTAACTCTTTTGACGGTCTCTGGAGGCTTTCAGTCTATTCCGAATCTAGACAATCTTCTCGGTTGTCTCATGGATAATTTCTGGACCGATAAGTTGAGCATCTCCAACTTCAGTCCAACAGACTGGTGATCGGTATTTCCTACCGTAGAGTGCTTCAAATGGTGCAGCCTTTATACTTGTGTGATAACTATTGTTGTAGGAAAACTCAATCAACGGCAAGTGAGTATCCCAGCTACTACCAAAATCAATCACACAGGCACGGAGCATATCTTCGAGTGTTTGGATGGTCCTCTCACTCTGACCATCGGTCTGTGGATGATAGGCTGTACTCATATCAAGACGGGTTCCAAAGGCATCATTAAGGGATTCCCAAAATCTTGAAGTGAATCGACTGTCTCGATCCGAAATGATTGAAACTGGTACACCATGTTTCGAGACAATCTCTTGGATATAGATTATGGTTAACTTATCCATCTTGTAGGTTTCTTTAATGGGCAAGAAATGAGCTGATTTGGTGAGACGATCAATGATCACCCAAATCGCGTCGTGACCGCTCGGAGTTTTAGGAAGTTTAGTGATGAAGTCCATGGTTATACGCTCCCATTTCCATTGAGGAATCCCTGGTTGTTGTAGTAAACCGGACGGCTTCTGGTATTCGGCCTTGACTTTGGAGCAAGTAAGACATTTGCTAACATAAGTAGCGATGTCGGCCTTCATATTCGGCCACCAATACAGCCTTTTGAGGTCTTGGTACATTTTATCGAAACCTGGGTATATGGAATATTTGGACTTGTGTGATTCGTGCATGATCCACTCTCGTAGGCCACCAAAATGTGGTATCCAACTTCTATCTTTGAAACATAACATTCCATCGGATCTTTTCACAAAACTATTCTTACTTTCTGGCATACCATGAAGATTCTCCTTAGGTCGGTTCTCTGTCTTAAGTGCTTCGGCCTGAGCCTCAAGAATTTTGGATGGAAGAGGTGAACTAATGGTCATACCCAATGATCTTACTCGTAAGGGTTTAAGTCGCTCTTTCCTGCTAAGGGCATCTGCTACTACGTTCGCTTTGCCAGGGTGATATCGGATCTCGCAATCATAATCACTAAGTAGTTCTAGCCAACGACGTTGTCTCATATTAAGCTCTTTCTGATCTAAGATATGTTGAAGACTTTTGTGGTCGGTGTACACTGTACACTTTGTACCGTAGAGGTAATGTCTCCAAATCTTTAGTGCAAAGATAACTTCTCCTAATTCCAAGTCATGAGTGGTGTAATTCTTCTCATGAACCTCGAGTTGTCGAGAAGCGTAAGCTATAACCTTTTCATTCTGCATTAACACTGCCCGAAGTCCATTATGCGAAGCATCACAATAAACTACAAAGTTTTCCATTCCTTCGGGTAGTGCCAAAATTGGCGCACTGCAAAGTTTTTGCTTCAACAACTGAAAGGCGGATTCTTGTTTCTCTCCCCATTCATACTTCTGATTCTTCTGCGTTAACTTGGTCAAAGGCTTCGCTATCTTAGAGAAACTCTCGATGAATCTTCGGTAATACCCGACAAGACCTAGAAATTGACGAATCTCTGTGGGAGTCTTAGGTGTTTCCCAATCTTTGATAGCCTCAATCTTAGCTGGGTCAACATGCAATCCTTGACTGTTAATTACGGGTCCAAGAAATTGTACCTTTCGGATCCAAAAATCACACTTAGAAAACTTCGCGTACAACTTCTCGTTCTTGAGTAATTCTAAGATCGTCTTGAGATGTTCTTCGTGCTCTTCTTTGCTTTTAGAGTAGATCAGAATATCATCAATGAACACAATTACAAATTTGTCCAGGTACGGTTTGCAAACACGATTCATGAGATCCATAAATACCGCCGGTGCATTAGTTAATCCAAACGGCATCACTCGAAACTCGTAATGACCATAACGAGTCCTAAAAGCCGTTTTCGGGATATCTTCTTCCCGAACCCTTAGTTGATGATAACCCGATCTCAAATCAATCTTTGAGTAAAAACTAGAACCTTGCAACTGATCGAGAAAATCATCGATTCTTGGAAGTGGGTAACGGTTCTTCACCATTAACTTGTTCAATTCGCAATAATCTATGCACATTCGGAATGATCCATCCTTCTTCTTTACGAACAAGACCGGCGCTCCCCAAGGCGAGGAACTTGGCCTAATGAATCCCTTGTCTAATAGTTCTTGCAACTGATTAAACAATTCTTGCAACTCTGATGGTGCTAGTCGGTAGGGTGCTCTTGCTATCGGTGCTGCTCCTGGCACTAAGTCTATTTGGAACTCTACTTGACAGGTAGGCAGTAGTCCAGGCAAGTCTTAGGGAAAGACTTCCGAAAAATCTCGAATAATCGGTACATCTTCCAATCGTTTCTCATCCGATTTCTTTTCGGTTATGTGTGCCAGAAAAGCATGACATCCCTTCTTTATATACTTTTCGGTCTTGACACACGATATAATGTTTAATCGAGTTTCGCTTCGTTCCCCATGGATAATCAAGGTTTCACCATTAAAAGGAAGATGGACAACCTTTTCGTCGCAAATGATCTTGGCATGATGTTTAGATAACCAATCCATACCAATTATGACGTCAAAACTACCGAGCTTGATAGGCATGAGGTCAATGTTAAATGGATGGTTTAGGAAGTTAAAAGTGCATCCGCGGATTATGGTGTCGGAGCCAACTAAGTTACCATTTGCTAATTCAATGTTGTAAGCGGTGTCTAAGGTGGTCGGTGAGATGTTAAGTAAAGGAGCAAAAGTAGTAGACACAAAACTTTTATCGGCACCCGAATCAAATAAAATTGAAGCATAACGACCATTGAGAAGAAACGTACTCGTGACAACATTTGGGTCCTTAGTAGCTTCCCTTTTTCTGAGATTGTAGACTCTTCCCCGAGCTCCATTATTCTGAGTTCCCGCTCCCTGATTCTTTTCCTTCAGGCATTGATTCTTGAAATGTCCTGTTTCGCCACATCCGAAACATGCTCCGGGAACCCTTTGATTTGTTGCAGCAGTAGGAGACCTACAGTCTTTGGTTAAGTGCCCGATTTTCTTACAATTGCCACATGGAGTAGGGCAACGTCCAGGATTGTGGTGACGTTGGCACTTGTCACACTTAGGAAGATTTCCTTCATAACCTTTCCTTTCAGTCAGACCTGCCACATAAGCCTTAACAACTTGTTGACTTTTGTTGGGTTGTTGAGTAGCATTTCCTCCATGAGTAGAATCCCACTTTCTCTTGTTGTTGTTACTTTTGTGGTAGCGGTTGTTGTTGTTATTGTTACGGTTACTGTTATTTCTATCCTGAGCAGCCTTTGCTCTAACAATTTGATCCATTAGATTGTGAGACATTCGGATTGTCGCATCCAGAGTACTCGGATTAGAAGAGGTGACATTTCCTTGAATATAAGATGGAAGTCCCCAGATATACCTTTCAATCTTTTTCTGAGTAGTCGAAACCATTTCGGGACAGAGAGTAGCTAATTCATGATATCGTTTAGTGTAAGCTGCAATGTCGTACCCTTTCACTGTTAAATTCCAAAATTCAACTTCCAACTTTTGAACCTCATTTCTCGGGCAATACTCAGCGGTTACCATTTCCTTAAACTCAGCCCATGGTAATTCAAAAGCAGCATCAATTCCCACTGATTGGGCATAAGCATTCCGCCAAGAAAAGGCACCATCCAACAAGGTACCTGTAGCATATTTCACCTTACAGTTTTCCACGCAGTTGCACATACGGAAAGTCGATTCCAACTTCTCGAACCATCGTACCAAACCAACAGCTCCTTCCGTGCCACTAAAAGTCTGCGGCTTGCAACCCGAAAATTCCTTGTAAGTACATCCATGAGTCGTGGTTTCAACCCTGGTTGCCGTTCCACTAGCTTCTCCGCCGTTACCACTATTGCGATTGGTTTCATATTCAGCCATAGCAGCAGCAACCTGTGCTGTAACCCGTTGGGCAACGAGTCGATCGATCTCAGCTGTACTCATGCTTTGTTTCTTAGGTGGCATTGTTCTTCTAATCACAAGAAATAACACTAATTAGGATCCATAAGGAACAAAGGTCATCACAAGTATGTATATATATATATATATATATATATAAATATATATATATATATATATATATATATATATATATATATATATATATATATATATATATATATATATATATATATATATATATATATATATATATACACAACCATGACATGTGAAAATCACAACAAGATCAACCACAACAATATAGGAATAAATCATGACAAAAATAAATCTTGATAGAAATATGACGTGATAAGAGTCATCCATAATAAATCACAATAACCATAATATATTTTCACCATGAGTAGGTACAACCACAACAAGATAAAAATACATCACGACAAGGATAAATCATGATAAGAATATGGCGTGATAAAAAAAAATCAACCACAATAAGAATAGATCACGTCAACCATAATATAATCACAACATGAGTAGATATAATCACAACATACATGAATACAAAAGGAAAAGTCTCGGTTCACAGCGACCGATATCATACCATAGAGTAACCATACAATACATCCCAAAATAACTTGCTACATTGTTGTACAACTACCAAAAGATCACAAGCGTCATTACTAATGCCACACACCCCGTGGCTAGGATATAAATACAAAAGATATCTATGATATAAATATAGTCTACGCACTGTTTGATGCACCATCGAGACGGCGCTGGAGATCTCTGATCTGATCGAGGAGACTAGCAATCAACGCATCCTGGTCACGTCGTCGCGCCTGCTCATCCTCCACGAAACGCTCAAGTGTAGCAATCCGGGAGTGTGCAACGATCTGGTGCTCTAGCTGAGTCTCTATGGTCTCAATGCGCTCTAGGGGAACCTCATCGAGACGATCAAATGCTCGGCCAATACGGTCCTCATGACGGACCATCCTAGCGATCAGAAGTGGAATAGTATGATGGATCGGCTCACCGGTAACTGGTAGAACTCGAGCAGCAGCCATCTCCGAACTCTCTCCTAACTCGAATGCTCGCGGAGTACCCTTATCGTATCTCCATCTACTGAGTGTATGAGGAATGAATGACCATCTACGGGCGTCAACCCGTCTGCGAACCTCGTGTCGAGTAGAGGCCTCAGCAGCAGCCACAACATAGGGATCTGAAGGTGAAGGTGCCATAGTAAATGCCCTCTTACGAGGCGGTAGCAAAGTGTCGGAAACATCTCTGGGTGATGATGGTAATGGAACTGTGGTAGTTTGTCAGTAAATAACCGGTGGTGGTGGTGGTGGAGATGATGGTGGTGATGGGATATGAGGTGGAATAGTGGGTGCTGGTACACGACTGGGTCGAGAGCGAACCCTCTTCCTAGCGGTACGAAGCATAACAGGGCCATACTCATATAGCCGATAACGACGACCAATAGGGATCTGGTCTGGTCGCACAACAGGGACACGCCTAACACGGCGTACTGGAGGTGAAACTGGTGGTGATGGAACTGGAGGGACAGGTGCAATGGGTGGTGATAATACAGGAGGTGTAGATATAGTCTGAGCGTCCTCAAATGGCTCGGTCTCAGCAGACTCATCACCGGAGGATACAGGAATAGGAATGACTGGTGTGATCAGAACAGTGGATGATGACGAATCATTTATATCTGAATCCGAATCGAGGATGATAGGATGGGTAGGTGAAGAAATATCACTGTAAACCAGGTCAATACAAATATGTATAAGTACAAGTACTCATATAAAATCAGTAAATGAAAACATACTATTTACGATTTTGATACATGTTTATGCACATCATGATGTTGTGAAGTGTCGTGACCTAGTGGTTATAGTCTAGGGTCAATAATGCATCCTTGTTCTCTATAATCTTGGCTCTCGTACCAATCTGTCACACCCCCAAAATCTGTGTTTGCAGCGGAATGGAATTCCGAGGGCGTGATGCTCGTGGTCACAAAGTACAAGGAATAAAGAACGACCTCTAAGTGAGTCATTTTAAAACAAGCGTTTGATTTAAAGTTAACATTTTACAAAACATAGTTATCAGAGTTCACCATCAAAATGTAAGATTTAAATACATAACCAAACGCTAATAATGCAAGAAAATCGTCATCATGATGTGCTTCCAAAATGTGACTCAAAAGTGCTCCATGCAAGAGGTGTATCATCATCACCTAATTACCTGAGAATACACGCTAAAAGGGTCAACAATAATGCTGGTGAGAATCATAGGTTTAAATAAACAGTAGTGCGGACCACAAGATTTCAGTAGCAAGACAATACAACAAATATAATGTCACAACCAAAAATAAAAAATACAGTGCCTAAGCTCATGACCCCGAAGCTCGACGTAATGGTATGCTATCAAGCACAATAATAATAATGCCCCAAATAAGTGTTTGCCAGACACTCGAAAATAATCCAAATGATATGCGTCCGTTTAACAGGTTGGCGCGACCAACTCGGACGGGGTGTCAACCCAAATAGATCTATACATAACATCCGCGCTTACAAGTAATTAACGGTTCATGATTCGTAGGGGACTTTAATGGCAATGTGGTAACTTAGGCAAAGTAACAGTTTTAGTACTTGTGTCCGTATGTAAAAACAAGCATTGTATTCTCACCCCGAGGGTTTAGAAATCATGTATAAACAATGTAAAATCGGGGCTATGAAACTCACCTTAGCAAAAGCAATCCCGATTGGTAAATTTGTAAACGGCAATTTAGTCCGATAACTCTAATCGAGACCTAAATGTTACATATGTCTTAGATTCGAAAACAAGGCCATGCACGCAAGTTCATACTTTACTTTATCACTTGTACATGTTGTTGTAATATTTGTCGTCAAAATATAGTTGCGTCAATTTGATCATTTAATTAGAAAATTTAACTTGTTTATCTTGCGACCAAATTTTAATCTTCATGTTAATGGCTATTCCAAAAATCTCTAACGCGCCTAAAAAGTCTATATAATGTTCTACCATTTCCGTTTACGCCATTTTAGCCAAAATGTACTAAAAAAGGTCCAAAAATCCAATCCAAAAATCCTAACAGCTTTCTAATAGAGAAAATAATAGGCTGTCAACGTATATGTTGACGTAAACATTCGTTAGGCCATAACTTTTGCGTCGTAGCTTCGTTTCTTAAGTTTGACCTATCCCCGCGAAGGTATTTAAGTGTACTATTGGATTTTTAAGGTCTCGGCTAGTCTAGTTACAATTTAACCTCAGTTTTCATCTCTCAAAATTCTGGACAGATTCAACTATTTTCTGAAAATAATGTTTTCGTCGTAAAAATTGAAACTAGCGTATCTTTTTCGTTATAAGCTCGTTTTAACTCATTCAAGCGGCTACGTTTTCGTTATTAAGTCTATTTTCTATATTTCTAATCTAATAATGCCCCTGAGCTACTGATTTTTCTGTAATTATCAAAACAGGACAGATTGTTTATCAAAAGTGTCAAAACTATATTTCTAATCTTCTAGTCATTTTAGCCACTTTAACCACAACTTGAATTCTAGTCCTACTTACTCCATCAACTTCTCAACATAATAATAATGATCTAACCATAAACTTAACAATATTTTAAGGTCCATGTAATAATCATCAAGAATGTTTAAATATACAAGTTTACTAACATACATGTTTATAAGGTTTATTACCACTTTCTTATGAAGAGTTTTACTAACTAGTTTTCTTGTAACCAAAACTTGTTAAAAATATAATCTTTGTTAAAGGATCATTGTAAATGTAAAACTTTATCAACATGTACCAAGTGATAACTAAGTATACACTTAACTAGCAAGATGACATAAAGAAACCATGAAATTTTTGTGGGATTACTTACAAAAGTAATTAGTGAGATGTGAGTGTAAGATACTTGGTTAACCTCAAGATCAATGCTCCAAATCCTTGCTAGAATGCCCTAAGTATACTTGATCTTAACCACAACAAGATTTCTCCTCTCCTTGGCTCCAAGAGTGGGTCGATTTGTATGTATAGAATGGGTAAGGATTTTTTTTTTTCTTCTTTACTTGAACTAGTTAGTGAAAATGAAGATAGTTTAGGTCTATTTATACCTGATCATTTTCAAACCTTCAATAGTTTAGTCAAGACTCATTAATTTAGCTAGGAGGAGGGGGGCCGAATGGGGTATTAGGGGGGACAAATCGGAGGCTAAGCCTCCAAATGGAGATTTTATCTTCCTTGTTTTAGGGATTAAGGTGGCTCATTAATGCCATATGCTAGTTTGTCTAGCTAATTTTATTTAAGACCAAGAGAAGGGGGGGGGGGCGGAAATGGGTAGAAATTAGTATTAGATGAGTAGTTTTGATACAAAATTGTATGTGTTGTATGTACTGGGTGTTAAAAATATGTATTGGTTGTTGTTTTGGTGATTAACGAAAGTTATACGTAATTAAACGTAAGTTATAAAGAATTTACCTTGGGCGTAAGGAAATATTTTTGGAACTTTCATAATCTTTTTGGCAGTATAAAAATACGATAGAAATAATCGTTGAAAGAATTGGGTATATCGGGTGTTAAATTTTGAACTACGAATTGTGTTCGTTGAATTGACAACCGTAAGTAATTTAAGAAAAGGAAATTATTTTAGAGTTTAAAATTGTGAACTGGAGCAGGAGCAAGGTACTGGAGCGTTGTGGACTAAATATAACCTAAGTCCTAATGTACTTGAAATATATTCTAGGTTTCACGTCGGTTCAAGTAAATGTTTATATGTAAATTGTTTTCAAATAAATGTCAAGAAAATAAATTCGAGTTCGTTGAGTAGTATTGACCTGTAAATTAGCGGGTTGTGATACAAACTGCACTAACGGTTACCCAGTAGTACTAATTTTACCCAGTAGTACAAACTTTTGCCTAGTAGTACAAACTTTTTGCAAAATTTTTTTCTCAGCTGTAACAACTCAATTTTCTTTTAAAAACAATATTACACACAACATTTTGATGGGATTAAGTGTAAAGGAAGACACTTAATCAGTTTTGGTTGCATTTAATCTCTGGTTGTGTGAGAACCAATGATTTCAGTATAAATACTGCCTGTGAGCAGACAGACTCATTAAAAGAGCCTTCTTGACAGGGTTTCTAGCTCGTGACAGGTGTTACCTCTAACACAAATATATTAGATTCAATTTTGCTCATTTTTCTCTAAACCATATGTCCTTAGACTAACACACTATCTTAATGATAGATGGTAAAGAGTGAGTTAGATCAGTTAATATCTGACTAACTAAAAACTATCAATTCATGTTATGGAAGAATGTTTTGTAATTATCAACTAGGGGAAGACACTCTCCATCATTAAGCAACAACATTCCATCACACAATCCACCACTTTTGCTTCTCACACATCACCAAATCCAATCATACTGCTTTGCTTATCCTACAAATGTTAGTCTAAAACCAAGAAAACACAATCCAGAGCATTTTCTTCATAAAAGCATTAATTATGACTAATAGTTTTAACTCAACAGTATTAACTTGCACTAGCAGTATTAACTCAACAGTCTTAAGTATAACTGACAGTACTAGTTATACTTAGCAGTATAAATTGATACAATTAACAATACTAATCCTTTACAAAACAAAGACACAAAGAGATTAAGACTTTAAGGATTTAGCATTCCAATACTTGCAACCAAGTACTGAAACCTTCCAACATCAAGAGCTTTAGTAAGTAAATCTGCAAAATTGTTATCTGTGTGTATTTTAACAACTTGAATTAACTTTTTCTCATTGAAGTCTCTTATAAAATGATGTCTAATCTCTATGTGTTTTGTTTTAGAGTGTAAAACAAGATTCTTAATAATACATATGGTACTGTTATTATCAATATAAATCATGGTGTGAATAAAATTATACCCATAAGCCAGCATTTGATTCTGAATCCAGAGTACTTGTCCACAACAAACAACAGCAGCCACATATTCAGCTTCAGTTGTAGAATTGGCAGCCACAGTTTGTTTCTTACACTGCCATGATATCAATCTGCATCATAGGAACTGACAACCACCTGTTGTTGACTTCCTATCTAAGCTTGCACCAGCATAGTCACTATCAGAATAGGCCACCAAATCAAAGGAAGACTCTCTAGGATACCAAAGGCCTAATTTAGATTGGCCTTTTAGGTACCTAAAGATCCTTTTTACTGCATGTAAGTGTGAAGCCTTAGGTGTGACTTGAAATCTGGCACATGCACATACTGCAAACATAATGTTTGGTCTAGATGATGTAAGATACATCAATGAACCAATCATTGATCTGTAGAGATGAACATCAACATCATCACCATCTGAGTCTTTGAGCAAAGGCTTGTATGCATCCATTGGGGTGCTAGCTGTCCTGACATCTGTGTAATTAAACTTCCTTAAAATGTTAGCTACATATTTATCCTGACTAATAAATATTCCATCTTCTTTCTGCTTCACTTTCAACCCTAAGAAGAAAGTGAGTTCTCTCATAGAACTTATCTGAAACTTATCATGCATCAGTTTCTCAAACTCAGTACACAACTCCTTCTTTGTAGAGCCAAAGGTAATGTCATCAACATAAACCTGAACAAGCAAAAAATCCCCTTTTTGCCTCTTGATAAACAAGGTCCTATCTATCTTTCCTTTGTGAAATCCATTGTCCAATAAATACTTGGCCAAGGTTTCATACCAGGCTCTTGGAGCTTGATGCAAACCATAAAGTGCTTTCACCACCTTGTAGACTTTGTCTGGATAGTCAGGATCTTCAAACCCTGGAGGTTGACACACATATACCTTTTCTTCAATTGTACCATAAAGAAAAGCACTCTTCACAACCATCTGATACACCATAAATCCCATAAAGGAAGCATAAGGTAAGAACAGCCTTATTGCCTCAATTCTTGCTACAGGAGCAAAAACTTCATTATAATCTATGCCTTCTTTTTGAGTATAACCCTGTGCAACCAGCCTTTCTTTATTCCTAATCACTATGCCTCTCTCATCTTTCTTGTTCCTAAACACCCATTTTGTACCAATAGCCCACTTACCCTTAGGCAAATCTACTAGTATCCAAACCTTTTGTAGCTTAAACTGTAGAAGCTCCTCCTGCATTGCTTCTACCCATGCTGGATCACTTAGAGCTTTGGCAATGCTCTTGGTTTCTTCCTGAGATAGGAAACAAACAAATAGACAAGTATGAAGGTCTTCATGAGTTTTCCCTTCATAAACAGCACTAATATAACCTTGTTCATTGTTAGTCTGTGTCATTCTCCTTGTCTATACAGCTGAATGTATATCTCCAATTACTTGATCTTTAAGATGATCCTTGTGTATCCTTGTTGTTGGAGTTGGACTGACTAGAATAGTTTCATCCAAGTTGTTCATATCAGCTCCATTATCATCATCTCCTCTTGCAGCCCATATATCTTCCAGTGAAGGCATTGTTGGATCAAAAGGAAATTCACTGTCATCCTTATCAGCATTAACTTCTGGGCTAGCAGTACTAACATTTGAACTGGCAGTATTAACTGTGTTAGTACTGTTAGTGTTGTTTTCTCCTTCAGCAGTATTAACAGTATTAGGACTGTTAATAGGAACATCCTTTTCTGGATTATCCTTTCTTCCAGCATCACTAGAATTGAATAGTGAACCATCTTTCCACAGTGGCACCATAAGGTAGTCTTGGCTAGATTAGGTCTCTATGCTAGATTGATATGCATCAACACTATCTTTTGACCCTACAAAATCATTAGAGTTTGTACCTGCAACAACTGGTACATAATTCATTGATTCTGTTAGCACATCAATATCAAACAGCCACTTAGGTCCATCTCCTGCAACACTAGGCTTATTCTACAAGAACTCAACATGCAAGTTTTCCTCTACTTTCCTAGTTCTAATGTTCTATACCCTAAAAGCTTTGCTATGTAAAGAGTATCCAACAAAGAATCCATCATTAGACTTTCCATCAAACTTGCCTAAACTGTCTAAGGTATTTAGAATAGTAACATGACATCCAAATGGTCTCATGAAGCTTAGAGCAGGTGTTCTACCTCTAAATAGTTCATAAGGAGTCTTATTGTGAGGCTTGACTACTAATACCCTGTTCTGCACATAGCAAGCAGTATTAACTGCTTTAGCCCAAAAAGTAGTGGGTAACTTAGAGTCAGCTAACATGGTTCTAGCGGCCTCAATCAGTTCTATTTCTCCTTTCAGCAACACCATTCTTCTGAGGAGTTCTAGCTACACTAAATTCCCTCTTAATACCTTTTTGTTCACAAAAATCATTCATAACTCTATTCTTGAACTCTGTTCCATTGTCACACTTGATTACCTTTACTTTCTTATCAACTAGGTTTTCTATCTCAGTAATGAACTTCTTAAGAATGCTACTTGTCTCATCCTTAGTTGTTAAGAAGAAAACCCAAGTAAATCTGCTATAATCGTAAGTGACAATAAGACAATACTTCTTATTCCTTAAACTGCTCACAAAAGTTGGACCAAACAAGTCCATATGCAACATGAATAAAGGATGAGTAATAGATTTCTGAGTCTTGGACTTACAAGAGGCTTTGTGTTGCTTCCCCTTAAGACAAGCAACACAAGTTTGGTCATTTTCAAAATGTTTTAAAGGTAAACCTCTCACAAGATTATCCTTAACAATTTTATTAATGGTTTTAAAATTTACATGACCAAGCATCCTATGCCATAGCATTGATTCATCAAGTGTAGCCTTTGCAACAAGACAAGTTAAACTCTCTTTAGGAACAATATTATTCATATCAACACTGTACATGTTGTTCTTTCTAGGAGCTTTATGTAATACCTGACTTTCATCAACAAACTTAAGGTTGGGAGACAGAACAAAACATTCATTGTCAGTAAAAAGAACACTGTTCTTTTTGTCACACATCTGTGAGACACTAAAAAGGTTAAACTTTAACTCTTGAACAAAGTACACATCCTCAAAATCAAGCTTACTAGTCTTAATTCTTCCTCCTCTGGCTCCTCCCCCAAAGGTAACATATCCTCTATCAAATTCCTTGAAGTCTAAGAGATAGGACATGTTTCCTGTCATGTGCCTAGAGCATCCACTATCAAAATATCCCTGATATTCCTTTTGTGAATGACCCTACACATAAAAACAAGGAAATTAGTTTCCTTTGAGGACCCAAGCCATTACTGACTTGGATCTGCCTCGTGCATCAATATAATTATGTCTTTTCAAAATGATTGATGCACTATCAAGTTTGGTAGGTCTCCAAACCTAACATGCTGAGGCCTTAACAACATTATTCCCATTTGCCCTAACAACATTTACTACTGCTGAATTTTGCCTAGCAGTACAAACTGATGGCCTAGCAGTATGAATTCTTTTATTAATAGTATTAACATTTTTCTTCAAAATTCTGTTGTCAAATGTTGTTTTCTTATAAAAGGGCCTTTTAACAGTTTGTTGTGCTGATTTAGAAAAACATGAAATTGGTCTAGCACTAAAAACTATTGATTTGGGGTGAGCAGTATTAACAGGCCTAGCAGTATTAAGTGGTCTTAGGATAGTTTTCATTAAAACTGCTCTTGGAGTCATATTTCTTTGAGCACTAGGGTGAGCCTGTTTAGCAAAATAATTTTAATTCACCCTTTTATAAGTATTCCCATATACTACCCTTTTCCTTTGATGGTAATTGCAGTTAGCCTGCACATGTTCAAAACATCCACAGACAAAGCAAGCTTTATTATACATCACAAAGTCACTTCCTAGTTGTTGGGACTTCTGGTTATTCCAGTTTCTTTGGTTTCCCCTAGGACCTTGTGACTTGTACATTTCAACATACTTAACTGGTTTCCTAACTGATTTTTCTTGTTGTTTAGGCCTCACTACTTCTATCTTAGCACTAGTATGAAAAACAGTTTTCTTCTCTAACTTATCTGACACCAACTCCTTAACCAATGGGGTATCAGAAGTTTCCCTAACCTCATTAGAAACATCTTCACTAGCATTCTTACCAGTCTTAGGTTCAATGTTTTCAACCTCAGGCTCTTTGAACTCCTTTAGTTCAAGCTTTGGGGGTGCAAATAACCCTGTATGGGGAGGTGGAACAGCATTATATCCTAAATCTGTCTTAATTTTGTCAATAAACTAACACTTTATGATCTTGTCTACACTTTTGGATGAACCTGCAAACTTCTCTACATTAACTTGAATGCTCTCTTTTTCTAGCTTAAGCTTTTCTGAGTCTTTGTATGAGATATCTCTTTTTAAAACAGCGATGTCCTCAGTAAAGATAGTCTCATTCTTTTTGTAAAAGACAAGTTTCTCTTTTACAACAACTAACTCTCTTTTATGATTTGCTAGATTGAACTCAGATTAGTTAAACTCTATTCTTAAATCATCATACTGAGTTTTAAGAGTTTCAAAACTTTTTATACAAGTTTTGTTAGTGTATACCTCAGAGTCTGAAAGAGCCATTAGAGCCATGTTTGTAGGGGTTTCCTCTTCTGCCATAAAGCTCCAGTCAAAACAAAACCCATTAATAGCCACCATTGCTTTGTAAGAAGTTTCTTCCACATTCACAGTCTTTCTGGTGCTTTCTTGATTCCTGTTTCTGTTGTCTTGGTTCCTAGGCCCTCTGCAATCCCTTGCAAAGTGTCCCAACTTATGGCAGTTGTAACATTCTACCTTGGACTTGTCATATCCAGCAGTGTCACTTCCATTGATAGTAATCTTCTTACCAGTCTTTTGGAAAAACCTCCTTGCCCTAATGCTCAACAAAGCTAACTGCCACTTCAAATCCATCTCTTCTAAGTCATCTTCATGGATTTGTTCTAGCTCTTCATGTACAAGCTGAGACCCATTTGATTGATTAGCCAAGAATGCATACACAGTAGCATCACTTAAGGTAGCAGTACTAGCTTGAGTGCTAGCAGTACTAACTGGAGTGTTAGCAATACTAACTCCACAAGCAGTATTAACTTCACCAATACTACTAGGGCTGGGAGATGACACAAAGGCCATGTTTTGAGAACTTGAACTTGAACTTGAACTTGAGCTTGTGGTTCTCTTAACCTCTTGTTCAACAATCTTAAAATTGTTGTAAAGATCATCAAGACTCATTGTGTCTAGATCAGGCTTATTCCTCCAGACCACAACATGAGTATTCCACTCAGAAGGCAGACTTCTCAAAAACTTTAAATTGAGATCTTCTTATGTCTTAGTTTCATCTAAGACAGCCAGTTGACTTACAATCTTCTGAAGTCTATTAAAAATAGAATAAAGAGACTCTAAGCTTAGAGCACTAAAGTTCTCATACATATGCTTAAGAAGAGTCTTCTGAGTCTTCTTAGTAGCTTCATTACCTCCAAACCTTGTTGTTATAGCAGCAAACAAGGTCTTAGCATCCTTGTACTGATTGAAGGTCATTAGATGTTCATTGGGAAGTGCCATCAGCAGCATACTTCTTGCCTTCACATATTTCTTCTTTTCAGCCTTTTCTTCTGTAGTTACAGTACCTAGTATTGTTTCAGTTGTGATACATTCCACTGTTGATGCTTTAGGTATAGGTTTGAATGAATTACCATTCTCTATGATATCCCATAGAGCATAGTCTTGTATCTGAAAGTATTGCTCAATCCTAAGCCTCCACATTTCATAATCACCCTGCTTGAGAATGGGCAATTTAGCAGTAGTAGAGGTTTGAGTAGTTTCAAGATCCATCTCTTCCTGATGAGTAAAGAGTTCTTCAATAAATTTCTTCTAGATCAAAGTTTCAGAACCTGGAGCGCTCTGATGCCACTTGTTGATCCCAAACACAGATCGATTCCTTGAGCTTGTAAGGTTAAGTTACCTTGGATAAATCCAAAACAACTTTGTTTGAAACTTTGTGAATACTAAAGAGTATGCGGAATCAACTCTTTAATACTTAGAAGAATGTAAACAATGTATAGAACAATGAAACAGTAAACTTTTTATGAACACAATATCACCAAAACGCTTCAATATTATTATATCAATAATACGAGTACTCTGTGTAGTACTAGGGTTTACAACCTTGAAGCTATATCAAAAACGTATATCTAACATCATAACCTAGGACCTCCTCTTATACACTAATGAGTCCTTTACAAGATAACTACAAATCTTCTATTTTGATAAATTTATACGTATCTTTCTAACTATATAGAATATACACAGAATAATCTCCATACATATCTCTTCACCCGTCTTTATCACTTTAGCAGTACTATCTTCATCAGCAGTCTTAAGTTAATACATTGGCAGTACTAAATTTACTCTAGCAATACTAACTTATTAGTACTGGCAGTTGTAATCTTGAGCAGTACCACTTCTTTGACTTGGCAGTACTAAGTGTGAAGTCGTTTAATTCCCAACATTATAGATAAGAGACCAGGAAAAGGTCCTTTTGTTCGTGTGTATTCAAATAGCTACACTTTAGAGGAAAAAAGTGAGGCTGTGTGTTCTAGATAGAGGAATATTAAGGTTTGTGTGAAAGTGGAATTAGAGGGGGTGTTTGTTTAAGCTTATATATGGCTTATGAGCTTATTTGTGTTTCGGCTTATATATCATAAGCCCCAATTTTCTGGCTTATTTTGAGACTTGTGGGCTTATATAAGTATATTATTATACGATAAACTTATATAAGCCCAAAAATCGTCAAATAAGCCGAAAAAGTGAGGCTTATGAAATATAAGCCGAAATCAAATAAGCTCGTAAGGCCACATATAAGCTTAAACTAACACCCCAGGGATAGCTATTATAAAGTAAGATTTGAAGGGTTATGTTAATCGGTGATTGGCTATCTTTTAGTTTCATAATTTGGGCCTAAATTTCTTTTTGCTGTACGAAGTTTCATTGGGCTCATTGGGTTACAAATTTCTTTTTGCTATACGAAGTGTCATTGGGCTGCTATAAATAATACATATTTACAAAACAATAACACTTCACGTATTAATAAAAATTGCAAAAAGTACTCCCAAACTATGTGACGGGTCACAAAAATTACCCTAAACTTTTGATGCTTACGACTTTTTTACATAACAAACTTTATTATTCAAATTTGTATCTACCGCATCTATGTTGGCCCAACAGCGGATACTTTACTATTTTATACGCAATAATTTGTTGTTTCTTAAACTAATTCAAACGTAAAAGTGTTGTCATCCGTAAAGCTATTAAAAGAAAATTTACAAATAAAAAAATATTGATCACCGATGATTTTAGTTACAGGGTACCCGCCGCCGCAACGCGTGTGTACCCTGCTAGTACTAAATAATAGACTTAGCACTTATCATTTCGCATCACTTCCTTTAATAATTTCGACGCAATTTCTATAGAAAACATTATTTTATTATTGGGTTGATTTTTCTCAAAAATCTAAAAGGAGTCTTGATTGGTTTTTTATGGCGCTCGTACGATTAAATCATATTTAATAAATTCGACGCAATTTTTGTAGAAAACATTTATTTTGTTTTTGGGTTGATTTTTTTTGGAAATTTCCAAAGGTGTCTTGATTGGTTTTTGATGGCGCTCATAGATTCAAAAAGTGTCTCGATTGCATAAAAAAGTATACAAGTTCAAAATAATTAATAAATGAGGTATTGTCCACGTATCATGTGTGAAACATGTGTAAGTCGGGTGGTGATGGTCGGATGCTCAGTTTTCCGTGTAGAACGTAAGGACCCCGTGAGAAGGATGATATTCATGTAATCGGGGTAACACTAGCATCGATCGGGTACCTTCTTCTCATCTCGTAGGTGAGGACGATGAAAAGGCTTTATGTGGTACCTTCATCTTACCTCGTAGGAGAGGGTGAAGAGAAGGTTTTATGTGGTAGATAATGATGGAGATGGTCTCCATGTGGTAGAGAAGCTTATGGAGGTTGCCAAGTGAAACTATGTTTGATCGTTGTTGGAGCATGTTCCAGCTTACCGTAATTCCTTATATCACATGGTATATACAGATTGGAATTAGGGTAATAGATGAAAAGATGGTGGCCTTTGGGCCTGTCCATGATTTTGGCCATTGGGCCTTGTTTGGCTAAGGACTTAATGTATGTAGTGAAATATACATATGTCATCAAGCCCCCCAGTCTAATATAGTATGATGCCTAGATCATAATGTGCTAGACTTGTATATAATGCAGGCATTCCTCCTCCCTGACGATACAACCGCTTATGTATGTGTCACGTAGTAGATGGGTGCCCGGGTACCTTCGTCTAATCTCGTATGAGAGGATGATGAGAATGGTTTAATATGCCCTGGAAATGTTCCAACTTATTGATGGCTTTCGTGTAGTCTAGCAATCACGGGCTAGGACCGGGTCGGTATGTACATATATGGTTTAATATGCCTAGTTTTAGTGTACTAGACTAACGTTTGTTGAGCAGGTCATAGTCGATTGCTGACGTATAAGCCTGAAGGGCGTAAGAGTCTGAAGGGGTCAAAACCTAAGGGGCCAGAGCCTAAGGGGTCAGAGCCAAAGGGGGTCAAAGCCTAAAGGCATCACAACATGAATAACGTCTTAGCCTGAATGACGTTTGAGCCTGATTAATGTCAGAGCCTAAATGGCGTATGAGCCTGTTAACGTGTGAGCTTATTGGCGGCGGATCCCGTTGGCATCGCAGGCCATTGGCATTGGATCCTGTTGGCGTGTGAACCCATTGGTGATATGAGGCACTTGGGGCCGATATTGAGCCATTTGAGGCTAATGTTAGGCACTTGGCGGCGATGTTAAGCCGTTTGAGGCTGATACAAGGTACTTGGGCCCGAGATTGAGCCATACAAGGCATTGAGGCCGTACTAGGGCGCGTTTAAGCTATACCAGGTCATTTAAGGCTCTATCAGGTCGCGTTTAATCTATACCAGGCCGTTTCTGTCCACGCTCAGGCCTTATCAGGTCGCATTTAAGCCGTACCAGGCCGTTTTAGGCCACGTTCATGTCGTCTAAGGCCGTTTTAGGCCGTACCAGGTTGTTTCAGTTCGCGTACAAGTCGTTTCAGGTCGTGTTCATACCGTGCCAGGCCATGTTCAGGCTGTGCCAGGCCTCGTTCAGGCTGTCCTAGGCCGCGTTCAGGCCGGGCCAGGCCACGCTAAGGTCGGGCCAGGCTACGCTCAGGCTGTACCAGACCACGTTCAGGTCATGTCAGGCAGTGAAGCAAGGTCATGAAGCTAGGTTATAAAGCAAGGCTGGAAGGTAAGGATGGGGAGCAAGGCTAGAAAGCTAGGCAATGTTCCCTGGCTTTGAAGCTAGGTCATGAAGCAAGGGTAGAAAGCAAGGGAGAGTAGCAAGGCTAGAAAGCTAGGCCATGTTCCCAGGTCATATTTAACCAACCCTTTTTGTTTAGTCTGGTACATGATTTATTGCAATAGATATATTATTTCCACTGATGACTAGATTTTCTAATAGCAAGAATTATAGTCATGAATGAATAATAAAACTATTTTAAATGATGCCCTTTTTTGTTTTTTAAACGAGTTCATAAAACCGCAAAAGATGAGATTTTAGAACCTGAAAAAAGTGGAGTATCACCGTTAATAGATCGAGACGAGGAAGAGCGAGACGAGCTTGTTTGTGTCATGTCACACGGATGACACCATGTTCACGTATCATTTGTGAAACAGGTGTAAGTCGGTAGTAATGGTCAGATGCTCGATTTCCCGTGTAGAATGGTAAGGAAGACCTCGTGAGAAGCATGATACTCCTGTAGTCGAGGTAAACTATCACCGACCGGGTACCTTCGTCTCATCTCGTAGGTGAGGATGGTGAGGATGGTGAGAAGGGTTTATGTGGTACCTTTTTCTTACCTCGTAGGAGAAGGTGAAGAGAAGGGTTTATGTGGTAGATGAGGATGGAGATGGTCTCCATGTGGTAGAGAAACCTATGAGGCTGCCAAGTGAAACTATGTGTGTTTGTTGTTGAAGCTTGTTCCAGCTTACCCTAATTCCTTATATCACATGGTATATACTTGCTGGAATTAGGGCAAGGGATGAGGAGATGGGGGCCTTTGGGCCTGTCCATGATTTGGGCCATTGGGGCCTTATTTGGCTAGGGACTTAGGTTATGTTTGGCAAAAGTAGCTGTGAGCAGTAGCAGTGAGCTGTGAGCAGTAGCTGTGA
The DNA here is from genome assembly GCA_021014915.2 of Artemisia tridentata subsp. tridentata. NCBI lineage: Eukaryota > Viridiplantae > Streptophyta > Magnoliopsida > Asterales > Asteraceae > Artemisia > Artemisia tridentata. Next base: position 176,584,434 of record CP139503.1, read on the forward strand.
GCTGTAGCCACAGCTCACTGCTCACCGCTCACAGCTTCTTAAAGAAGCATTGGAAAAATGAGTTTTCCTAAAAAATAGCAAAGCTCGCTGCTCTTTTGCCAAACGAACACTAAAAATCAAAAAGCTCATTGCTCATCGCCTCAAAAAGCTTCAAAAAGCTCTGCGCAAAACATAGCCTTAATGTATGTAATGAAAAAATATACAATCATTTGTATTGTGTACATAATGCATTAATACTTGTATTAGTTAATGAATGTTTTAAAAAATTTATTAAAGTAATATCATTTATTCATTATATATTATAGATTATACAATAACTCATTGATATTTACCGCATGTTATCGTCTTATTCATGAAGTTTACTTTATATATTTCTTCTTACTACTTATTTTTCATCAATAATTATTTGTTCAAGCCGTACCAAATACATGGTATCATCATATTGATCTGAGTTACACTTATTATTACTTAAAAATATATGTCCTAGAGTGTATTTAAAAACTTCGAGGCAACCCACGAACATACATAACACTCGTATAAATGAAGACAGTTCTTTCTAGTTTGTGATACCTTCCTTTCATTAACAGGAACAGGAACAAGAACTCTGAAATATGCCAAGCCAGGGTGCAAAGACACGTGCGGGAACAACGTGGTGATTCCATATCCTTTTGGAATCGGAGCAAGCTGTTCTCTAAACGAATGGTACACTGTTGAATGCAACTCCTCTAAGCCATATCTAGCTGCACTTAATCACCTCCAATTGGTGGGTGTTGACTTGCAAAATCAGACCGTCACCGTTAATATGCCAAAGTTCTCTGATTGCGGTCATTCGAGTAAGAGTATGGATCTTGGTAGCAGTCCCTTCCTGTATTCCAAATCACACAATAAATTAGTTTATGAAGGGTACTGTGGTAATGCTTTCATGATGGATGATCATGGTAGCTTTCTCACAGGATGTTCCACCGCTTGTTATAATGACACAACTACTGTTATCATCAATGCAAAGAACTGTTTTGGGATCAATTGTTGCCAAACAACAATTCCTCAGTATCTAAAGTCGTACAGAATGAACCTCACAGCTTTAGAAAATCAGATAGGTGGAGATAATGGAGGTTGTGGATCGGCCTTTTTGGTAGATCAGAATTTATTTGATAAAGGAAGCATTTCTCGCCAATCATCTGCTGGAGAGGGCAGCTCATATGTTCCAACATCACTGCTGTGGACCCTTTCAGACAGTGATAACGACCAATTAACTTGTTGTAATGGATATAAGCCCGATAGGTGCAACGTAGATCTGGGTAATGGTACGTCAATGGATACATGGAAATGTTTAATCAACTTCCAAATTGGAAACCCTTATTTGGTTGATGGATGCGAGCCTGTGTCCGAAGAGTGTGCAAGGTGCGAGAAAAAAGGGGGTTACTGTCGCTATGAAAGTATATACGACATTGATGACTCATATAAAGATAACTTCATTTGTTATGGAGCAGCTGGCAAAACATCCTTGGGTGTTATTCTAGGTAATGTCTTTTCTCTATGCTTATAAAATTGTCTTATACGTAGCCTAGTTATATTTGATCTACTGCAACCATACATAGCTTAAAAGAGTTTCAAAAAAGTCCAATATCATTTATTTTGATGAACTGTTAATTTATTGTAATCGAAAACTGTAAAAATAGTAATAACACTTGAGAATGAATCCAACCAACCTCCCCTTGATTCAAATAAGAATAGAATATCAGATTACATGACCAGACAGAAGAAGATTAGATTGAACACCAACTGGAGTCAATCAGATTAAGAACAACAATACAAAGACTCGATCAAAATGATCAGTCAAATGATTTACAAGACCAAGATATCAACTAAGATGTCAACCAACTCTTTTAGAGTGGAGAGAATAAAAAACCAGAAGACCGTTGGACACTAAGCTTGATGCGACCAAATATAGGCTCCATCTTTTAGATATACCAGCTTTAGCCCCTGCACAATAAGAAACATACCAAATAGAGAACAAACATAAAGGGTTAAATAAAACAAGTTTCTGTAATGACAGAAACAGTCCCTGAAAGTTTGGAAGATATTTTAACACCCTCCCTCAAACTTTCACACCAAACATGTCCAACATACCCAACTGATCACTCAAAAACTTATGACTTTTACAGTCTAAAGCTTTTGTCAAAATATCAGCAATTTACTGAGAAGTGTGAATTTTTTCAGTCTTAATAACACCAGCAGAAACCTTCTCTCTAACAAGATGAACATCAATCTCAAAGTGTTTGGTTTTTTCTTGAAAAACAGGATTTCCAGCAATTTGTAATGCTGAACTGTTGTCACCATACAACTTCACATGTAATAAACCATTAACACCCATATCACCAAGAAGGTTGGATAACCAAATGATCTCACAAGTACATGAAGCCATGCTTCTGTACTCAGCCTCAGCTGAGGATCTAGATAGAGTGGATTGTTTCTTACTTTTCCAGGTAACCAAAGAATCACCCAAAAAAACACAGTAGCTAGACACAGATTTCCTGGTAACAGGACATCTTGCCTAGTCAGAATCAGCATAAGCTCTAAGCTTAAGATTTCCATTTTTGTTAATTTGCACACCATTACCAGGTGAGCCTTTCAAGAACCTCAAAACCCTTAATGCAGCATCCAAATGAGACTCAAGAGGGGCATGCATGAACTGACTTAAGCAATGAACAACATAAGAAATGTCTGGTCTGGTATTAGTTAAGTAAATTAACTTGCCAACTAGTTTTTGATAGTTCCCAATATTTTTCAACGCTTTATCATCAACAGATTCAATGTGATTAAGAGTGGTGTTTTCAGGCAAAGGTGTGTCAACAGGTTTAGCAGCAAGCAAACCATATTCATGCAAGAGTTCTAAACAATACTTCCTTTGACTGAGACAAACACCATTATCATTTTCCAAAACTTCAATTCCAAGAAAGTATTTTAACTTTCCTAAATCTTTGATTTGGAATTTTGTTTTCAAGAACACTTTAAATTTCTCAATCTCATTAATGTCATTGCCAGTTATGACAATGTCATCAACATACACAAGTAAGGCCAAAAACACATTCCCAGACCTCTTAGTGAACAAAGAGTAATCATATTTAGACTGCACAAAACCATGTTCATTCAGAGTTGAAGTTAATTTTGCATTCCATTGTCTAGGAGCCTGTTTAAGGCCATACAGAGACTTATTAAGCTTCACAACCTTAGATTTATGATCATCAAAACCAGGGGGCAGAGTCATATACACATCCTCAGTTAAATCACCATATAGAAAAGCATTGTTGACATCTAATTGAAAAAGACTCCAATTATTACAAATAGCAACATTAATCATGCATCTAACAGTAGACATTTTAACAACAGGACTAAAAATTTCCATATAATCAAATCCCTCCCTCTGGCTGAAGCCCTTGGCTACAAGCCTGGCTTTATACTTATCAATCTCTCCTGTAGACTTATATTTAATTTTCCACAACCATTTACTGCCAACAGGTTTTCTTCCTTTAGGAAGATCACATTCAGTCCAAGTATTATTCCTTTTTAAGGCAATAATCTCATTATTCATAGCCTGAACCCAATTAGTATCCTTAGCAGCGTCATCATAAGAAGAAGGTTCAACAGATTTGTTTAAAGTAGTGGAGAAACAGTAATTAGCAGAGCTAAGATTGGAATAACAGACATATTTTTCAAGCCCATATTTAACACTAATATTAACAACATAGTCATTAAACCTAGCAGGAGCCTTAGTGTTTCTAATAGACCTCCTGAGAGCAGGCTGCTCAGGACTTAGGTTCTGAGTAGGATTGACTTGAGCTGTTTCAGGATTAGAACTGGAAGGGAAATTTCCCTCAGACAAAGTGTTATCACCCATTGATGTTGCAGTGCCATTAGTCTCACCATCAGTAGAAGTATGTATACTTCTAGGGCATAAAGAGGCACCACCATCATCATTGGGTGTGGTATTATTACCTCTCCTTTCATCAATGGGATTATGATCAAGGTGTTTCTCATTAAAAAAATTTTGATCATTCAATGTAGAATCAGAGTTCAACAAATACTGATCAGTTTGCAGCTTAGAATTCATTTTGAATGGAAAAACAGTTTAATATAATTGAACATCTCTGGAATAGAAAATCATTTTAGAGTCAATGCTATAAACTTTGTAAGCCTTTTTTGTAGTAGAAAAACAAATTAGAACACATTTTTCAGATCTAGCAGAAAACTTATCAGAATTGTTGAGAATAGAAGAGAAACATAGACAACCAAAACTTCTCAGATGTGACTGTTTAGGTTTTTGACCATACACAAGCTCAAAAGGAGATTTCCCACTCAGAACAGAAGATGGGAACCTGTTAATCAGATAGGCAGCAGTTAAGATGCATTCAGGCCACATACTTAGAGGAATACCATTTTGAAACAACAAACTTCTAGCAACATTTAGCAGATGTATGTGCTTTCTCTCAGCAATACCATTCTGATGAGGAGTATAAGCACAAGATATTTGATGAACTATACCCAGGGTACTAAACAAGTTACTCATTTTTTTGTTTATAAATTCAGTGCCATTATCAGATCTCACAGTTTTAATCCCATACTTGAATTGATTCTGAATCAGACTAACATAACTAACAAACAAGTTATAAACTTCATCTTTAGATTTGACAAGATATATCCAAACAGCCCTGGTATAATCATCCACAATAGTCATAAAATATCTAAATCCTTCTCTGCTAGTGACCTTGTAAGGCCCCCAAAGGTCTATATGCACAAGATCACCAATAGCAAAAGACTTATGATCACTCAAAGGGAAGGGTTCTCTTGTCTGTTTAGCCTTGTGACAGATGTCACAAGGAGACACATGAGAATCCTTGGTGAATTTAAGATCTGGTTGAAGCATACTCACAGCTTGGTCAGAGGGATGACCAAGTCTGTTATGCCATAAGGATTTAGAAGCATAACAAGTAACAAATAGATTACCTATAGTTTGATTTTTGGAATTAAGAGGAGAGGGAGAATCAAACAAATAGAGACCACCATTTTCACTACCAGTCCCCATGATTTTGTTTTGAGACAAATCCTGAATGTAACATTTAGATTCATCAAAACCAACAAACATTCTGCTATCCTTGATAAGTTTGTGCACAGACAAAAGACTAACACAATATTCAGGGACAACCAACACATCATACAAGATGACTTTATCAGAAAGTTTTAGATTACCGATATACTTGATTTTTGCAAGAGTACCATTGGGATGTCCCACAATAAGATTTAAATCATAAATATCAATAATGCTAAACATATTTAGAGTATTAATAGTCATATGTTGGTTTGCTCCTGAATCAATAATCCACCCAATACTAACCTTACACAAAGCAGTATTGTTGTTATAAAACTTATGAAAGTTTATATTGAAGAAACCATTATTGTTCAAAAAAATGGATATACCTGCCAGGTTGTCCTGCATACTGCTAGCAGGCATATCATTGATAAGACTCATTAATTTCATCATCTGCTCATTGGTAAAAGTCATAGAAGGTCCATTTTCCACAGATGAGGTACTTGAATTAGCATTATAAGAAGATTTGAAATTAGTTTGTTGTTTACCAGGATTCTTGTTATAACCAGGGGATACCCAATAATATTAAAGCATCTGTCAACAGAGTGACCAATTTTACCACAGTTATTGCAAAACAAGTTAGGATTAGGACCCCTGTTATTACTATTATTATTATTCCTAGTATTCACAAACTTCTTATTGTCAGCACCAAAAAGCCTACCACTACCACTAGCAGACATAATGAAAACACACAGAACAAATAAACAAGTAGAAAATCAGCAAATAAGAACAGATAAGCACATACAAAGAACAGATAAACAACAAATAACTCCAACCTCCTTCAGACACAGATAACCACCAATCCCAAAACAATCTCCAGAACCTATACTAACCTATCTCCGTCAATCTAAACAGAAATAAAAGAAATGAAAATAAACTCACACCCAAGATACAACAAGTATCAAGTTTGAGGACTGGGGTAAACCAGAGCAGGTATTCATACCACTCAGAAGGTGGTAGATCAAGATGTTAGTTTACCCGTTTGCACCCTCACAACTCAAATACTGTTAATCTTAAAGAGGAAGAGAAACCTTACAGTGCTTATAGGAAGAAGACAACGGACAGACCTCACAATACTCTTAATTCACTTAGTTAAGAGATATTGTGAAATAATCAGGTCCCAATTAGTGACAGAACGGCCACCCGAATCAGGAGCCCCCAATTCAGAAAAATTAGGGTTTTCAGAACCAAACCCTAATTCACCAGGACTTTAACCCAATCAGCAATTAATCCACCAAAATCGATGAATTAATCAATAATACAACCAGATCCAACACCAATTTCAAGAACCCCCAAAATTGGTTGAAACCCTAGAACTTGAAATCACCAATCCGACAAAACCTGGCTCTGGTACCATGTAAAAATAGTAATAACACTTGAGAATGAATCCAACCAACCTCCCCTTGATTCAAATAAGAATAGAATATCAGATGACAAGACCAGACAGAAGAAGATTAGATTGAACACCAACTGGAGTCAATCAGATTAAGAACAACAATACAAAGACTGGATCAAAATGATCAGTCAAATGATTTACAAGACCAAGATATCAACTAAGATGTCAACCAACTCTTTTAGAGTGGAGAGAATAAAAAACCAGAAGACCGTTGGACACTAAGCTTGATGCGACCAAATATAGGCTCCATCTTTTAGATATAGCAGCTTTAGCCCCTGCACAATAAGAAACGTACCAAACAGAGAACAAACATAAAGGGTTAAATAAAACAAGTTTCTGTAATGACAGAAACAGTCCCTGAAAGTTTGGAAGATACTTTAACAAAAACGAGGTTTAGTGCCCAAGAAAAAAAAAACTGTTAATTACTGCCATGGAAATAAGGCTAATTACCCAACGACCTTCAATGTGCTTTTCAGCTTTCAAATAAAGAAGGCGCTCACATGTGTCCTTTGATGAACACAAAAGAATTCAAAAATTGTTCAAAGTTTTTTGAAAAATTTCTAACAACAAATGACAGGAAAAATAATTAGGGATCACTAACATGAAACAAAAAATGTGCTAAATTTATTTTGCTCGTCAGATATTTTTTATGTATCTTTTGTTCCAATCTTTTTTTGCTCACAAAAAAATAGCATACAGTAAAACCTCTATAAATTAATGATGTTGGGACCGAGATATTTTATTAATTTAACGAGATATTATTATATCGATAAATTAATAATTTATTAATTTAAAGATGTTTTACGTATTGCCTTTAAATTTTCAAGTCCAATATACTTGTTACAATGTATGCTAGTTAGAGATGAAAAATAAATTAGAAAAACAAGTTCCAATTAACATTTTATGAATTAACTTTCACAAATTAATTGAATTTGTCATGTTCATTGTTTTTGAATAAGTAAAAAGTTAAATTTAACGAGATATTATTATATCGATAAATTAATAATTTATTAATTTAAAGATGTTTTACGTATTGCCTTTAAATTTTCAAGTACAATATACTAGTTACAATGTATACTAGTTAGAGATGAAAAATAAATTAGAAAAACAAGTTCCAATTAACATTTTATGAATTAACATTCACAAATTAATTGAATTTGTCATGTTCATTGTTTTTGAATAAGTAAAAAGTTAGTTTCGTTGGGACAAGTTCCAATTACGTATGACATTAATTGAATTTGTACAAGTTCAAATTACGTATGGCCTCTATATATATATAAAATATTTTAGTAATTATTAATTTATAGTTTCGTTGGTACCAATATACAGATACTAGGGTTTCAAAAAAATTATTATCTTATTATTTTATCGATTGGGGTCCAAATTTGTACTGGTCACAAGTTTGGACTAGACAAATTATTAATTTTATCAAGGTTATTAATTTATCGAGTATTAATTTATAGAGGTTTTACAGTAATATTTTCTATATAAAAATAATATGTAGCGGTTTTGTATTCACTTAGTCTCCTCTTTGTTATAATTTTTCTTATTTGCAATGTTTCAGTCATTTTTATTAAACGGATTAATTATATTTACTAATTGGGCTCGTTTTATAGAATCCTAACTCTTTTTGTTGATTGTAGGCTCCATATATACCTTAGTTGTAATTTTTTGCTAAATCAAATTACTGGGCTAGTTTGTCATTCGATCTCTAATCAAATGAAAACAGCCATGTAATTTGATTTGACATATTTCACAGGTTATACCAGTTGCATCTATTCTTTGCTTATTGCAAAAAGGTGACAAAATAAAGAATTTTATAGTTTAATTATCTCTTTGGGAAAACTTCTGCTTTCAAAAATAAATAACAAAGAGAAAATTGGAGGATATAGCTAGTGTGATAACTACAATTACAATTTTAAGGAAATAAAAAGATTTTCTCTGTCTTTGTAATAAAGTAGCTTCCGTTATCAGTATAACGAATTTGGAATTCCAGATAGTGTGGACATGAATCATTAACATTTTCTCAAGTCAAGGCTACTTACTTTTGTGTATTGGCCTTGGTTTAGGTGTTAGCATAAGCATGGGTCTACTTTTTCTTGTGGCCATCGCCTATATATTATACAAGGTGATCAAGAAAACAAAAGAAAGGAGACGAAGAAAGAGGTTTTTTAAACGCAATGGTGGTTTACTTTTAAAACAACAACAACAAGCCGACCCATCTTTAGTTGATCAAACCATACTTTTCACATCACGTCAATTGGAGAAGGCTACTGACAACTTCAATGAGAACAGAGTTCTTGGTCGAGGAGGCCAAGGTACAGTCTACAAAGGTATGTTAGTTGATGGAAGAATTGTGGCAGTTAAAAAATCAAAAATTGTTGATGAAAGCCAATTAGAGCAGTTCATCAATGAGGTGGTGATTCTTTCACAAGTCAATCATAGGAATGTGGTCAAACTATTGGGATGTTGCTTAGAGACCGATGTTCCTCTACTAGTTTCAGAGTTCATCCCAAATGGAACATTGTATGATCGCATTCACTGCGAGACTTATGAGGACCCATTGTCTTTGAACATGAGACTGCAAATTGCTACAGAGGTTGCAGGAGCACTTGCTTACTTACATTCAGCCACATCCATTCCAGTATACCATAGGGACATCAAGACGGCTAATATACTTTTAGATGATAAATATAGGGCCAAAGTTTCTGACTTTGGAACTTCAAAGTTCGTATCAATAGATCAAACTCACTTAACTACCTTAGTCAAAGGTACATTTGGATATCTAGACCCCGAGTATTTTCAATCTAGCCAATTCACTGAAAAAAGTGACGTTTATAGTTTTGGAGTTGTTTTGGTTGAGCTTTTAACAGGAGAAAGGCCCATCTCATTAACTAGATTTGGTGAAAACAGAAATTTGGCTACACACTTTATGTTGGCTGTGGAAGAAGGTCGTGTTATGTCTATATTAGATGTGATGGTTATTAAAGAAGGCACTAGAGATGAGCTATTGGCAGTAGCTAACCTCGCAATGCGATGTCTGAATTTCAATGGAAAGAATAGGCCAACAATGAAAGAAGTAGCTGTAGAGTTAGAAACCATAAGAGCGTCTCATATTCCATCTGCGATTCAGACTAATATCAAGTCAGTGACGTATGGGCATGAACTATCGATGCTATCGTATGGGGAATCAACATCAACATTCCTTAGTTCTGATGAGAACTTTACTCAGTGATGCAAACAGGACGGTTTTTTGTTTTATAAGTTGTCATACAATATATCGTTACATAGTATGTAATATTAGTTGTAAGTAATCATAAATATGTATTCATAAGGGCATAAGGCCTATTGTAACAATCCTTTTATATATATTTATGTCGCATGTATCCATTAGTTTTACTTAATATATATATATATTTGTGAAAGGCTGGCCGGTTGTACTTAATATTGATATTGTTGTTGTTCCATACGAAAGGCATGTACATCAACTATATTACAGTTTTGTATGCAATGTTGCTAAGCATCATTTGTATAAGTTATAACAGTCTATGGGGTGTCTCCATATAATATGATATGCTATTTTACTTGTACAGGGTGATTGTAAAAGAATCTTGTTGGGAATTATCTTGTTTTTCAAAGATGTAAACATTTACAAGTTTATTTATCTTTTTGGTCTTGCAGCTACGATCATTATGGGCAAGCTCAGCTAATTTAGGGAGCATTCGGTTTCATGTAGTTTGAACATGCGTGTTGTCTATGGGTCAAAAGGGTAATTTTATGCTAGCCTGAACAGGTCAGTCCCAAAACGCTTTCTGTCCAAATTTTAGTTTTTATCATATATGTGAAGAATCAAGAATTCTTGATTGAAGAATGGCTACAAGTTAGTGGGAAAAACCAAGGTAAACATCAAAATTCTCAATTCTCATGTTGTGATGTTAATGATTTGAGTGGTACTTTGTATATTGGGAGTGATCTAGAATTTTCAGTGGTTAATAATAATGATAATGATGTGATTTTGGGTAAAAACAATGGAAGAAGATATGGTAGAAATAGTGATGGTGAAAATGATGCATACAAGGTGTTCGATAAATGTCAAGTATCAAATTTATCAAACAAGATAGGTGGGTTCCAGAGTATTATGATGCCTTTGTTCCTTTAGCTAGTGAAGTGGGTTAGAGTGAATTATGTGCCATTAGTGTATTCATTTGGGGGTTACATCCGGAAATTGAAGAACATGTTTGATTGATCAACCCCAAAACGCTTTATGATGCATATTTGTTGGCTAACATACAATAAACGACTAATGAGATCTTGAAGAATAATCATTCAAAGAGAGTTGAAAAGAGGACAGTGAGTGTTATAAAGAAAATGCAAATGGTGAAGAAACTGAATGTGTGGAGTTGACTGTTCTTGATGAACTTGAAGAAGAAGATACTAATATTGAGGAAACGGAATCAAATGGTATAAATGGAGTAACTGATATAACAAGTGGTTTGATTGGTGGTGGTGACTTTTTTAATGGAAAAGATAACGAAATAGAATCAAGTGATGTGATCATCAACTATTTTGGGTTGAAGGTTCTTGGTGAAATTTGTAAAGAAGATGTTGAAGTTAAAGAAAATCAATAAAGAATTCAAACGAAGATGATGACAACAAGAAATGCTTGGCGATTTCCAATGACATTGTTAGAAGAGGTGATGGGGGTAATCTCTATGTTTTGAAGAGAGGCCCGATGGTTGGCTTGAGAACTCCTTGTATGCATCAGTTTGAAGAGAGGCCCGATGGTTGGCTTGAGAACTCCTTGTTTTGAAGAGAGGCCAGCCTGGTCTTAAGACTTACCCAGATATTGGTGAGGCAGTGTTTGGTATAGCCGGACGTCTAATCATCTCTGTAGTTTTGTATGTTCTGATCACTCTTGATGTGTTTCCTACTGTTTGGCTTCGCGACTCAAGTGTTCTCAGTTACATATCTGCTGGTGGAGTTTTTCTAACAAATTCTTTTGGTAATCTGCTTGTTCTGGGATGGTTTGGTGGATAACGAAGTCAATATTGTTCTTCCTATTATCTATGTGTCAATGGAAAAAACGAAGTCAATATCCTCTAGTCCTCTTAGCCAGCAAATTTGGAATAGGGATATTGGGCTACCTGATGTTTGGGAACTCGTTAGAATCACAGTTTACTCTCAACCTGCCTGCAAATTTATTGCCTCCAAAATAAACCAAGCTGATGAACCGAGTTAATGATAAAAGTGCTACATCGAGCATTAAGTGTTGTGAGCTGATAAAGTTGCTGAAATAAACAAATGCTATAAGTTGCTGATAGAAGTCTTACATTCAGCTTAAGGTTTCATATCTAACCCCGATTCTTGAGGTCAAGAATCTTTTAAGGGGATGGTTTGTCACGAGACAAAAGATGAGGTCAAAAGTCAACGAAAAGTCAAACACTCATAGTTCGGAATAGTAGTCAGACCATGAGCATTGATCTTGGTAGCAGCCCCTCCCGTTTTTCCAAATCACGCAATAAACTCGCCATTGAGGGTTGTGGTAATCCTGTTATCTTAGAGCATTGGAGTATGCTCACAGTGTGTTCCACTGCTTGTTGCAATGACACTTTAGTGATAAAAACTACTGGATTGGCTTCACTTGTTGCCAAACAACAATTCCTCATTATCTAAAGTCATACACTGTGAATCTCACGGGTTTAGAAAGGCATGGTGGAAATAGAGCTTGTGGGTCCGCCTTCTTGGTGGATCAGGATACATACGTTAAAGGAAGCTTTTCTTCCCGATATATTCCATTATCACTTGTGTGGATCCTATCAGATCACGTCCTCCGTCAAATAAATTGTTGTAGTATGTGGTCTAGCTTCGAAGTGGATGTGAGTAATGGTACTTCAGTGTCATCTTTGATATGTAGAACTCCGGGGCCAGTAAAAGGAAACAAATATTTACCATCCGGATGCAATGGTATATGTGCTAAGTATTAGGATCCTCCTCTTATGTTCAATTTCAACATGCTAGATCTTGCTCAAACTTTTGTGACATATAATTTTTTGTTATTCATATAAAGGGCCCGCAATAAAGGACCCACCCCTTTATTCTTCTCTCACAATATTATCATCATAACCTATCATGCATGTTGAACCTTAACATGAGAGGATCCTAATTAATGTATTTATTATTTTGCTTGCTTCCATTGTAGTTTTGTGTGTGCGTTTTCTAACATGGCACTTTTACTCTGTATGACATGGTTAATTTTAGTTACTGAAGAATGTCAAAGGTGTAGGGATAATGGATGTTACTGTCTCTACAATGTGCAATATGATAGTAACGGCTTCAATGACATATGGAAGTTCAATTGTACTTATACCAATACATATGTTAGCAGCGGCGAGTCCAGGAAAATAGTTAGCAGGTGTGTTATTCTAGGTAACACCTATTTACCCACAATGCATCAATTTACACCATATATTTATATTTGCTACTCATTCAATTTCTTATTAGTTTCATCTTTTGATGTTCTACATTTTTTTGTTGTTGATAGGAGCTACATTTGGGGAGTCGGAAACCAAAGAAAAAAGGAAAGGATAGTCAGTATAAAAAAGATGTATACAGATTTTTTCTTCAGTCTAAATAGTTTTTTATAAAAATCCCAAACTTAGAAGAAGATGGAACCCCTGAGCTACTTTCGTATAGTTACTTATTATAAGAAGAGTATAGCCTTTATAATATCTAGGTATGAATCATCGACCTGTCTTTTAAGGTTGCTCTACCTACTTCCATTTTGTATTGGCTTTGGTTCAGATGTTAGCATAAGCCTTGGTGTCCTTTTTCTTGTTGCAATCACCTACATATTGTGCAAAGTGAGCAAGAAAACAAAGGAAAGGAGACGAAGAAAGAGGTTTTTTTATACGCAATGGTGGTTTACTTCTAAAACAACAAGAAGAAGCTGACCCGTCTTTAGTTGATAACACCATTCTTTTCACATCACGTGAGTTGGAAAAGGGCACAGGCAAGTTTGATGAAAACAGGATTCTCGGTCGAGGTGGCCAAGGTACATTCTATAAAGGTATGTTAGCTGATGGAAGGATTGTTGCAGTCAAGAAATCAAAACGAGTTGATGAAAGCCAACAACAGTTCATCTATGAGGTGGTCATTCTTTCACAAGTCATATCATAGGAATGTAGTCAAACTATTGGGATGTTGCTTAGAGACCTACGTTCCGCTCCTAGTGTCTGAATTCTTTTCAAATGGTACCTTGTATGATCATATACACAATGGGACTAATGAGTTTCCAATTTCTTTGAACAAGAGATTACAATTAGCTACAGATGTTGCAAGGGTGCTAGCTTACATGCATTCAGCTACTTCCATTCAGTTGTTGTCAAACCACGATTCCTCGTTATCTCAAATTATACAGCATGAATCTCACGGGTTTGGTAAGTCAGATGGATGGAGATAGAGCTTGTGGGTCTGCCTTCTTGGTGGACAAGGACTTATATAGTTATATGAGCCATTTGTTGTCGGGGGTGCTGACTCTGCTATTCCGACATCACTTCTGTGGACTCTAGCAGGCATTGACAAAAATCAAGTAAATTGTTGTGTAACAAGAAATGCCAATCTGGTGGTGGATATGGGCAATGGTAGTGCGATAGATACATGGAGCTGTTCCTTTAGGGAGGTTTTCCAAGAAAATCCTTATTTGGCAAAAGGTTGCAGAGCTATGGAGTTCTCTCATTCTTACTCGTACTTTATTTGTTTATTTTGCTTGTTTTCGAGCTTAGTTGTGTATACTGTATCTAACATGGATGGATCAACTTTCATTTGTCCTGATATGTACGGAAGAGTGTATAAGGTGCAGGAATAGAGGAGGTTTATGTAGCTATGATGGGACAATATATGACATCGATGGCTTAGTTTACAATAGGAGCTTCACTTGTCGTTACGGTGGAGTCATAGAGATCACCTTAATTATAAAAGCAAATCCCTGAGTTTATTAGGTAATGTGTTTCACTTTGTTTTTTGTTTTTTCTTATATAATATCGACATGAATCCTCCACATTTTTTTACACCTTTAGGCTACTTAGTTACTAAAATTTCATTTTGTAATATCCTTCATTCAGGTGTTAGCATAAGCATGTGCGTTCTTTTTCTTGTGGCAAATTGGCAATCAGTTATGCATTGTACAATATTAATAAAAATACATAAGAAAGGAGACAAAGAAAGAGGTTTTTTAAACGTAATGGTGGTTTACTTCTAAAACAAGAAAATACGGACCCGTCATTAGTTGATAAAACCATACTTTTCACATCACGTGAACTGGAGAAGGCGACTGACAACTTCAATGACAACAGAATTCTTGGTCGAGGAGGCCAAGGTACAGTTTATAAAGTTATGTTAGTTGATGGAAGGATTGTGGCAGTCAAGAAATCAAGAATAGTTGATGAAAGCCAATTAGAACAGTTCATTAATGAAGTGGTTATTCTTTCACAAGTTAATCATAGGAATGTGGTCAAATTATTAGAATGTTGCTTAGAGACGGACGTTACTCTATTTGTTTCTGAGTTCTTTCCAAATGGCTCCTTGTAGGATCGTCTTCACAATGAGATTACAACTAGCTACAGATATTTCAGGAGCACTAGCCTACTTGCATTCAGCTACTTCCATTACAATATACCACAGAGATATCAAAACCACTAATGTACTACTGGATGATAAATACCGAGCTAAGGTTTCTGACTTTGGAACTTCAAGGTTTGTATCGGTTGATCAAACTCACCTGACTACCGTAGTCAAAGGTACCTTTGGTTATCTTGATCCCGTGTACTTCCGATCTAGCCAATTCACTGAAAAGAGTGACGTTTATGGTTTTGGAGTCGTTTTAGTTGAGCTATTAACAGGAGAAAAGCCTATTTTGTCAACTGGATCTGGGGAACACAGGAGTTTGGCTAAGCAAATTTTTTTAGCTATGGAAGAAGGGCGTGTTATGTCTCTATTTGATTCTATCGTGATTCACGAGGGTAATACGGATAGGCTAATGGTAGGAGCTAACCTTGCAATGCGATGCTTGAATCTCAACGGACGGTATAGGCCAACAATGAAAGAGGTAGCTACAGAGTTAGAAACCATACTAACGTCACACATTCTCCCCCTAATGTTCAAACCAAAATGAGACCCATGATTTATGAGGATTCATTATCCATGCTAACCTCTGGCGATTCAAGTTTAACATTCTTGACTTCTGATGATAACATTACTCAATGATACAAATAGGTCAGTGGTTCGTTGTTTAACAAGTAAACTTCTGTTGTCATTCAGTTACATAGTATGTATTAGACCTTTGTGTAATCATGCATAAATCCATCAATATTACTAAGTTATGATGGATAAAAGGGTTATAACAATTTCATGTTTATGGTTATAACAATTTCATGTTATGTGAGTGGGTGGGTTGTAAACGGCTCAAAATCTTAATTTACGCTAGCCTAAACGGGTCTGGCTGGTTTGACCCAAAAGGCTTCTTGCCCAAATGATAATTTATCTATAAATACTTCTAGTAAAATGATTTAGGAGTCTGTATACTTTAAATTGATATACTTTGTGCTCAGGAAACATAAAATTGATATACTTAGTATGCATGTAGAGTTTGCTGTTGCAATTTTGATTACACAAAGGAGCATATTTTTTAAACAAAAAAGGTACGGTTAATAGTCTACAAAGGTATAATAGTGAGTAAAAGGATTGACGGTCAATGTAATATTCATTCTTTCACAAATCCATCTCAGGAATGTCCTCAATATATATGTGGTCATTCTTTCTAGCTAAATTATTAATCTGTAACATCTATAAAATTTATTGTATAGTATTATATAGTAAATACTTCTTATTTATAAAATAAAAATAGAATTGATTTAACTTTTACTTTACATTAATTATTTGACTGATCATTGCTTAAGTTTGGAGGACAATGGATCTCACATAGTTTGTTAAATGTTACTGTATTAATATATATACAAATGATGCTGCAGGTTGATAGGGTTAGACGTACTGTTTTCCTTTTCCTGTTTTTGAAAAAAGAAGCATCATCGTCTGCGTCATCGTCAACGTACTTATAGACTTTATCCTCCTCATTGCCAACTCCTTCAGCATAATCACTTGTGTTAGATGTTTTTTGACTTCACCACCTAAGGGTAGTTTAGTAACTTTGGTACTACATAGCTTAGCTTGTATTATAAGGGTAGTTTGGTAATTTTAGTTTAGTCAAGTATCTTAAAAAGTAGGAAATGTTTTTAGTCGGTTATTTCACTTTTATAAAGAGTAGTATCTGTAACTTGTAACCACTATCAGACTTTTGATAATAAAATTTACCAGCTTTTGCTCCCAACTTGGCAATTTCTTCTAAAATTTGTGTTGCTATTGTGTGCTGGTCTGGTCTTTTTCTCATGATTACCCCTACTAGATCCTAACAAATTGGTATCAAGAGCTACTCGATCGATTGAAGCAAGCTGCACAGTTTTGGGTTTCTGATAGACATCAACTTTTGGTTGATTTAAAGAATTAATTTCTTGACATCATTTGATTTTTGTTTATGTTTGGTAGGTGTTGATTCGATTAGTTGAAGACATGAGGTCTGAATTTGTTTTCTGTTTTGGTGGTTGCAGTTGATCGATTTCTGGGATATTAGGTTTGGGATTTGGGATTTTTCTCTTTGTTCAATCGTTTGTTGCTTTATGCTTGTTTGATAGATTGAAGGTGCTAGTTGATTGGGATTAGGGATAGTTAGAATTTGTATGTTCAATCGATCGGTTTGTGTAGAGATTGTCTAATCTCTGTTTTTTTTTTATCGATTACTTATTGGGTTTGGATCTGGGCTTTCTCTTTTGTGGGTTTTTTGTTAAACAACAGCAACAATAGTTTTATTATGGGATAATTAGTACAATGCCCCAGTTGCCCAATGTGTTTGCTTATTCGCCTCGATCTCACAAAATTGTGATATTAGACCAGGCAACTGGGCATCTCGACTCATATGATGACAAGTGTCCTCCAGTTGCCAAAAAAATACAAAAGTTGCCCAAAAAATACACAAGTTGCCCAAAAAATAGTCAGAAAGTGACACTTGTCACTTGCAGAAAAGTGACGCTAGGCAGTTGCCCAAAACCCTGGTCTAATATCAGAATTTTGTGAGATCGGGTCAGATAAGCAAACGCATTGGGCAACTCGAACATATTAGTAATTATCCCTTTTATTATTTGTAGCAAAACCCATTTGGATAGTTATGTCTTCTCAAACACCATCGTCATTAGTTAGCATTGAGAAGTTTAACGAAAAAAGTAATTTTAGTTTATGGCGAATTAAAGTTCGAGCCTTATTGAAACAACAAGGTATTTGAGCACCTTTAGCCGGTCCCAAACCGGCTGATATGACAGATACAAAATATAGCTCACAAGACGAGAAGGCGCATTCCACTATTTTGCTATCTTTATCAGATGAGGTGCTATATGAGGTTGCTGATGAGGAAACGGCTTCTGGCGTGTGGAAAAAGTTAGAGAAGCTTTATATGACAAAGTCGTTGATGAATAAGTTGCTACTAAAGCAACATTTGTTTTCACTCCAAATGAAAGAGGCCTCGGCATTAAAAGATCATCTTGATGCATTGAACTCGATCTTGATGGACTTGAAAAATGTTGAAGTCAAGATTGATGATGAAGATGTTGCTCTTATTCTCCTAGTATTGTCACCTCTCTCGTTTGAAAACTTTGTGAACTCCTTTGTTGTTGGTAAAGACACTATCACATTAGAAGATGTACGATCCAATTTGCATTCCCGAGAGCTTCGTCATCAAGCATCGGGAACTTTGGAATCTCAACCCGTCGGCTTATCAACCACAAGTCGTGATAGGGGTCGTTATCGATTTGAAAAGGGTAAAGATAAAGGTGGAGCATCATCAAGTTCTCGAGGTCCCAATCCTCGATATATTTGTAATTATTGCAAAGAGGAAGGCCATTGGAAGCACAATTGTCCTAAACTTAAGGAAAAATGTCAGGTAGCGGTTGTTGCTAAAGACGACTCGGGTTCAGAATGTGAGTTGCTTTGAATATTTAACCGTAATCCTTATTATATAAGTGGGTCACTAGAATTTGAATTTTGTATTAGCATTTGAAGATCGATTTGGTGTTTGAAGACTTAGTCATAATCAGGTTGTTTGAATTTTGTTCGATCGCTTGGAATTTGTCAGTTTGGAAATTTGGATCTTCGTTTCTTGAGCTATTGAAGTTGGTTGCTTGGATTTGATTGTCTTTTGTTGAAGATCGTTTGAGCCATTTTGTTTGTTCGGTTAGCCATTTTGAATTTGTCGGTTAACATTTGATTGTTCGTTTTGAAGTTATCGGCATTTGCTTTGGATCGATTTTGTTACGAATAGCTTCTGGAAATCGATCGTTTGATTTGAAATTAGCTAGTATCTCTAGCATTTGGAAGTTTGATTTTATTTTTTTTATTATTATTATTTTATTTGAAGCAGGTGGAGGAGTTGAACTTAAGGTGGAGATTGTTAGATGTTTTTTGACTTCACCTCCTAAGGGTAGTTTAGTAACTTTGGTACTACATAGCTTAGCTTGTATTATAAGGGTAGTTTGGTAATTTTAGTTTAGTCAAGTATCTTAAGAAGTAGAAAATGTTTTTAGTCGGTTATTTCACTCTTATAAAGAGTAGTATCTGTAACTTGTAACCACTATGAGACTTTGGATATGTTAGCATTTAATTTATGCTATTTAGGAAGTGATGGTCATTTGCTATTTAGAACTAAAGTGTCATGTGTAATATGTATTAAGTTTAGTGGGCTTATGGCATTAGTAATGTTTGTAACTTAAGTATAAGTGTAGTGCAATCTTAAGCCCACAATAGGTTCAAAAGAAAAGCCCATCAAGCCCTTGATGTGGCTTCGACACATATGAACCACACACACTCTCACATTATCTCAAATGTCTCATTATTGTGTAAGAGAGTGTGTGTGTTTTCTCCATTGTTCATTGTATATTTTCTTCTCCAAGCTAATATACATTCGACTAGAGTTTTACCATATGATCCACTCCACTTCTCTTGTTCTTAATATGTGTTTGTGAGTCATCATAGTCCTATCGTGTGTTGTGTGATAAAGAGGAAGTGGTTCGGTTCATCTTCACAAGAGAAGTCGACCTATACAAGTGGTATACAAGAGCCTAGCTTCAAGGTAGGAGTATTTTTTTGTGTGTTTGATCCTAAAGAATAAAACACCCATTGTTGTTTTTATTCTATTCGATCAATACAAAAATCAAGGGTGTAAGTTGTGTTTGTTTTATGTTCAAATCGACTTGGTTTTTGAAAGTATACTAGTTTATCACTCAAATCTTGGTTTGGAAGATTGGATATTGGTTTGTGCATAGCTTCTCTAGATCGACATTATCCAAAAATCTTGTATAAGATTTGTTTGTGGATAAGATAGTGGTTGATTTGATTGATTAGAGTTAGTAGAAGTTAGTAATAGTTGGTAGAAGTTGGTGAGTAGGTAAAGAAAAGTCTTACAAGGTGTAAGAAGTTAGTGGGTAAGTAAGGCAAAAGGACAAGAGTGGTTAAAAACTGCAGACTTATCGCAATTCCAGTCCTTCAGCGTTTTATCGCAATTCAGTGGAACCAGCGCTTTATCGCAATTCAGTGGAACCAGATTTTATCGCAATTCAATTTCGATATTTTTATCCCAAATTGAATTCCGATAATTTTATCGCAATTCAGCCTTTGGCAGATTTATCGCAAATCAGACTCGTCAGATATCGCAAATCAGTTCTATCCGATATCTTTTCTCAATTGTGATATCGGACGACATAGCAATTGCGATATCGGACAAAGAAGCAGTTTTAAGAATTGTCAGTTTCAGTCCTCGTCTTTTCCAGCAGCCTTAGGGAAGTTTCAGAATTGACAGTTTTGGCCCTCGTACTTCTGTGAATCGATTTCAAAGTTAAATAACTTTTAAGGATTTGATTCGAACGTAATTTCATCAACTCAAAAGTGAACTCGGTATTTTCACCCTTGTATAAGAGTGCAAAATACTTCGACAAACGGATATCTACCCTCTTGTATAAGAGTGTTAGATTTTATATAAATTACCAATTTATATAAATTAGATATATTTCTATCGAAATTGACATTTTGCCATAATTTATATAAATTGTGGACAAATTGAAATTTCTATAGAAATTGTCATTTTATCTAAATTGTAATTTACATAACTTTGTCGCAATTGTAAACTTTTGACTTTGTCTTAATTATACTCTAATCAAATTTTGTAACTTTATTTAAATTTGTTTCGTTCAACTAAACCTACAACTTCAACGATCATCAACAACAAACCAAGGCTTCACAACAACAACCAAGTTTTTTAACCTTCAACAACAACATCTCCTATTTTGTTGCAAAGATCCTCAATCCACTTTATCATACAATATTTCAAAGATGACTACACAACAAGACATTCATGCCGCAGGTTCAGAAAACCGTCCTCCAATGTTAGAAAAAGGTGGTTATCTTCCATGGACGAGTCGTATGAAAAGATAAATGAAAACCAAGCCTAATGGACAAGGTAGACTCTTGATCAAATCCATAGAGGAAGGTCCATTCAAGCCTCGTGAGATTGAAGCAACAGCTGGAAATCCAACTGCAGAACCTCCCGTCGCAGCAACTTTCAAAATCCAAGAAGAAAAGGATTATACTCCAGAAGATTGGAAGCAAATTGAAGCTGATGACTTGGCAATGCATCTAATCCAACTCGGTTTACCACAAGAAATATTCTGTGCTGTAGATAGTTGTGAAACTGCTCATGAAATGTGGGATCGAGTTAGACGCCTTTGTTATGGTATAGAAATTGGCAAACAAGACATGGAAAACAAGCTTCTGACTGAATGGGAGAAGTTCACATCCACACCAGCTGAACAGATTGAATCTTACTACACACGGTTTTGTACTCTAATGAATGAGTTGATCAGAAACAATTTGGCACCTATTCAAATTGTTCAAAACATCAAGTTCATCAACAACCTTCCAGAAGAATGGGGACGATATGTCACTATTGTCAACCAAACTAAGAATCTTCACGATGTAAACTATGATCAGCTCTATGACTTCCTAAAACAAAACCAAGCAGAGGCGAATGAAGTCAGAAAAGAGAAACAAGCAAAACAACAAGATCCTCTTGCACTCATAGTCCAATCACCTACACCTGCAACAGTAAATGCACAACCTTCATCATCTTCATCCCAACAATTCATGCAACAACAATACAACTCTCAAACACCGTTCTACCCACAACAACAACATGTAATCCCACAACAACAATACCCGCAACACCCAGATCAACATGATCAGGATGAGTCAACTGATGATTTGACTCAAGCTTTTGCTTACCTATCAAAAGCATTCCAAGGACGCTACTCCACACCCACCAACAACAATCAACGAATCTCATCGAACACTCGCAACAAGCAAATTGCACAGCCGAGTTTCAACATGGGACAGCAAGGACAGATGGTTGGGGGATATGGGAATCAGCAGGGATATGCTCCAAGATATCAGATGGGTAATCAGAATGCAGGGCAGTATGTTGGTAATCAGATGGGTCAGTATGCAGGGAATCAAATGGGTATAGTTGTTGGTAATCAAAGGGGTCAGAATGCTGGGAATCAGTTTGGGAATGTTGCTGCTCAGGGAGCTGGGAATATGAATCAGGGTAATGTGATGAAATGCTTCAACTGTCAGGGTATCAGACACATGGCTAGGAACTGTCCAGATAAGCCGAATAAGAGGGATCCAGCGTATTTGCAGAAAGCATTAATGTTGGCACAGAAGGAAACGGCTGGGCTTCAGTTGAGTGCAGAAGAGAATGACTTCATGGCTATTATGGATAATTCAGAAGATCAAGAGGACATCGATGCAAACTGCATTTTCATGGCAAATCTCCAGGAGGCAAAGTACGACACAGATTCGGAAGCACCTCCTGCTTTTAACACAAATGCGGTTTATGAGGTACAACCATATGCTACATGTCACAATAATGAAATGTTTGATATGTCACCTCAAAATGAATAGCATCCTGCGACTCCTAATCTCATTTATGATACATACATGGACGAACCAAGTTGTAGCAATACTAATTTGGTAACTCCAGACATGCATCATAATGGAGAATTCGAGTCACAGCATACTGATAATGATGAGGAAACACGTGCTATGTTTGAATTATTATTGCAAAATTGTAGTATGGAAATAGAAAAGGTCAAAAAGATTAATCGCGATGTTAAGGCCGCGAATGACAAATTGACCGCTGAGCTTAAGAGTTATAAGGATAATGAAAAAGCTTTTGTTTTTCCCAACAAACGTCAGTTAGATCTTGAGGTTAGCTTAAGAGATTCTGAGTTAAGAGAGAAATGTCTGCAAATAAAATTTGACACTCTAGATGTTAATTTGAATTTGCAAATCAAATCTCTAAACAAAGAAATTTCTGAACTAACCAACCAGCTTTCAAAACAAAAATCAACTTATTCTAATCTTGAAAAGAAAAGAAGGAGTTGAATGAAAGGTTTTCAAAACGTGAAAAGGATCTTCTTATAGAGATTACTGACAAAAAGGAAACCATTGCAAAGTTGAAAGATTTACTTGTAAAAACGGGACATTCTGCACAAACAATTAATTTGTTAATAAACGATAAAAACCCCGATTTTACATACTTTAAAGAAAATGGCAATTGGATGTGAAAACCATTATAATCTCAAAAAGGCTCAGAAAAACCAGAATGTGTTATATGATGGTACGCTCATAAATAATAACCATGGCCCTCCAGCGGGTTATGATTCTGTTGAGACGATTAAGCTTTCCGAAGAGAGTAGAATCAAAATGCAACAATTGAACTGAGAAATAAAACCCATAGACTATAATGAACTTAACAAACTTTTTGGGGTTCATCTTGTTCAAAAAGAGTCACCAATGTTTTTCAAAAAACCAGTGGCTGTCGCAAAACGAATATTTGTCTCAAAACATCTGTCTAATATTCAACAAATGGCATCTAAAAACACTTATGATTCAAGTGCAGCTAGACTATATTTGGTGGATCTTAAACAGAGAATTGAAACACTTCAAAGTATTGTGGCTTCCAAAACAAATAATCAAAAATTTGAATGGTTTCCAGGTGTTCAGGATGAAATTAAAAAGATTTTTGAAAAGGAAATTAACCCACATATTGCGGCAATCTATGTGGTTGTTCAAAATGTGGAAAATAATCTTTTAAAAGAGTCTGCAGAATTCATTAAGGATCACAAATCTTTAGTGAAGGAAGCAAATGAATACTTGGAACGAATAAAGGTTTTGGAACATCAAAATGACATGCTCTCTAAAGAAGCTCTATCGACCGACATTATGTCTATTATTTACCAAACATATTCTGTTGAGGATGATGAAAGACTTCGAGCAGAGACTTCTGAAATTGTTGCAAAATATGAAAAGGCGCCTTTTAAGCTTGAAAAGCAAAATGTTACATATTTTAAACAACTTGATACGAAAAAGGAAGAATGAAAGTATGACAAATTGTCGTATGAGCGCTCTTATAAAAACATGCAAGGTCAAATTGATTTTTTAAAGTCTCAGCTTGCAAGTCAAAAAGGGCAGGGTGAGGAAACTACGGGTATTGCACCATCAACCCCCTTGCCTAATGAGAAACAAAAAGAGAAAGTTGTTGTCGAAACATCGAATGTAATTGCACCTGGCCTTTATAGGATTAGTCCCACTACTGCGTCTGCCTCTACATCTAAAACATATAGGGCGATAGACAAAAGTAAGAAAGATAATCCAAATGAGTCTAGGAATGCTACAACAACATCTAAGGACAACCCCATAAATTCTAATGAGTGTGCCTTACCTTCTACAGGATTAGAAAGCAACTCTAGGAGCAGACGAAAGACTAGGTGCAATACCAAGAAAACTAGTGTCTCGCCTATATCTGAGAGTGCATGCAAGAAAGTAGAAGAACGCCCTAGGAATTTAAAGCTTTCAAATAAGAAACATATGTCATCTGGATGTAATGTTAAGACCAGTGTTTTGAATGCATGTAATGACTCTGTTTGTTTAATGCAAGAGAAATCTTTGTCTAAAAATGCTTGTAATGATATTGTTTCTGATAATATGAATGATATGCATGAACAGAAAAAGGTTCCTTCAGTAACTAGGGCTAAGTCTAGATATATTCGAAGACTTATTGCAAAAGCTAGGAAAACCACTAGCAGCCTATTGCCTAAGGATCACATTAAGTTTTGTGAATGGAAACCAACGGGTAGAAAGTTTGCACTTAAGAATGGCACATTAGAAATAGTTCCCAATGCATCAAAGGAAACCATCTCTAAGTGTAATTCACCTGTTTCATCTAACCCACTTGAACCAAATGTTAAACGGTTTCCATATACAAAATCATCTGTTCTTTGCAGGTCATTGAAATTTGTCTTTGGATCGTCGACTCGGGTTGCTCCAAGCACATGACCGGGAATCTGAAGCTGCTGATCAATTTTGTGTGGCAGTTCATGGGGACTGTACGTTTTGGGAATGATCATGTTGCAGCTATTCTGGGTTATGGAGATCTACGGTTTGGAAACTACTTAATCACTCGGGTTTACTATGTCGAAGGGTTGGGACACAATCTGTTCTCAGTCGGACAGTTTTGTGATGCAGATTTAGAGGTTGCTTTTAGGAGAAACACTTGCTTTGTTAGAAATTTGGTTGGAAATGATCTCTTAATTGGGAATCGTGGCACCAATCTCTATGCAATTGACATAAACCAAATGGCCTCTTCATCACCTATTTGTCTCATGACCAGGGCAGGCGAAACAAAATCCTGGTTGTGGCATAGACGTCTGTCCCATCTTAACTTTGACACAATCAACAAGCTCGCCAAAGACAACATCGTCAACGGTCTCCCAAAGTTTAAATACACCAAAGAACACCTATGTCCATCCTGTGAGCAAGGAAAGAGCAAAAGAGCAACATATAAACCTAAACCCGTACCTAGTTCGGTTGATAGGTTGCATTTGTTGCATATGGACTTATGTGGCCCAATGAGAGTTCAAAGCATAAATGGGAAGAAGTATATTCTTGTAATTGTTGACGACTATTCAAGATATACATGGGTAAAGTTTTTGAGATCAAAAGACGAAGCACCAAGCACCATCATCACCTTTCTGAAGCGGATTCAAGTTCTACTTCAAGCTCCAGTTAGGATAGTAAGAACAGACAATGGCACGGAATTCACACCAGACATCAGCTGTTAGAACTCCACAGCAGAATGGGGTAGTTGAAAGAAGAAATAGAACTCTTGTGGAAGCTGCTCGCACAATGCTGATTTATTCCAGTGCACCGTTATTCTTATGGGCTGATGCTGTTTCTACTGCTTGTTTTACTCAAAACCGATCCCTAATCCATCCAAGATTCAATAAAACCCCATATGAACTTGTCAACAACCGAAAACCGGATATTTCTTATCTTCATGTATTTGGCGCTTTATGCTATCCAACAAATGACAGAGAAGATCTGGGAAAGTTGAAAGCTAAGGGTGATATTGGAATCTTCATTGGTTATTCTGAAAACTCGAGGGCATTCAGGGTGTATAACAGGAGAACGAAAAAGATCATGGAGACGATGAATGTGAAGTTTGATGAAATTTCACAAATGGCTTCTGAGAGACTCGCTCTAGAACCCGCGCTTAACCCAATGACTTCCGGACATATCAGTTCGGGACTCGCACCTCAAGGAGCTCAATCAATTCATAACGGACAACCCACAACTCAAGAACTAGATAATTTCTTCGAGTTTATGTTTGATGAATACTATGGTGGCGCTTCGAAAAATGCATCTAACCAACATTCCGCTGCACCCACTCAACATCAACAACCACCACCACCACCACCACCAAATCCAGATGCATCCACAACATTCGAAGCTGGCGCACCAACTCCCTCAACATCAACATCATCAACATTTACTCCAGCATCTCCAGTAATTGAAATTGTTCTACCCAGAATTGATGAGCAAAAACAAAATAATGCTGTGTTAGACGAAGAAGTCTTTGAAAACCCGTTTGGAACGAAATCTGTTGAATCATCTTCCAGATTACATGAACCGTCTAACACACATTCGTTCAGTCCAAGGTACCCTTCAACATTACAGTGGACAAAAGACCATCCGATTGAACAGGTTATTGGTGAACCCTCAAGGCCAATATAATTCAGACGAGAAAACAACTAAACACCGATTGCGACATGTGCATCTATGTCTGCTCAGTCAGTCTCATAGAACCTAAGAACATTCGGGAAGCAATGGCAGATAATGCCTGGATTGAAGCGATGCAGGAAGAACTTCTTCAATTTCAAATCCATGACACCTGGGATTTAGTTCCAAGACCAATTGACAAACTCATCATTGATCTTAAGTGGTTATGGAAAAACAAAAAAGATGAGGAAATGACTATAATTCGCAACAAAGCTCGTCTGGTGGCAAAGGGATACAGACAGGAAGAAAGGATAGATTTTGAAGAGTCATTTACACCAGTTGCAAGGCTTGAAGCAGTCAGGATTTTCTTAGCTTATGCGGCTCACAAGAACATCACAGTTTATCAGATGGACATCAAGACGGCTTTCTTGAATGGAACTCTGAAAGAAGAAGTGTACGTGAGTCAGCCAGACGGATTCGTTGACAAGGATCATCCAGAATACGTCTACAAGCTAAAGAAAGCAATCTATGGTTTGAAACAAGCCCCACGGGCGTGGTATGACGAGTTATCATCTTTCTTGTTGTCAAATAATTTCACCAAAGGAACAATTGATCCGACCTTGTTTACAAGAAAATACAAAAATGATATTTTGATTGTTCAGATTTACGTGGACGACATCATATTTGGGTCCACTAATCCGCAACATTCAAAACATTTTGAAAATCTCATGAAAAGCAAATTCGAAATGTCCATGATGGGTGAATTAAAATTCTTTTTAGGCTTACAAATTCATCAATCCCCACGTGGAATTTTTCTAAATCAAGCTAAATACACAATTGAGATTTTGAAAAAACATGGAATGGAAAATTGTGACTCTGTTGGTAATCCAATGGTCACTTCACCAAAAATAGGCGCTGACCTATATGGGAAACCCATGGATCCGAAGAAATATCGGAGCATGATTGGGTCTCTCATGTACTTAACTGCTAGCCGACCAGATATACATTTTGCTGTTTGTTTACTTGCACGGTTTCAGGCAAGGCCTACCGAACTTCACCTCCAAGAGGTTAAACGGATCTTTCGATACCTTCGAAGAACCATTAACATGGGACTTTGGTATCCGAAGGATTCGGAGTTTACACTAATAGCATTTTCAGATGCAGACCATGCCGGTTGCCAAGTTACAGCGAAAAGTACATCAGGCGGAGCGCAATTTCTGGGAGAAAAGCTAGTAGGCTGGTCCTTAAGGAAACAAGACTGCACTGCTTTATCAACAGCAGAAGCCGAGTATGTGTCTCTATCTGCGTGTTGTGCCCAAGTTCTATGGATGAGGACACAACTAACAGATTATGGTTTCTCGTTCGACCGCATACCTTTGTGTTGCGACTCGAAAAGTGCCATAGCCATCTCGTGCAATCCGGTGCAACACTCCAAGACCAAGCATATTAGAGTCCGCTATCACTTCATAAAAGAACACGTTGAAGAGGGTACTGTTGAATTGTTTTTTGTGAAGACTGAATATCAACTCGCCGATCTATTTACTAAAGCCCTCCCAAAAGAGCGGTTTGAAAATTTAGTTCGTCGAATTGGAATGCGAAGCCTAACTCCCGAAGAGTTAGAAAGTCTTCTCGAATCTCCTTGATTTATATCAACAAGTTTCGCATGTAAATATTTTTGTAAATATATACTTGTTCAAAAACAAAAATATAAAAATAGAAAATTTCAAACAGACATAAAAAATATAAAACTCAAAAACCAAAAATATTCTTCTCACGACATGTCTCTCGTATAATCGATATTCTGTACGTATCTAGAAATGTCATTCAACAATGATACGGGCATGTACAGATGCTTGAGCGAGAGTTCTTTTTTATGTTTTTTTCTAAAACATGTCGTTTCTCAAATTTTTCTTCATTACGGCTTTCGTGCATTTCAGTACGAAACCCGCGCTACATTGAATGATTTCTGATTATTTCTGATCAGGACTCGCAATGTTAATGGCAAAAAGCTAAAACCGTGAGCACTTAATCAAAATTGTTTCACAAAGCTTGTTCAAAGTCTTTCTATAAATTTTGTGCTCACATCAACTCCCTCCAAGTCCCCTAAATGCTTTTAAACTCAATTGTTTAATAAAATGCTCTGATTAAGGGGGAGTATAACAAGAAAAATGTTCCGTTTTCATGCTAAAATCAGTCCATCTCTCCACAAAAAGTTTCATTTTAATCAACTGTTTTCAAAAATACCACTTCATGCTATTTTTGAGGGGGAGATTAAGTGTTATTTAAATATAAGGGGGAGAGGACGTGATTAAAATGCGACCAAAAAGAAGTTTTGTGGTTTGAATCTCAAAACGAGCTCTTCAAAAAGACTCAGAACAACCCTCGAATTGACGAAACTAAATGTCCGTTATCGAAAAGACATGTCCTGGACGGGTAATAATTTCAAGCTGGTTTACCAGTAATGTAAACGTGTCTCGCAAAGGAATTGTCTGAGTAGAATGTACCAATTCAAGAGATGATCATTGAATATGACCGGGACGGGTAATAATTTCAAGCTAGTCTAACTAGTGATGTAAGCGTGTCTCACGAAGGGCATGTTCATTGAAAATCGATCATTTCAAATGTGCGAACTCTACCCAACATGTGCAATTTATTTCAAAAATGCATGAGCACATGTGAAGGGGGAGTGTTTCAAAAATGCAAAACTCTCAATGTGTTAACCAAATGTGTTTACTCATGAACACTTTGAGAGATTTTCAAAAGGTTTCATGGTTTGTGATCGATAATCTAGGATAATCATGGAGAAATAAGGTGATTATGATTAGGTTATGTCCAATGATCCGCCAGAGCCGGAGGGATCTACCCAAGAACGATTCCAATAGTTTAGAATCAGAAGTCCTTAGGTAAGATTGAAAAAAGGAGTAAATGAGAAAGGAGAAAGAAGGGGTTGAAGAATTAAAAAGAAAAGTTTATGAAAGGGTGAAAAGAAATAGCCCTCTGATGCGTGGTTTTGTAACCTTACAACAGGTTTTACCTCTCGAGGGATCTCAAGAGGCTTACAACCCCACCAGGCAGTGTACCTGACCGATGTAGTATAGTGTAGTGGTAAGTACGGGGGATTGATCGTTCTCCACAGGGAATAGTGTTCGTTAGGTGTGAAAGGCTACTCTAATTAGGTCTAAGGGTTGAGGAAGATTCTTTTTATGTTTTTATAATTTTTATGAAAGCAAGTAAAATCTCGGGTTTGAAAGAGTGGGCGGAATTAGTTGCTAGTCAACTAACCCAAATTACTACGAATGCAATAAAATAAATAACTGAAAATAAAATGTGGTGAGAAACTTATGTGTAGAGAAATGTGTTTACTTAGATTTCCTTACTCCCTAACTATCTTTTACCGGTTAATTAGTGTGTATTAGTCGCGTGGATGACGGGTGTATTCCTTAATACCATTCGTGGGGTGGCGTACTTACTTCCCCAACTCTACAAGCTCCTACTTCACTCCTATGTCGAGCCGGCTAGGAAGCTCCTAACATGGGATCACTAGAATTCGCTTGTGCATTAAATACAACCATAAAAACCTTTAGTACGCGTTTGGTTCATGTTTCTTAAGACGTTCAAGCAAGTTACCGAATAGGAA
Organism: Artemisia tridentata subsp. tridentata; assembly: GCA_021014915.2. NCBI lineage: Eukaryota > Viridiplantae > Streptophyta > Magnoliopsida > Asterales > Asteraceae > Artemisia > Artemisia tridentata. The sequence goes on from CP139503.1 coordinate 176,614,881, forward strand.
GTTAGCCAGTTTTCTTAAGCCTAACATAGATAAACAATCATCCAATACAACTAATAACACACTAACAACCAATAATCAATAGCTAGGTTTCATTAGATCTAAGCAAACACAAGATAAAATTAGCCTAACATGTTAAACAAAAGACAAGGATAAGATAGAATCAAACAACACATAGACATATTGAATGATTAATTGATAACTTATCTTTCAATGAAACATGGAAGATCTCAAGGCAAAAAGCCCTGAAAAAGTAGCTAAAATCGTCTTAGGGTTTTATCCAAAATTCCACACACTAAGCTCTCCCTTAATGACAAAAAATTAGAAAACTATATATAGATTTTTTGGATCTGACGGCGTCACCTTATGGAGTGTGACGCCGTCACCTCGCCGCTTTTAGGGTTCCCGGATGACCTTCTTGACGCCGTCCCTCTTTAGCTCTTCAAAAATCCATTCTGGCCTATCAAGGCTTGACGCCGTCGAACCTTGAACGTGACGCCGTCCCCTTATGATTTAAGCCGTGACGCCCTTAATCAAGTTAAAGCGTGACGCCGTCAGAATTTACATGCTATTTTCACTGGCCCGTCATGAGTAAATTTCACGTCCACTTTTCTTGCCAAGGCATGACGCCGTCTAGAGTTAAATGTGACGCCGTCAAAGGTGACTTTTAGCCGATTTTTGAGACTTTGCCGTTTTCTTCACTTTAATGCTCCAAAAACGTCCAAAATGCCTCCTTTTCCAGATTTCTCCTCAAAAGTACCTAAAATGACAAAAGGAACGATTTAGGGCAATATTTGATCAAATAAATACGATTTCGGGCTTAAATGACCCCTTAAAAGCGGTACACTTTTCGCCTCATCAAATACCCTTACACTTGAGATTTGCTTGTCCTCAAGCAAATGCGCTTTTATTCTAATCAAAATACAAGTTAGGGGTCATTTAATGCAAACATAAAAGTAATTACAACAAACATTCATTCCACTTCAATCATAATAAGCACGGAGATTATAAACTAGCACCTCACAAGTAGTGTTTAGATACTCACATCTCTCAAGTGTCATCAAAATAAATCTCATAAATGAAAACGGATAATATCTCTCACTACCTGTCATAGCAAATAGATTACCATAGGCTTGGGAAAGGATCAAAAACCTCCTCCACTAGGCGTAAGCACCTAAGATAAACTATCAAAGAGGGCTTTTAATTGGGTTATAACGTTAGGTGTAGGGAAAAGGAAAACACGGTTTTGTTGGATAAGGGATATTTTACTGGTGGCGAGTTAAAGATCTTGATCAATTACATGTACTATACAATGTTGCTAAGCCAAGACTAGACTCGGTCTTAAGCTAGAAACGAAATAACAAAATAACAAAAACATAAAATAAACATAAAATGAAACGGGATGGTAGTCCGTATGTTTTTTTTCTATTTTTTTCATTTTCTCATTTTTTTTGTGTTTTTCTTGATTTTTTTTTTTTTTTTTTTTTTTTTTTTTTTTTTTTTTTTTTTTGCATACACTTTTACCCTACCATCCAAAATAATACATCATAGGGGCATTGCATCCCCTTACACTTGAACTTTTACATAACTTTACAAATACTAATCTAATGACTCGAATTAAGATAATTGAAAAACTTGGAGTACTTTTAAAATATTTAGCACATATGGGGGTAATAATGATGTTCTTCCCCATTACTCCATTACACTAGTACTTTACCCATGAGTCCCAATCGTCCAAAAACAATATGTACAAGGATATGACTCGACTTAGCAACCATGTAATCAACTAGATAATTAACTTGGGTTTAAACAAATGTTGTAACAATAATGCACTAAAAATGAGTGCATACAAGGTAGGCTAAGGCGATTTGGGTGTACATTTAAGTGGGGTGTAACAAATTCTTCCTTTAAGTAAAATGCTTAAAGGTCGAAACGAAAAGATAGGGTCTGAGGGGTGTACTAGGGGTATCGTGTACTAAAAATGAGTACAACGCAAAGGGTGTGGGAGAATTACTTGACCAATGTAGCCAATGTAATTATAACAAAAACACAGGTGTAAAACAATGGGTTAATCCTAATGCCTCTTATCATGTAGTAAATCTAACTACACGAATGTAGTCTCACTTGTGGCCTTGGAATGGTCCTAACGCAAGTTCTAGAATCTAAGTGCTACCGGTACACACATCATAGCATAAATGCTTTTCCTACCAATTCTAGGGGCGAACCTCACATATTTGGGGTGGAAAATTTTTTAGTGGTACGGTTTTTTGTGCTAGTCATATAACTCCTATCCATGAGACGCTCATTAAGATCAAAGTTTTACTCCTATATGTTGTAAAAAATTTTAAATTTGGCACTAAAATTACCTTAACAAGTATTTCTCTCAGTTTTATTACACATCTACTATTAAACAAACAAAAATCAAGCGCAATGGCATTCTCTAAAATCGTACTTTTACCCTCCCCTTACACTTAAGATGAACATTGTCCCCAATGTTCAAATAACAAGATGTAAAAGCAAAAAGTAAAAGAATGAAATCAAATACTCCCCTGATTCGCTCGGTGGATAATGAAATTACACGGTTAAATCTTCCTCCAAAGAGAATGTTGAAGCTCCATGACTAATGCATCGCCATAAGCTTGATCCAAGACATTTCCTTGTCCAAAATAACCTGTTAAACCTGAGAAAACAAACACGAAAACCTGCATAACATCGGCGGGAAAAATCTATATATAAGGATATAATGCTTGTGGAATGATAATTTTGCAGATTCCTGGAGATTATAAGTTGGAGATTTTAATAAAAACTTTTTAAAAACAAAACTTTCAAAAATTTCTGAAAATTAAATCTGACGCCGTCAGGTTATAAACCCTGACGCCGTCAGAAATGACCTGACAAAAATTTTCATTTTAAGTTTCCGGAAAATTTCTGGAAAAACCTTTACCTTACTTCCTGGAAATCCTGCAAAACATCATTATGACTCGATACAAGCATTTGACTCAAACAAATACTAATATGTATGTTCATTTATTATTATTACGATTCATGTTCATTTGTGTTCTAATAAACCGATTTAGATTTCCCTTACACTTATCTTTTGCAAAATACCTTTATATGTAGTTAAGACGAAGTTAAAAACAAAATAAAGCATTTTCACAAATTAGTTTTGAGCATGAATCAATAAGAATAAAAATTAAACATACATACGGAAACAAATAAAATCAAACAAACAAATAAATAAACACACAAAGCAAATAAAGCTTGGGTTGCCTCCCAAGAAGCGCTTGTTTTTGTTCGAGTCACGAGCCTGACTCTACCCTTATTTAACGGAAATAGGGGAGGTTTTCCCTACACTTAGGATTAAGTGCGGATGGAAGTAGCGATACACACCAGCTCGGTAGGAGTATGCCACGTGAGGAAAGAGTGGTGGATGAATTATATGCTCAAAGGGGTGTGCTCCTTTCATCATAACCTTACCTAGTTCACTTTGGTCAATGGGTGAGTTAAAGTGTTCTCCTAAAAAGGGATCATTTTCTAACAACTTCGAGAGACTCCTAATTGGGAATCCATCTTGACCCAATAGACCCGGTTTAAACCCATAATGTTTCTTGTGATCAATCATGAATGGGTGATGTAAGTATGTAAGGTCATGGTTCACTCCTATATTAGATACCACTCCACATGGCCTAGAGTCTACTACCTTTATCCTAAGACTACCTGGACTATATGGTTTGATGGGTGGATCGGGACCTAATTCAATTCCTAAATTCACATCTAAGGATGGAAGATTAGGTAACGGTTTTGGTTTAGGCTCCGGTTCATCAAAACTAGGAACTTCCCTAGAACTAAGAGTAAGGTTATCATTATGAGTATTCAAACCTATATGCTCTAGTGGTGCTTGGTCCAAGGGTTCTACCTCAATTGGGGTTCCTAAAGTCTCTTCTACTTCTTCTGAATAAGTCACGGGCGGTGTGTATGCCTCAAATGATGGTAGGACTTGTGGGGTATTTGGCGGGCTTGGATTTTCTACTTTATCATCCATCTTATCAAGATCACCTATGTGTTTGTTTTGTACTATGGCATTACATGACAACCACTTAGGTATCTCAACACTAATGTATTCATCCCCAAACAAACTTGTTTCATGATCCACGAAATTTGTGGTCAATTGACTTGTACTAACGTTTGTTGGGTTGTCTACCCTATAATAATATTGGGCACAATCTTCTATGGCATCCCATGCTTCTTCAGCACTTAATTCCCTAAAGTCCCCATTGGCAAAATCCTCAATGCGCATTTGGTCATATTGGCCAACACGATAGTAAAAGGTTCGGGTTAGGGATGCTAAAGCGAAACTATGATGAGGGAATTTTCGGAGTAAATTTCTAAAACGAGTCCATGCATCATATATGGGTTCATCTCGATATTGTTTAAAATTCGAGATGTCAATAGGGTAGAATGGCCTTTGTGGTTGGTGGTATGGTGGATTCGCGTACTCCATAATGGTGAACGGAAGAGTCAATGGAAATTACGAACAAACACACAAAGAAAAAGATAGACTAAAGAAAACCTATAAAAATAAAATAAAAATCTCACTAGAAAGGAATCTAGTTAGTAGACCTAATAGAATAAAAAATTCAACCTAAACAATAACTATTCCCCGGCAGCGGCGCCAAAAACTTGATGCGTGGTTTTGTAACCTTACAACAGGTTTTACCTCTCGAGGGATCTCAAGAGGCTTACAACCCCACCAGGCAGTGTACCTGACCGATGTAGTATAGTGTAGTGGTAAGTACGGGGGATTGATCGTTCTCCACAGGGAATAGTGTTCGTTAGGTGTGAAAGGCTACTCTAATTAGGTCTAAGGGTTGAGGAAGATTCTTTTTATGTTTTTATAATTTTTATGAAAGCAAGTAAAATCTCGGGTTTGAAAGAGTGGGCGGAATTAGTTGCTAGTCAACTAACCCAAATTACTACGAATGCAATAAAATAAATAACTGAAAATAAAATGTGGTGAGAAACTTATGTGTAGAGAAATGTGTTTACTTAGATTTCCTTACTCCCTAACTATCTTTTACCGGTTAATTAGTGTGTATTAGTCGCGTGGATGACGGGTGTATTCCTTAATACCATTCGTGGGGTGGCGTACTTACTTCCCCAACTCTACAAGCTCCTACTTCACTCCTATGTCGAGCCGGCTAGGAAGCTCCTAACATGGGATCACTAGAATTCGCTTGTGCATTAAATACAACCATAAAAACCTTTAGTACGCGTTTGGTTCATGTTTCTTAAGACGTTCAAGCAAGTTACCGAATAGGAAGTTAGCCAGTTTTCTTAAGCCTAACATAGATAAACAATCATCCAATACAACTAATAACACACTAACAACCAATAATCAATAGCTAGGTTTCATTAGATCTAAGCAAACACAAGATAAAATTAGCCTAACATGTTAAACAAAAGACAAGGATAAGATAGAATCAAACAACACATAGACATATTGAATGATTAATTGATAACTTATCTTTCAATGAAACATGGAAGATCTCAAGGCAAAAAGCCCTGAAAAAGTAGCTAAAATCGTCTTAGGGTTTTATCCCAAAATTCCACACACTAAGCTCTCCCTTAATGACAAAAAATTAGAAAACTATATATAGATTTTTTGGATCTGACGGCGTCACCTTATGGAGTGTGACGCCGTCACCTCGCCGCTTTTAGGGTTCCCGGATGACCTTCTTGACGCCGTCCCTCTTTAGCTCTTCAAAAATCCATTCTGGCCTATCAAGGCTTGACGCCGTCGAACCTTGAACGTGACGCCGTCCCCTTATGATTTAAGCCGTGACGCCCTTAATCAAGTTAAAGCGTGACGCCGTCAGAATTTACATGCTATTTTCACTGGCCCGTCATGAGTAAATTTCACGTCCACTTTTCTTGCCAAGGCATGACGCCGTCTAGAGTTAAATGTGACGCCGTCAAAGGTGACTTTTAGCCGATTTTTGAGACTTTGCCGTTTTCTTCACTTTAATGCTCCAAAAACGTCCAAAATGCCTCCTTTTCCAGATTTCTCCTCAAAAGTACCTAAAATGACAAAAGGAACGATTTAGGGCAATATTTGATCAAATAAATACGATTTAGGGCTTAGATGACCCCCTAAAAGCGGTACACTTTTTGCTTCATCACCCTCCATGAAAACTTAGGTCAGAAACCGGGTCAATACATCTGCTATCGATACTCACTAAGGTGATACTGATATTGAAGACAAGATGTCATGGACCCAGTGACGCATTGCACCACCCCTCCTATCCACTCAGATATCTCTCAAAAGATATTTGTTTCATTTCTCACGGAGAACACTGCATAATCTATCGACCTCTCATTCCGAGATGTGTTGATATTGAAAAGGTGGCACTCTGCTCCATGCCTCCGACGACAAAAACATAAACGCACATTATTGAGTCTAGAGACATGAGATTCATTAAAGATCTCTTAGGAACACTTCCAATGAAATACACTTGTATTCATCAAAAAGGATACAAGTTATATGAGTCTGAATGAGATCTAAAAGATCTTGCCTTATGACATGATGGTTACTCGCCTCAAACGGTCTACAGTCATGAAGTGATACTTCGGTATACTTCAGAGGCTCTCAACGGCCTTGGCAAAGACTATGAGAAAGATTTCACACTATGCTGATAACGATCTCTAAATCTGAACCTATAAGCGCTGGACGATTTATTGCTAACTGTCTTATGCAGGTACAGACGAAAGTCCATCCACCATCATCATCTATAACGACGACGCATCCGGACAGAAGAAGTAGATCAAGGCAGGAACGACCAAAAGACGATACTTTGAAGATCACAGTGCATGAAAGAACATTAAATGAAGAATATTATACATCGACACACAAAGTTCTAGACATTGAAGGCAAAAGACCAATCACTAGAGCATCATTGAAATGACCATCCCTTAGGGGGAGATTGTTAGCATTTAATTTATGCTATTTAGGAAGTGATGGTCATTTGCTATTTAGAACTAAAGTGTCATGTGTAATATGTATTAAGTTTAGTGGGCTTATGGCATTAGTAATGTTTGTAACTTAAGTATAAGTGTAGTGCAATCTTAAGCCCACAATAGGTTCAAAAGAAAAGCCCATCAAGCCCTTGATGTGGCTGTCGACACATATAAACCACACACACTCTCACATTATCTCAAATGTCTCATTATTGTGTAAGAGAGTGTGTGTGTTTTCTCCATTGTTCATTGTATATTTTCTTCTCCAAGCTAATATACATTCGACTAGAGTTTTACCATATGATCCACTCCACTTCTCTTGTTCTTAATATGTGTTTGTGAGTCATCATAGTCCTATCGTGTGTTGTGTGATAAAGAGGAAGTGGTTCGGTTCATCTTCACAAGAGAAGTCGACCTATACAGGATAATAAAATTTACCAGCTTTTGCTCCCAACTTGGCAACTTCTGCTATTGCTACCTGTTCTAAAATTTGTGTTGCTATTTTGTGTTGGTCTGGGTCGTCTTTTTCTCATGATTATCCGTACTAAATCCTAACAACTTGAAGGAATTTTATGTGTTCCAACGTCATGATTCCGACGACTACAAAATAAAGTATCTTACATTTTTGTTGATTCGAAACCAATATGAAACCCAATAACATAACAATTAGGAGCAATCTGAAAACCATAAGTAAAAGGTCATACGGAAATATCGTAAGCTCGTATTGATTCGCTCAAATGCATCAGAAACTCCGAAAGAACCCAGTTGAACCAACATTGAATGACATCATATTCAATTCGTAGTGGGTACATTATGTTTTCTTTTGCTCGTAATCGATTTCTTCGAGTGATGACATCGGAATCATGCCATGCATCATCACCGTCACCCGTGACATAATTGGCAATGACTAGGACGTAGGAGATGAGGACGTCAATTTTGATTAGGACGATGGCTGATTTTATTTTTTATTATCAATAGTTCCATTAATTTGATATCAATACTTTTCAAAATTATTGAAGCAATTTTTTCCACCACCATAATATTCCAAACCATCATAATCTTTGGAGTTAGAAAATATCCGAGATATTAATTCCAAAGTTTTAGATTATCATGCACGGCGTAGACTATTGGGTCTCTTTCTCAGTACATATACTTGGACCCTCTACCCACCATATATTTGTTCTTTAACAGTTTGTTCGGATAACATTTCATTGATTAAGGGAGCCTTTAGTTTTATCACTGTTTTCCCAAGTATGTAAAATAGCTGGGTTGGATAATTGGTAACCGGTAATTTCAAGCTAGCCAACCGGTCGGGTCGGTTTAAATTAAAATTCATTTTGTTCAAATGGTAATTTCATGCTAGCCATAAGCTGCTTACTATAAAATAAGCTTAGACGAACACCCCTTTGTTTGTTATACTTTAATGATCCACTTTGCTCCCAATTAAGAAACAAATAGCTAAAGGCATATGCTTTCTCCATAAAAACTCATGATCAAGATTACTTCAAACATTTTAGTATGCAATTAGAGTTTTCAGCACAATGAATGTCACAAAGATTGCTAATTAATAGTATGGACTATGGACATTCATATTACATGTATAAATAATAGTTACTGATAATTTTATATATGTTGAAGCAAGTAGTTCCAAACCATAAAGTTTCAAACCATCGCAGTCTTTGATTAGAAAATATCCCAGATATTAATTCCAAAGCTTCAGATTGTCATTCACAGCGTAGACTCTCGGGTCTCTTGATAATTTCGTAGTAGGTTCCTCCTATCAATTATAGCTACAGTTATATATAAACGTAAATGATTCCTTCCATTTTGTTATGAATAATCATATCATTTTTCTAAACAAAAATATGAAGTTATCTCAAGCTTACCATTTTTTATTACTACTAGTTATCCTCCTTTCATCAACTACATTGGGTTCAGTTCCAAAATACGCCAAGACAGGGTGTAAAGATACGTGCGGGGACGTGACGATCCCATTCCCTTTTGGAATCGGAGCAAACTGTTCTCTCAACAAATGGCACAATGTTGATTGTAACTCGTCGACGCCATATCTATCGTCGCTCAACCAGCTCGAAGTCTTGCGTATTAGCTTACAAAATCGAACAGTCACTGTTAAAATGCAAAAGTTCTCTAATTGCAGCCAGACGACAAAGAGTGTGGATCTTGGTGGCAGCCCCTTCCTGTATTCCAAATCATACAATACATTTGTTTATGAGGGGTATTGTGGTGATGCTGTCATGATGGACAATAATGGTAGTGTGCTCACCGGGTGTTCCACCTCTTGTAGCAATGACACTACCACTACTGGTATCATCGATACAAGCAACTGTTTTGGCATCAATTGTTGCCAAACAAAAATTCCTCATTATCTGGAGTCGTACAACATGAATCTTACAGGTATGGAGAGGCAGATGGGTGGAGATGGAGCTTGCGGGTCTGCATACTTGTTGGATAAAAATTCAAACACTGAAGGAAGCAACTTATCTCACCAAACCTATGTTCCAACATCACTAGACTGGATCATATCAGACGGCGACCATGATCAACTAAGTTGTTCTGGTCAGTGGGTTTCAGGAGGAATGGATCTGGGTAATGGTACTATGATGAATTCTTGGTATTGTTACACCTATGGAACCTCAACAATCAAAGGGAACCCTTATCTGATAGATGGATATGGTACGTAACTCTATATTTAGTATTTATCTGTTTATAAAAAAGTTAGCGAAAAAATCCAAAAAAATTTCACAAGGTATGTTGGTTCATGAAAAAGTTGTGAAGAAAGTTTTTCTATACTTTTTCTGAAAAAAAATTATGAAAATATACGTTTGTGCATTAAATCGCTTTTTGTGAATTAAAAATTCGTTTTTGCACCTAACTTCTTTTTATTTTTTTCATCAAAATAACATTAGCATCTAACTAAAACAAGTTAAAAATTTTGTGCATCAATTTTTTTTTGCGCATCAAAATTCGTTTTTTGTGCATTAAAAAAAACGTATAAAAACTCAAAATTAGAAAAACTTCTTTCACAAAAGTTTTATGCACCAACATACTCGATATTGTGAAATTTTTTTGGATTTTTTCGCGACCTTTTTTTAAAAAAAAAATTCTTTCTACGTAGTGTGCGGATATTTGTCTTTTTATTTTAACTTTACCCTATATATATATATATATATATATATATATATATATATATATATATATATATATATATATATATTAACTTTACCATATATATATATATATATATATATATATATATATAAAGTCACAAATGTTACTGTCACAAATATGTGTTGGTTTAATGGAAACTTCAACGTTATTGTCTAGAAAATCAATTCATTTATCATAAACGACATAAAAAAAAACTCATAAATTTTCATTTGAGTGCCCATCTAAACATACTTCTCCAACCCCAGTTACAACTTTGATCCTTACATATTTTAGGTGGGTTTTTGCACAAGTATGTGGGTTCAATAATAATATTAATAAATCAAAACTGTATCAACCTTTCTAACAACAAACATATGAAATCAATAATGAAAGTAATTGTAATGTCGTACAGTTAGTGGGTTATGTATGAAGTCAAGAAGATGAACAAAAATAAGGGCATAATGGTAAATACATGGCTAGTTATGAATTTTTGTGTTTCAAATATGTAAAAGTTAATTATTTGGATATATATATGACATTTATAATATTTAAGATATACATGTAATTATGAGTTTGAGTTTGATATATATGTAATTTTGAGGTTTTAAAATAATATATATGCAATTCCCCCATACATAAATACTAGATTGAGTAATTGCGCATAAGACCGTGGAGGTATCATGCCGCCCAACCAAGCCAAATCCAACGTGGCCATCAAAATGGTGCCGCCACCATCGTGCCACCGTACCCCGACCATCATGTGCCACTTCCCAAGCCATTTGAGTGGCGTCCGGCACTTTTTCTTTTCTCTATTTTTTTTTTAATTGGTTTCGTGTGTGAGTTTTTTGTTTTAATTGGGTATGATGGGGTCAAATGACATGTGAAAAAGGGTGTTATAAAGGAAGGGGTATTTTGCTGTGTGAGTGTTAAAAGTTAAGATGCTGAGGTGACACTGAAAAAGGGGAAGTGACGTGCCATGGCACCTCATGGTCTAAGGCGGCGGTGTATAATTTTGATACAATCCGCTTGCGTCGATATTGTGTATGTGTATTTTATAGGTCATGATATAATTATGTAACTTTGTAGAACTTAATTGTTAAATATATAACGAAAAACATCTTATAGTAAACCAGGCCGGGTCATTACGTTTAGAAATTTTAATAACAAAATACCTTTTTCTCCTGAAACCTTTTGTAAGTTTAATCGAGTAATAAGCTTATTTTGGTAGTATATTTGCTTGATTTGAAATGATAGTTAGTAAAGATATATATATATATATAAGAAAACTCCATTTGAATATAGTCTGTTAAAACTATCAAGCAAAGATAGTTAATAAACCATCTGGTATAAGTTTGAATTACAAATTGATTGTTTTTGCAAATCTTGGCTTTAACATTGTGGGGCAATTTCATATATCTCCTCCCAAAACATGAAAATTTCATATATACCCAAACCATGCTTTAAAAGCATTGTACATAATGCATTCAATGATTGTATTATGGGTATATATGAAATTTTCATATTTTGGGAGGGGATATATGAAATTCCCCCTAACATTGTAGACAATAGAACTTAAAAATAAAGCACCATTAGAGTCTCAATCTTAAGCTAAGATAATTTATGAGATCACAAAACGCTACATATTAAATATGGGAAAAAAAGTGTAAATATGAGATCACAAAATGCTACATATGAACCGGTGACCCGATGAACCGGATACTCGATCGGGTCAACTAAAAATCCGGTTTTTAAAACATTGATTCGTATTAATTAAATCGTACATACAACCGTTCTTGATCGCAATAGCCACTATTGATAGAATCGGGTTATTTTCTTTTCTTTTTTTAAATGTTCTTTACTCGAGACCAATGACTAAAAAAGAAAAGGGAAAAAGAAAAAACCAGTGACAAACGTTGTTTGTATTACAACTGTGTTGACTTTCATCATGTTTGAAGTAGAACATCATTCATTCGTCAATTCAAGTGTCCCATTCTTTCTTGAAATTAGGAGGATCATCATTCATTTTGTCTTTATCTCTGTGTAGCAAATGAAATGGATAAATGTTTTTACGATAATTCATTGAAATTGACCGCATGTTATTGTCTTATTCATGAAGCGTACTTTATATTTTCTTCTTCCTTATTTTTCGTCAATAATTATTTGTTCAAGCGGTGCCAAAAACATGGTATTATCATATTAATCCGAGTTACGCTTACTATTACATAAGAATATATGTCGCTCTAAAATGTATGTTAAAACTTCGCAGCAACACGCAAACATACATAACATTACTCGTTGCAACATGAAAACAGTTCTTTCTAGTTTGTGGTATAAATCTTATTTTTCATCAATAATTATTCTTCTCTGTCGAAAAAGAATATATTTGAAATTTTGAACCTTTGCCTACTTACCATCCTTTCATCAACATAAACAGGAGCTCCGAAATACACCAAGCAAGGGTGCAAAGACACATGCGGAAACAACGTTACGATTCCATATCCTTTTGGAATAGGTGCAAAATGTTCAGTCAACGAATGGTACACTGTTTATTGCAACTCCTCGAAGCCATACCTGTCTGCATTCAACAACCTTGAAGTCTTGCATATTGACTTGGCAACTCAGATAGTCAGTGTAGATATTCAAAAATTCTCTGATTGTAGTCAGACGAGTAAGAGTGTGGATCTTGGTAGCAGTCCCTTCCTGTATTCCAAATCACACAATACATTGGTTTATGAGGGGTATTGTGGTGTTGCTGTCATGATGGACAATCATGGTAGTGTGCTCGCTGGGTGTTCCACCACTTGTAGCAATGACACTACCACTACTGGTATCATCGATACAAGCAACTGTTTTGGCATCAATTGTTGCCAAACAACAATTCCTCGTTATCTAAAGTCGTACAGAATGAATGTCACGGGATTAGAAAGTCAGCTGGGTGGAGATGGAGGTTGTGGGTCGGCCTTTTTGGTGGAACATGATTTATATGATGAAGATGTCGATCACTTTTCTCGCCAATCGGCCCAATCATTTGCTGAAGAGGGCAGCAGCTCTTATGTTTCAACAGCACTACTGTGGACCCTTTCAGACCGTGATAAAGACCAATTAACTTGCTGTGTTCCATATGGCAGAAGGGGGTATAAGCCGTCTAGCGTTATAGTAGATATGGGTAATGGTACTTCAGTGGATACTTGGAGATGTTCCGGCTATGGTGGCGTAGGAAACCCTTATTTGGTTGATGGATGCGGTGGTACGTATTTCTCTAAAAAAGTATTTGTTTGCTTGCTATCATTTATATTGCTTGTTTTCCAAGGTTCTGTTTTTTTATTTATTTGTTTGTTTTCTAATACTAAATGCAAGAATAGAGAGGGGGTTTACAGAGGATGATGAACCTGTAACCGAAGAGTGTGCAAGGTGCAAGAATAGAGGTGGTTACTGTGATCATGACACAATATATGACGTTGATGGCTTAGTTTACAAACGTAACTTCATTTGTTATGGAGCAAGCAGCAAAATATCCTTGAGTGTTATTCTAGGTAATGCCTTTTCTCTATGCTTATAAATTATCTTATACGTACCCTGCTACTCCGTATTATATTCTGGGCAAGCTCTTTCTATTTGTAGAATGAATCCCATTGCAACCATACCTAGCTTAAGGAGCTTCCTAAAAGTCTAATAAATTTTCTTTTTTATTTTTATTATTTTTTTTTTAACGAGAATTTACAAGGAAGTTGAAATAGCTTTATAAGGGTTACTAGACCAAACAAACTAATTAATTAGGGGAAAAGCTCTTAAATCCGCTCCGGATTCAGTTATTGGTTAACTCATAACTGCATGTTTCGTTGTCATTGAAGACAAGGTTTTTTTCCGGGTGTATCTTAGCAATAAAATGTCACTCACCCAATATAAACCTTCGAAAGAAGCCATAAGGGATAACTGGATTACTGGAGTATGGTTTTATTTAAGTATAGGGAACTAATCTTGGAGGACAAGTTTGACTCGGATTGGGCTTGAGAACCCATAGCCGATCGATTAGCAATCCCAAAGGGATTCTAGAACTTTCTTGACCCTCTAATTACACCTACAGTCCTTCCTTTATTCACTAACGGTCGTTAGTCAATTCACATTAATTACTTAACGTCCGTTAGTCGTTATTTTGTGTTCAAATAATTAAATATACAACGGTTTATATATTAATTATTATACATTAATCCTTCATACGTAATGTGTGCAATCCCATGGTCCCGAGTTCGATTCTATTCATACACGTTTAATATTTTGTCCACAAACTTAAGCATTTGTTTCCTTAATTTGTTGGTGTTTAGTTGTTCTTTTGTCAATTACATTTGTGGGCTACGACCTTACAGAAAGAAAAATGAAGAAGGCGCTAACATGGGTCCTTTGATGAACACAAAAGAAAATAAAATTGTCCAAAACAATTTAAGTATTTTAACTACAGATGAGAGACAAAATCATTAAGGCTCACTAAAATAAAATTAAAAGAAATTTGATCCGAAAGAACGCCCAAACTTTTTTGTTCATCAAAATTTTTTATGTCACTTTTTTTCATATTTTTTTGTTCATAGAAAGGTTTTGGGTAAAAGTCAAAAATGATAAACAAATTTTCTCATATGTACCAATATGATAAACATGGTCATTTATGTCCAAAGTTGAAATTATGTACAATAATGGGTAATTCTTCATATCTTCATCTCTTACATTTGCATCGTTAGTCCTTTATACTAACGACCGTTAGTTCAGTTAGCTAAGTCCAATTGAAAAGTGGCAATGTTAGTCCTTTACACTAACGGTCGTTTGCAGCGTTAGTCCTTTATACCAACGATCGTTGCAACAGTTGTCACGTTAGTCCTTTATACCAAAGATCGTTTGCAACATTAGTCCCAAAAAAAATTCAAAAATAAAAAATTTCTAAAAAAATTAAAAAAAAATTATAAAATAACTTTATTTGTAGAAAAACTTTTTTTCGGAAAAAAAATTCGAATTTTTTTTTAAAATAAAATTCTTAAAAAAGTTTTTTTGTCGAAAAACATTTTTTCCGAAAAAAATTCGAAAATATCTTTTAGAAAAAAATAATTCAAAAAAAGGTTTTTTTGTCGAAAAACTTTTTTTCCGAAAAAAATAATTCGAAATTCTTTTTTAGAAAAATTTTTTCTAAAAAAGACAATTTTTTCTAAAAAAAAAATTCTAAAAAAAGTTTTTTACTAAAAAACTTTTTTTCCGAAAAAAATAATTCGAAATTCTTTTTTAGAAAAAAATTTTCTAAAAAAGACAATTTTTTCTAAAAAAAAAATTCTAAAAAAAAGTTTTTTAGTCGAAAACTTTTTTTCTATGTGGTCAAGATGGTGCGTTATAATTTCTAAAAAAAATTGAGAAAAAATTGTCTATTTTAGAATTTTTTTTTTCTAAAAAAAAAATTCGAATTATTTTTTTCTGAAAAAAAGTTTTTCGACAAAAAAACGAAAAACTTTTTTTAGAAATTTTTTTTTCCGAAAAAAAGTTTTTCGACAAAAAAACTTTTTTTAGAAATTTCTTTTCTAAAAAAAATTTTCGATTTTTTTTCGACAAAAAATTTTTTTTTAGAAAAAAAATTTAGAAATTTTTTTCTAAAAAAAAATTTCGAATTTTTTTTTCGGGAAAAAAGTTTTTCGAAAAATAAAATTATTTTAGAACTTTTTTTGAATTTTTTTTAAAATTTTTTATTTTAGAATTTTTTTCCGGACTAATGTTGCAAACGAACCGTTAGTGTAAAGGACTAACATTGCCACTTTGCAATTGGACTTAGCTAACTGAACTAACGGTCGTTAGTATAAATAACTAACGATGCAAATGTAAGAGATGAAGATATGAAGAATTACCCGTTATTGTACATAATTTCAACTTTGGTTTAGCATATTGGTACATAAATGACCATGTTTATCATATTGGTACATATGAGAAAGCTTGTTTATCATTTTTAACTTTTACCCAAATTTTTTCTATAAAAAAATATTAAGCGGTTTTGTATTCACTAAGCTCCACTTTAATTTGTCATCAACTTTTTTTGCAATGTTTCAATCAATTTTTACGAAACAGAATTTGGTTCGTATTATAGAATCAGACGGAAATGGCTATTTGATTCGACATTCTCTAAAAGTTACACTAGTTACATCTTTCGACAATGGAAATATATCATTCTTTGTGTATGGCAAGAAGGTGGAAAACTTAGAATTTTCAGAGTTTATATCTTTGGGACAAGTTCTGCCTTCAAAAATAAATAACGAAGTCAAAACGGCAGGAGATATAGAGTGATTATAACAATTGTAGTTTAAGGAAACCAATGGAGCGTTAATCCAATGGTTGGAGCACTTGTGCTTGAGTCAATAGACTCAGTTGTGCAATAAGAGCTCAGGGGTCCGAGTCTTGGCTCGTGCTCACTCCAGTTGGTGCCCCACTAAGCCAGGAGAGTTGTCGGAGCTATTCCTTGTGAGGTGGACAATGGCTGTTGCCAAAAGGCACCCGGGGTCAGGGTGTTCCCGCCAATCTACACTTTTTTTTTTTTGAATTGTAGTTTAAGGAAGTATCCAGATACTTTGGACATGAATAGTTGACTTTTGAATCAAGTTATGGCTACTTACTTTTCGTTGTGTATTGGCCTTGGTTCAGGTGTTAGCATAAGCGTGGGTCTACTTTTTCTTGTGGCCATTGCCTATATATTATACAAGGTGATCAAGAAAACAAAAGAAAGGAGACGAAGAAAGAGGTTTTTCAAACGCAATGGTGGTTTACTTCTAAAACAGCAAGAAGAAGCCGACCCATCTTTGGTTGATCAAACCATACTTTTCACATCACGTCAATTGGAGAAGGCCACTGACAACTTCAATGAGAACAGAATTCTTGGTCGAGGAGGCCAAGGTACAGTCTACAAAGGTATGTTAGTTGATGGAAGAATTGTGGCAGTTAAAAAATCTAAAGTTGTAGATGAAAGCCAATTAGAGCAGTTCATCAATGAGGTGGTGATTCTTTCACAAGTCAATCATAGGAATGTGGTCAAATTATTGGGATGTTGCTTAGAGACCGATGTTCCTCTACTAGTTTCAGAGTTCATCCCAAATGGAACATTGTATGATCGCATTCACTGCGAGACTAATGAGGACCCAATGTCTTTGAACATGAGACTGCAAATTGCTACAGAGGTTGCAGGAGCACTTGCTTACTTACATTCAGCCACATCCATTCCAGTATACCATAGGGACATCAAGACGTCTAATATACTTTTAGATGATAAATACAGGGCAAAAGTTTCTGACTTTGGAACTTCAAGGTTCGTGTCAATAGATCAAACTCACTTAACTACCTTAGTCAAAGGTACATTTGGCTATCTAGACCCCGAGTATTTTCAATCTAGCCAATTCACTGAAAAAAGTGACGTTTATAGTTTTGGAGTTGTTTTGGTTGAGCTTTTAACAGGAGAAAGGCCAATCTCATTAACTAGATTTGGTGAAAATAGAAGTTTGGCAGCGCACTTTATGTTGGCTGTGGAAGAAGGACGGGTTATGTCTATATTTGATGCAATGGTTATTAAAGAAGGCACTAGAGATGAGCTATTGGCAGTAGCTAATCTCGCAATGCGATGTCTGAATTTCAATGGAAAGAATCGGCCAACAATGAAAGAAGTAGCTTTAGAGTTAGAAACCATAAGAGCGTCTCATATTCCATCTGCCGTTCAGACTAATATCAAGTCAGTGACGTATGGGCATGAACTATCGATGCTATCGTATGGGGAATCAACATCAACATTCTTAAGTTACGATGAGAACTTTACTCAGTGATGCAAACAGGACGGTTTTTTGTTTCATAAGTTGTCATACAATATATCGTTACATAGTAGTACGTAATATTAGTTGTAAGTAATCATAGGTTTATCAAAAGTACTAAATTTGGAAAGATAAATATGTATTCATAAGGGCATAAGGCCTATTGTAACAATCCTTTTATACCAGGAGCTAGTCGATACACCAATGGAATACATGAGGCTATGATCGACATGTCACTATGTCAGATATTGAATATGGCACCTCATTATTATCAAGTGAAGGATGTGGAGAATTTCGCATAAAAGAAAATATATGTATGTCGCATGTATCCATTAGTTTTACTTAATATATATATTTTTGTGAAAGGCTGGTTGTACTTAATATTCATATTGTTGTTCCATACGAAAGGCATTTGCATCAACTGTATTACATTTTTATATGCAATGTTGATAAGCATTGTAGAAATAACACTGAAAACACTGTATTATTCAGATTCGACTAACTATGAAGATTTACAAGACATTAAATAGAAAAGACTAATACGAAACCCCAACTATTAAACGGGCCTAAACAAGTGGGCCAGGCCAATAGGCCTTATTAGCTAACACCTCCTCTCAAACTCGCAATGTTGTAGCGGTAAACGTTGAGAGTTTGTCAAACATAATATAAAATAAAACCGAAAAAAAACAAAAAAAAAAAAAAACGATGGTCCAAGAGTGCAATCGCGGTGCAAACTGAGAACAAAGCAACATAATTACGGAGATGAATGAGAGCATAAGAGACAGATGCAGATTCAGACAAAACCAGGTGGAACCGGATGCAGAACCACGTGTGAAATCAGACCAAGTTGATGTCGAGATGCAACACATAACTACCAATCAAAACTTTATCAAATTAATGAGTGAAATATAAAATCATTATGTCAAGTTCATTACGTCAAGGCATGTAAAAAATAATATAGTTTGTTGTTTACATAAAACAGGGGAAGTTCCCATAAGCAAACATTAATGATGAAATGCATCTAATCATATAGTTTGTCGTTCATGTAAAACAAGAAAGGAAGAACTAAGATTAACTTCCTATTTATTAGTCATATACGAAGAGCTAAAGTTAACTACATGAAAGAATCCTATTTATTAGTCAAATAAGAAAAATCAATGATAAACCAAAAGAGAAGTTGTTGAACCACTTACCTCTAACTCAACCTCTGCAAGTCCAGTGCCAGCTACTGTCTTCACCCACAATGTTTATTTGTTCATTTAATCCACGTATTTTCCATCTAAGCACCAGCAGAAGTAATCAGACCTTGAGATTGACAGCAGTGCATCAGGACTCATCCTCTCAAGCACACCTTGCCTCCACGAAGAAAAGTTATTCTTGTTTTGGGGGTCTGTTGCAAGAGGATAGTCCTCCGCTCTATGAGCTTGATATCTCATTCTTCTGTATAGTCTCATTGTTGCAACAGAGTCGTCGTATGGATCTTGTATCCCATGTTGAATATCGTAGCTGTAAAATAAGAGATTCATAATTAACATATATGAATCTCTCAGCAATTAAAAATGTGAGGTAATAAATATATCAAAGTCCTTAATGGATGTTATTATGGTTATTACCCAAGGTATGATTTTGTTAGGTACTTGAGTGAGTTGCTGAGCTTGCTAGTCTTCATTAAAGGTGGATATTTTGTTGTATCCCTATAACATATTGGTGAATCACGATAAACTTTTAAGAGCCTTATAACAAATGTGTCGCATGTCATAATAAGATGAAGGTGTATGTACCTTATCTTTACAAGTGGATTGAGTTCCAAGCATTCCATGTTCATGATCGAGACCATGCCCTACAAGAATCCTTGCTTTCCAACCTCTTGGGCGGATCTTCCATATTGGTTCCCCATGCCCTGATAGATTGGTTGGACCTATAGTTTATCATACCCAACACTCTTTAGTCCTATTTCTCTTATTTTATATTTTATAGGCTAAACATGATTACAAAAACTATATTAATACGATAATAATCTATTCTTCCTTAATAAAGCGTTTATGGAGGCTGCTCATAGATAAGTCATTTGCTAATAGGGAACTGCATATAACTATATATTAAGTAATAGGGAACTGCATATAAATCTTTATCACCACATAATACTTTCTCACCAGATCAGACCTTGAGTGAAAAAGGTTCCTGCCAGAATTCGAGTTCCGATAGTTCCATTAGGTGGGAGTTCAAATGCCCGAAGGCAAGAGTACAACCTTCCACAAAACATAGATAAATAATCAGTTTAACACTTGTCATTAATAAGAATTATACTGTCGATTTTTGCAGAACATACCTGAATCAAACCCATACCAAAGGCGAACTTGGCAAGAGCTTTCAAACGTGCAAACGAATGCTCTAAGCCCATCTCAAATTGCTGCAAGCAACAGATAAAAGTCAAAGACTGGAACTTTTTGCCAATAACTTCAAGTCACAGAAGTAAAGGATTAAACTTTTAGTATATATTGCCATAATCTTACATAAAAAGTATAAAAGATGCATAAAGCGGTGAACTTACCAAGAAAAGGATACCTCACTCAGTAAGAACTTTAACATCCATAAGATTTCTGATCAATCCATATTGATTAAGCACAACACCCGCAGAGAAGAAACCAAGTCTCTGAAATAGTAATTCAAAACAGTACCATTTGGTTGTCTATATAGAGAAAATCCTGTGATATGAGAAAGAGTTTGAAGTTAAGCTAGCTTTGACAAAATTAAACACAGGAACCGCTAAAACAGTAATAGCTAAGAATGTGAAAGTATCCAATCCTAGGTCATTAATGACCTCAACCGGGCCACCAATATCGGATGCTGCTTAATCCAGAATCTCACTCCTCTTTTAAAATGTCTACGGTTTGAGATATAAAACCGTTTTCCTCCAAGAAATGAGGAACATAACAAAGGTGTTCTATCAAATAATTTTGTAGCCGTGTGAAACTGTAGTGTATCCTGCGACTAGTGGAAAATGATGGTGTATGCAGTAGGTGTCGAGTGATGACTCGATCTTGTTATGGTCGGTTTAATGATAATGTCATGGCCCAGCAAGAAAAAATATATTAAAGAGATGGTTACACCAGACTCTAATAACAAGCCTCAGTTCATATTTCTTAAAACAATCATCCAATTTAGTAGATATCCCTATGACCATTAAGCACACATTAATTATTACTTATAAGTAATATTAGAAACTAGACAAATAAAGCCATTTCCCACTCTTCACTTAGGACAATAAGGTCATTCAGTTTCTGTTTCGTACAAAGGGTAGCCTAAGACATGTATGTACTAACTAATTCTTAATTTGTAAAGGCTTCAACTAAGAACATGTTTAAGCCATATTGGTTGAACAGGGAGCACATCTTACTTCTAAAGTTTAAATACTGATCGGTTTATTTTGAATAAGCACCTTGGTTTAACCTATTTAACATATGAATCTCTATGTAAAGCCGATATGTAACTTTACTGAATATATATTCTAAAAAGCTAAAAGCAAAACTTGCGTAAATAATTGGAACCCGCGTTCTATCTGTAGTTACCTTTAACTTAAGATAACTAATTGTTAGACTTAAAGTTATGTCATATTTGGGAATTGCATTTAGTCACATGTATAATGGCTAGGTTAGATAACGAGTTGGGCTTGTGGACTAAAATAGATAAGTTAGCTTGTAAAGTCTAAATGACTAATGTATAGCCCATGAGCCAAAGCCCAACCGAAAGCCCATCAAGAGCATTAGGGCATCACCCTCTTGGTATATATACCTTACTTGTCTCAACAAGTAAGGTTGGATGTTCATTTGTAATAAGGAGGTGTGTGTGTTACTCTTGTTTCTCTCTCTAGAATTCACACACACCTCCCCCCCTTTCTTTAATCTAATATACCATGTTTAACCTTTATTTCGAGCATCCCCGACCTCCTGAATATGTGTTTCTTCGTGAATCTAGTCTTTACAATTGGTATCAAGAGCTAACCATACCAATTGTAATGATCAAAAACACGTATTTCAGGAGGTCGGGGATGCCCGAAATAAAGGTTAAACATGGTGATGTTAGATTAAGAATGGGGGAAGGTGTGTGTGAATTCTAGAGAGAGAAACAAAAGTAACACACACACCTCCTTATTACAAATGAACATCCAACCTTACTTGTTGAGACAAGTAAGGTATATATAGCAAGAGGGTGATGCCCTAATGCTCTTGATGGGCTTTCGGTTGGGCTTTGGCTCATGGGCTATACATTAGTCATTTAGACTTTACAAGCTAACTTATCTATTTTAGTCCACAAGCCCAACTCGTTAACTAACCTAGCCCTTATACATGTGACTAAATGCAATTCCCATATGACATCACTTTGGAGAGAGATTGTTAGACTTAAAGTTATGTCATATTTGGGAATTGCATTTAGTCACATGTATAAGGGCTAGGTTAGTTAACGAGTTGGGCTTGTGGACTAAAATAGATAAGTTAGCTTGTAAAGTCTAAATGACTAATGTATAGCCCATGAGCCAAAGCCCAACCGAAAGCCCATCAAGAGCATTAGGGCATCACCCTCTTGCTATATATACCTTACTTGTCTCAACAAGTAAGGTTGTGTAGACCACGAATCTCCTTCTTTAACATACACACAAGCACTTGAGATGATGACACTCACAAACAATATAAGAACAATAAGAGTATCATGGATCGTATGGCATATATTTGAGTCAAATGTTTATTAGCTTTAGTGAAAAGAAATAAACAAAGACAAAGTTGAAACTCTTGCACACACACACTCTTTTCTTATCTAAAATGAGGCACACTTCTTAACAGAGTGTGTGTGTGCATTAATATGTGAAACACAGCCACATTCATGGGCTTTGAATGGGCTTTAACAATGGACCATGTAGTGGGCTTAGTAAATGTATTACACTTATACATTTGGACTATAGAAAACTAATACTACTAGCCCACTTTATTAACTACATATTACATGACACACTTAAGTTCTAAAAACTAATGACCATCACTTTTGCAATTAAGAAATTAATTGCTAACAATCTCCCCTAAGGGATGGTCATTCAAATGATGGTCCCTTGATTGTTCTTTTGTCTTCATTGACTTGAACTTTGTGTGTCAATGCAAAATAGTCTTCCTTCAATGTTCCTTCATGCACTGTGATTTTCAAAGAGTCGTCTCTTGGTCGTTCTTGCCTTGATCTACTCCTTCATTCCAGATGCTTCTTCATTAGTAGATGATGATGGTGGATGGACTTTCGTCGGTACCTGCATAAAACAGTTAGCAATAAATCGTCCTTCGGCCATCATGTCGTGAGGCAAGATCCTTAGATCTCATTAAGACTCATACATCTTGTATCCTTTTGATGAACACAAGAGTATTTCATTGGAAGTGTTCCTAAGAGATCTTTTGATGAATCTCATGTCTCTAGACTCAATAATGTGCGTTTTGGTTTTAGTCGTCGGAGGCATGGAGCAGAGTGCCACCTTTTCAATATCAACTCATCTCGGAGTGAGAGGCCGATAGATTATGAAGTGTACTCCGTGAGAAATGAAACAAATATCTTTTGAGAGATATCTGAGTGGATAGGAGGGGTGGTGCATTGCGTCACTGGGTCCATGACGTCTTGTCTTCAATACCAGTATCACCTTGGTGAGTACCGATAGCAGATGTATTGACCCGGTTTCTGACCTAAGTTTTCATGGAGGGCTATTTCTTTTCACCCTTACAAAAACTTTTCTTTTTCATTCTTCAACCCCTTCTTTCTCCTTTCTCATTATACTCCTTTTTTCAATCTTACCTAAGGACTTCTAATGCTAAGCTATTGGAGTTGTCCTTGGGTAGATCCCTCCGGTTCTGGCGGATCATTGGACATAACCTAACCATAATCACCTTATTACTCCATGATTATCCTAGATTATTTGTCACATGCCATTAAACCTTGTGAAAATCTCTCAACGTGTTTATGAGAAAACACATTTTGTTAACACATCGAGAGTTTTGCATTTATGAAACACTCCCCCGTCACATGTGCTCATGCATTTTTGAAATAAACTGCACATGTCTGGTAGAGATCGCACATTTGAAATGATCGATTTTCAATGAACACGACCTTCGCGAGACACGCTTACATCACTAGTTAGACTAGCTTGAAATTATTACCCGTCCCGGTCATATTCAATGATCATCTCTCGAATTGGTACATTCTACTCAGACAAGTCCTTTGCGAGACACGCTTGCATCACTGGCAAACCAGCTTGAAATTATTACCCGTCCCGGACTAGTCTTTTCGATAACGAACAGTTAGTTTCGTCAATTCGAGGGTTCATGCTGAGTCTTTTTGAAGAACTCGTTTTGAGATTCAAACGATAAAACTTCTTTTAGATCACATTTTAATCACGTCCTCTCCCCCATATATTTAAACACTTAATCTCCCCCTCAAAAATAGCATGAAGTGGTATTTTTGAAAACAGTTGATTAAAATAAAACTTTTTGTGGAGAGACGGACTGATTTTAGCATGAAAAATGGAACATTTTTTTTTTGTAAACTCCCCCTTAATCAGAGCTGTTTATTTAAACAATTGAGTTTAAAAGCAGTGAAGGGTGTTAGAGGGAGTTATCTTGAGCACAAAATGCATTTTAAAGACTTTGAAAAAAAATCTCTTTGAAATCATTTTGATTAAGTGCTCAAGGTATTTGCTTTTCGCCATTAATATTGCGAGTCCTGATCGGAAATAATCAGAAGTCATTCAATGTAGCGCGGGTTTCGTACTGAAATGCACGAAAGCCGTAATGAAGAAAAAATATGAGAAACGACATGTTTTAGAAAAACATAAAAAATAACTCTCGCTCAAGCATCTGTAAATACCCGTATCATTGTTGAATGACATTTCTAAGTACGTACAAAATATTGATTAGACGAGAGACATGTCGTGAGAAGAATATTTTTGGTTTTTGATGTTTTATATTTTTTATGGCTTTTTGAAATTTTCTGTATTTACAGTATAGATTTTAACAGGTATATATTTACAAAAATATTTACATGCGAAGCTTTTTGATCTAAATCAATAAGATTCGAGAAGACTTTCTAACTCTTCGGGAGTTAGGCTTCGCATTCCAATTCGACGAACTAAGTTTTCAAACCGCTCTTTTGGGAGGGCTTTAGTAAATAGATCGGCGAGCTGGTATTCAGTCTTCACAAAAAAACAATTCAACAGTACCCTCTTCAACGTGCTCTTTTATGAAGTGGTAGCGGACTCTAATATGCTTGGTCTTTGAGTGTTGCACTGGGTTGCACGAGATGGCTATGGCACTTTTTGAATCGCAATACAAAGGTATGCGGTTGAAAGAGAAACCATAATCCGTGAGTTGTGTTCTCATCCAAAGGACTTGAGCACAACACGCAGATAGAGACACATACTCGGCCTCTGCTGTTGATAAAGCAGTGCAATCTTGTTTTCTTGACGACCAGCCTACTAGCTTTTCTCCCAGAAATTGCGCTCCGCCTGATGTACTTTTCGCTGTAACTTGGCATCCAGCATGATCGGCATCTGAAAAGGCAATTAGTGTAAACTCCGAATCCTTCGGATACCAAAGACCCATGTTAATGGTTCTTCGAAGGTATCGAAAGATCCATTTAACCTCTTGGAGGTGAAGTTCGGTAGGCCTTGCCTGAAACTGTGCAAGTAAGCAAACAGCAAAATGAATATCTGGTCGGCTTGCAGTTAAGTACATGAGAGAACCAATCATGCTCCGATATTTCTTCGGATCCATGGGTTTCCCATATAGGTCAGCGCCAATTTTTGGTGAAGTGACCATTGGAGTACCAACAGAGTCACAATTGTCCATTCCATGTTTTTTCAAAATCTCAATTGTGTATTTAGCCTGATTAAGAAAAATACCACGCGGGGATTGATGAATTTGTAAGCCTAAAAAGAATTTTAATTCACCCATCATGGACATTTCGAATTTGCTTTTCATGAGATTTTCAAAATGTTTTGAATGTTTCGAATTAGTGGACCTAAATATTATGTCGTCCACGTAAATCTGAACAATCAAAATATCATTTTTGTATTTTCTTGTAAACAAGGTTGGATCAATTGTTCCTTTGGTGAAATTATTTGACAACAAGAAAGATGATAACTCGTCATACCATGCCCGTGGGGCTTGTTTCAAACCATAGATTGCCTTCTTTAGCCTGTAGACGTATTCCGGATGGTCTTTGTCAACGAAACCGTCTGGTTGACTCACATACACTTCTTCCTTCAGAGTTCCATTTAAGAAAGCGGTCTTGATGTCCATCTGATAAACCGTGATGTTCTTGTGAGCGGCATAAGCTAAGAAAATCCTGACTGCTTCAAGCCTTGCAACCGGTGCGAATGACTCTTCAAAATCTATTCCTTCTTCTTGTCTGTATCCCTTTGCCACCAGACGAGCTTTGTTGCGAATCACAGTCATTTCTTCATCCTTTTTGTTTTTCCATAACCATTTAAGATCAATGACTAGTTTGTTAATTGGTCTTGGAACTAAATCCCAGGTGTCATGGATTTGAAATTGAAGAAGTTCTTCCTGCATCGCTTCAATCCAGGCATTATCTGCCATTGCTTCCCGAATGTTCTTAGGTTCTATGAGACTGACTGAGCAGACATAGATGCACATGTCGCAATCGGTATGAAGTTGTTTTCTCGTCTGAATTGGTCTTGAGGGTTCACCAATAACCTGTTCAATCGGATGGTCTTTTGTCCACTGTAATGTTGAAGGGTACCTTGGACTGAATAAATGTGTGTTAGTCGGTTCATGTAATCTGGAAGATGATTCACCAGATTACGTTCCAAACGGGTTTTCAAAGACTTCTTCGTCTAACACAGCATTATTTTGTTCTTGCTCATCAATTCTTGGTAGAACAATTTCAATGAATGGAGTTGCTGGAGTAGATGTAGATGATTTTGATGTCGAGGGAGTTGGTGCGCCAGCTTCGAATGTTGTGGATGCATCTGGATTTGGTGGTGTTGGTGGTGGTTGTTGATGTTGAGTGGTTGCAGCGGAATGTTGGTTAGATGCATTTTTCGAAGCGCCACCATAGTATTCATCGTACATGAACTCGAAGAAATTATCCAGTTCTTGAGTTGTGGGTTGTTCGTCATGAATTGATTGAGCTCCTTGAGGTGCAAGTCCCGAACTGATATGTCCGGAAGTCATCGGGTTAAGCGCGGGTTCTAGAGCGAGTCTCTCAGAAGCCATTTGTGAAATTTCATCAAACTTCACATTCATCGTCTCCATTATCTTTTTCGTTCTCCTATTATACACCCTGAATGCCCTAGAGTTTTCAGAATAACCAATGAAGATTTCAATATCACCCTTAGCCTTCAACTTTCCCAGATCTTCCCTGTCATTTGTTGGATAGCATAAAGCGCCAAATACATGAAGATAAGAAATATCCGGTTTTCGGTTGTTGACAAGTTCGTATGGGGTTTTATTGAATCTTGGATGGATTAGGGATCGGTTTTGAGTAAAACAAGCAGTAGAAACAGCATCAGCCCATAGAAATAACGGAGCACTGGAATAAATTAGCATAGTGCGAGTAGCTTCTACAAGGGTTCGATTCCTTCTTTCAACTACTCCATTCTGCTGTGGAGTTCGAATAGCTGATGTCTGGTGAGTAATACCAGTTTCTTCAAAGAATGTTCTTAACTCCTGATTGACAAATTCCGTGCCATTATCCGTTCTTACTATCCTAACTGGAGCTTGAAGTAGAACTTGAATTCGCTTCAGAAAGGTGATGATGGTGCTTGGTGCTTCATCTTTAGATCTCAAAAACTTTACCCATGTATATCTTGAATAGTCGTCAACAATTACAAGAATATACTTCTTCCCATTTATGCTTTGAACTCTCATCGGGCCACATAAGTCCATGTGCAACAAATGCAACCTATCAACCGAACTAGGTATGGGTTTAGGTTTATATGTTGCTCTTTTGCTCTTTCCTTGCTCACATGATGGACATAGGTGTTCTTTGGTGTATTTGAATTTAGGAAGACCGGAGACGATGTTGTCTTTGGCAAGCTTGTTGATCGTGTCAAAGTTCAGATGGGACAAACGTCTATGCCATAACCAGGATTTTGTTTCACCTGCCCTGGTCATGAGACAAATCAGAGATGAAGAGGCCATTTGGTTTATGTCAATTGCATAGAGATTGGTGCCACGATTTGAAATTAAGAGATCATTTCCAATTAAGAGATTGGTGCCACGATTTCCACGTTTGGAGGTGGAGGAAACACCATAAACACGAACTAAAGATTAAACATTTAACAGTCGGTTTATTGATTGCCGAGGTGTGTATGTTTTCTAGAGAGAGAAGCTAGAGAAAACACACACACCTCGTGTGTTACAAATGAATCCTCAACCCTCCTAGTGTTGACATAGGAGGGTATTTATTACAAGCTACAAGTTCTAACTTAGCAATATGACTAAACTAGTCCTTGTACTTTAAATGCTATTGCAATTCCACATATGACAAAACTTTAAAGCTAACAATCTCTCCCCAAAGTGATGTCATATGGGAATTTCTTACAATGTTCCCTACAAGTAAAATATAAACAGTAAGTACAGAGAATAATCTTCAAACTTCATTACTTCGTTCAGCTTGCAGAATCTTCTCAGCTTTTATTTCTTTACTTGCAGATGAACCATGTGAGCAAATCTAATTAGGGTTTAATATAGAGTGCCCTGAGTGCTCTCCCCGTGCTCTCCCCTAATTAGTGCTCTCCCCCAAACTGACAACCTCTCTTATGATTGCCCTGTATCTGAAGTCCGTTCGGGGGAATACATTATCAACATCTTCATCTCACCAAATGCATCCCAGTTATTTTTCCCATGAGAGATCAGCCCGCACATTTCTCTCCCCTGCTGGTTACGATTGATCGGAATCAGCATATTATGTGCACGTGAAGTATGAACTGGAAGCACTTCATGTAATCCGTGAGAAGATGTAGATAAACCCAATCTAACCTCCTGAATCAACAACAACGGCTTTATGTAGTGACTACTGATGGAGAAAACCCACTATTACGAACTTGAGACTGAAGTAGAATAACCCAAACTTGTGACTTAAACTTGCACGATAGTGTGACTAAGAACCTATACTGAGCACTACAATGTAACTCCTTAAAGCATAGGTCGTTTCATATACCCATCCATCCTTCCTTAACTGTATATGAACATCTCTTGAATTATCCACATCTTTGTGTGACACTGAGTACTACAACGTATCTCCTTTAAGTGATAGTTAACTAGGTCTTCGTCCATTTCTCCCCTTGACCTATGAAAACTAGATAACCCAAGACTTAATTACTATTCCCATGAGTGCCCAAACAAGGATCTCGAAGAATCATGCATCCAACCAACCCCGATATCTTCAAGATACTAAGTACACGTACCCGAGATATTCCACTTCAACTTCAAATAAGTAATAATAAATCATCATCCTTGTAGCCACAACTGATAATTTGACCATTGTCATCTGATTGTGAATCTTGATCAGGATCTTTTAGGCTATACGTGGTGATGTTGAAGGTGTAGTCCGATAATTTCATTTGTGATTTTGGTGTGAAATATGCCATAAAATGACATTCTAATGATGCTGGAAAAATTTGAGTTTAAGAAATTTTTACGCCAAAAATTCCCCGAAAAATTCGAATTTTGGCCAAAAAATTTGAATTTTGGGCCAAAATTTTCACTCTTGTACCAGAATTTGAATCTCGCGTAAAAATGGACCGTTAAGTCATTCCTCAAATTTAAATTTTACTCAAATTTTCCCGCCAAAAACTTTTTTTTTTTTTTTTTTTTTTTTTTTTTTTTTTTTTTTTGCAATTGCGAGATGAAGGACCAATTGCGAAAGCTGCTTGAATTGCGAAGAACTTGCTGAATTGCGAGAAGGTGGTGAATTGCGAAATCAGCTCCAATTGCGAGACCAATTGCGAAAAGAAATTGCGAGACCAATTGCGAGAGGCAATTGCGAGAATGACCCAATTCCGAAACCAATTCCGAGATGAATTCCGAAATCAATTTCGAAAGAGCACCTATCACAATCTTATACAAGAATGCGATATTTTCTGATTTGCGAGAAGCATCTTCAATTGCGAAGAATGTTGCAATTTCGAAAGAAGTAGCAATTGCGAGAATAATGGCAATTTCGAAACTTTTGTTGACTTTCTGAATTTCGAAAGTCTGCTTTTCACCACTTTATGTCCTATTTCTTACAAGCCCACGCTTTCACAGACAACTTTTCACCCACTTGACTTACACATCAATAATTCAAGGACTAAAATAATCAATTATAATCCAAAAACAAATCTCATCCAAGATTTCTTGATGATAATCGATCTAGAGACCAAGAACAAACACAAAATTTTGATCATCCAAACCAAGATATGAGTGAAAACTAGCAAACCTTCACAACCCAACTCGATAAATCACAAACAAACACAACTTTTAATCTTTAAATTTGCGTACGAATCCAGAAAAAAACCACAAAAGCTCACGTTTTTGATGATAAAAACGCAACTGTTGGGTTCATTTAAACACAAATCGAACACAAATATAGCACTAGACTCGGCTGATGAAGAAGATGAAGAAAAACCGAGATAAAACACAACAAAAATCACCTTTATCACCTTAAAAACACCACGAGCAGCCACCCGGTTAGCTCTTGATACCAATTGATATGACCAAGAATCACGTTTGGAGGTGGAGGAAACACCATAAACTCGAACTAAAGAATAAACATTGAATATTCGGTTTATTGATTGCCGAGGTGTGTATGTTTTCTAGAGAGAGAGTCTAGAAAACACACACACCTCGTGTGTTACAAATGAATCCTCAACCCTCCTAGTGTTGACATAGGAGGGTATTTATTACAAGCTACAAGTTCTAACTTAGCAATATGACTAAACTAGTCCTTGTACTTTAAATGCTATTGCAATTCCACATATGACAAAACTTTAAAGCTAACAATCTCTCTCCAAAGTGATGTCATATAGGAATTGCTTACAATGTTCCCTACAAGTAAAATATAAACAGTAAGTACAGAGAATAATCTTCAAACTTCATTACTTCGTTCAGCTTGCAGAATCTTCTCAGCTTTTATTTCTTTACTTGCAGACTGTTAGCAATCATTTTATGTCAATATAAAGTGATGGTCATTGGCGAAAAGCTAAAACAGGTGAGCACTTAATCAAAATTGTTTCAAAAGATTTTTCAAAGTCTTTTTATAAATTTTGTGCTCACAACAACTCCCTCATCGACCTCTAAATGCTTTTTAAACTCAAAGGTTTAAACCATTTGCTCTGATTAAGGGGGAGTTGAAAAAGAAAAATGTTCCACGTTTCATGCTCAAATCCATCTTGTTCTCCAAAACGCCTTGCTTTTCATTAGTTGATATCAAAAATATCAATGCATGCTATTTTTGAGGGGGAGAAGATGAGAAAATGTGATCAAAAAGTTTTTGTGGTTTGAATCTCAAGACTCAGCATGAACCCTCGAATTGACGAAACTAAATGTCTGTTCTCGAAAAGACATGTCCTGGACGGGTAATAATTTCAAGCTGGTTTTCCAGTGATGCAAGCGTGTCTCGCAAAGGACTTGTCTGAGTAGAAAGTACCAATTCGAGAGATGATCTTTGAATATGACCAGGACGGGTAATAACTTCAAACTAGTCTAACTAGTGATGTAAGCGTGTCCCGCGAAGGTTATGTTCATTGAAAGTCGATCAATTCAAATGTGCGAACTCTACCCAACATGTGCAATTTATTAAAAATGCATGAGCACATGTGAAGGGGGAGTGTTTCATAAATGCAAAACTCTCGATGTGTTAACAAAATGTGTTTTCTCATAAACACGTTGAGAGATTTTTCACAAGGTTTAATGGCATGTGACAAATAATCTAGGATAATCATGGAGTAATAAGGTGATTATGGTTAGGTTATGTCCAATGATCCGCCAGAACCGGAGGGATCTACCCAAGGACTATTCCAATAGTTTAGCATTAGAAGTCCTTAGGATAGATTGGAAAAAGGAGTATAATGAGAAAGGAGAAAGAAGGGGTTGAAGAATGAAAAAGAAAAGTTTTTGTAAGGGTGAAAAGAAAAAGCCCTCCATGAAAACTTAGGACAGAAACCGGGTCAATACATCTGCTATCGGTACTCACTAAGGTGATACTGGTATTGAAGACAAGACGTCATGGACCCAGTGACGCATTTGCACCACCCCTCCTATCCACTCAGATATCTCTTAAAAGATATTTGTTTCATTTCTCACGGAGAACACTACATAATCTATCGACCTCTCATTCCGAGATGTGTTGATATTGAAAAGGTGGCACTTTGCTCCATGCCTCCGACGACTAAAATCAAAACGCACATAATTGAGTCTAGAGACATGAGATTCATCAAAAGATCTCTTAGGAACACTTCCTATGCAATACACTTGTGTTCACTCAAAAGGATACAAGTTGTATGAGTCTTATTGAGATCAAAGGATCTTGCCTCACGACATGATGGCCGAAGGACGAATTATTGCTAACTGTTTTATGCAGGTACCGACGAAAGTCTATCAACCATCATCATCTGCTATGACGACGCATCTGGACAGAAGAAGCAGATCAAGGCAAGTCAGACCAAAAGACGATTCCTTGAAGATCGCAGCGCATGAAGGAACATTGAATGAAGGATATTATACAGTGACACACGAAGTTCAAGATGTCAAATGCTAAAGACCATTCACGGGAGCATCATTGAAATGACCATCCCTTAGGGGGAGATTGTTAGCAATCATTTTATGTCAATATAAAGTGATGGTCATTTGCTAACAATTTATTGTGTCAAGTATAATATTTAGTTTAGTTTAGTGGGCTATATGTATTAGCTTTGTTAGTTATATCTTGTATATGTGTAATACAAAGTATAGTCCACTAAGAAGTCCAAGAAAAAGCCCACAAGCCAATTGTTGGCTGTGGCATTCGTATAAACACACACACTCTTTGTTTTAGAAAGTGTGCCTCATTATTTACATTACAAAAGAGTGTGTGTGTGTGTGTAAAAGTAAAACCTCTCAAGTCTTTGTATTATCTTCAAAGTTGAATATAATCATTAGACTTGTAAAATATCCACATATCTCTCTTATTGTTCTTGACTTAATATGTTATGAGTGTCATCAAGTTTGTGTTTATTTGTATGATATAGAAGTGGGTCGATCTCTACACAGACGAACCATGTGAGCAAATCTAATTAGGGTTTAATATAGAGTGCCCTGAGTGCTCTCCCCTAATTAGTGCTCTCCCCCAAACTGACAACCTCTCTTATGATTGCCCTGTATCTGAAGTCCGTTCGGGGGAATACATTATCAACATCTTCATCTTACCAAATGCATCCCAGTTATTTTTCCCATGAGAGATCAGCCCGCACATTTCTTAACAGAGTGTGTGTGTGCGTTAATATGTGAAACACAACCACATTCATGGGCTTTGAATGGGCTTAGTAAATGTATTACACTTATACACTTGGACTATAGAAAACTAATACTACTAGCCCACTTTATTAATTACATATTACATGACACACTTAAGTTCTAAAAACTAATGACCATCACTTTTGCAATTAAGAAATTAATTGCTAACAGGTTGGATGTTCATTTGTAATAAGGATGTGTGTGTGTTACTCTTGTTTCTCTCTCTAGAATTCACACACACCTTCCCCCATTCTTAATCTAATATCACCATGTTTAACCTTTATTTTGAGCATCCCCGACCTCCTGAAATACGTGTTTTTTATCATTACACTAATAATAAAAACTATTGCAATTTTTAACTTTATGTGATAAAACGAGTTTAAATGTTCCAACTTTTAGCATGCAAATGAGATAAGTATGTAAGAATACTGAGAGGAACAAGAGAGTAAATTATACATTTTTATCAACGGTAAAGTCAGCCGTGACTCAAGAGTCTTGATATGGATGTCCACTATTGATTCGGAACTTTCACTAGTAACATTGCTTGTGCTCACATGTTCATCCGCCATTGAAAAAATATATCTGAAATAAGACACAAAATGCATCATCAAAACAATACTCGCACTACACGTTTTAAAATCACCAAAAATCTATAGATCGTTCATCATATTCTCACCTAAAAACCACAGTAAACTTCATCAAGCAACTAAACACATACGTAAATTTGCGAGATTTTTCACTTAGGGTCATTTTACTCACGCTTCTAGCCTTCTAACTACAAACTTTTTTTCTATCGATGTGAAACATATGTCGAAGTGCTAAATTACTATCAATGATTCTAAACCAAATGACCACTATCAAGAGTCGAACCACAATGTATGGAACTGAAAAATTACAATTGTTGTGTTTCACAGCAAAACGTGAATAGTTTGTGATAAAAAATTGTACTGTAAGTTGCAACCAATTAAACTAATAAACTTCCTTCAGGCATTTTATCAAACACTTTAACTGCACATAAAAATATAAAATTACAAAAACAAATCATATGTACAAAGTACAAACCCCTTTTTATAATTTATAATCAGTATTAATCGTTGTTGTTGACAAAAAGAATCATATCTTAACTTTATTATAGAGTATGATTGTAAACGAAATAAGAATTACAACAGTAAACAATGTATGGTATTTTTAGACTAAATATGGATATATAAATTAAATGTAGAAATAGGTATTAATACTTTTCAAAATTATAGAAGCAAGTTTTTCCACTACCATAATATTCCAAACCATCATACTCTTCGGTTAGAAAATATCCCAGATATTAATTCCAAAGTTTCATATTTCATGCATGGCGTAGACTATTGGGTCTCTTTCTTCGGTACATACATTTGGACCTCTACCCACCATATATTTGTTCTTTAATAGTTTATTGGGATAACATTTTACTGCATTTAGTTTTATCACTGTTTTCTCAAGTATGTCTTTAATTGTTTATTGGGATAACATTTAACTGGTGAACTGGTAATTTTAAGTTAGCCAAACGGGTCGGGTCGGTTTTAACCAAAATTCATTTTGTTCAAATGGTAATTTCATGCTAGCCATAAGCTGCTTATTAACACCCCCTTATTTGTTATACTTTAATGATCCACTTTGCTCCCAATTAAGAAACAAATAGTTAAAGGCATATGCTTTCTCCATAAAAACTCATGGTAGATTACTTCAAACATTTTAGTATGCATGTAGTGTTTTCAGCCCAATGAATGTCACAAAGATTGCTAAAAGTTATTAATAGTATGGACATTTATATTACATGTAGAAATAATAGTTACTGATAATTTTTTATATGTTGAAGCAAGTAGTTCCAAAACCATGAAGTTTCAAACCATCGCAGTCTTTGATTAGAAAATATCCCAGACATTAATTCTAAACATGCACGGCGTAGACTCTCGGATCTAGCTCCGGATAATTTCGTAGTAGGTTCCTCCTATCAATCATAGCTACAGTTATATATAAACGTAAATGATTCCTTCCATTTTCTGTTATGAATAATCATATCATTTTTCTAAACAAAAATATGAAGTTATTTCAAGCTTACCATTTTTTACTACTAGTTATCCTCCTTTCATCAACTACATTGGGTTCAGCTCAAAAATACGCCAAGACAGGCTGCAAAGATACATGCGGGAGCGTGAGGATCCCATTCCCTTTTGGAATCGGAGCAAACTGTTCTATCAATGATTGGTACAATGTTGATTGCAACTCTTCGACGCCATATTTATCTAAACTCAACCAGCTCGAAGTATTACATGTCGACTTAAAAAATGTAACAGTCACTGTTAAAATGCAAAAGTTCTCTAATTGCAATCAAACAAAGAGTGTGGATCTTGGTAGCAGCCCCTTTCTGATTTCCAACTCGTACAATAATCTTGTTTATGAGGGGTGTGGTAATGCTGTCATGATGGACGATTATGGTAGTGTGCTCGCGGGGTGTTCCACCACTTGTAGCAATGACACTGCTACTGTTATTGATAGAAACAAATGTATTGGCATTAACTGTTGCGAAAGAACAATTCCTCAATATCTGCAGTCGTACAGCATGAATCTCACAGGTATGGAAAGGCAGATGGGTGGAGATGATGGAGCTTGTGGGTCTGCGTACTTATTGGATAAAAATTCAAACACTGAAGGAAGCAACTTATTTCGCCAATATGCTACAGAGGGCATCTCTTATATTCCAACATCACTAGAATGGTTCCTATCAGACCGTGACCAAGATCAAGTAAGTTGTTACTATAGATGGTATCAAACAGATCTGGGTAATGGTACTCAGATAAGTTCTTGGTATTGTCCTGAAGCCTCAGGAATCGAAGGAAACCCTTATTTGATAGAATATGGTACGTACCTCTATATTTAGTATTTTGTCTGTTTATTTTGCTCACAATATTCATTTCCAGCATTCGTGTATGTTTGTTTTAAGAGTAAGAATATATAGATTTAACATAAATCACCACTAAATAGCCTAGTGGTAAGGTCCTTAGCTATCAAACAAGAGTTCAAGGGTTCAAACTTCGCTAGGTATGTAGGGAACGGCCGGAAACGGACCCGGGATTAACCCAGTAAAACAGCGTACATCTGAGTCAAAATGTTCGCCCACTCTTAATAACCTAAACAAGGAAAACCACGTCCGGTACCCGTTTGTAATATATAGATTTAACAAAATGGACCTAATATAATAAGATTGACACATCATATACCAATTTACTATGAGTATTCGTTATAAATGCTAGATGATTACCAACACAAAGCGAAAGGTACCTGACTAGTATAATATAGGGTATATGTCACAAAAGCCCAACATATTTTAACTAAATGAGTAAATTGCAAAAATCCTCCTTGAGGTTTGGCCACATTGCACGTTTCGTCCCTGTGATTCATTAAGTGCAAAAATGGTCCGGATTTGGCACTGTTTCATGCACTTTTGGTCCCCCATGTTAACCGGCGTTAATTGAGTTCCATTAGCACTTACACGTTAGCCCTTTTGGATAACGATCGTTGCAGCGCCCATCCTTTAAACTAACGGCCAAACCACAAGGATGATTTTTGCAATTTACTCTTTTTTTCGAATTTTAATTTTTTTTTTTTTTTGAAAACTTTCTTTCGTCCGTTTTTTTTTTCAAATTAAAATTTTTTTTTTCATCAAATATAATTTCGAAATTTTTTTTTCGAAAATCGTATAAAATTTCTTTTTTTGAAAATTTTTTTCGTCCATTTTTTTAAAAAAAAATTTTCGTCAAAAATAAAATTCGAATTTTTTTTTCAAAAATCGTATAATTTTTTTTTTCGTCATGTGACTTTTTTTCGAAATTTTTTGTTTTTGGAAAAAAGTTTGTTTTTGGAAAAAAAAAACACTTTTTTGGCACAAAATTTTTTTTGGAACATATAAAAAACATACAGTAAAACCTCTATAAATTAATAGTGTTGGGATCGAGATATTTTATTAATTTAGCGAGATATTATTATATCGATAAATTAATAATTTATTAATTTAAAGAGGTTTTACGTATGGCCTTTAAATTTTCAAGTCTAATATATTAGCTAGTTACAATGTATACTTATTAGAGACGAAAAAATATTTTTGAAAAACATGTTCCAATTAACATTTTATGAGTTCACATTCACACTTTATGAAAATAAAATTAACACTTTTTGTTGCAATACAAGAAGACAACGCACCAACTCTTTAGTGCAATAAGGAGATTTTAAGATAAACTCAATATAGATTTGAAGTTCAACAAAAAACAAGTGACTATAGATTAATTTTTTTGTAAACACTCTTAGGATTTTAAAGTGTATCTCTCTCTCTCTCACACACACACATATATACATATATATGGAATTTTTAGTAATTATTAATTTATAATTTCGTTGGGACTAATATATATACACTGGGGTTTCAAAAAAATTATTATCTTATTATTTTATCGATTGGGGTCCAAATTTATACTGGTCCCAAGTTGGGACAGGACAAATTATTAATTTTAGTTAGGTTACTAATTTATCGAGTATTAATTTATAGAGGTTTTACTGTATACGTTTTTATATGTTCTACAAAAACGTTTTTATACGTATAAAAATGTATAAAAAAAGTATAAAAAACGTATAAAGAGCGTAAAATTTTTATATATAAAACGTATATAAAAACATATAAAAAAAGTTTTTCGTATATAAAAGCATACATCAAAAGTTTTTCATATATAAAAACATATAAAAAAACATTTTTCGTATACAAAAGGTTTTTCGTATATAAAAACATATAAAATGTATATAAAAACGTTTATCGTATATAAAAAATTCTTTTCGTATATAAAACTTTTTTTTATATAAAACTTTTTTTATATAAAAATGTTTTATATAAAAAAGTTTTTATACAAAAATGTTTTTTATATAAAAAAGTTTTATATAAAAACTTTTTATATAAATACGTTTTATATAAAAAAAAATTTATTTATAAATGTGTTTTATATAAAAAACGTTTTTTATAAAAAAAAATTATATACGAAAAAAGTTTTTGAAAAAAAAAGGGACAAAAAAAAAAACGTTTTTTTAGAACATATAAAAACGTATATGTTTTTTATATGTTCCAAAAAAACTTTTTGTGAAAAAAAAATGTTTTTTTTTCCAAAAACAAAAAAGTTTCGAAAAAAAAATTCCAAAAAAAAAAAATACTATTTTTGAAAAAAAAAATCGATTTTTTTTTTACCAAAAAAATTTCAAATAAAATTTTGAAAAAAAAACGGACGAAAAAAAATTTTCAAAAAAAAAATTATACGATTTTTGAAATTTTTTTTTCGATTTTTTTTTTTTTTTGACGAAAAAAACGGACGAAAAAATATTTTCAAAAAAAAAATGAGTAAATTGCAAAAATCGTCCTTGTGGTTTGGCCGTTAGTTTAAAAGGGTTAACGTGTAAGTGCAAACGGAACTCACTTAACGCCGGTTAATATGGGTGACCAAAAGTGCATGAAACAGTGCAAAATCCGGACCATTTTTGCACTTGATGAATCACAGGGACGAAACGTGCAATTTGGCCAAAACTCAAGGACGATTTTTGTAATTTACTCGGCAAAAAATAAATATATATATATAACCCTACACTATATATATATATATATATATAGGGTGGGGATACAATGAAAAGTCCCTTAGAATGAAAAGGATGGGAAGCGATCTCAACCATCGGATTAGGGTGGGTAAGATAAAAAAGGCGGTGTCATTTTTGTAAATATTGTAAAATTCAAGGGCAAATCTGTAGCAACTACAAACTAACCTCCTATATACCAAAAAACCGTATTCTAACTGAATTACCTAGATCTGGTCATCATTTTTCACCAAAAATTCACACACGTCTCTCTCTTAATTTCACACACTAAATTCACACACGTCTCTCTCTTAATTTCACACACTAAATTCACACACTAATTCCGGCAAATTGGTACAGCATCAAATCGATGGTGAAGATGAATCTGCAACAGTTTAAACCTCCTCGTAAGTTGATATACAAACTCTAAAATTGTTACTAGAGCAATTTTTAATTTAATTTTAATGAAATCGTGTTTCTGAATTACCTACTGCATCAAATCTGATAGCAAAACACGATTTTGTTCAAAAGTGTTTGGATGTGTATGTTTATGACTGATGCACTAGATTCTGAACTGTAATACAGTAGTTGTCTAGATTTTGATTTGCTAAAATCGTGTTTTTATTGATTTGTTAGGATTTGTGTTTGTAAGTTTTGTTGTTTGTGAGATGCACTGGAATGAGAACTATGATGCAGTAGGTGTTGAGTTGCGGCGTATAAGGATGTATACAAGGTGTTTGATAAAATGTCTCAATGGGATTTTATACCTGTGATGCGCTAACTTTACATTCTGATGCACTAATTTTGAACTGAGATGCAATAGGTGTTCAGTTATCACCTGTAAGGATGAAATATGATAAACATAGGTTGTCTAATGTTCTTAAAAAGTATTTTTATGTTTGTTAGAAAAATTAATGTCGTTGTTGTATTGAATTGATGCAGTAGGTAGATGTTAGTTGCTTATAAAATTAGATTAGGTTAGGCTAAGTGAGATTTATGTGCTTAAAAGTTACTTTATTTGTGTTTGAATGATTAATGCGGTTGGTGCAAACAAGTGATGCAGTAGGTAGATATTAGTGAGATTTACTACATTATATAGTTATATGCTACTGCATTACTGCTATTTTATATTCTACTACATTACATCTATCTGTTAGTGCATTACAATATATAACTATAATGCAACAAATTATATATTGTAATGCACTAACAACATACATTGCGATGCAGTAAGCTAATTTTTTTTTGTTCTTTTTTTTTTTTAATTCAGGAAATGAAAGCAGCTTTAAGAGACAACTTGCTGAGATCTAATAAGTTGTTAGCCGATACCGATTACAAGTTGAAAATAGCTTTGGCTTTACATCCTTAGGATGAGGATTTAAAGAAAATAGTGGAGGAAGGAAATCGATTGTTCTTTGAAGCATATAGTTGCATAGCGTTTTATGTCTGATGCAGTAGTTGTGATAAAGTGCTACAGTAGAGATTTTGGCATATAAGCTTACAATAGGTCAGTCGCATAGAAAAGTGATTTTGTGTTTGTTTGAATGTGTGATGCAGTAGATGTGAAAAAGTGATGCAGTAAGGAATTATATTTATGGAATTTTTTAGGTTTATATATGATTGTAGATTAGGTATGGCGTGTTGTGTTTTAAATGTTTGAAAGAGTTTGTGTGTGTGTTTGTTTGAATGCATGATGTAATAGTTGTAAAGAAGTGATGCAATATGTTCTTGTATGTGTCATATAAGTCTAGATTAGCTCAGGTGCGTAGTGTTTTAAGTGTTTAAAAGAGTTTGTGTGTCTTTGAATGCATGATGCAGTAATTGTAATGATGTGATGCAGTAAGTTCTTGTATGTGTCATATAAGTCTAGATTAGGCCAGGCGCGTAGTGTTTTAATTGTCGAAACGTGTTTATGTATGTGTTTGATTTATTGATGCAGTTGATGTAATGCAGTGATGCAGTAGGTTCTTGTATGTGGCATATAAGTCTAAATTAGTTTAGACGCGTAGTGTTTAAAGTGTCGAAATGTGTTTGGTGTGTTTGAATGATTGATGCAGTTGGTATGATGCAGTGATGCAGTAAGTTCTTGTATGTGGCATAAAAGTCTAGATTAGGTTAGGCACGCAAGTGTTTTAAGTGTCGAAAAGTGTTTGTCTATGTGTTTGGTTGATCCAATATTTGTAAAGTTGTGATGTAGTAGGTTCTTGTATGTGTCATTTAAGTGTAGATTATGTTATGCGTGTAGTGCATTACCATTTTTATTCTACCGCATCACTATTTATTTGTTACTGCATCACAATTTATATTCTACGGCATTACTATATTTATTCTACTACATCACTCTTTATTTTTTACTGCATCACCTTTTATTTGTCACCGCATCACAGTTTATGTTTAAAAGAAAAGACATAGAATTGGAGTTGGAGTTGCCTTTTATGTTTGCTGCATCACAGTTAAATTTCTACTGAATGATAAATGCGGTTGTTGTGTTCAATTGATGCAGTAGGTAAATGTTAGTTGCTTATAAAGTTAGATTAGTTTATGCGAAGTATATTTATGTGCTTTAATATGTCTATGTGTTCGTTTGAATGCTATTGATGGAGTTGATGTAAACAAATGATACAGTAGGTAGATGTTGATTAAATATGAGGTTAGATTAGGATAACTGAAGTGTGTTTTGAGTAAATGATGCAGTTGATGTTAAAATTGATGCAGTAGGTTATATTTTGAGTAAATGATGCAGTTGATGTTAAATTGATGCAGTAGGTTATATTTTGAGTAAATGATGCAGTTGATGTTAAAATTGATGCAGTAGGTTATATTTTGAGTAAATGATGCAGTTGATGTTAAAATTGATGCAGTAGGTTATATTTTGAGTAAATGATGCAGTCGATGTTAAAATTGATGCAGTAGGTTATATTTTGAGTAAATGATGCAGTTTATGCAGTTGATGCTAAAATTGATGCAGTTGAATATTTGTGTGATCTATTTGTCAGGTTTCTACAATATTGCTTCTGCTGGAAAGCATATAGATTTTGTGAATACGAGGATGCTAACGTTGAAGCGCTGTATCCATGCGACAGGTGTTGTCTCAAGATATTTTTGCACTCTGCTGTAATAGTCAATACACTTCTTGTGATGCAGTAGTTTTTATGAATTGATGTAGTAGGATGTGTTTTGCGGAAAATATTGTTTGACTTGGTTTTGCGTAATGTGTTTTAGATTTCTAAAAGTGCTCGTGTGAGTATTTGTAATGATGCAGTAGGTTTAATGAATGCATGCAGTATGATGTGTTTTGTGGCTAATAATGTCAAACTAGGTCGTTCGTAGTGTGTTTTAGAATTCGAAAGGTGTATGTGAGTGTATTTGAATGCCTGATGCGGTAGATTTAATGAATTGATGCAGTAGGCCAGTAGGATGTGTTTTTCAGCAAATATTGTTTGACCAGGTTTTACGTAGTGTGTTTTAGATTTCAAAAAGTGCTTGTGTGAGTATTTGTAATGACAATGCAGTAGTTTTAATGAATTGATGTAGTGGGGTGTGTTTTGTGGCTAATATTGTTTGACTAGGTCGTGTGTAGTATGTTTTAGATTTCGAAAAGGTATATGAGTTTTTTTGAATGCCTAATGCAGTAGTTTTAATGAATTGATGCAGTAGGATGTGTTTTGCTGCAAGTAGTGTTTGACTAGGTTGTGGGTAGTATGTTATAAATTTTGAAAAGTGCTTGTGTGAGTATTTGTAATGATGATGCAGTAATTTTAATGAATTGATGCAGTTGGATGTGTTTTGCTGCAAGTAATGTTTGACTAGGTTGTGGGTAGTATAAATTTTGAAAAGTGCTTATGTGAGTATTTGTAATGATGATGCAGTAGTTTTAATAAATTGATGCAGTAAGATGTATTTTAAAGCAAATATTGTTTGACTGGGTCGTGAGTAGTGTGTTTTAGATTTCGAAAAGTTATCTGAGTATATTTGAATGCCTGATGCAGTAGTTTTAATGAATTGATGCAGTAGGATGTGTTTTGCGGCAAATATTGTTTTTACTTGGTTTTGCTTAGTGTGTTTTAGATTTCGAAAAGTGCTTGTGTGAGTATTTGTAATGATGATGCAGTAGTTTTAATGAATTGATGCAATAAGATGTATTTTGCAGCAAATATTGTTTTACTAGGTTGTGGGTAGTATGTTTTAAATTTTGGAGAGTGCTTGTGTGAGTATTTGTAATGATGATGCAGTAGTTTTAGATTAAAGCCTCAAGTCAGACCTGAAGAGGCAAGATACAAGGTCATGAATTTAATGGAAATGGAAGTAATGTGATTGACTATTGAATTGATTGATCTAAAACATTTGTGTTTAGGTATTTTTGTTTTGTATATTAAACACACCAGACTTTTTGTTTCTGAAGTAACGTTAGAATACATGTTGTAGTTATTAAAGTTTTTGATCTAAGAAACTTAGTTTGTCTACTAATATATTTGTTTATGTCGAGTCTGGATTAATAGAAATTATCTACCCGTTTTGTTAGAAATGATTTGGGTCTTCATTCTATAACTGAACCGAGTTGAAGCAAACTTTGCGTTATGGGTGGATTGGTGATTTAAATTAAGTTTGGTCTCTATACATCTATAAGGAAAAGCGTAATTACTGGCAAGCCTTTTTGCTGGTGCTGCTGTCAGTTCTCATAGTCGTTTCTTTGATTAACTTTAAGTACAAAAAGTGTCATTACTGGTATAACATTTATGCATGTGCTGCTGCTATTCCTCTTTGCCTATGCTGCTGTTAGTAATTCTTATGGTCATTTTACTGGATGTTTTGTCTTTTACATGATTTCCAGTGTTTTCGTACTTAGTTCATGTTTTATGTTGTCGTCTTTACTTGTTAGCGATTATCATTTACCCGATGCAATTCACTGGTTAGTCTAAAACATGTAGTTAGTAATTCTTATGGTTGTTTTATTGCTGAATGTCTTGTTGCTAGTGGAGTCTCTACTATAAACCATTGTTGTCACTGTTGTTGCTGGGATACGTCCTTTTGATATCTGTACAATGTCATTTACAAAGTTCTCTTCCACAAGATTTCCAGTGTTTTTGTTCTTGATATATACATGTTTTTATTTATTCATCTTCATTTGTTAGTTTTTGTATTTTGTACACTGCAATTCACTGTTACATGTGGACATGTGGTGTATCTGATATTCTGATGTATATTTTTTTGTAAACAATTAAACTGCCAGAATGCTAGAGTGCAGAAAAAAAGCAAACAATTATCGAAAATTGAGATTAAGCTGCTTATCATTGGCTTCATGTTGCTACTCGTAGAGTCTCTCTGGGTAAGTTGGTTCCTTTTTCTTTTCTCAACCATGTCAATCATGAATTATATGATAGTTATATCATAAGTAATGTCCTTATACTGTCTTCATGCTTGAGAAGACACATCCTATTATAGTTTCGGCGAACCTATTTCCAGTTATAAAACACAGCTCTTAGACGATTGACTCTAGTTAATAGAACACAAGACACTATCTTTTGAGATCTTCTTTGGTTCTTTAGTTTATGGCCTACATAGCACTCAGGAAAATGGAAAAATCTTATCCTTTACCAAAGTGGTGAAAGTAAACTATGTCCAAATAGCTGCTTTTTCTGAATTGATAAGACGATGCATATGATCAA
Source organism: Artemisia tridentata subsp. tridentata (assembly GCA_021014915.2). Lineage (NCBI taxonomy): Eukaryota > Viridiplantae > Streptophyta > Magnoliopsida > Asterales > Asteraceae > Artemisia > Artemisia tridentata. The sequence continues at coordinate 176,659,698 of CP139503.1, forward strand.
CCATATGTGCCCCTTGACCGTTGTGCAGTTAGTTGGTTTAAACTTTAAAGTTACTGTTAGAATGACTTGGATAGTTGGATGTTTTTAAGGACTTGATGATGTTGCACCTTATGCTATGGTTGATTACTTTCTTTCCAAGTGTGCTGATTTAATACTTTCACATATAATGGTTAGGCAATAACTTTGGGTATTCATTTCAACAATGCCTTTCAGAAGAATCCGTTGAATATCTTTAACGAAATCAGAAAGTTTGCATAGACAGGTCACTGGGCATGGGCATGGCATATACGAGAATGTAAGTCAAGCTAGTCAACTATGTGTAGAGTGTAGGAATTAGAAACCTGCTTATTTATATAAGCTTTCATTTTATATTTGTTCTCCAACAAGTCATACTCAGTCATACCATCAATGTCTTAAAACAGCTAAAAAATCTGAAATTTAGTTCTGGTAACTTGATAACCAAAACCGAACCAGCAATACCAAAAATAACCTGAACCTTATATGAATGGGGTAGTTTATTCGGGTCAACTCATATAAACAAGAGTCATGTGAGTAATTACTAATAAAAAAAACAATGTGTGGCTGCTGCTGCGATTCGAGCCCAGGTCTCCACGGCCACAACGTGGAATTCTTACCACTAAACTACAGCCACATTGGTGTCAGTTAATTAAATAATTAATACTTAACATCAACTTGTATTATATGTTTATAAAACCAAAGATCATGTGTTTTCCACTGTAAAACGCTGGGGTCGGTGAAGGAAATCGGCTGTTATGAAGAACTAAACTAAACATGAAAAATCAAGTGTGTATTTCACGTTTAATGCTCAAAGTCCCTTTATCATCATTATTTCAGTTGCATCCATGATTTATCTCTTTTATGTAGATCAAAGTCCCTCGTGAATATGATCCTATTCCTGACTTGAAACTATACTGGTTAGTTTGAATTTTATATGTGTCATCACATTGTATTACTTTAAAGATGTATTATTAGTTAACAATTTCGAATTTTTAAGGATGATGTTCCTCCCCGTTACGCTAAGACTGAAGTACGGCAATCATGTGCCCATATGGATTATGAAATGGGAGGCCGATCTTCACAGTATGGAAATGCATACACTGATAGGTCTGCTATCATATAGTGCTCTGTTTACTAAATATTTTTCAGCTGGATTTGTTGTAATGTTTTTCGTGAATTATTGGCAGACTTGGGAGATCAAACATTGGATATGGTAGTAGCAGGGGTTCAATGTCTGCTCAGGATTCTCATGGTCTTTATAGTAGTCGTGGAATGGCTTATAGTGCAGGCACTTATAGTGGCAGTGAACCTGGTGGCATGTACTCATCAAGCTATGGTGGTGATTACATATCCCGTGGCAGTGACGTATGTTTTGTATTTAGACCATCTTGATTTCTATAAAAGTTCATTAAGTCATTATGTGGTTGAAAAAAAGTCTTTCTACTGAATCAAGAATGATCAAGGTCTTGCTGATCTTTATGCAGGTTGGCGGAAGCTCTTACTCATCTTCACTGTATTCTGGTCGTAGCATGGGCGGCAATGGTTATATGGGTGGTGGAAGCTCTGTATCCTACTATTGAGGTGCACACTATTTTCCCATTTTGTTGCCAAACTCTTTTATGCCCGTTGATTCTCTCTGTAGATGATGGTCCATTGATGGAAAATTGGAAATGGAGCATCTTAGTTACTAGTGAATTTTGTATGTGTTATAGATAGTTTCACGAAGAGGCTGCTGTAGATTGTTTTCTCCAAAGGGGTCATGCATTGTGATGTCTACAGCTTGGGGACAGAGCATGTAACATTAGAAAAGGTCTTGTTACTGAAGGGGTGGAGATAAACTGGTCTTGATTGATTGGGTGAAGGACATTTTAGATTGATGGTTCAAGTGTATCAGCCCATACTTTATGCAGTAAGAGAAACTAGAAACTGGTAACTATGAATGCAAGTTCTGATTTCAATCTCTGTGTACAATAGATATTTTTGCGAGTTCTAATTTCATCACAGTTGGCCTTTAGTCTATTGTGTCATGTTGTACCAATTGTATGAGGTTGTATGGATGTTTCAAATTTTTAGTTGTAATACTTTTGGTTACTGAATGTTTAATACTAAGTATTGTACCTCTTAATGAGCATAATGTTTGTTTCAAATTAACTAATTTTGATTACTGCCGATTCTGAATGGTCATAGATGCAATAGATTATATATGGTGGTTCACTAAATTTTTCACTATGATGCACTAAATTGTTAACTATGACGCACAGAAAATACTAGTGCATCACAGTGTATACAACTGGTGCATCATAATATCAAGTTATCACAATGATGTAAATTTATTCCATCAGTGTATAAATCTATTGCATAACAATGTTACTAATATTTTTAAAATTATACTGCATCCTAATGTTATCAAATGACTGCATCACAGTCTTATCATACCGCTAAATAATATAATTTTACAGCATCACTATGTTAGTTTACTGCATCAAATGTTAATTTACTACATCATAACGTTGAACATACTTTTGCTACTCAATGTAATCATACTGGTAAATCAAAATAAATTTATACTGCATCACATATTGTCATATTGTCCTACTGCATCAGAATGTTATCATATTACTGCATCACAATGTTATCATATTGTTTAATCGCAATATAATTTTATTGCATCAAAATAATACTTTACTACATCACAATGAATATTTTACTGCATCACAATGTAAATGTTAATGCATCAAAATATATATTTTACTGCACTATAACACAGTAAACAAATAACATAATGTAGTAACTATTATTCATAAAACAAAAATACTAGTGCATCACAATGTACACAACTGGTGTATCATGGTGTATACGACTGGTGCATCATAATGCGTATAAGAAGTGCATCACAATGTACACAACTGGTGTATCATGGTGTATACGACTGGTGCATCATAATGCGTATAAGAAGTGCATCACAATGATGTAAATTTACTGCATCACAGTTTATAAATCTACTGCATCGTAATGTTATAAATATTTTAAAAATTATACTGCATCACAATTTTGTCCTACTGCATCAGAATGTTATCACATTACTGGATCACAGTGTTACCATACTGCTGAATCACAATGTTATTTTACTGCATCACTATGTTACTATACTGCATCACAATGTTATACATACTGCTGCTTCTTAACATTATCATAGTGCTGCATCACAATAATACTTTACTGCATCACAATGTTATTTTACTGCATCATTATGTTATTCCACTGCATCACATTGTATATTTTACTGAATCATATAAACTAAAAAATAACATGATGCAATACTATTATTCATAAAAAGATAGATACTTGATGTTTGGTAATAAATTATATACGTCTTACAACCAAAAACATGTCTTGTAAATATGTATAAATACTTATTCTGAATTTAAAAAAAAAAAAAAAAAAAAAAAAAAAAAAAGGAAATTGAAGCCATGCTCATTTACGAGTAGATCCTCTAAGCCCAGCTCTTATTGCCTCTACTGGTTGCTTGCTTTTCTTCGTTGGTGGAAATTTCAATGAACATGTCTTGATCGGATCACATTGCCCTTCTTTTCACACAAAAACCAAATTTTGACCATTTTCGAGACTGCATGACCCTTGTCAAGTTGACAATTATGTAAGTTTTTCACAATTGTAATATCATTTACTGTGAAAGGTTAGAAGCTGGGAAGCATTTAGATCCTGCTTTACAACCAATGAGGCAATGATAATGAATTAATTAGCTCATTACCATGACATAAACTGAACTAACCTAACAAGGCTAACTGAGAAAATGTGATGTCTATAGTTCTGGGGTTGTTTCTTTAGAACTTATTTCGGGAAGAAAGCATGTATCTCCAGAAGAGTATGGGGTGATTGGAGCAATTGTTATTGGGTAAGTTCGTCAGATAATAAAAATCTGAAATCAATGAGCCAAGTAGATGTTTATCAGAGGAAACGTGAAAAAGGTTGGCTACGGATCGATATTAAATTTTTGCAGGCAAGGTCTCTAATTCGTAAAGGAGATGTGGTGAGCATAATAGATCCTACACTAGCACAAGATGTAAAGATCGAGTCTATATGGAGAATTGCAGAAGTAGCAATACAATGTGTAGAACATCACGGATATACAAGGCAAGAATGCAAGAAATCTGGCCATACAAAATGCAATCAAGATCGAAACAGGCAATGATGGCAAGATAACCTCAGAAAGTTCATAATAAAAATTATCACGAATATAATATCATAATGCACAATTAACAGAAACTATAAACTGATATTACCTGATTGTCGTTATCATGGACTGCATCTGCCATTGGTTCATCCGCTATTTTATCATCCACCATATCTTCATCATCTGCCATTGAACAACAAACATCATTCACCGATGCAGCAACTAACAACTACCATTAACAACACACATAATATGGAACAATTAAATCAATATATACATAATCCTCATCATACCGTCGAATCCACACTGGCATTGTGGTTCAGTTTCTGCAGCTGATTCACCTCTAACTCATGATGATCAACATGTGACCGAAAACCGTCACTTCATAACTCATGATGATCAACATCGTAGGCCGTGAAAAGCTTTCCCTCGTTTCTACAAGACTCGTGATTAGAATATCAGCCTGGATAGGATTACACTCACTTCATAACTGTATTTTTTCTATTAAAAAAAAAAAAAAAAAAAAAAAAAAAAAAAAAAGCCGGAGGCACGAGGCGAGTCGTGCAAGACCTTATTGCATCATCCACCCCAAACGTGTTGCAATTACGAGATGCATAGTTTGAGTCTGTTAATATGTGAGTCCTATTTGACCTATATACACCTCGTGAATGAACATAAACGACCGTAAACACTGAATAATCAAAATGTCTATTCACAACAGAGGAAATTATTGGTCCTGGTAATATGCTAAACAATAAACAAATGCAAAATTCAGACTTATACACATGTAAGTTGCTAGAAGAAGTCTAGTCAACATGTGCCTGCCAAAGCTATAGATTACACAATACTTATTAAAGGTAACAGTAGAGTGAATGTGTCAACATATTGCAAACTAGTAGTTCTGTAGAGTCGTGAAATTCTAGTGACCTTTCTCCAATATGTCTCGTGCTCGCGATATGCTGCATAAAAGCGTTCCAGCTCTTCCCTGCTCCAGTGTGGCCCCAGCATGTTCACCTTTTTCTGGAAAGAATAGGGCAGTGGTTGTGTCAGTAACTAAAAATTGGATGATGTGCTTATTTTAGCAGTTCTGCAGTTGCAACTGATCCTAATGGTTAAGCTTCATAGAGCTGTATTTTGAAACTGTTCTAATTTTGTGAACTTAAGCTAACCATATGTACAACATCATAATGGCACGGTTAGATACAATATAACCTCAATGAAAAGCAAGAAATGAATTTGTAATATTATATTTTCAAGGCTAGTGATTCACGAAAGTATTAGAACATCCTGTCAAATAAGACATAAACTTTAGTATTTTACAAATAATATAAAACTAATGCAAAAGAGTATGTAAAAACTCGATATCCCACTTCCAAAGGTATATATGGAGATGACAATTTAAGAAAAATTAGAGACATTTGAAGCTGCATAATTAAACCCCGGCCCACCAGCCAATCAGATATCCATAAACTCTGGTATCTATGTGTAGGCCTTACACCCACCAACCCCAGAAAACATTGATCTAGTATCATTTGTTGCAACACCTTAACTCTTACAATAGCCAAATAGCCATCTAAATCCACAAAACTGCAGCAGAGTTATTTTTCTACTGCATCACTATTTATGTTAATATCAATCTTTAAGTGCATCATAGTTTCTTATTTACTGCATTATAGTTAATTCTCTATTGCATCACTGTACTGCATCAACCATAGTTTCAGGAATTGTCACAATTGTGTACCCATTTGTGTTAACCAACTATTAACTCGACCAAACCATTGACCTGTTAACACAAACTAAAGACTAACTAGACTAAAGTGGGAACTCAGGCCGCATAAGGCCCAAGACGGTAGCTCAATTATTTTTGTGCCAGTTTCGGGTCGTGTCAAAATTTATGTGTCATCCATAATTAGACCAAGCCAATGAAAAAGTTACCAGACTAAAAAGACAAGTATCTGAAGTGAACCAAAGTCCCATCACTGTACTACATCACTCTTTATGTCAATAGAAAGAAACTTACAACCTTCCAAAGGTTTGTCACCAATATCAGTATCAGGATACCATGTCCTATTTCCACTATCATCACAAATATAAAAACCAACATGATCCTTGACACGAAAAACTTGAAAAAGAATAGATATAGTTAGCGCATCTAAATTAAGTTACTTTAAAAAAGAATAGATATAGTTACTGAATCAGTGTTTTACACCTACTGCATCAGTGCTTTAGATCAACCATTATGGAAACCTAATGAAACCTTACATACCTACTATGCATAAATAAATCAAACCTACTGCATCATTGTTTTAAATCCACTGCATCAACATGTTATATCAAAGAAATCAGAACAAAAGTTGAGTAAAACTAAATGAAACCTACTTCATCACTGTGTTATAAACCTACTGCATCACTATGATATACACCTAGTGCATCACTATGGTATACACATACTCAAACAGTGTTTTATACACCTCATATGCATAACCAGTGCATGAAGCACCCAACAAAGATCAGTTAACTTTTTCTTTGTTATTTCTTAATCCATGAGCAAACAAGAAATGGGTCCAATTCTTATGCTAAAATCATAACATCTATGAGGATGTAAAGAGTAAGTATCTTACCCATTGATAAGCACCTTCCTGAGTTCCATCCAAAACAGTTACCCAATCATCATTCGACTTGAGGCTACTCAACTTTTAGAAAATCTTTGACCCATATAAAAATCAATTATAAAAAGAATTATTACCAAGTACAAATCACAAGATGGGAGATCAGAATCTGTTAAGTGAGAAAAAAAGTATGTAAAAGATAAGTACTTACAGCTTGCAAAATCCTTTCCGATGCATCAACTCCCAACTGTCTTAGACCCGCAGTTGCCTGCATATAGGTATAACATACATAAGAATACTAACATACAACTCTAACAAAATACAGAAGTATCATTAGCCAAACAAATCACTAACTCCAACTTTGACCGGTGTATTTTGGCTCATATTTTGTGGAATGACCTACACTTAACCTAATTCAAGTGTATCACACAAACAACAAAGTACACACATAACACTACCTACACTTAACCTAATTCAAGCTTAAACATGACAATTGAACACCTACTGCATCATAGTTCAATGCATCGCACAAACAACCAAGCGTACAAAGACATTTTCGCACATAACACAATTTATGCTTAACTTAATGCATCCTTATACGCGACAACCGAACATCTACTGCATCACTGTTTAAAGTCAAGTGCATCGCATAAGCAACCAAACATACAAACACATTTTACACACATAACACAACTTACATTTAGCCTAATTCATGCTTATACGCGACAACTGAACACCTACTGCATCATAGTTCAAGTTCAAATGCACCGGAAAAACAATCAAACCTACAATCACATTTACGCACATAACGGAGCCGGCGCTTAACCTAACTCATGTTTATACACGATAACCGAACACCTACACCTAATGCATTCAGTTCAAATACAAGTGCATTACATAAATAATCAAGCATACAAACTCATTTATTCACATAACCTACTGCATCAGGTAGAAATAAGAACCTACTGCATTATAATATTTAATACAACTGCATCAGCATTCAAAACAACCGCATCTCACTGTAAATTTAGTGCATCGCAATTATAAAGTCTAGTTGAGACATTTTATCAAACACCTTGTATGCATTATAATATTTAGAACAAACATGATGTAATTTTGAATCAAACTAAAATAAATAAAAACACATAAACCAAAACAGTAGGTGTTTGAATCAGGAGCTTACATTCATTAACTCTCGAAGATAGAGGTTGAAGTCGTTGAATTTTGAATTAGGGTTGATGAATAAATCTTTGAATTAAGAAATCAAATCTTATTAGATAATGATGAACGGTGGTTACCAGTGGTGAAGGTACGGTGAAGAACGGTGGGGAAGGTGGAGCAGAGTGGCGGTGGGGAAGGTGGAGGAGAATGGCGGTGGCAGTGGGGAGGATCGAAGGAGGAGATGGAGGAACTGTGTGAATCGAATTGAGAAAACGTAGATGAATGAAATATAAAATGTTTATATAAGGTTGGACGAGAATGACTAAAATACCCCTTCAAGTATTAATCTTAATGGAGGGCTAATCAGGGACACATGGCGGGCTGTGGTGTCTTCCTAGCCTTCCCATTATAAGGACTCTTCTCAAAAGATCCCATCTCTATATATATATATATATATTATATATATCCTTTTACCAGTTTTTCTTACTTAAAACTTCGATGCAATGTATGATCATCCTCCTTTAAACCTATATTGATCATTTCTTACCTACTTACCTTCCTTTCATTAACAGGAACAGGAACTCTAAAATACGCCAAGAAAGGGTGCAAAGACACGTGCGGGAACAACGTGATAATTCCATATCCTTTTGGAATCGGAGCAAGCTGTTCTTTAAACAAATGGTAAACTGTCGATTGCAACTCCTTGAAGCCATATCTAGCTGCACTTAATCACCTCCAATTGGTGGGTGTTGACTTGGAAAATCAGACAGTCACCGTTAATATGCCAAAGTTCTCTGATTGCAGTCAGCCGATCAAGAGTATGGATCTGGATTGGAGCCCATTCCTGTATTCCAAAACATACAATAAGTTAATATATGAAGGGCATTGTGGTAAAGTTGTCATAATGGATGATGACGGTAGTGCTCTCACAGGGTGTTCCACTACTTGCAACAATGACACTACCACTAAGACTACTGTTATCATCGATGCAAAAAAATGTTTTGGCATCAATTGTTGCCAAACAACAATTTCTCATAATCTAAATTCGTACAAAATGAATCTCACAGCTTTACACAGTCAGCTGGGTGGAGATGGAGGTTGTGGGTCGGCGTTTTTGGTGGATCAGAATTTATATGATAAAGGAAGCTTTTCTCGCCAATCATCTACTGGAGAGGGTACTTCATATGTTCCAACATCACTGTTGTGGACCCTTTCAGACCGTGATAAAGACCAATTAACTTGTTGTGATGGATATACCAGAGGAGGGCGTATGCCCTTTAGTCGCAAAGTAGATCTGGGTAATGGTATGCCAGTGGATACTTGGAAATGTGCAATGGGCTCCCAAATAGGAAACCCTTATTTGGTTGATGGATGCGCTGGTATGTATTTCTTTAAGAAAGCATTTCTTTGCTTGTTTTCCAGTTTTTTTTTTTTTTTTTTTTTTCTTAATTCTTATATGAAACTTTCTCCTACAGCTAGAGATGATCTACATGACCCTGCACTTACCGATCAAGAGTGTGCAAGGTGCAAGAATAGAGGGGGTTACTGTGGCATTAATAGAATATACTACATTGATGGCTCAGTTTATAAAGATTAACTCATTTGTTATGGAGAAAACAAAACATCCAAGGGTGTTATTCTAGGTAATGTCTTTTCTCTATGTATTTTGGGACCAGGAAAAAAATTGGGTCGACATTGTCGACCCATATGTCGACAATGGCCCACATGGTTTTCAACAAAAAAGTCAGTCAATGACTTTACACATTTGGCACGACAATGTCGTGCCAAATATTACCACCAATTTTTTTTCCGGAAAATTAAAAGATCCCGCCAAAAACAAATGCTAAAACATTTTTTTAAAAATAAATGGCACGACAAAATCGTGCCAAATCTTTTTTCTTAATTTTTTTTAATTCAGATTCTATTTTAAAATATATATTAACACTTTTCTATATATTATTAAAACTAAAAACTTTATATATACAATTAAAAACTTTTATAAAATTAAAAAAATTTCTACTATATAATTAAAATTAAAAACTTTATATTTACAATTAAATATTTTTATAAAATTAAAAAAATTTCTACTATATAATTAAAATTTAAAGCTTTATATTTACAATTAAGTACTTTTATAAAATTAAAAAAAAATATATTTAATTTAAGTACTTTTATTTAAAAAAAATACACATTCAAAGCATTGTATAGAGCTCTTTAGTCATCTCGGCTTATTCGTGTAAAAAAAATAAACTGCTTTACGCCCGGTGAGACATTGTGGTTAACACTTGGCCCATGGTTAGGACAACATAAACCAAACGGCCCCTTATGGTTGAATCTTGATGGATACTTAAGTTTTCACAACAACAACAACATCATTGGAAGTAATTTACCAAACAGCATAAACCAAACAGTATAAAGTACGTTCGACATCAGTTTTCACAACAACAACAACAACAACATTTTATTAAACAACAACAATAACACAACAAACAACAACAACAATAACAACAACAACAACAACAACAACCTACATACGAAGATTTCCCATACCACCTACCATGTCATCATATAGGTCGTGAAATAAGGCAGCTGAATCAGTTGTGTGTTTGTTTGGATGCATATACACTTCTAACATTTTATTGAGTACCATTATCTGGTGATTCAGTTTGATGCAGTTTGAGCACTCTGTATTTTCAGGACTTGATGTTGAAGGTCCTGCAGTGTAATGAGTTGGAGTTATGGATGATCTTGCAGAATGAGTTGGAGGCGTTGAAGCTCCAACAGAAGCGGTCATTTTGGCTAGTCGTTCCTCCTTCCATAAAAAAAAATCGCATCCATACTCCTTTGTCCCACCCTGTTAAAGAGTAAAAACTATTATTTTTAACAACTAACCAAATTATTTAAATAACACACAAAAAAAGTATGTAATTGTTCACCTTGGATAAAGGACACGCATAGTATTGTTGACCACGGGAGTGAGGTCGATGCGATTGTCGCAAAATTACGTCTCCTCGTCCACAAGGACAAGCAAAAGCTTCAAATTCCGCCATCTTCACCATGATAACAGTGTGTGTTTGTGGTTGTGAGGACTTGAGAGTGTATAATGTGTTTGTGTGGTTAAGAGCAGATCAGCTAACTGTTATATATGGTAAAATTTTGGCGGGTTTGGTGGGAAGTTTTGGTGGGAAGTTTTGGTGGGAAAGTTTTGGTGGGAAGTTTTGGTGGGAAAGTTTTGGTGGTAAAATTTGGTTTGGTGGGAACCATAACATCGTGTTCGTTAATCATCTCGTGTGTAACCATAACATCTCGGCTCGTTCGTTAACATCTCGTGTGTAACCATAACATCTCGGCTCGTTCGTTAAACATCTCGTGTGTAACCATAACATCTCGGCTCGTTCGTTAAACATCTCGTGTGTAACCATAACATCTCGGCTCGTTCTTTAAACATCTCGTGTGTAACCATAACATCTCGGCTCGTTCGTTAAATCATCTCGTGTGTAACCATAACATCTCGGCTCGTTCGTTAACATCTCGTGTGTAACCATAACATCTCGGCTGTTCGTTAAACATCTCGTGTGTAACCATAACATCTCGGCTCGTTCGTTAATCATCTCGTGTGTAACCATAACATCTCGGCT